>CM014270.1:33676085-33881458 GCA_004135705.1 Alloteropsis semialata
GATCGTTCCGGGTCTCATCCAAGCTCTAATACCGCAGCGACAAGTCGAACGCCTGCACCAAGCATAATGCGCTATATATTGCGCCTCCACTAGCCTTCATACTCCACAAGCACAGAGATTCCAGCACGACAACAAGCCTAGGGCCTAGCTTATTGGCGTGCACCAGTATGGACGCGACGGCTAGCGGCGCCGCTGCCGGCGGCGACGGTCAGAATGGAATTGGCAGAAACGGCGAGAAGAAGAAGGATGCCGCTGCGGCGGCGGCGGCGGCCAAGAAGGTGTCGCTGCTCGGCATGTTCCGGTACGCCGACCGCCTGGACGTGTTGCTGATGGTGGTCGGGGCGGTGGGAGCGGTGGCCAACGGCGTGGCGGAGCCCCTCGTGACTATCCTCTTCGGCAACGTCATCGACTCCTTCGGCGACAGCACGACGCAGAGCATCCTCCGCAGCGTCAGCAAGGTGAGTGCGCCTTCGCCGCAGCTAGAGGCCACACGTCAGCTTCGTCCTCTGCTGACGGCTTGATGAGTAGCGGATTCTAACAGTGGGGCCTTCTTCCTCCAGGTTGTTCTGGACTTCATATATTTGGGCATCGGTGCAGCAGTTGTTTCCTTCCTTCGTAAGTGAAATTTTACTCTGTTTTTCAGATTCCAGGAATAGCTGTGTAAGTCTCACTGAAATTATGGATGTGTAGAAGTTATACTGGAAAAAATATTATTGTGCAAACTAAACTTAAACTACTCAATATATATAACCGATTTCTCAAGTATCATTGTGCTCACGGAATTTAGTAGTCACAAAGGAACTAGCTACGTATCATTCACCTCGATATTTTTTTCTCAAATAAATTCACATGGATATTTCTCTGTTAGAATTTAGTTCTACTTGTATGATTCAAATGTTTATACAAGGCTCACCTTTCACTTGTCCCAGAGGTGTCATGCTGGACGATGGCTGGAGAAAGGCAGGCAGCTCGCATCCGTTCTTTATACCTTAATGCAGTCCTGCGACAAGATATTGCATTCTTCGATACAGAGTTGACAACAGGCCAAGCAGTTTCCAGGATGTCCAGTGATACCCTCGTGATTCAGGACGCTCTTGGCGAGAAGGTATAACATTTTATTTTCCATCACATACTCCAAACACAAGTGCACACAGACCTGGAAAAAATGAGACAAAGCAGATATTACATATTTTTAACATTTTCAGCAAAGTGGAGGAAGGATATTAGTTTTTGTGCTAGCTAATTTCACTTTTTTCATACTCTGCGTCAAATCTCACCATGTGCTACTGATGCTGAGCTATTCATAAATCTATTAACCATCATTTACAGGCAGGAAAGATTCTACAACTCGTATCTGCCTTTTTTGGAGGTTTTGCAATATAGAAATGAATGGGTAATGCGACACACAGAAGTTCATTGCTCATCATTAAAGTAGTCTTAGCTAGTAACAGTACATTAGTAAAGATTACAAAGGGTTCAATAGCATCATACATATGGGACTTGGATATACTACAATACCCTATACAAGCTCACTCAATGATTATATGCAAGAGGACATATCGAGGTATCCAGTAGTTTCCTCATCAAGGGACGACAGTAGGACGTCTTATCATAAAGGCCTAATACCCACTCCCGTACGTGGAGGATTACAAAGGACGGACAGGGCTGTCACCACCTGCCGCCTACCTCTACTAATCCGTGGGGCAGCGGTACCCTCAACAGTATTCCATATCCCAAACACCATGCTTGCAATATGTAATACAACTCTATCTATCACGTTAATAAATAGAGCAACCAAGAGGCACATTGAGCCAATATCATAGCATACATTCACTCGAATAAGGTGCAAGACATAAGTAGTATATACTAAGTGGATAAGGTATAACTGAGGCATACAACATAAGTATGAAGGTATCTCCATTAAGCTCAGAGTACTACAAGTAAGTAAGAGAATACAAGAACTGAACTCTAGAACTTACCAAGACTCCTCCAGAAGCCCTTCAGAAGATCTAACACTATGACTATCACTACTAAGACTAAGACTAAGCTTGTAGCAAGGAGAGCTCTTCTTCTGGTGTGTGTTGAGTACGGCGCCCTTTGCAGGTATTTATAGCATCACATAGGCGGTTGTGGCAGTTTGGAGGTGGGCCCAGGTCGGCCGATGTGCCAAGGTTGGCCGACCCTAGGATGCACCGTCTTCAGCGTCGCACGGCTCAGATGGACTCCTGATGGCGGTTTACAGGTACGGGTCAAGGGGGGAGCGAAACGGCCACAGGCCCAAGTCGGCCGACCTAGCCAGGTGCTAGGTCGGCCGACCTGGTTCCGCCGCCTTTCGGCCCCACTCTTCTCTGGTAGGCTGCCGTGTGGGTCCTTATGACGGTTCCAGGTGGGTATACTCCGTTTGGGTGCAAATGAGTTGAGGTGTGGGCCCTTCAATCCGTGGGAGTGACACGTGGCTCATCCTCACCCTTGACTTGAACCGACCATGATTCAACGTCCATGATCCTTCCTTTGTGTGCTTCTTGACCTGTGTGGAAAATGGGCTCGATTGGGGTTCAGGCCCGGTCGCCCGACCTAGCCAGGTCGGCCGACCTGGGTCTGTGCCCAGTTTCGTCCATCTTTTGCACCGTGGTCCCTGTACTCAAATAAATTCCAGATATGCATGGTATAGCATTATTTGAATACTAATGTCTAAGTTATGCTTGACCTTTGTTGGTTTTCTGAGCCTATTGACGGTCGGATTTTTCATTGTAAGGACCGTCAACACCGACCTACGTGGGTCGGGCGACCTGGCCCTGAGCCCAAATCTCCTCCTCTTTTGCCAATTAGTCCCTGCATTCACATATTCACCAAAACTTGTGGAATTGATTAGATATAAACCCTATCACTATGTTTGGTGATTATATTTGATATATTTCTTGCTAGGAGTTGACGGTCAAAATTGGCATTTAAGGACCGTCAACAAGCTCCCCCACACTTAGCCTTTGCTCATCCTCGAGTAAAGCTTTAGGACTAAGGTGGAAAATATGACTCCAACTAATATGATGCAAGCATATAAGTTATTCCAAGACATACCTGCACTTGTGAATTTTGATGTGTCTATCATGTCATCTTGGATGGTTGAGGAACAGAACGGCCTTGATTCAAGTCATCTCAACTCTTCTGTTAAGTAACTTGGGTTTTTGATAAATTTTCAAAAACATAACCTTACCTAGCTCCTCACATGATTCTCTCGGATCGCTCATTGTGTATAATTCCTCACCAAGGCATTCTTTTGCATTCTTTCACCCTACTATTAAAAGGCTTATGTGGATCTCAAGGTAGGAGTAAAGATAAGGCATACTTGCATCACATATATTGCAAAGTCAAAAAGCGGATCCAAGAAGAAAACTATTCATACAATCTGATCAAGATGTGCATGTGTGTGGAACAATGAAAAATGTATGTGAAAATTATGATAGCTCCTTTTTTGTGTGTTCTCTCTCCCCTTTATTTTGAAAACATGGCTATCTCATTCATCATTTTTTTCTCTTATTTTTTTCTTTTTTTCTTGCTCAATGCTTTTATGAGCATTTTTTCTTCTTGGACCTTCATATGTCCAAAATGTTTTTCTATAGCCCACATCTCTTTTGCAAAGGATATTTGGAGAGAGATTCATAAGACATATGGAGCATTTATTTGGTGGATGGATGGGTATTGCTAACTTCCAGTGTAGAAGTTTTGCAGATGTATGTGGAGTGTACGTGATCTTGATCAAGAAAGCATGAAGAGCATCTTGCAAGGGTCACAACAATTTGACAAAGCTCAATGCAATAGCAAGCAGCATATGTGTAAGGTTTTCAATATGAGCAACATATGGCTTTGGTAGGAATGGAATGTCATTGAGGAGCTTTGCAAGGCTATTGATTTTAAACTTTTGCAATAAAAACCTCCCAAGTACTTTATACAGAAAGAGCAAGATTTCTTTCATCATACCATATCTCATTAATCAACCACTTAGATAAACATGTTTTCCTAAAGAAATATGTTCACAAGCAACAGGTGTATGTGCAAGGAATAAAGAATATGCAAGCCAATCAAGGATGGACATGTATATCAAAGGAGCATCGGGATTCATTGAGTTTAATTTTTAGTGATCATCTTAAATTTGAAATTATTTAAACTCATGAATCAGAGAGGATGAGAGATAGGATGCGCAAACCATCGCTTTGGACGAAAATGGAGGCGAGAGGTATCAAAGGGATGTCGGCCGATCTGGGGAGGTCGGACGACCCCTTTTGGGCCTCTTCCACCTTGATCTTTCTTGTGTAGCCTTGTGCGATGTTGTGCAGCATAGTTGTGGGTGGTCTCAATCATGTGCATGTTAGAAAGCTCGAGTGACCCCCACACTTGATCTTTTGCCTGCATTTATTCTCACACAATGGAAACAAAACAATGGCTCCATGGCTTTAAGAACCATGAGCCTTTATTGGAATTCAAATATTTTTATTATTTTAGATATGCAAATTTTTATGTTTTTTACTTATTATTTTTTATGGTAAACAAATCTTTCAAGGTAACTTAGCAGGAGATCAAAGGAAAATAAGTGCACAGAGTATTTTGAATACTTCCCTGACGAATTCCCTCAAACTCTAGTCTTGCAAGCGAATGCAAGATTTGAGCTTAAGAGAGCCAAAAGATTTTTCCATTGTTCATCTTGCTTCATTGTGCATTTCTTCGATGTGACTGAAGACGTTGAATGTTGAAGTTATGCTCGCCATCCTTTAGTCATTACTTCATCCCTGCAAAAAGTTAGTGGACAACAAATACCCGAAGGAGTATAAAGAATAAATCATTGTTACCATTGGGTTAGTTGTTCACATCCACGCTTAAAATAGATTGGTTCTTAACATTGTTAAGCGTAGATCCTGTTGGCCATTTTTTTATTTATTATTATTTTTTTTCAAATTTTATTTTCATCACTTTCCATAACTCAAACAAGGCTGGATTTCAAATTGCATCAACATGATTAAAGAGGGTTTTGCAATATACTCACAATGAACCATCGAAAGGTTATGTACCTCCACGTAGGTTGTGCACAATGTGTTGCAGCGCATCCAATGCCTTGGTTTGTCTCCAATTAAGCTCGAAGACTTACCCGCTCAAGTTCGACATCTTTCATGCAGGGGTTAGTCCATGCATACAACCGATATCTATTCATGCATTTACTCAAAGGTTCATTAATCAAACATGACACCAATTGATTAAAGAAGACCATTTTAACCTAAGCACCATGCTTAATTTAAAAGGTCTATGAATGTACCTCGAGGTACCTCGATATTCAAACCAGAGCTTATGAGAATAGATAAAGGAAACATGATAACCGACTGAGCATTTTTTTTTCAAATGGAGATATCATGAGTATATGAGTGGTGAACTTCGGGTTACCTCCCGGAAGGGCTTTGTTTAAAGTCAAGAGCAAGACATGATACTTACCTTAGCACACTTACCGCTGGCTGTGGATGATTAGTTTAGAATTTCCATCATGATAGTTCCTTGGCTCTTGGTGATGTCAATGACGGTAACGCGATTGCACGTGGATTGCAAGTGCACACTAAATTTTGGGATTTCCCCCAAGAAGTAGTTGGCAAGGCGGCAAAACATGAGCATACGTCTTTTCTCATGAAAGCAAGCTCAAGAACCAAGGGTGCAAGGCAAAACGGAGCCAGGAGCCATATGGGGGCTACCGAGGTGCAACGCCACAATGGCATGTACACCCAGTTGTCTTAATCCCATTGAGCCTCGCCGACTTTATTATTTATCTTTCTCTTCTTTTTCTTTCTTTTTTTGTATTTTTTTATGAGTTTTGTTAAGCAAGAAATGCAAGAACTAGCATCACCTAAAAACCACGATAAAATTTTGTACAAATGGAACTTGTCATGAAGCACTTACCAACCTCCCACACACTTGGATTTTTGTGTATGAGGACAACAAAAATCAAGTGTGTTGGCTTTGTTCAAAATTTGTTCCATGTCCAAAACTTACCAATGTTTGCTGCTGATGCAGCTCCATGTTCTTAGGCATCATACACCATTAGGTATTTTCAGTTGCAACCTGAAATAGTTAGTTACCAAGAATACCCGAGGGGAACTTATCCTAGAACAAGTTCTTGCTTTTTTTTCTTAAACTTGAGAGCCCATCACTTGAAAATCCTAAGGAGGGAAAGGAAAAGGCCGAGGGCACTTGGCAGCTTAGCTGGGGGCAAGAATTGACCATGGAGGGCACCGACTTTCATTGAACAAAGGAGGCCTGGGGTCGGCCGACGGCCTAGGTCGAGCGACCCTAGCGCGGCGCCGTTTCAGCTAAGCGTTCAAGGTTTGCATTGGATTTGCTGGCGCGAACTGATGGTGATTGAATTTGCTGCTAAAGGGCCAGGGCTAGGTCGGCCAACGGATGGGGTCGAGCGACTCTGACGCAGGGCCATTCTGCTGAGTCTTCACAGCGGTATACCAGATGCAAAAGCTGTTTTGAATCTGAATGAATGTGGCGTAGGAAAGGCAGCCACAGGTCGGGCGACCCATGGGGTCAGCCGACGGCCTGTTGGCACCTCTCAAGCCCAGCTGGCTCGGCTATCCTACGTGGTTCAGGCTCATTAAGATTATGTATGTGTATGCGGGAGCAGGGAATCCAAAGGGATTTCAAGATAAAAGACTCCAAGTTTAAATTTCAATGCACAAAATTGATTTGGAACTCAAACATGCAAGGATTGGAATTTAAACATGCAGAGATTGGAATTCAGAAAAATGCAATGTGAAATAAATATGAGATACATACTAATTTACCTGTCGGTGAGGACTCGTCGGTTTACGTCGGTTGAGTGAGGACGTCTCCATCATAGATTTTGAGTTTATGTAACATTTGGAGATGGTTTGTATTGCCATACCTGTTTGTCTTCTTCGGACGGGATCATGTAGGCCTTGGTGTTGAGCCTTGGCCTTGGGTGCATTCGCATTGGTCTTCCCATGTAATGGGCTGGCGTGTACCAATTTGACAGATGCTAGCCTAAGATCGAACGCGGTGTCTCTTATGTTCAGCTCTGGGCCGGTTTGCGAACCAGAGTGAATCGAGAACTCGCGAAACGTTCTTTCGGCAGTAGCACTTGTCATTGATGGTGTAGGATTGACTGGAGTTGCTGCCGATCAAACTATCTAGGAAGGTACGATGCATGATCGTATTTCCCGATAAACTTGGATTGTCGATGAAGTCCATTGGCAGTTCAAGACCAGTCATACACTACCCTGTTCCACATCAAAGAGAAACAGAGCAAAGATAACCCTGCCGGAGCAGTGGTAATTAATCATGCTATTAATTGAGTACATGGGTTAACAACACTATTCAACCATTGCCGTTCCCCGGCAACGGCGCCAGAAAGCTTGTTGGTATTTCTTACGATCGCTGATAAATCCACAAGCGCACGGATACCGTTGTAGCTTTTACTCGGAAGTATTCAGGGTATCAAATCCACAGGGAAGGTGGTGGTTGACTAGAGTAGTTATCCATTGTATTCAATCATAACATTATTAATATACCAAAGTCTAGCAAGGGGTAAACATTGATAGATGGGTAGTGTGACACACAGAAGGTTTCACTGCTCAGTATATAAGTTTAGTTAATATGAAGGTCCTAAAAGAGAACTAGGGGTTCTATGTACTTCTTGCATATGGGTTACATTCCTACAAGTGTATGTATACAAGCTCAGAAGGAACACATGTTAGAGGGCAAATCGAGGAGTCGTGGGATCCCCTCATCCAAGGGTACTGTCACGATGTTTATCACGAAGGCCTACAAAAGCCCAAACCCGAACGGCGAGGATTACAAAAGACGGACAGGGCTGTCACCACCTGCTGCCTACCTCTGAATACGTGGGGTAGGGTATCCCCAATGATATTTCATACCGCAAACACCACGTTTTTAATATGAAATAACTACTCTATTTATTGTCCAGATAAACAGAGCAACCTTGCGACGCATTGGGCCATTGTCATAACATGCATCCACTATACTAAGGTGCAAGACATACAACTTATATGATGAACAAATAAGGAAATAAGCCAAATAACATAAGCAAGATAGTAATTCCATTAAAGCTCAGAGTCTTATAAGTAAACAAAGGATAAAAGATAACTAAGCCCTAGGCTTACCAAGACTCCTTCGAAAGCCTGTAGAAGCTCGACTCCTAAGACTACTCCACTACTAACTAAGACTACAAGATGAGGCAAAGAGAGCTCTTCCTTCTTGGTGTGTGTTGAACTGAAGCTGTGGCCATCTATTTATAGCTTGGTAGGACGGTGGAGAGGCACCTCAAGGCGGTTGAGGCCGTTTGGCCCCGGGACCAGGTCGGCCGATCCCCCTAGGTTGGCCGACCCTAGGATGCACCGACTTGAGTGATGCACGGCCGGGATGGACTCCTGGAGGCGGTGGGAAGCATCCCATCAAAGTTGAGCGAGTTTGGCGCAAATGGCAGGTCGGGCGACGCAGCTCGGTCAGGCGACGGGCCACCGGCTCCTTTCGGGCCCATCTTCGTTTGGGTGGCTGCAGAGTGGATCCTAATGACGGTTCCAGGTGGGTTTGCTCAATTTGAGTATGTTTAGATACGTTGGTGGGCCCCTCAATCCATGTGACCTCCCTTTGGACCATTCCCATCTCTTGGATCCAACCGTCATGGAATCAATGACTATGATGGTCCTGAAGTGTGCTTCTTTGCTGTGGCCAAATATGGGCTCCATTGGACTTGGGCCTAGGTCGGCTGACCTACGTGGGTCGGGCGACCTGGCCCTGAGCCCAAATCTCCTCCTCTTTTGCCAATTAGTCCCTGCATTCACATATTCATCAAAACTTGTGGAATTGATTAGATATAAACCCTATCACTATGTTTGGTGATTATATTTGATATATTTCTTGCATGTGTTGACGGTCAAAATTGGCATTTAAGGACCGTCAACAACTCACTGCGTTGTTGTAGTCACCTCTTTCCCAATTGGTGACATCCTCCGCAACCGAGATGCTATAGGGCGAATCTCCAAGTGGGCGGTCGAGCTGGGCTCTCACGCCATTGACTTCGTCCCACGTGCTGCAATCAAATCACAAGCCCTGGTGGATTTTGTTGCTGAGTGGACAGAAATACAACACGCGGCGCCAGAAGAACCACTCGAGCATTGGATCATGTACTTCAACGGATCTCTAAAGCTTAAAGGGGCCGGCGCAGGAGTACTATTCATATCTCCGAAAGGCGATCAGCTCAAGTATGTGCTCCAGATCCTCTGGAAAGCCACCAACAACAAAGCCGAGTACGAAGCTCTACTGCACGGGCCACGCCTGGCTGCTTCCCTTGGCATCAAGCATATGGTGGTCTACGGCGACTCCTCGGTGGTGATTAATCAAGTCAACAAAGATTGGGACTGCACCAAGGAGAACATGGACGCATACTGCATGAAGGTGCGCAAACTTGAGAAGCACTTCCATGGGCTCGAATTTCATCACGTCCTCAGAGACAACAACATGGCTACTGATGCACTTTCAAAGCTGGGTTCACATCGAGCGCAAGTACCGGGCGGCGTTTTCGTCCATGAGCTGTTACAACCATCCATCAAGGAGCAAGAAGTACAGCCGACTACAACACCCCGTCATCAGCAGGTCATGGTGATTACACCCGAATGGACAAAGCCCTTCATCGAGTACATCTTGCACCAGAGGGAGCCTGAAGATAAGGTGGAAGCTGAGCAAGTCATCAGGCGAAAGCAAGCACTACTTAGTAGTCGGCTCCAACCTCTTTCGACACGGCACATCATCTGGAGTCTTGATGAAGTGTGTCCCTCTAGAAGTCGAATGGGAGATCCTTGAAGAAATCCACGGGGGAATCTGTGGCAACCACGCTGCTCATCGCACGATCGTCAGCAAGGCCTTCCGATCCGGGTACTATTGGCCATCTGCTGTGGTTGATGTAGAAGAAATCGTGAAGACCTACCAGGGCTGCCAATTCTTTGCCCGGCAAGCTCATATCCCCGCAACGGTCCTCAACACCATACCGCCCTCTTGGCCCTTTGCATGCTGGGGGCTTGATATGGTAGGACCACTCAAGACGGCGCCAGGAGGTTTCAAATATCTCTATGTGGTGATCGACAAATTTACCAAGTGGATTGAAATTAAACCGCTGGTCAATGTAACTGCAGCAAAGGCGGCCGAGTTCATCCAAGACATTGCTCACCGCTTCGGCATCCCGAACTGCATCATCACTGATCTTGGCTCTGAATTCACAGGGAGCGAGTTCTTTGATTTTTGCGACAACCTGGGAATCGAAGTCCGCTACGCATCAGTTGTGCACCCACGCGCCAATGGACAAGTTGAGAGAGCTAACGGCCTCATACTTCAAGGACTCAAGCCAAGGCTCTATGAACCGCTCAAAAAGTACGGCGGCAAGTGGGTGCAAGAATTGCCAGCCGTGGTATGGGGACTCAGAACCCAGCCCAGCCGCGCGACAGGGCAATCACCCTTCTTTTTGATCTACGGCTCAGAAGAAGTACTCCCGGTGGACATTGAGTACAACGCTCCAAGAATTCAAAACTACTCGAAGGAAGCAGTAGAGCAAAGTAGAGCAGAAGATGTGGACATGCTAGAAGAGGCGAGGCTAGCCCCACTGATCAGGACAACTAAGTACCAGCAAGAACTCAGGAGATATCATGACCAAAACGTCCAGATGCGGTCGTTCAACATTGGTGATTTGGTCCTCCGGAGAATTCAGAGTACAAAAGATCAGCACAAGCTATCCTCACCTTGGGAAGGTCCGTTTATAGTATCCAGGGTTATCGGCCCGGGTACTTATCAGCTACAACAGGAAGACGGAACAGAGGTGCCCAATGCTTGGAACATTGAGCACTTGCAGCGTTTTTACCCTTAAAAAGTTATTAGAGTTTATTAAGAGTCAATAAAAAGTTAGTCCTTTCTATATACTGATGTCGGCTTCTTAGCCAAACGATAATAAAGTGTCTATATTCCATTGTCTTCAAGCCTGGAATTCAGATACAATTCGTAAAATTTTGAATCATGCCGGATTGTTTAAAAACAATCCAGAAAAGGCTACATTCAAATAAACCATCTACTTTCTGTTTCACACAGAAGGATCGGGCATACTTATCTTGAATCTAGCTGGGTTGTTCAAAAACAATCTAGAAAGGCTACATTCAAAAATGCCATCTACTTTCTGTTTCACATAGAAGGATTGGGTGCACACAAACAGATAGATAAAATACTTTTTGTTAACAAAACATTAAGTATTTACATCTGACCATAGTTCATTACAAAGGTTTTCTTACATGAATAAGAGATCCTAGAACTTAAGGCGGGATACTATCTTCTCTGTCGTGTCTTTCTCCTCCTCCATGTAGGTATCATACATGGCCTGGGTACAAGCCGGGTTGATACGTCCTTCGGAAACACTCAATGGCTGTGAAGGGAACCACGACCGGACTACCCTGAGTACTTGCCTAGTACACGAACGGGCGATCTGCTGGCAATATACCTTCACCTGCCCAGGAGTTGCTCGAAGACGATCAAGGAGAGGAGGAGTGATGCCACCTGCGGGTACTTTGGCATACACGTCAACCAGCGGAAGAGCGGCTTCTTTCCAGGATTCAATCTCCGCGCCTCGAGGATTGACCTCCATGTGAAGTGCCTGGATTTTCGCCTCTTGGTCGCGGATCTTGGTCATGTCTTGAACGAGTTGTGCATCAGCGTGCTGGCGCATCTTCTGCTCTTCAGCGAGTTCTGCCATGCAATCCTTCTCCCGCTGCTCAGCCTGGTTCGCGCGCTCTTGTTGCCGATAAAAGCGGTTCTTCATATCGATGAACTCGGCTTTCAGAACATCAATGCACCTTTCACTCTCTGCAACCAAAAGATCGTATTATTTTCATTATATGATCAGTACAATCAACAGGGAGAAGTACTCGGCAACCATACCTGAGAGTTTCTGTCATAAAGACTTGTTCCTCTCAAGGATGTCCTCGCGCTGGTCCTGGTAGAAGTTGATTTTCTTGTAAGCTTCATCCAGCTCGAGGCGCAATTTGGCACGTTCTTGGTCCCAGGCCTGCTGCCCCTTGGCTAGATCAGTTGTGGCCTTTTCAGCACGGGCGATGGACGCGCTGGCTCTCCGAAGCATCTCAGATTTCTGCTGAGATCATACAAGTACACTCTGCATCCAAGATAAAGGCGGCAGAGTTGATTAAAGTACTAAGGAGATAAGTATATTTACAGTACTAAGTTATTTTTACTAACCTCTGTGAGCTTGGAGAGTTGTTTATGCAGATCAGCAACCTTCTCCAGATCGTCTTGGTCAACTTGTGAGTTGAATAAAAAGGCGTTTTCATCATCGTTTGTGTTGACGCCTGGTGTACCAGTGAAGATCTGGAACGGCTCTGGTGAAGGCTCACGGGGTTTCTTCTGTTCCCGGATGATCTCTTCAATAGTTGCTGCCTTCACCAGGCCAGCGACTGTGTCCAATTCCTCAGTCCGGAGGCTTGCCATCCAGGTACTTTCTGTCGCTTTGGGCCATGCCCCAGAGGCAGAGGTACCCGGAGCGGCTCGCTCTGGAATCTAGGGCGGCGATGTGATGGTGCTGCTTGGTACTTGGGGTTGGGGCTGCGGAGACGCTCGGGGGCTTGGCCTTTCTCCTACTCCTCCTGCTTGTTCGTTTGGAGTTTTTGGCGAATCTGCAGGAGCAGGAGTAGGCGGACGGCTGCACAAAGACAGAAGATTAACAATATTCAGCTTGGGAAGAATATGATGTACAAACAATCTGTGATTGGTTCTACAAAAGTAGGATCATTTACCTGGCGAACTCCATGTTAAATTCGGGCTCGTCCACATCAAAATTGAAATCTCCAGACGGAATGTCTTGAGGTTCCTGTGATCCTTCTGGACAGGCGGGTTCTTCTTGAGGTTGCTACATCAAAGACTACAGATTAATGGGAAGACCCGGTATAAGTCAGGATGCAAGATTTCAAAGAGGATAAACATACCTTGGAGGGAGATGACTGCAGGGGGATTCCCACAGGAATTTTTACATTTGTTTCTGTCTCCGCTACAAGAACTTCTGCCTCACCAAGAATGGTGTCAGCAGGCTTCTTCAGCTAAGGAGATACTTTTTTGCGCAAAGCTCGTTTCTTCCTGGGGACCTGCAGACTCGACACGTCTTCGGAGCTCGGCCTTTTCAGACCTGAGCCTCCTTGCCCGACTATCTTGCCGGGAGGTTGTCGGGGCACATCGTCATCTGAGGATGATCCTTCCTCCAGAATCACCTCGTCGATCTCCGGTGATGCCTTTTTCTTCCCTTTCCCCGAGCATTCAGCAGTTTGTGGGGGAGGGGGCGTCTCAGGCAACCCGGACAGATTCTCCGCCACTGCAGGAGGAGCGTCTCCGCCACTGCAGGAGGAGCGGAAGCAAGCTTGGTCCGCAATTCCTGACATTGGGTGTCAAGGAAATTAATTAGTTTTCAAGAAGCAAGACGGTGAATATCGAAAAATGGTATTCGGGTTGAGAGAGCTTCATATTCGGTTTGATTATTAGTACAATCACTTTCTAATCGATTAAGAGCTTCAAATTCAGCACCACTTGCGATACAAAAACAACACCAACACCACAACCACTTTTGCAAACCGATCCATCAAAATGCAATTTCCATAGGGTGGTAGTAATATAACCGATATTTGGATCATGATTATCATTAATGCTATGCTCAATAATAAAATTAGCAAAATTTTGGCCTTTCATAGATTGCAAAGGTTCACAAGCCAAATCATATTCAATAAGAGCATAAGCCCATTTACCAATTCTACCACTTAAAATTGGTCTATGCAACATATATTTAATGATATCGATTTGACAAGCTACTATGCAAGTATTGAACAATAAATAATGCCTCATCTTGGTACAAGCATAATACATGATAAGCAAAGCTTCTCAATAAATATATATACCTTGTTCCAGCATCCAATAACCAGCGACTTGCATAAGTAACAATGTGCTCCTTTCCTTCGGCTTCTTGAGAAAAACAGCCCCAATCACTTGCTCTTCAGCAGCCACATATAATTTAAATGGAATCCCTCTCCTAGGAGCTTTGATAACCTGTGGCGAAGACAAGTAATATTTAATTTTCTCAAAAGCTTCTTGCTGTTTTGTCCCCCAAGTAAATTCGGTTTCATCAATTACCCGAAGAATAGGAGTAAAAGCTCTAACTTTTCTAGACAAGTTACAAATAAATCTCCCCAAATATATCACCTTGCCTAAGAATTTTCACAAATCCTTTTTGCATGTAGGAGCTTTAATCTTAATAATTTTAATTTTCTTAGGATCTATCTCTATGACATTTTCATGAATAATAGATCTTAAAAAATTTCCAGCCGACACACCAAATGCACATTTGAGAGTGTTCATCTTCAACCCATATCGACACATTCTTTCAAAAGCAAGTTTCAAATCAGCCAAATGCGGTTTTAAACTAGCCAATTTAACAACAATATCATCAATATAAACTTCTATGATTAAGCCAAGCAAATCATGAAAAATTAAATTCATAGCCCTTTGGTAAGTAGCACCAGCATTTTTTAAACCAAAGGCCATAACTACCCACTCAAATAAACCAACAAAATCTGGACATACAAAGGCCGTTTTGGATATATCCTTTTCAGCCATGAAAATTTTATTATAACTAGCATTACCATCAAGAAAACTAATAACCTTATATCCAGAAACATCATTTATAAGCATGTGGGCTATAAGCATAGGATATTCATCTTTTGGAGAAGCTCTATTAAGACTTCTGAAATCAATGCAAACTCTAAGCTTACCAGAATCTTTCTTCTCCATTGGCACAATATTTGATAACATTCAGCATAACGACAAGGCCTAATAAAATTTGCATCCAACAACCGATTAATTTCTTCTTTAATTCGATCATACATATTAGGATTAAAACGCATAGCACTTTGTTTAAAAGGCCTAAAATCGGGATTAATAGGTTGTCGATGTTCGACTAACTCGCGGCTTAAACCAGGTATCTCCTGATAATTCCATGCAAAACAATAAACATCTTCTTTCAATAGCTCGATTAATTCAGCTTCTAAATTTTTGTTTACAAACGTCGGCCTAGGTATAGAAATATTACCAATATCAACTACCTCTAAAGGATCAGCCGACGTGAAACCTTGTCCCAATTTACTCATATCATCAAAATCCTCAATGGCCTCACACATATCGTTCTTTTGTGCCCGATAGTACTCAAGTCTCTGCTGCAACCATTCTGAACTATTCATTAATTCATAACAAATGGTTTAGCCGACTCTCAACCGACTTTAAAACAGAAGGCACAAAGCCATCTGTAGTACAGCTGATCATCTCATAATCTGAAATATCTAAGGCTATCAAACACTTGACATCATCATGCATAGACATGGTAGAACCATCAGCCACAGCATCACAAGCCGATGTATCTACATGCACAATCTCAACATCATCGTCAACCCATTGAATAAGAAATTGGTGTAAACTAGAAGGTACACATCTATTCGCATGAATCCAATCTCGACCCAATATTAAGCTAAAATTACCTTGGGCCTCGGCGACGAAGAAAGCAGTAGCCAATGTCTTGCTCCTAATGGTGAGCTCCATAGAAGCGACTCCCATAGAACTCATAGGCTCGCCTCCTCCCATACCACTGACAGTAATGTTGGTCTTGATCAGCTCATCATCCAAACCACCAAGCTTCTTGAACATAGAATAAGGCATCAAATTGACTATTGCCTCGGTATCAACAAGCATCCTAGAAACAGGCCTCCCATTGATATCTCCCTTCATATACCAAGCCTTTAGGTGATTTTCAGAATCCTCTAGCCTTTTAAATATAGCTTCTTTTGCGTCAAAGTCCACATGAGCCATCTCTTCCTCCAGAATGATATAATAATCCAAAGAGAGATGCACCACATTAGCATCAACATTCATGCGATCAGGGGATGACTCATAATCAACCAGTTGCTCATCGTCCATATCCTACGGACCTGATGACATCTTCTCATCAAACGAGGGAGTAACAGAAATTTCAAAAGCAATAAAAGGTGGTCCTGGATCAGCAGAAACCGGTAGCACCGGATTTGGCACAGTAGTAGGCACTGAGTCATGTGTAACTGGTACCATCTCTCTCATGTACTGGACCTCTAGCATTACCCCATCCTAGATGAAAAGGAGGATATTTCATAGGGTAATAAGGCATATACATCCCATTAAATTCCCTGGATATGGTGAATCATACGGTGGTGGAATCCATGGCATGGCTTGGTACTGATTTTGCGAAGGATGCAATGTTACAACATCACCATTCTGTATGGGATTCACCCTTGGAGGTGAAACTTGCTTCTCTTGACGCATAGATGATCTCTTTCTTTTTTCTTAACGGCCAATACTCATCAATTGGCCTTTGGTTCACATACTTGGAAAATAATTGGTCAAAGGTCGGCTTTGGCTTTGCAACTTTGGCCACATTTACTTTTCAGGTTCTGATCTCAGGTCGCTTAGGTTTCAGCATCTTTGGACGACCCTGACCGAAACCGGTGGCACCTGTTTGTCCTGCGCAGCAGGCTCAAACGGTGTATTCGAGGACCCTTGCCCCCCCGAGATCCGAGACTCTTGCAGTGATTTTGAAAGTTTCTCTGCTATTTGAAGTCTTCTCACATACCACTTTCCTGATTACTGCCTTTCCCTTCAAATTTTCAAGTTTTTTATCACCCACAATAATATTTTTTCCTCTGGTTGATTCAACATGATGCAGCCGAACCAGAACCTTAGGTGGTTGCTTCTTGAGGGTGTTAACAGGGAAAGGCGTCTTATCAACCTGCATCTCATGTAGGGTCAAACATCCTTCATTCAAGGCCGATTGCACGTGTCGATGGAAAACATTGCAATCATTAGTAGCATGCGAGAAAGAATTATGTAATTTGCAATATGCCCATTTCTTAAGCTCTTCAGGTGAAGGAATAGTATGAGTCATTTTAATGTTTCCATTATTTAATAATTCATCAAAAATACTATCACACTTGGAAACATCAAAAGTAAATCGCGCATCTTCTTGCCGATTCTTTTGAATTGGCTTAAGAGATGGACATGTGTACGATTTATTCTTAGAAGGCCATAAAAGTTCAGTAGCATACACATTTTCCTCATCTTCTGAACTACTAGAATAATAATTAACAAAATAAACATTAGAACGATGAGTCTTATATGTATCCTTAGCACTTTTCAATCGGTTTTCAGTAGCTAAAGCCCTTACTTGCACTTGATTAATCGAAAAATGATCCAAGCCTTCTATTTTTTGTTTAATAAAGGATCTTAAACCATTAAAAGCAACATCAACAAGATCCCTTTCAGAAAGTGACAAATTAAAGCACCGGTTTCAAGTTTCTTTGTATTGTTTAAGGTAATCCAAAACATATTCATCCCTTTGTTGCTTAACCATTGTTAAATTGATCAATTTCAATTGAGCACTCCCACTATAAAAGTGATCATGAAATTCTTCTCTAATTGATTCCATGAATTAATTGAGCCAGGAGTTAATGAAGAAATCCAGGAAAAGGCAGTTGCAGTTAAAGATAATGAAAACAAACAAACTTTCAAAGCATCACTAGAACTAGCTTCTCCTAACTGAGCAAGATATTGGCTAATGTGTTCCCAAGTGGTCTTACTATCATCACCATTAAATTTCACAAAGTCAGGAACACGCCAATTATTAGGACAAGCACCGGTATCAAAATCAACAGAATATGGTTTCTGATATAACCTAGAATTACCCATATCAATACAAAGCTTATCTTGCATCATACTAGCTAACTCATCCTTTGATTTCCAAAATTCAGCATACAAATTTGGATGAGCTAACTCTGGTTGCCCTATGGCTGTATTTTGAACTTGAGCAATATGAGACATGCGATTAGGACTTCGCCGTAAATACTGATCATACACATCATTAGGTATCCCACTAGAATTAATATTCTTATTAGGTATGGGGGTGATGTGTATGCACATGCAGCAATATAAGCAGAATGATTAGCCACCTCTTTATTTCGGTTAAGGACTACCGAAAGAGGGGCCGTAGCATGTGGCACTGATTGCTGCACAAAAGGGGTGATAAAACCGGTGACACCGGTTTCTGAAACCAGTTCCACCGGTTTCGCCGTGGCTGGCAAAACATGTGCTGGCGGCAACATTTTTCCAAGATAAAAATTAGCCGGCATACCATATAATTGATTTTCAGGTGCTTTCCCTAGTGTAGCCTACACACTCGCATGTATATTTTCATGTTGCATAGATGATATATTATATGCATAATATGATTTATCTACCATCCTATCTTTTTCAATTCTATCCATCATGTCTATTAGAGTGCCTGCTGCTTCATCGGTGCATAAAAGTGCAGCACTAAGCTCATCGTCAGGATTAGAAGCATAAGTTTTAGGTGGGTATACAGTTGCCGAAGGTATTTCTTCCACCTTCTTGTCTTTCAAAGTGTACGCTGGTGTCATGAATTCGTGAGTTCTTGTCACCATGCCATGGCGATCCTTCCTCAGCCCCATCATGAATTTATTCTTCACGTACTCTTGGGCTGCCTCAAGCTTCTGACGCTCCTCTTCGTTGAGCTCCTCCATAGAGGGCGCAACGATGTTGTCCTTGTCCAGATCTGAAATAGAGCCCATCTGGCTCGGGTTTGATAGATCGGTTATTGAAACCAAGATCTTCAAATTCCACAGCGGAGTCACCAAAAATGTGTTGACACTTTTTCTGGTCAACACACCAAAAATTACGCCAGCTCGCGTGGATCCGCAACGGATCAATCACCGACAGCAGACCTGGTTTTGGGAATCCGGTGCCACCGGATTTCTAGGTCTTGCTACGTCAACCTAAGAACGGCAGCCCGAGAGGGACCCCGTCAGGGTTGGCATGCCTAGGGTTTTTCTGAGATTGGAAGGCCACTCAGAACGTCGTCAAACGTCATAGAGATGAAGTACGAATAGCAAAGAGGGTTGGAAAAGTTAGGGTTTGGAGAGGACGAAAAAGTAAAGATACTTGTATTTGAAAGATTGGATAAGCCCTCAATCGGCCGTGGCCCTTTATATTTATAGGGTGGGGAGGTCTTGCCCGGCAAGAAAAGTCATATTACATCTCGGAACCCTCAAAAAAGTCCAAACCTACTAGGACTCGGGGAAAACCGGTACCACCGGTTTCCAAATTCGGTGCCACTGGATTCTGTTGCCAGACCTGCTATAGAAGAAAATCGGTTCCTCCGGTTTCAGAATCTGGTGCCATCGGTTCTTGTTGTCCAACTGGCTCCGTGGTTCTTGTTGTCCAACTGGCTCTGTGCCAATTTTGATCGTCAACAATTATTATCCGGGTTTATTAAAGGCCCCAAACGATTAGAGCCACTAGAAGGCACCGTGCCTCTAGGTCCATCCATTGCTGCCAACTGTCCCCGTCTACTTTGTAAAAAAATCCTTTGTTTTTTTCAAAATGCACCCGTAGCCTAGTTCTAACCCAAACCCTACCTCGTAGACCCTCACTGTGGTCCTCTCTCTCTTTCTTGGCAAAATTTGCCCCGGGATGCCATTAAAAGCTAGCATTTGCTCCAAGCCACTAAAAATGTGAGCCTTTGCTGAGGGACACTAAAAAATCATGCACATTTGCTGTGAGACACCGTACACAATAGACTATTAGATTTAATTGGAGAGCGACATGAAATGATGAGTTTACCCCTACTACCTGTTGGCGCTTGTTAAGTCATGATCATCTTGTAACGCCAATATGGTAAAATTAAACAAACCAACAATAATCAGTAGGATTTGGTTTCAAATAATGTAGTTCCACTTGTACATGGAGATTATTTGGTTGCAGGAGATATGGGCCAAAAGATGAAGGAAAACAGGGCTAAGCCCAGGTCGCCCGACCTGCCATGGTCGGCCGACCTGGCCTGGCGCCCAAAGTAGCCCAAGTTTAGCCATGTAGAAGAAGCATAGATTCATGTCATCCAGAACGTTGAATTAATGACGGTTACATCCAAGGGATGACAAGGAGGACAAGGAGAAGCACATGGATTGATGGGCCCACATGAGAACCAAAAGTTACTCAAAGATCTCATACCCAGACTCCACGACTATCAGGGTCCACATTCCAGTTACACAGAAGAAGACCGAGGCGGTGCGAGCCTAGACCAGGTCGGCCGACCTGGCCAGGTCGGCCGACCCTGTCTAGAGGCCGTTGCGGCCGTTCCTTCTCCAACGCCTCTGAACCAACTTCAGGATCAGATCTTCGCCGTGGATGAGCTCAGTCGGTGCATCGGACGATCGGGCGACGTCAAGGCGTCGGTCGACTTGGGGGTGGGCCCACTCATCCTCAACCGCCTTGTACCAGCCCTGAACCGCCTCCCAGCACTATAAATAGATGACCAACGCCTCCTGCACAACACACACCAGAAGGAAGAGCTCCAATTGCTACAAGTCATAGTCTTAGTTAGTAGAGAAGTAGTTCTAGGAGTTGAGCTTCTACGGGTTTCCAAAGGAGTCTTGGTAAGCCTAGAGCTCAGTTATCTTGTATCCTTTTGCTTATTTGTAAGACTTAGAGCCTTAATGGATATGCTATCTTGCTTATGTTACTTGACTTATAGTCTTGTGTGTGCATCATATGAGTTGTATGTCTTGCACCTTAGTGTAGAAGATACATGTTATGGCAATGGCCCAATGAGTCTTTATGATTGTTCTTTACCTTTCCGTACAATTGGTAAAGATGTATTTCATATTACAAACGTGGTGTTTGGGAGTATGGAATGCCGTTGGGGATACCCTACCCCATGTATTCAGAGGTAGGCGGCAGGTGGTGACAGCCCTGTCCGTTCCTTGTAATCCTCGCCGTTCGGGTTTGGGCGTTTGCAGGCCTTCGTGATAAACATCGTGACAGTACCCTTGGATGAGGGGATCCCACGACTCCTCGATTTGCCCTCTAATTTGTGTCTCTTGCTGAGCTTGTAAAGGATATACTTGTAGGAGTGTAACCCGTAAGTAAGAAGTACATAGAATCCCTAGTTCTCTCGTAGGTCCTTCATATTAACTAGACTTACATAATGAGCAGTGAAATCCTCTGTGTGTCAACCTACCCAACTTGTCATATTATATTATCCCCTGTTCTAGTCTTGGTATATTAATCGTGATATAGTTGATGCATTGGAAAACACATTACTTTGCCATACGTTTTCCCTGAGGAAATAAATACGATACTCTGGAATACTCCCGGGTGAAATGCTACAATGTACTTCTGTGCGCTTGCAGAACTTATGTAACGCTAAGATTTATATTAAGGCATCTCTAGTGCCATCACTCCTGTAGTGGTGATGCTAAGAAATACCAACATGCATTTCTGGCGCCGTTGCCGGGGAAAGCATTGGCTAAAGAATGTGTTAACTTCTATATTAACTTTATGTCACAATTAAAATACCAGCGTCTAGACAGGTTTACCCTTGTTCTGTTTCTCTTTGTGTGAAACAGAAGATCATGCCATCGATTTGCCGGAAAAACTCCTTCACTTAGAAGAGAGCACACAAGTGATCTTTCAACTTTGCCAGTCGAAATCAAAACACTCTTGCACCAAGATGGCAACTGAAACTCTCATGATTGACTCAACGTACATAGCAATGGTGCAAGCTAAGCCATTCATTGGAAAGGCTACAGCAAATGCGGCGGACCATCTCCGACGGTTCTCAGCAATATGTAGTCAACTAGCAGGAAGGGCAATGAAATGGTTATTCCTGTTCTCACTAGCAGGTAGAGCACTGCAATGGTACAACCATCACCAGGCGGAGATGGATTCTTGGCAAAAATGCAGGGATTATTGCTAGCACATAACTGGAACCCATCCCAGCAAGGGAGAAGCTCGTACACCATACCCGCCAAGAGAGAGGTGAATGATCTAAGCTCTAAATTCCATGCCCTATCCGTCACTGTGAAGAACCAGCTGCGCTTAAGTAAAATTCTAGAGGCCCAGTCAGCTCAACTAGCTGCTGTAGTGAAAGAAACCAGTCGGGAGATTTTGGCTAACCATGCAGGAAACAAGGAAGAATTAAGCCAAAAACATGACGGGCCTAAAATCAAGGTAATTTATGGATGGAAGCCACGAAAACCACCGGTCACTAACAGTGAGCCGCTCCTACCCCTGCCCAAAGAATTCACACAAGGAGTTAAAGCTCTGAGGGCAACAACATCGACATCACCTTGCGTTGAAAAGACAGAACTGGAGTGACATTGCAAAGCTTCCACATCACCTTCAATTGCGGAAGACAAGTCATCAAGCTGAATCATATCTTGGAGACGTCCGCACTCGATGGACGAAAAACAATGATCCTCACCGGTAGGTGCATCGGTATGTATCCCATATTTATTTCACACTGCATATTTATTTCTCAAGCATGTTTGAATTTTCACAAATCATTGCATTTAAATTCTTAAACTTTGGAGCCATCTACGTGAATTTTCCTTGGATACCTGGCCACCCACATTCATCCCAACTAGCATTCGTCGCATCTTTGAACCATGTGCCACCCTACAAAAGCAGAGCCCGAACCTAGCTACGGCTCGGTCGGCCGACCGTGGCACGTCGGCTGACTCCAAACTTTGGCCTTTGCAGAGCACTCAAACACCATCATGCACTACCATAAGCAACCATCATATCTTGCAAAGAAGGCATTCAACGGTGTCCATCTCCGGTCGGCCGACCAGCTCATGTCGGCCGATGCATGACTTCCTCTTTTGCAAGTTTTCAACCATGATGCAGCTGCCAGGGTATCCAACATGCTCACGATCAAAGCTTGGCTAAAATGCACCTGTGAGTGGGTCGGCCGACCCCACCTGGTCGGCCGATCTGGGGTGAGCTCCGGCTATAAAAAGCCTTGGCATGGCGCTTGATCACTTCGCCCCAACCCGAGCTGCGTCTCGCCCTCGGAGTTTCTCTTCTCCCTCTGTTACATTCTCAAGTTTTTAGCTCCTTAGTTTGAGAATAAAAAAAAAGTAAAAATGGACTTCATTTCTGCATAATGGTGCTGTTCTTCTTGTGCTCAAGTGATTGAATGAGTTGTGGAGGTCCTCAACCCCGCAAGAACGTTTGTTTGTGGTGTGCCATAACCCACAAGGACACTGTTGTGGAGGCAACCACGCCCCACAAGAACGACTAACTCTTGGACGACTGACCCACTAACGCTAATCCTTTTGTCTTCCAAGAATCGTTCTTGTTGTTGCTCCTTGTGCAGGCATCATGAACCTCGTCCGAGGAGTCATGAAGCAAGCAAAAAGATTGAAGGGGTCAAGCTCAAGGCAGAGCTGACACTCCGGAAGCACTGAGTTGGTCTCCTCCAGCACAGAGATCATGGACTCAGCCGGTGGCTCCGAAGAAAGGATGAGCCGCCAACATTCCATGGAGATCTCCGAAGACCAGTACTACTACACCGAGGCTGGCACCACATCCGCAGGAGGCGGAGGCAGCGGCAGCAATGGAGAAGGTAACGGAGACAGCTCCAGCAGCAACCACAACGAAGATGACCCTCGCCCGGCGTTCATCTCCGACGACCAACTTGACATCGACAAAGGCTATGAAACAGAAGCGTATCAAATTCTCCTGGGTCACGCTTTTGATCACACACGTGTGTTCACAAGCGAACTCATGGAGAAATCAGGTATGGCCACTGACTTCGAAAGCGTTTGGGGTGCTGTGGGTTGGTCGGATTTTGCGCGCATTCATGAGGGTGGGTGTCACTTATTAACAATTCAATTTCTTGCTACTTTGAGAAAATCTGAGGAGGTGATTACTTTTTGCTTTCTAAGGGAAGAGTATTTTGTTTCCTAGAGGCAGCTTAGTAGCCATTTGGGTTTTAGCAAGCGTTGTAGCTTGGAGATTGATAAAGTTTTGAGGCTTTTTGTGAGAGAATCCTTCTGGCGGGACATCTTGGGTATCACAGATGGGACTCCCCCCAGAACAAGCCACATTCACAACCCCACTCTTCGTTTTATGCACCGCTGGCTTGCCATGACTCTTTTTCCTCGAAATGATCTTCGGACCGTTCGCATTGATGAATAGAAATTATTATATGCAATGGTTAAGAAGATAAAAATTTCCCCAGTCGTTTTTATGATCGAGCAATGGATGGGTGTTTTTAGAAGGCAAGGTCCCATTGAGTGTACTTCTTTGGTCACTCGCATCTTTGAGTCAATGGGCCTTTTGGATAATTACCGAGTCGAGTTCCTTCCACAGCCTCGTCCAACTCTGGATGAATCTCATTTTGTTTAGAGTCACCTTGTTACGCATGCCATAGACCAAAAACTTGTTATGGTTTATCATAATAGTACAACCAGAATTCCGTTGCCAGCACCGGAATGCTGGTTGTACAAATGCAAATCAGTTTTGTTGGAGTTACAGCAGGAAGGCAGGCGGAGCGTGACAGGAAGGGTGAGAAGAAGCATGTCCCGACGGGAAGAAGCCGCGGTGCCACAAACCCAAGGAACATGGGAACCTCCAACTCCGCCATACGTACCAGTAGGATCAAACTGGGAGCAGCCACAGCCGCCCCCACCATATATGGCGGGAGGTTCGGGATGGCAAGAAGCCCCGCAAGCACAATGGAATCCCCAAGACCCGCACTATCATCAGTCGTCCAGCTCAAGTGGAGGCCCTCCTCCGTTCGATGCCTGACGGTCCTTTTCAGCAAGGGACTGGCGCAGCAGCATGGATGGGTTATCCAACCGTATGGTAACCCTTGAGGTAACCACCCACCGCATTGATGATACTTTGACCCAACATGTGCAGCAGTCGCAGGCTTGGTGGGACCAGTCAGTGCAGAATTACAACGCCCTACAGAACAACATCCAGCAAGGCAATCAGCACATGAATGCCTACCTCCGGTACCAGGGGTTCGACCCGAACGACCCTCGTTATCGCCAGCAGTAAGAAGTCCAGCTTGGGGGAGGACCCCCGCACAGGTAAGATCATCTAACCGTGCCTTTCATTTTTCTGGTTTTCTTTTTATTTAGAGTAATTTGGTAAAAAAAACTTGTCCTTGTATGGAAATGATGAATTTTTGCTATGACCTTCCCCTGCATTCAAGTCTCAATGAGACAGTCTTTTGTGTCTTGGATTTGTTGGCTTAAATTAATGATTTCCTTTGAAACTTAAAACTTGTGGGCAGCAAATGCTAGATCAGATTCTAGGTTGTTGGGAGCTATGATATAATAAGTTAGAATTGTTTTATCCTTACCTAAGTGAAACTTGATCCCAGAGATTTTATTTCAAAAAGAACAAAATTCTAGGCTCCTCAGTGAAGAGTGAAAATCCTACCACAGCCTCACAGTCCAACCACTTACAAACATGTTCAGTTGTTTTGAGTTTTTTCAAGTTCATTGTGATCTTTGTAAGATTTACTTCATGCTCTTAAAATCGGAGTCACGTACACGCCACCATACTTGCCATACTTCTACTCTGGAAGTAAAGCACAACATGCCTATCATTTGCCTGCCAAAATAAAATACTCCAAAGTAAAGGGATTTCTCTCCAAAAATATTCCTAGGCATAAGGTTTAGGCTCCCTATGTTCTTAAAAAAAGCAAAATAAATGGACACATGTCTAGTCCATGAAAAAAAAGAAGAGAGAGAAGAAAAAGAAAAGGGAGCCAAGCTTTATAGTAAATTCTTAAAGGAGAGAAATTCCCTAAAGGAGTTCATTTTCTACTACCACATATCCACACCGGCACACTTTGATTTGAGTGTATGATTTAATTCTTCATTGATCCTGGATTTGACTCAACAAAATAAGCAATGTACGTGTGAAACGAAAGTTTCCCATTTATGAACCCCATTTGCTTATGCTATTGAGGGAAATTTTGAGAGGAGAGATGGAAAGGATTCATACACCTATGAGCGACTTGAAAGAGAGAGTCACTTGAGGAGCCTTGTTTTCCGTTGCAAAAGTTTCTTTAAAAACCTCCAGTGAAAGGGTGAAACGAAGGTTTGGGGGAGCATTCTTGCTAAGTTGTTCTGGCTTTCAACCGCTCATGATGAAGAAAAGCTAAAAGCCCCATAGGTGGCAAGGTAAAAAAGGGATGATTTAATCTTTGCCAACTTATTCAAGCTATGAAATGCTTTCCTATTTGACATTATCTCTTTTGGGAAGCAAGCAAAATCTGATCCAATAGTTTCTAACTCACCAAGCTTTGCTCAGGGACGAGCAAAGATCTTAGCTTGGGGGAGTTTGTTGGCGCTTGTTAAGTCATGATCATCTTGTAACGCCAATATGGTAAAATTAAACAAACCAACAATAATCAGTAGGATTTGGTTTCAAATAATGTAGTTCCACTTGTACATGGAGATTATTTGGTTGCAGGAGATATGGGCCAAAAGATGGAGGAAAATAGGGCGAAGCCCAGGTCGCCCGACCTGCCATGGTCGGCCGACCTGGCCTGGCGCCCAAAGTAGTCCAAGTTTAGCCATGCAGAAGAAGCACAGATTCATGTCATCCAGAACGTTGAATTAATGACGGTTACATCCAAGGGATGACAAGGAGGATAAGGAGAAGCACATGGATTGATGGCCCCACATGAGAACCAAAAGTTACTCAAAGATCTCATACCCAGACTCCACGACTATCAGGGTCCACATTCCAGTTACACAGAAGAAGACCGAGGCGGTGCGAGCCTAGACCAGGTCGGCCGACCTGGCCAGGTCGGCCGACCCAGTCTAGAGGCCGTTGCGGCCGTTCCTTCTCCAATGCCTCTGAACCGACTTCAGGACCATATCTTCGCCGTGGATGAGCTCAGTCGATGCATCGGACGATCGGGCGACGTCAAGGCGTCGGCTGACTCGGGGGTGGGCCCACTCGTCCTCAACCGCCTTGTACTGGCCCTGAACCGCCTCCCAGCACTATAAATAGATGACCAACGCCTCTTGTACAACACACACCAGAAGGAAGAGCTCCAATTGCTACAAGTCATAGTCTTAGTTAGTAGAGAAGTAGTTCTAGGAGTAGAGCTTCTATGGGTTTCCGAAGGAGTCTTGGTAAGCCTAGAGCTCAGTTATCTTGTATCCTTTTGCTTATTTGTAAGACTTAGAGCCTTAATGGATATGCTATCTTGCTTATGTTACTTGACTTATAGTCTTGTGTGTGCATCATATGAGTTGTATGTCTTGCACCTTAGTGTAGAAGATACATGTTATGGCAATGGCCCAATGAATCTTTATGATTGTTCTTTACCTTTCCGTACAATTGGTAAAGATGTATTTCATATTACAAACGTGGTGTTTGGGGTATGGAATGCCGTTGGGGATACCCTACCCCACGTATTCAGAGATATGCGGCAGGTGGTGACAGCCATGTCCGTCCCTTGTAATCCTCGCCGTTCGGGTTCGGGCGTTTGCAGGCCTTCGTGATAAACATCGTGACAATACCCTTGGATGAGGGGATCCCACGACTCCTCGATTTGCCCTCTAATTTGTGTCTCTTGCTGAGCTTGTAAAGGATATACTTGTAGGAGTGTAACCCGTAAGTAAGAAGTACATAGAATCCCTAGTTCTCTCGTAGGTCCTTCATATTAACTAGACTTACATAATGAGCAGTGAAATCCTCTGTGTGTCAACCTACCCAACTTGTCATATTATATTATCCCCTGTTCTAGTCTTGGTATATTAATCGTGATATAGTTGATGTATTGGAAAACACATTACTTTGCCATACGTTTTCCCTGAGGAAATAAATACGATACTCTGGAATACTCCCGGGTGAAATGCTACAATATACTTCTGTGCGCTTGTAGAACTTATGTAACGCTAAGATTTATATTAAGGCATCTCTAGTGCCATCACTCCTGTAGTGGTGATGCTAAGAAATACCAACACTACCTTATCCTCTCACGCAATCACACTGGCCAATTCTTTCCGTAGAGGCGCAGACGCACAGGGCATGCCTCACGCTCATGCGAAACTAGGCCTCGGTGCGAGCCTCCCCGGCGGCAGCGACGCCCGACGGCGGCCCTCCCCGACCTAAAGCCTTTCCCGGTGATGGGCCTCCCCACCTTGTACCCTGAAGCGAAGGGTTTTCTCCTCCCATCCCTTCGCACAAGAGTGCTGGCGCGCAACTCCGGCGGTGGCCCCTCCCTACGGCCAACCCCAGTGGCCTCGGCGGGAGATGGAGACTCCAAGATACCATTTTGCTTTTGTTTTTCTATTTGCTGGTCATGGTTTTGACAATGCAGTATGATATGTTAAAGGGCATGGGGATTTTTGTCCTCATATATGTGTTTTGTGACCCGTTCGAGTTGGAAATACTATTATATAGACCACAGTGTCTTTTGGCAAATGTCCATATGGTTCATGGCAAAGGCATACTTTTTTAGTAGCTTTTGGCAAAGTCAGCTTTTAATGGTTTCGAGGAACATTATCTTTTTCACCATTGATTTTTTTTACCTGGCGCCGTTCTGCAGGCGCATCAGTGACCTCGGTGAGCAGTGGTGCCCTAGATTCTAGTGAGCTCTGCATGACGGGCCTGTTTGCTTGCTGCCCTCCCAGGCAGCGTGCTGGCCAGGCAGCAATGCCAGCCGTAGGCGTCTGAAATCGGACGCCTGGGATGGCTGCCTGCGCCAGGCAAATTTTCGAGGACCGGAAGCAAATAGCCCCGATCTGCATGCTGGCAAGGAGCTCCCATGACCTGGCGGTGGGGCTCCATTCCTGTAGGGACACATTGAGTAGGTACCAACCTCCACTTTCATGTCATCTATGTTCTATAGGCTGATTTTGTGCTGCTTGGGACTTCTAGATGGTGCCCCGCCCTCGAGTAGCAGCTGCACAATGACGCCAGCGGAGGCGCAGGCGGCTGGCACGAGCCGAGCTCCAACATGCCGGCGCGCTGGATCTGCTTGTCGACAGGGTGGACGTTGTTAGTAATACTAGCTTTGTTCAGGTCATGGTTAGTTAGTTGTTTTGGTCAATAACAAAGCTCATGTTTGGGTGATTGTTTAGGGCTAGATGCATGCCAATTCATGGAGCGGCCAGGTCTTTTGTTCATGTCCTGAGTCCATAGAGCAGTCATGCTTCTCCATCGTGAGATGGCGCAATAAGCCCGGGAGGTATGGCGTGCGTGTGACCATGGTGTCAGGGAGCTACGGCTCGTTCTTTTTGTACTGCTTGTATATATACAGAGTCTGAAAACATAGTGAAGTTGGCTGCTCCAAAAATTTCCTTGTACTGCTTGGAAGCCGCGGGAACACCAAAGGGGGAGCGTCTGGAAGCGAGCGAGGACTCATTATTCACCGAGTCACCAAGGAGATCAGTAGCGCCGGATCGTTCCCAACGCTCACCAAAACAAACTACTTGTTGACGTTTCTTAGCGTCGTCACCGGGTTTGTGTCCCCGACAACGGCGCCAGAAAGCTTGTTGTTATTTCTTACGTTATGAATAAATACACGAGCATATGGATATCGCTATAGCTTCCACCCGAGAGTATTCAAGGGTATCGTATCCACAAGGAACGTGCATACTAGTCTTCTAACTGGTTCGTCCAAGGACAACAAGAGTAGGTAGCGAGGGTAGAGAGGATTCCTATGGCTTAAGAGTCTTTGGATAAGATACATTCAACCTCAACATGCTTACTTTGGGGGTCGGTTTATACCTGGTCTGCCAAGTGCCTCCGATCTGTTGCTCTACACTGAACCCAAATGTGGAGGAATACAAAGGACGGACAGGGCTGTCACCACCTGCCGCCTACCTCTCAGACCGTGGGGAACATGGCAAATAAAGGTAACCCCTAGCCTAGATACCACGTCTATACTAGCGATTACTGCTCTAGCACTTGCGCAGAACTAGATCATTTGTCATAGGGATGAATGATGAACCTGCAAGCAAGTAAAGAATGGAATCTACTTAATCAAGAGACTCACCACCGTAGGAGATCAGGAACACTTACCTAGAAAAGAAAGCATCCGTCGAGGTACAAGGCCGGGGCTGAGTGCCTACAGACTGGCGCTTTCCCCGAACTACTCCTCACTCTCACCCTATTTTCTAAGCACTACAGAGGTAGGGCTTCGCCTTGGAGTGGAGTTGTTCTCTTCTCTTGTATGTCGTTGTTGAATGAGGGGCTCTCCTCCTCGTTATATAGGTTCTAGAGGATGGTTCCCAGTGCCTCATAGACAGAAACATATCTTGGCGCCAAGGGGGGTGCGTGGGAAGCATTCCTGACAAATTCGACCGCGCACAAATGCTCCCTGGGTTCGGCCGACCCTGGGTAGAGCCGCCCCGCGGTTGCCCTCCTAAGGCTGGCTGGCAGGTGGGCCCTGAGCATATTCTTGGTTGATTCCCCTGGGTCTCCCAAACCCTGGGTGCATCCTCCCTGGACAACCTTTGGCACGACATCTTGTTGGTTTATGCTGCGAATATTCCATGAGGTCCCATGGTTGATTGACCATGTTTGTCTAGTCTGTGGCCCCGTTTGTCCTGGTGCTCTTAGAGAGTGATCTATGTTATGCTTTCTCCTATATGTGAGCACGTTTTCCTCCGCTTACAGACTTGGTCTCTTGTAGACAGTGGTTCACCAAAACTTGTGGAAAGATTAGACATAAACTCCTATATGCTTGTTATTCCACTGTTCTTTGAAGGAGTTGACGATCAAATATGAAGCTTAAGGACCGTCAACACTACTATGACTAGATGGCCCTCAAGTGTGTCATGCTGCAATCCCGCTGTCTTTGGATCGCGGTTAGCACGGGCATGGACCAGTACATGGGGGACCACATGGCGTTGGAGATGATCGCCATGGCGGTCCCGGCAGAGTTGATGGGGATGATTGCGAGCAAAGGGTCGACCAAGGTTGCCGAGGATGTGATCAAGATGATGCATGTTTATGTCGAGCGCATACAGGACGCGAAGTCAAACACTATGCACCCGGAATTCGATTCCCTCAAGTTCCACGACAATGAGTCGGTTGACGATTTTGGCATCCGCATCACCAAGCTCGCCCAACAGTTCACAGTCCTCAATGATGGCTACACCGAGGAGGAGATTGTGCGCGAGTTCCTTCAGGCATTGCCATCGAGGCATTCCCAGATCACAATGTCGATTGGAACTCTACTTGATCTGGAAGATGTATCGGTGGAGGAGCTGATCGGTTGGCTCAAGGCAATGGAGGAATGACACGACCTCGGCGGTGGATCAAGCTCCATCGGCAGGCTGAACTTCTCTGAGGATGAGCTGATCGCTCGTATGGCAGCACGGGTGCAGCTGGCCATTTACTGCAGTCAACACATCTGCCTCATCTCCTCCACCCAGAACCTCACCACTGGCGGACTCCTCCTTGATCCACGTCGAGGAGGATAAGCTATTCGTCTAGCTCGGGGGAAACGGCGATGACAATAGCACACGGTAGATTCTAGACACGGGCGCCACCAATCACATGACGGGGGTGAGGTTAGCCTTCGCCGATCTCAACACAGGCATCTGTGGCTATGTCCGATTCGGAGATGGCACCATCATCAGCATCGAGGGGTGCGGCATGGTGCTTTTCTCCTGCAAGAATGGTGAGCACTAGGGCTTGGGGGGAGTCTATCAAATTCCCAAGCTGACAGCCAACATTGTCAGTCTGGGGCATTTGGAGGAGGACGGGTACAAAATCCTGCTAGAGGACGACTTCCTCCGCATTTGGGATCCACAACGACGGCTACTAGAGAAGGTAGCATGCTCACCGAGCCGGCTCTACATCATCACTCTGTTGGTATTTCTTACGGTCGCAGATAAATCCGCAAGCGCACGGATACCATTGTAGCTTTCACCTGGAAGTATTCAGGGTATCGAATCCACAGGGAAAGTGGTGGTTGAATAAAGTAGTTATCCATTGTACTCAATCATAACACTATTAACATACCAAAGTCTAGCAAGGGGTAAACATTAATAAAGGGGTAGTGTGACACATAGAAGATTCATTGCTCGGAATATATAAGACTTAGCTAGCATGAAGATCCTAGAAGAGAACAAGGGAATCTATGTACTTCTCACTCATGAGTCTTAAGCATACAAGATTACACACTGTACAAGCTCGGTAAAAGGATACATGTTAGAGGGCATATCGAGGTGTTCAATGGTTCCCTCATCAAGGGACGACAGGAGGACTTCTTATCATAAAGGCCTAACATCATCTCCCGAACATGGAGGATTACAAAGGTCGGGCAGGGCCGTCACCACCTGCCACCTACCTCTACTAATCCGTGGGGTAGCGATACCCCCAATGATATTCCATATCCCAAACACCATATTTGCAATATGAAATACAACTCTATTTATTGTCCAGATAAACAGAGCAACCTTGCGGCACATTAGGCCAATGCCATAACATGCATCGGCTAAACTAAGGTGCTAGACATATATCTCATATACTAAACAAGTAAGGCAAAGCTGAGGCATATAACATAAGAGAGAAGGTATTTCCATTGAAGCTCAAAGTCTTACAAGTAAGATAAGATAAGTAGTAGAAGACTAGAACTTATGCTTACCGAGACTTCACCAGAGACCCTTCAGAAGATCTTCTACTAAAACTACTTCACTACTAGACTAAGCCTAACAATTATACAATGGGAGCTCTCTCTTCTTGGTGTCTGTTGAACTAGGGCCGGGGGCATCTATTTATAGCTTGGTAGGACGGTGGAGAAGCACGTGGAGGCGGTTGAGGCCGTTTGGGCGTGGGACTAGGTCAACCGATCCGGGGGGGAGTGGGGGTTGGCCGACCCTTGGATTCACCGACTCAAGTGGTGCATGGCCGGGATGGACTCCTAGAAGCGGTGAGAAGCACCCCGTCAAAGTTGAGCGAGTTTGGCGCGAATACCAGGTCAGGCGACGCGGCTAGGTCGGGCGACGGCGCACCGACTCCTCTCGGGCCCATCTTCGCCTGGGTGACTGTAGAGTGGGTCCTCATGACGGTTCCAGGTGGGTGGCCCAATTTGAGTACATTTAGATGTTTCGGTGGGCCCTTCAATCCATGTGATCTCCCCTTGGACCATTCCCATCTCTTGGATCCAACCGTCATAGAATCAACGACTATGATGGTCCTGGAGTGTGCTTCTTTGCTGCGGCCAAATATGGGCTCCATTGGGCTTGGGCCCAGTGTTGGTATTTCTTACGATCACAGATAAATCCGCAAGCGCACGGATACCGTTGTAGATAAATCCGCAAGCGCACGGATACCGTTGTAGCTTTCACTCAGAAGTATTCAGGGTATCGAATCCACAGGGAACGAGAGGGCACTGTCTAATCACTAAAGTTGACCAGATCGATCGAGGGTATATGAAGGCTGGGTAGAGAGAATAACTTAGCACTAACATGGGAATATAGCGAAGGGAGTTCTCCTATGCTTGCTTTGGGCATTGGGTATCCTAGGCCTTTAGGAAATTGCCAGCAAACAGCTCTACGCCGTACCCGAACGTGGAGGATTACAAAGGACGGACAGGACTGTCACCACCTGCCGCCTACCTCTTCTAATCCGTGGGGCTACGAGGCAAACGAAGGTAGTCGATAACCTAAGCACCACGTTTAAGATTATACTACTACTCTGATCCTAGCTAGAGACTAGAGCACTTTATAAATAAAGCGACGAACCCACAAGCACAATAGAGAACTCAGCTTTCTATAACTCAGACTTAAATACTAGTTGAATCTCGGATACTTACTAAGTAGCTCGCATTCGTCGAGGTACAGGTGGAGGGTCGCCGACACGCCGGGACTCCTCCAGACTCTCCCTCACTCTCTCCCTATTTCTATTCTCATTTGAGGAGGGCTTCGCCTTGACTTGATGCTCCAGCTCGATGATGATCTTCAATGACTGGTGTGCAGCTATTTATAGCTTGTAGAGGAGGTTGAAAGTGGACACGTGGAAGATGAGGACGAACGGACCCAGTCACAGGTCGGGCGACGTGGGGAGGTTGGTCGACGTTGGATCCACCACCTTGAGTGGTGCACGGCGTAGATGGACTCCCGGAGGCGGTGGGAACGTGCACGAGAAGAATGAGGCGGTTTGGCCTTCGGACCAGGTCAAGCGACGGGGCTAGGTCGGGCGACGTGGCACCGGCACCGATCGGGCCCATCTTTGGCTGAGTGACTGTACCGTGGGTCCTCATGACGGTTCCAGGTGGTATAGCTGCATTTGAGTACGTTTAGTTTGCGATGTGCGCCCTTCAATCCATGTGACCTCCCCTTGGACCATTTCCATCTCTTGGATTCAGTCGACATGGAATCAGTGGCTAGGATGGTCCTGGAGTGTGCTTCTTTGCCGTGGTCAAAGATGGGCTCCATTGGGCTTAGGCCTAGGTCGGCCGACCTGGTGGGGTCGGGCGACCTGGCCCTGAGCCCAGTTGTCCTCCTCTTTTGCCATTTAGTCCCTGCACTCACATATTCACCAAAACTTGTGGAATGGATTAGATATAAGCCCTATAGCTATGGTGAATGCATTTTTGTATATATTTTCTGTAGGAACTGACGGTCAAAAGTGGTACTTAAGGACCGTCAACAAGCTCCCCCACACTTAGCCTTTGCTCCTCCTTGAGTAATGCTTTAGGACTAAGGTGGAAGTCAAGACTCCTTCTGATATGAAACTAGCATATAAGTCATTCCAAGACAGACCTGCACTTGTGAATTTTGAAGTGTCTATCATGCCATCTTGGGTGGTTGAGGAATGGTACGGCTCTTGATTCAAGTCATCTTAACTCTTCTATTAAGTAACTTGGGTTTTTGAGAAATTTTCAAAAACATTACCTTACCTAGCTCCTCAAATGATTCTCTTAGATCGCTCATTGTGTATGATTCCTCACCAAGGCATTTCTTTGCCTTTTTTCACCCTACTTCTAAAAGGCTTATGTGGAGCTCAAGGTAGGAGTAAAGATAAGGCATACTTGCATCATATATATTGCAAAGTCAAAGAGCAGATCCATGAAGAAAACTATCCATACAATCTGATCAAGATGTGCATGTGTGTGGAACAATGGAATGATAACTCCTTTTTGTATGATCTCTCTCCTCTTGAATTTATTTTGAGAACATGGCTATAATATTTTTTTCATGATACTTGGGGCCTTCATGTGCCCATATTTTTTTTGTCTCTTTTTTTTATGCTTGGACCTTCATGTGTCCATATATTTTTTTTCTATAGCCCATGTCTCTTTTTGCAATAATACTTGGAGAGGAGATCAACACTTAAATGGAGCATTTATTTTGTGGATGGATGAAATGTATGTTACGAACTTCCAATGTGGAAATTTAGCATGTGTATGTGGAGTGTACGTGATCTTGATCATGAAAGCATGAAGAGAATCTTACAAGGGTCACAACAATTTGACAAAGCTCAATGCAATAGCAAGCAGCATATGTGTATTGTTTGTGCAATATGAAGAACTTATGGCTTTGGTAGGAATAAGGCATCACTGAGGAGCTCTGTAAGGCTATTCATTTTAAGGTTTTGCAAGAAAAACATCCCAAGCACTTTATACAGAAAGAGCAAGATTTCTTTCATCACACCATATCTCATTAATCAACCACTTAGATAAACAGGTTGTCCTAAAGATATATGCTCACAAGTAACAGGTGCATGTGCAAGGAATAAAGAATATGCAAGCCAATCAAGGATAGACATGTGAACCAAAGGAGAATCAAAGCTTATTTTATCATGAGTCTAATTTTACTGATCATATCAAGATAGGAATGAATTAACTCATGAATCAGAGAGGATGAGGGATAGGGAGCGCAAACCATCGCTCTGGACGAAATTGGAGACGAAAGGCACCAGAGGGCCGTCGGCCGATCTGGTGGGGTCGGCCGACGCCTTCTGGGCCTTTTCCACCTTGATCTTTCTTGTGTAGCTTTGTGCGATGTTGTGCAGCCTGTCTGCGGGTGGTCTCGAACATGTGTGCATCAGAAAATTCGAGAGACCCCACACTTGACCTTGTACCTGCATTTATTCATATATGGTGGAAACAAAACAATGGCCCTTTGGTTCTAAAGACCAAGAGCCTTTATTGGAACTCAAATATATTTTTTTAGTGTGCAAGAACTAACACCAGCTCTAAACCGAAATAAGATTTGGCTCAAAAAGGAACTTACTCGGGATACTCACATACCTCCCCCACACTTGAAATTTGCAGTGGAAAGCAGCATAACTCAAGTGTGTGGAGTTCAAGCTTCTTTTGTAATCTTTCCCAAACCAAGACTTATCGATGTTTTTGTAGCTGATGTAGCTCCATGTTCTTAGGCATCACCTGTCCATCGTTCTTCTTAATCTCCATCTGAAATGGTTAGTGACCAAAAGTACCCGAAGGAAAGACTATACTAAAAACATGTTCTTGCTTTTTATTTGAAGGGAAATACACGATAATCCAGGCCATCTCCTGGCAGTGCTTTGTTTATGGTCTGAAGCTAGACCATGATGAATCTTCACTTTGCAGCTATTCTTGGTGATGTAGTTTCCAAGCTCATCGCCAATTGTTGATGTGTCATTGAAGCTTTAGCTGCAAGGTTAGTGCCACAAATGCAACCACGAATTTTGCAATGTTTATGATAAACAACTGCATCTACGACCAACGTTCTAAACATTTTAGAATTGAGGACCTCAAGGTGGTTGTAGTCCTTGTATGTGATTGTGGCACAAAGCGTGGTAAACTCTGGAGATTTGTTAAATGAGCATCCTTGTGGGATTTCGAATGAAAAGGTTTCATGCTCATTTGTAGAATCCTTTTGCTTGGACTCCAGAGCCAACACTTCAAGCCTGTCCATGGCCCTTGGTTTCTCCAACTTAAGAGATTCATTGTGCATGATCGGGTTTGATTCTTGACTATTGTCGAGAACAATGTCCCGAAGGCCATGGGGCCAACGCTTTCGCTCAAGCGAGGATGATGGAAATCGTTCGTGCTCATAGAGATGAGAATTCGGGGTGAATGGTGACACGAACATCACCTTCTCGAGTGAGCTATGCTTGGGAGGAGGCTTTGCCTTTGGAATTTCTGGGCAGGAGACAGGAGTGGCAAAGGCAGCATTCCCAAGCGTGTAATGAAGGCTCCCATGAGATACTTCTCCTTGGAGAAGCTTTTCTAGCGGGCGGCCTATGAGAAGATCAAAATCGAGGGTATCAAAGATGTGGAGATCTAAATTGACCTCGATTTTGTCTAGCATGATTGTCACGGCACTAGTGATCCTCCGACATTGAATGATGTGTCTAAAGGGACAACTTTTGAGGAGCTTGTTGGATGGCCTTAGCGGAACATTTCCTAAGATAGTATGCACAATGTGCCATGACATAATGTTGACCTCCATACTAGGGTTGAAATGGGCTTCTACGACAGTTCCCCTTATACACCATGGAAGGATTATGGAAGGTGAACTATTCCAAAATTGCTTCAAAAAAGTGCCACATTCCATCGAACCATTCCTCCTTTATGTTTTTCACGAGAAATGCTTCGTAGGGAGGACAGGGAGGATGAGAAAGAGGAGGTGTCATAGCCTTCTTGTGCCTTGAATAATCCGAGGTGTTTTCATGATTTTCAAAGAGATCATCCTTGAAGTCAAAATGTAATTCGAAAGGCTGAGTTTCCTCTGCCTTAACGGATGGTATCTCAGGAGTTGGATCTGGACAGGGCAAGTATACGGGTAAGATAGAATCTAGTTGAAGGTCTTCTCGCTCAGTTCCATCCATAGCAGCGGGAGAGTGCTCTCGAATCTTCTCCAGGACCTCTCTCGCTCTAGCCGGTGTTACATGTAAGAATGATCCTCCGGCGGCTATATCAACGAATCGGGCAGCCTTGAAATCCTAGAATCGTTCTTATGCTGCCATGATTGTTTTCTTCTCTTTTTGTTGGAAGTTAATAATTTCCTTCTGAAGGGCACAGATCCGATGAACGGGGAAGTACTCCAGACAAAGCCTGTCTCATAACTTTTCCCACTCACCATTTGTTAGCCATTTGTCTCATAAAGTATGGTCATACCACTTCCTTGCCCTCTCTTTGAGAGAGAACAAGAAGAGCTTCCATCCAATCATTGCTTGCATCACGCCTGATATGATCAGACACAAGCATGGCAACTAAAATTCGTGCAAGTGATGGTATGGGTTTTCACCATCACATCCTAAGAAGGATGTCTCCTGGACCATAGCTATGAAGCGGGCCGAAACTCATAGCCATCTATTTGTATAGGATTTGATGAGGGGTGCGGCTCCAACAAATCGCCCTTTGGAGCAGAGAACTCATGGATTTGGGTTGAGTCCATGGGTCACCGAAATAAAAGAAAATAAAATAAAAGATAAACGGGCAACCGTAGTTCTTAGACAACACAGCTACCGTTCCCCGGCAACGGCGCCAGAAAGCTTGTTGGTATTTCTTAGGTCGCAGATAAATCCGCAAGCACACGGATACCGTTGTAGCTTTCACCCGGAAGTATTCAGGGTATCGAATCCACAGGGAACGAAAGGGCACTGTCTAATCACTAAAGTTGACCGGATCGATCGAGTTTATATGAAGGCTGGGTAGAGAGGATAACTTAGCACTAAGCTGGGAATATAGCGAAGGGAGTTCTCCTATGTTTGCTTTGGGCACCGGGGTATCCTAGGCCTCTAGGAAATTGCCGGCAAACAGCTCTACGCCGTATCCGAATGTGGAGGATTACAAAGGACAGATAGGGCTGTCACCACCTGCCACCTCTTCTAATCCGTAGTAGTCGATAACCTAAGCACCACGCTTAAGATATATACTACTACTCTAATCCTAGCTAGAGACTAGAGCACTTTATAAATAAAGCGATGAACCCACAAGCACAATAGAGAACTCAGCTTTCTATAACTCAGACTTAAATACTAGTTGAATCTCGGATACTTACTAAGTAGCTCGTATCCGTCGAGGTACAGGTGGAGGGTCGCCGACACGCCGGGACTCTTCTAGACTCTCCCTCACTCTCTCCCTATTTCTATTCTCATTTGAGGAGGGCTTCGCCTTGACTTGATGCTCCAGCACGATGATGATCTGCAATGACTGGTGTGCAGCTTTTTATACCTTGTAGAGGCGGTTGGGAGTGGACACGTGGAAGATGAGTGTTGACACTCATTATACATACACTTTTAGTGCTATTTAGATGGTGATTTTGGACTAATTCATATACTAACCCACCACTTGGCACTTAAAAATAACCCCATTTTCGTATGTGTGTTGTGTTTTGGAGCATATTGTGTTTTTTCAGGAAAATGGCCCAATTTGCGGCATTTATATTCAAAGCCCAAAACTAACTACAACCCAAAGGAATTGAGCCTAGCGGAGCGAGCCCAACCAATGGACCATGTGGGTTTTCATAGCCCAACTCATGATCCTAGGTGTCTACATTCAATGAACCTTGGGCAAGAGAGACTTAACCATGAAGGAATTGAAGATTTGGAAAGTTATAGACGAGATCAAGATATATTCGCGCAGCCCAGGACAGCATGATTTTTCGTTGCAGATTCGGAGATCTAAATGGCCTCTAATGGCAAAGCATTGAATACCAAAGTTGTAGCCATCGTTGAGATCTTCAATTGACATATGGAAAGCATAATTTGGAATATGGAGCTAGAAGATATGGCCCTCCAAATGCATGCTGCGCAGAGAAGTCCAGAATCAAACAGATTATCTTCCAGTGCTGTTTTGGGGATCTTAATTTCATTTCCAAGGAAACTCATAGATACCAAAGTTGAAGATAATTTCGTGCTACACAATTTAGAATCTGAGTTTGCCTTATTTCGTGTCCGGACGTTGGAGATATGACATCGGGAAAGCAGAGCTGCGAATAAGGAAAATTTGGGCGAGTCAAATCTTATGGAAACCAAGTTTGCTTAACTCTCAAGCAAGGATCTCGCGGAAGGGAAGGTAGAGAATGCCCCAAGGCTCTCCTAGGGTATAAATACAAACCCCTAGGCACCCTCAAGAGGGAGAAATTCAGATCTGTCCACCAGAAGTCGACGTGAAGAGGGACACACACACCGAAGGAAGCCGACAGTCGCTGCAAGTCCTCGAGGTTGCCTAGGAGATGGATTAGGCCATGTCCTAGCCGCCATGGTTGGCCCTATGTGGTGAAGCCATGGCGGAGTTCTGGAGCCATGTCTTGAGCTCATCAAGGCGTATGTACATTCGATAGTGATATCAATCTACTTGTCTCGTTTACTTTGATCTTCTATGATTCATGTTTATTCATATGTGTAGCTACCATATGACCTTAGTAGGATTAGATCTAATCGTGGTGATTAGTCTATGCCTTGCGGATAGATCATAGTAGTGCACGGGAAGTTGGCGTGATTACCCTCGTGTGGTGACAGCATGCGGGAGGGAAAAGGTCGAACAAATGTGTAATGTTGAGTAGATGACTCTTTATCATGGTATGAGATTAGATTGGTTACCGTTTTGGCCAGAGTTGCAACTAGAAGACGGTAGGCTTGTGCTACCTTTGGTTGTGTTACCTCGTGTCGGGTGGATGAGATTCAATCATAATATTCATATCAAATTCATGGTCACCCTCATATGCAATCTATGCCTAATGCTAGGATTAGATCCATTAGATTAGATGGAAAACCCTAGGTAGTTCATTGTTGATCCACGGATTGATAAACCTTGGGGAATACTCTAAGGGAAAAGCTACCAACGATCCGTGCGCATGCGGTTAACAATTGGCGCGTTTAAGGACCGTCAACAAGCTTTTCTGGCGCTGTTGCCGGGGATCGGCAACTCGAACCCTAGGGAGATCTATCTAATTTTTCGGACTAACCCTAATTTTATTATTGCATATACCCTTGTTTTCTTGTTTGTGTCCTTGAAAGCAGGTGGAAATCTAGACACTAAGCTTGGGCTTTAAGAAGTCCAAACTCGCTCCCACAAGTTGATGGCTACGTAAAGATCTACTCTTTAGTGGTAGGTGCTAACTTTTGTTAGTGGCCCATCATCCACTATCGAGCCCACACCCAAAACAAGTAAAGATGAACAAGGTATGCCACCGTGTCAATTGATTTTTAAAGATTAATGTTTCTTGGAGATTTGTTTGTACAAACTATAGGTGATGAATCATGCCCAAAAAAGTCGTGAGATCCGATCATCAACATCTCCAGAAGGTTGCTGTTGAGACCAGTTTTTTCCCATGATCAGAGAGGTACCATAGAGAAGAATTATAAAATATGAAGCTCCATCAAGTCTTCTTTCCAACGTATCAAGAATCGTAAATTTTGGAGATCGGTGCAAGGAGTTATGGTAAAATCTTTCAACACTACGCGTTCTGAAATCATTCTGGACAGAACATAGTGCCGGAGTAAAGCAAGCGTAACTCTTTCATCCGGAGTCCATTTGAAGTGAATGAGCACTCGTTGGAAAGAGAATTTGATACACATTGCAATGGAGTAGAAGTGTGGTATGTGTTCTGCACTGGACCAGGATCAATTCAGTGAAGAAGAGGCAGCAGCAAGCAACGGAGAAGGTGATGTTGATGTCAAGGGATGACTGGAGAGCCTTAAGCACAAAAGTTGATGATTTGAAGTTGATCAAGATTGGAGGCAACAAGATTAGAAGCACCATGACACCACCAATCTTCTCCAGTAGGATGCTCAAGAAGTTTCTAATTGAGTGATGCTATACCAACGAAGGAACCCGCTCAAATCATCGACATAAAGAGCAAGAGCCCCCTACGATCCCGGCACCATGGGTAAAGCAAGAACTATGGAGAAGACTCATCATTGGAATGCCACTTGCTGGTGAATCAATGGTGATGACCTTGAAGCCTAGGGATGCACAACACGACGCTCCAAAGACCACAAGATCATGATCATCAACATCTCAGATCAATTCACAAGAAGGTACTGTTTGCATTAAAATTCTGTGCAACCTCTGAAGAAAACAACAAAATATTTTTGGATATTCAAGAGCCCCATGAAGTTCTGAATGAATCAAGAATCAAGTCAATCGGAGATTCCTACAAGCAGTTATGATCAAAACATTGAAGGTCGTGCATTCTGCAAATTTTCTGGACAGCACGCATTACAAAATTAAATTGGGCATAACTCTCTCGTTTGAACTCCGTTTAAGATGAATGACCACTTGACAAACTTTAAGATCTATACTTTGGTATATATTCTGTTCTGGACACAGGGGAAAATCCACGAAGAAGAGGCAGGAGCAGCTTGATGAGAACAAGGTAGAGGAGATAATGATGACAACAATGAAGAGGAGCTTGGACAATGCTTTCATCAAGCGTACAAGATCAAATTCAGAAGCTAAGAACAAATGAAGGACCCCAAGAACATCAGCATAGAAGACACAATAAGATGACATTCAATACATGAAGATGTTTTGAGCAAACCACGATGAATTACACCAAATGACATCAAGCTGCATGGATACTTCGGATTCTCGCACGAAAGACCATGGCTTCGCATGAAATTAATCGAGGTGAGAAGTCAAGCTCTATGACTTTAAATGAAGCGCTTTACGGGAGGCAACCCGATCTTTTGTTTATTATCTAAAATGACGGTCTATATTGTGCTCTTTAATCGAATCATAAAGTAACATTGTACCATTGCTCTAATAAATGCCACAACTTTATGTTGTGTGATCTAAATGTTATTGAGGGAGCACCTTGTTATTTGATCTTGGAAAACTTGTAAACCCTTTTGTGTGCCTATTAGTGTTTAGAGTCTTTTTCTTTGTGTCTTTTTGAGAGAAATATGAGGTATGACACCACCCTTTGATTCTAAACTTGTGGCTAGTTGATCTAGGCTAACTTTTGTTTTTAGACTACCACATCATGTCATATCATTTTGTTCATCCACCTCGTGTTGCATTTTATGACATGTTGTTCTCGCCCTTGCATTGCATGTTTTGATCTAACTTTTTGTTAAACCCACCTAAGCCTTCCTGTCACCCCGCCAAAAACTGGAGCCAACAAGGGTAGGATTGACTTGTGTTGATTTTGTTTGCCTCACCATCCAGATTAGCCAAGTCTATCTTTATTCCTTGTTCTAACTGAAAACTTTGACTAGCCTCCCCATGAGATCCTAAACCCTTAGGAAATCTCTCATACCTATAGCCATCCTAAAACCATAGGTTTTGATTTTCACCCAATGAAAAAAACAACCTATGTTTTTCTTTTTTATTTCAACCACCTTAGGTAGATTTTCTAAAACTTGACTTCTCTCTTCAAAATTCTTGTTTTAAGCCAAAAATATAGGATACCCATGAACCTTTCCCTAAACCTCGTTAGCTAGGTTGTTCGGTTCTTTTCGATGAATGATTTTCTTGTCGACAATGCTTCACTTCTTATGAGGTGGTTGGCCAAGCTTTGTCGATCTAAGCAATTACTTTTTGAATGAATTGATTGCGGAACAACATTAAAAGATATTTTGAACCTTGCAAACTCTTGTGTTTGCTAACTCTTTGCATTTGCATGTTGCATCCATTCCATCGCTCCATCCTGCATTTGTTAGCTTGGTTCTCTCACAAACTTCATGATGAATGATTTCATATCTATGTTAATGCTTGGATGGCATTTTCTTTTTGCAATGTTGTGTAAACGTGGTGTTTAGACTTGATCGCGGACCATCATCATTTAGTTTTGAGAGCCTTGTTAGCATCTACATTGCATTGGTTCGTTTATAAACTTTGCAATGCGCTTTATTTTTCTTGTGCTATAAGGAATTATTGACCTTGGGATAGACATGGTGTTTTGACCTTGGTTAACAAATCTTTATGACTATGGAGAAATTCGGCAATCTAGTTGTAAACATGGTGTTTAGAACTAGGTGTAAACATTGTCTTTGTTTATATGCATTCCTCTCATTTGCATACTCACTCTGCACACATGCGCACCCATTAGGATTTCATTTTTCCCTTTTACTAGGTTAATTATGCCACAAGTTAAGGTCTTAGTGATGTCATTGGTTGTTGGCATTTGCTATTACTCCCGACCATCACCCCAGGGGTAGTTTGTGTGTCTCAAATGTTTTGCAGGCATGACGAAGAAATCCCATGAATTTGTGATCAAAGTTGCAACCAAGATCATTAACATCTCCAAAGATTTAAAGAGACGCTGCTGTTTTCATAAAAAATCTGCACATGTTCAGAGATGTACAGGGAACAAAAAGTTGATATTCAGAAGCTCCATCAAATTCTCATTCCAACGCATCCAAGATCAATGAATTTGAAGACCCTTACAAGGAGATACGACAAAAACATTGGGCGTTGCGCGTTCTGAAATCAGCTCGGGACAGATTGCAGTACTGGACTAAAAAGGGCATAACTCTTTTGTTCGGAATCCATTTTGGGCAAATGATGACTCGTTGGAAAGAGAAATTTGTACACTTTGCAATGGAGTAAGGATTCAGTACATGTTCGGTTCTAGGAATAAAGAAGAAATTCATAGAAGATGAAACAGCAATGAAGACAACATGCAAGGAGGTTGATGGAACCCGCTAAGGTTTGTTCCCGATCTTCGATGAGAGTTGGGGGTAATCTCGATTTGGGGGTGGATTCGACGTTGGCTGTCCGACTACAACACCAACCGGGGCTGCGCCTTAGCAACAGGTACACCGTTTCCGTTTGAGGTACTCTTGCCGTGCCAAGAACACCAAAGCTCCTGCTAGAAATCGAGAACACGCAAGAACAAGATGACAAGCAAATAACTCACGGATTTGGAAATAATATGAATCTGGAACACAAGTTAGGGTCTTGAATCAAGCAAATCGGGTGGTCAGATTGACACACGCGTTCACTAGGAAGTAGCAGTAGCTAACTTGCATCTAAACAAAACCCAACCCTTCCTTGGCGGCTGGGGCATGTATTTATACATGGGAGGCAGCCAGGAGGCATGGGGGGTGTAAACCCTAAAATAAAATGGGCCCCTATTGGGCTTAACTGGATACAAGGCTATCAGCCTTTGGCTGGAAGGTCCGAATGTCTCTCTGTAAATTCTGGGCGACTCCGTAGGAATCTGAGGGTGTTTATTGATCCTTCTGAAAGTTGACTTCAAGAGCTTTCCATCAAGTACTCATATGCCCCAAACAAACTCCGGAGCTAAGAGTTATGGCCGAAACAAACTGGTGTTGTGTTGCTGTCCGCTTGACCCAAAACGTGAGGAATCACTCCGTTTGCATGGGAGCGCCCCTCATCTCCAAACGTGGAGCTTGCTGACGTTCTGGGTTGTTGTGCCTGCTTCTCCCCTCTTCCTTATGTCCCATGTTCCTAAGAATAAGACATTCATCACCGTAGTTTAGTAGCATCCAATTCTGAGATGGATTTGTGTGAACAGCGAGGAACGACTTTACCTGATAGTTGAGTTGTCGTGCATGGGCTCGAGTCATTGGTCGTTGCTGAACATTAGGCATGGTTGTATCAATGGAAGGGATGTCCTCATCAGAGGTGATAATGATATGAAGAATGATTGGGGCCATGGCTTCGTCATAAGAAGAGGTTGAAGAAAGTTAATGCAACAAAGGTGAAGAAGCATAAAGATAATCTCCCAACATATGGCGGAAGGACTTCAAGAATCACATGACGGTTCACCATCTTCTTTCACGCTTAGCAACATGCTAAGCATGGGGGAGGACTTGTTGGATGAGAAGGAAAAGACCATATGGAGTACAATGATCATGTTCACCATAAGATGCTCAAGATTTTTCTTCCATGCTAAGCACAATGCTTAAGCATGGGGGAAGACGCGCTACACTCCACTACAAGCATTGAAAGACGGTAACTCTTCCTCAACCTTCTCTTTGTTCATCTACTTCTTAATGCTTGTATATATGTATGCCATCGACCATAGGTTAGAAACCTTTGTATATCTTTCTCTTGTTAGTAACATGGCTACTAGGAGGATAACCTAGTTTTATTTTTGTTTTCTATAAATAATGATCACCATCACATTGTGCTCACCATGATGCAATATTTTGAATGCTTTTGCTTATGGAAAAGTGATGAAAATTGCCGCTTTGTTCTACCTACATGATGTTGTATATGACTTGACCATTTGCTCTCTATTAAATGATTTTAAATTGACTAAATACCGGCTCTTTTATTTGTGGAGGTTAAATGACTAAATTCTAGACCCACATATTCTTTATGTTGCTCTTTGATTTAAATTTACCGATGACCTTACACCTTGTATTATTTTATTTAAAACTTGATTCTTGTGCTATCTACATTCGTGAATCTCTTGCAAAGTTCTACCTACCAAAGCCTTTACGTATACATGATCTTTCATGATGAAACCCTTAGATTTGCAAACTTATATTTTGATGAGTTGGATTAAGATTGATTTCTATGGTTCGAGACTAAGAAGCTGGTCATTCTATTTTGCGTACCTTCCTTTTGCTAGCCTTTCTATCCATGCATTGTGAGTTTCTACACCGAAAACTTCGCAAACATCGCTGGATATCCACCCTAAACCCAAATATCTTTTTGTGATTACCTCCTTGACCACAACCTACAATTGAGTATGGATCATTTTCTCGATGGAAATCCACAAGAATCGAGAGCTTAATTTAGAGAACATCAATTTGGGAGGCATCAAGAAACTCCCTAAAGATTCAAGTGTTTTTCTAGAAGATCAAATTGGATTTTGTGTACTTACTTCAGCAATTATCGACCCTCACTTCTATGCTCGAGGACGAGCAATCGTTTAAGCATGGGGGGAGGATGCTAAGTAAGTACTATGTTGCAAAAAGTTCTTAGGAGCAAAATGAAAGAAAAAGAAACAAAGATGAAAGAAAAAATAAAAGAAAAGAAAGAAAAAAAGAAAGAGAAATAATGCTTCTTAGTTCTTCTAGCTTCTTCAAATTCCAAGTGCTTTAAAAACAATTCCGTACTCAATTTTTCAACCATGTGCAATCCGATAACGAGGACTTTATTTGTGCCTCGGGATCATCCACTTGCCATTTGCACATGTCCACCTATCTAAATGTGTGTGTTCCATCCCTCTCTCTTTCCAACATTTATTCTCTATGGCCTTTTTGACTAGTCTCGGTAATTCCAATAGATCTCTCTCTTAGTTTGACAATATTTGAGATATAATGTTTTGCTAGGATTGTTTTTACCTACCAAGCTCCACATAAGCCTTTCACTTTCAAATATGAGTAGAATAGGTTGAAAATAATCTAGTATAGGCTTGAGCGACTTGATGAGATGAGTGTTCCCATGAGCTTTTGCAAGAGAATTTCACTTATGTTGGATATGTTTTTTTTTAAAAACTCTTCACGATGGAACAAGGTAAAGGTTTAAAGTTCGCTTAAGTTCAAGAGCATTGCATTTATTTATTATTGTGGCTTTTTCTTTATTGCTAGTCTATCTTCCATAATGAAAAGTAGCCGGTCACAACTTGAACTTTAAATGCTAAACACTTGAGAGAAATGTGTCTTATTGTGTATAACTAAGTGCGGGGAAGATATTGAAGGCAATGCTGATTTGCTAACTAAGCAAAGATCTAGGGCTTACTCGAGGACGAGCAAGGTTTAAGCATGGGGGGATTGTTGACACTCGTTATACGTACACTTTTAGTGCTATTTAGATGGTGATTTTGGACTAATTCATATACTAACCCACCACTTGGCACTTGAAATAACCCCATTTTCGTATGTGTGTTGTGTTTTGGAGCATATTGTGTTTTTGCAGGAAAATGGCCCAATTTGGGGCATTTATATTCAAAGCCCAAAACTAACTACAACCCAAAGGAATCGAACCTAGCGGAGTGAGCCCAACCAATGGACCATGTGGGCTTTCATAGCCCAACTCATGGTCCTAGGTGTCTACATTCAATGAACCTTGGGCAGGAGAGACTTAATCATGAAGGAATTAAAGATTTGGAAAGTTATAGACGAGATCAAGAGATATTCGCGCAGCCCAGGACAGCATGATTTGTTGGTGCAGATTCGGAGATCTAAATGGCCTCTAATGGCAAAGCATTGAATATCAAAGTTGTAGCCATCGTTGAGATCTTCAATTTGGACATATGGAAAGCATAATTTGAAATATGGAGCTAGGAGGTATGGCCCCCGAAATGCATGCTGTGCAGAGAAGTCCGGAATCAGACATATTATGTTCCGGTGCTGTTTTGAGGATCTAAATTTCATTTCCAAGGAAACTCATGGATACCAAAGTTGAAGATAATTTCGTGCTACACAATTTAGAATCTGAGTTTGCCTTATTTGGTGTCCAGATGTGGGAGATATGACATCGGGAAGGCAGAGCTGCGAATAATGAAAATCTGGGCGAGTCAAATCTTATGGAAACCAAGTTTGCTTAACTCTCAAGCAAGGATCTCGTGGAAGGGAAGGTAGAGAACGCCCCAAAGGCTCTCCTAGGGTATAAATACAAACCCCTATGCACCCTCAAGAGGGAGAGATTCAGATCTATCCACCAGAAGTCGATGCGAAGAGGGACACACACCGAAGGAAGCCGACGGCCGCCGCAAGTCCTCGAGGTTGCCTAGGAGATGGATTAGGCCATGCCCTAGCCGCCATGGTTGGCCCTGTGTGGTGAAGCCATGGCGGATTTCCGGAGCCATGCCTTGAGCTCATCAAGGCGTATGTACATTCGATGGTGATATCAATCTACTTGTCTCGTTTACTTTGATCTTCTGTGATTCATGCTTATTCATATGTGTAGCTACCATATGACCTTAGTAGGATTAGATCTAATCGTGGTGATTAGTCTATGTCTTGCGGATAGATCATAGTAGTGCACGGGAAGTTGGCGTGATTACCCTCGTGTGGTGACAGCATGCGGGAGGGAAAAGGTCGAACAAACATGTAATGTTGAGTAGACGACTCTTTATCATGGTATGAGATTAGATTGGTTACCGTTTTGGCCGGAGTTGCAACTAGAAGACGGTAGGCTTGTGCTACCTTTGGTTGTGTTACCTCGTGCCGGGTGGATGAGATTCATTCATAATATTCATATCAAATTCATGGTCACCCTCATATGCAATCTATGCCTAATGCTAGGATTAGATCCGCTAGATTAGATGGAAAACTCTAGGTAGTCCATTTTTGATCCACGGATTGATAAACCTTGGGGAATACTCTAAGGGAAAAGCTACCAATGATCCGTGCGCTTGCGGTTAACAATTGGCGCGTTTAAGGACTGTCAACAATGAGGATGAACGGACCCAGTCACAGGTCGGGCGATGCGGGGAGGTCGGTCGACGTTGGATCCACCGCCTTGAGTGGTGCACGGCGTAGATGGACTCCTAGAGGCGGTGGGAACGCGTATGAGAAGGATGAGGCGGTTTGGCCTCCGGACCAGGTCGGGTGACGGGGCTAGGTCGGGCGATGTGGCACCGGCACCGATCGGGCCCATCTTCGACTGAGTGACTGTAGCATGGGTCCTCATGATGGTTCCAGGTGGTATAGCTGCATTTGAGCATGTTTAGTTTACGAGGTGGGCCCTTCAATCCATGTGACCTCCCCTTGGACCATTTCCATCTCTTGGATTCAACCGACATTGAATCAGTGGCAAGGATGGTCCTGGAGTGTGCTTCTTTGCTGTGGTCAAAGATGGGCTCCATTGGGCTTGGGCCCAGGTCGGCCGACCTAGTGGGGTCGGGCGACCTGGCCCCGAGCCCAGTTGTCTTCCTCTTTTGCCATTTAGTCCCTGCACTCACATATTCACCAAAACTTGTGGAATGGATTAGATATAAGCCCTATAGCTATGGTGAATGCATTTTTGTATATATTTTCTGTAGGAATTGACGGTCAAAAGTGGTACTTAAGGACCGTCAACACCCAGGTCGGCCGACCTAGAGGGGTCAGGCGACCTGGCCTTGAGCCGAAATGTCCTCCTCTTTTGCCAATTAGTCCCTGCATTCACATATTCACCAAGACTTGTGGAATTGATTAGATATGAACCCTATCACTATGTTTGGGGATTATATTTGACATATTCTCTGCAAGAGTTGATGGTCAAATTTGGCATTTAAGGACCGTCAACACACTCTCAATGTCATCAAGCCAGTTTGCCTCACTGCATAGAGCAGTGAGGCTGCATAGAGGTGGCATGTGAGGTACGATCACCTTGGATTCTTGGGTCTGAAGAAGCTGTCTGAGGATGGGATAGTGAAGGGCCTTCTACAGATTGATCAAGTCAGTCAAATCTATGATGGGTGCATGGCTGACAAGCATACTTGCATTGCATATGTTGCTATGTCAAAATGTGGATCGAAGGAGAAGCATTTCATACAATCTGATCAAGATGTGCAAGTGTGTAGAATTTGGTACTTTTTGTTTGAACTCCTTTTGGTATGACTCTCTCCTTTCTTTTATTTCATTTGGATATGGGCTATGTTTCTTTTCTTTTCCTTGGATTTTCATGAGTCCAACTTGCTTTCCTTTTTTTCAGCTCATGCTTTTAGCATGTACCTTTTTTCCTTGGACTTTCATTAGTCCAACTTTTTCAACTCCAGGACTAACCCTATATTCCACATCTCAAATGAAATCGTTAGTCCACCATAGTTGTCATTAATTACCAAAATACAAATTAGGGGCCTAGAAGCTTTCACATGTTGAACAAGGAACTCCTCCTGAACAACCACGCTGTCCTCCTCCTCCTCCTAAGGATGAAGAAGAAGATGAGGAAGAGGTTGCATTCCCTCACGATGACTATGATAGGGAACACCTTCGTCGTAATCGTCACGGCTTGGGAGGTAACAACAATCATGGTAATGATGACCCTTTTGATAAAACTAAATTTACCATGTTTCCTTTTGCTGGTAGTGCTGATCCAGACTCATGTTTAGATTGGGAACTTGCTGTTGAACAGAAATTTAATTCCCATTTAGTTCCTGATGAGCATAGAATTAGACTTGCTACTAATGAGTTTACTAGTTTTGCTTTATTCTGGTGGAATGATCTTTACAAGGCTAATCAACCAAATGCTATATATCAGAATTGGACTACATTGAAATGATGAATGAAATCTCATTTTGTTCCTCCTTATTATCAGCATGATTTGAGATTAAAATTGCAAACTTTGACTCAAGGTAGTAAAGGAGTAGAGGAATATTACAGGAGCCTATTATTAGTTTAGCATGTTGTGATATTCATGAACATGATATGGATACTTGTGCTAGATTTGTTGGAGGTTTAAATCATGAAAACTAGGATACTCTTGATTATAAAGATTAGACTCGTTTTAGCCAACAACAATCTTTCAAATCCAACATTGGTCGAAACTTTTCACATCGACCAGAAAATGACAGGTCAAAGGCCCTTGTTGCTAAGCTGCTAGAAACACCACCTACCACTACACCTACTTTTGAGGTGAGGAGTTTGTCTCCTTTGCAGTTCCAGGTGCAGAGGAAAGGTGATTCTCCTGGTGCTAATACGAGCCGCTCCACCGCCAACATTTTGTGCCACCGATGCAAGGGCATGGGACATGTCATGAAGGACTTCACTAGTCACCGTGCTTACATAGCCTGTGCGGATGGTGACGGATATGGAAGTGCTAGTGATTTTGAAGATGAATTGGCTCTTGCTGCTAATCTTGCTGCAGATTCAGATTGTGAAGGAGAGGCCATTGCCATTGATTCTGTAGCTGCCGATACAGGTCACAAAAATATTCTTGTGCAGCGAGTTTTGAGTTCATGTGTGGGACATGAAGAAGAGACGAAGCTCTAGCACCACAATTTGTTCAACATGTTTCTCATCGTCAAGGATTGCCATGTTCTCACTATAATTGATAGTGGAAGTTGCAACAACTTGGTGAGTTCTGATCTGGTTGAGTAGCTTGGCTTGAGCACACGGCAACATCCACATCCATACAAGCTACAATGGTTCAACAGTAGTGGTAAGACAAATGTAACTAGTTCAGCGTGTATCAACTTTTTCATGGGTTCATATCATGACTCTGCTGATTTTGATGTTGTTCCTATGCAAGCTTGTTCTATTTTATTAGGTTGTCCATGGAAATTTGATACTTATGCTTTACACCATGGTAGAACTAATACATACAGTTTCGTGCATAAGGACAAGAAACGTACTTTGCTTTCTTTATCTCCTGCGGATATTCGGTACCATGCTAATGCAATTAAGAATGAACCTCCATTAGACCTTGCTAAAAATAATGGGATTAAGTTATAAGGAGGTGTTTTTCTTGCTACAACTTCTGCTACTGTTCAGCTGTGTGATAATCATGATGCACCTTGTTATACTATGCTTTGTCAAGTTGCTAGTGTTTACCATGATACTATATCTTGTTCTTTGCATCCACCTATCACTAACCTTTTGCAGGAGATTGTTCATGGGATGGAGTCGAGGACCACTCCAATTCAAGAAGTGTAGGTTTGATGGTCATTATAATGGAAAATCCAACCATCAATAGCCTCAGGAAATAAGTATAGACCAAGAATATCTTAGACACTTTTATTCAAATAATGTGGTTCCACTTGTATCTGGAATATTTTTGAGTACAGGGACAGATGTGCAAAAGATGAAGGGATTTGGGCCTAGGCCCAGATCGGCCGACCTAGCCTGGAGCCCAAATCAGTCTAGCTTCCTCACAGGCAAAGAAGCACACCCTTGGAATCATCGTAGCCACTGATTCATGGACAGTTGATGTTAATGGATACGATCAAGCCTCAAGACCATTACATGGATTGAAGGACCCACAACCGAAGCTTGGTGCACCCAAAATGAGTGAACCCACCTGGAACCATTCATCAGGACCCACCATGCAGTGACCAGAGAAAGGTGGACTCGAGAGGCGGCGGAGCAAGGTCGGCCGACCTGGCCATGCGCCCGACTCTGTCCCCCTTCACTAGAGGCTCGCAACCGCCTTCAAGACTGCATCTGGGACATGCATTGCTCGAGTCGGTGGAATCAGAGGGTCGGCCGACCTGGGGCCATGGCCAAACGGCCCCAATCGCCACTAGCCGCCTCTACACCGCCTATGGAAACTATAGATACCTGCCATGGCCTCTTCATCAAAAACACACCAGATGAAGAGCTCTCTCTTGCTAACAAGCTTAGTCTTAGTCTTAGTAGTGATAATCTTAGTAGTTGATCTTCTGAAGGGCTTCCGGAGGAGTCTTGGTAAGCTCTAGAGTTCAGCCTTGTAGATTTTTTACTTAATTGTAAGACTTTGATCTTAATGGAAATATCTTCTTACTTATGATGTGTGCCTCAACTTTACTCTACTTAGTTAGCATATACATCTTATGTCTTGCACCTTATTCAAGCAGACATATATTATGACATTGGCTCAATTTGCCTTATGTTGCTCTGTCTATTCACATGGTAGACAGAGCTGTATTTCTTTATGCAAACATGGTGTTTGATATGGGGAATACCATTGAGGGTATCACTACCCCATGAATTAGTAGAGGTAGGTGGCAGGTGGTGATAGCCCTGTCCGTCCTTTGTAACCGTCCACGTTCGGGAGTTGATGTTAGGCCTTTATGATAAGAAGTCCTGTATCATCCCTTGATGAAGGAACCACTTGACACCTTGATATGTCCTCTAATTTGTGTCTCTTGACTGAGCTTGTATATTATAAGGTTGTATATCAAAGTTCCATTTGTGTGAAGTACAATGAATCCTTTGATCTCTTCTAATGTACTACCTACTAAGCTAAGACTTGTTTATCTATGAGCAATGAACTTCTTTCTATCACTCTACCCCTACATTGTTATATCCATTTACCTCTGCTTAAATTTTGTTGATTAATAATGTTGTAAGTAAATGCATCAGGTAACATCTCTCTTTAACTAAATGCTTTCCCTGTAGATAAACAAATACGATACTCTGGAATACTCTCGAGTGAAATTCTACAATGTACTTCTGTGCACTTGCAGAATAATGTAAACGTTAAGAAATACCAACAAACATTTTTGGCGCCGTTGCCAGGGAAAGAAATGGTACATTTCTGGCACCATTGTTAGGGGAAGAAATGGTTACAGAGTTTTGTTCATCCATGTATTTAATACAGCACGATTAATCGCCATTACTCTAGCAGTTTTACTCTTTTGCTCTGTTTCTCTATGACGTGAAACAGGGTACACACTCGTGTCGTAATCGCCATCCACCTACGTCGAGAATCCAAACACCATCAAAAGGAGGGTACGCACTCGTGTTGTAATCGCTCAGGTGTTTCTGTCGGAATCCATTCCAGTCATCGGAGAGCCGTCCACTCAGGAAAACCACTAGCTCTCGAAGCACCACCCCCTCAAGAAGCCATGGCTGAGAGGACAATCCGTGACTATTCTGCTCCTTCCGTCGCCTGTTGACGGTCCTTACAACAGAATATCTGACCGTCAATAGCCTAAGAAAATAACTAAAGACTAAGCATAACTTAGGCATTTGTATTCAAATAATATGGAAGCATGCATATATGGAATATATTTGAGTACTGGGACATTTGGGCAAAAGAAGGAGGAGATTGGGCCCAGGCCCAGGTCGACCGACCTGGCTAGATTGGGCGACTGTTGGCATTTCTTAACATCGCCACCATGTTTGTTAAGCTTGGCAACGCCACTTAGAATTGCCTCGGGTATCTCATTACGTTATGTTTTCGCAAGCGCATGGAAATACCGTTGTAGCATTTCACCCGTGTGTATTCATGGGTATAGATATTTATATTTTCCCAAAGGATGGCATTTGGTGTCAAAGCATTTACTAGATGGTCATACTCAAGAGATTATGATATAAGTATTGGACAAAGTCATACTGGGGTAAAAGATAATGTCGAGGTAATGCGACACATCATCTAAGAAGCCTAACTCAAGATAAAGAATAAAGAATAAGTCCTAAGGTTAGATGGAGCATGGTAAAAGAATCCTAAAGCATTATATAAGACAGCACAGGTTATACACGATATACATAGGACTTAGTTCTAAGCACCCAAGCACACACAGGGAGACCCAACCGCACTGGTCTGCCAGCAAGCGGCGAGGCTTTATGTACATCCTACACTGTACCCAAACGTGGGGGAATACAAGGGACGGATAGGGCTATCACCACCTACCGCCTACCCCTCCATACCATGGGGCACAGTCATATTCGCAGGCTCTCGTCATGCCCGAGCACCATGCTGGTGCATGAGAGAACTACACTAGCCCTCCCAGGAAACATGGAACTAGAGCAATCCCGAAGGTACAACAAACCGATGACGTAGCTTAGATCGACTAGTCTATGCATAATCAATTTATAACTCATGATAAGGCATGAATATGAAATAAACACTATAGAGATAGTATTGAGATCAAACTCCATAACTATATAAATATCGATAAAGTATACAAATGTCATACCGAAGGCCGAAGGTTACGTCCCACAATGGCCCAAGGACGACTCCGAATACTACAACACTAAGCCTAGCCTGAGCTCCACGAGCCTAAGGATTACAAGTGTACTACTAGAGAGAGAGGCTCTTGAGGATGAGTGTGTGTTGAAGAAGGCCTCCTACCCCCTATTTATACTAGGGGAGGCCGGACGATTCCTGGGGGTCCTCAGATGGAAACACCTCCTGGGCGCGAAGGGGAGCGCGCGGGAAGAGTTGCCGCCAAGACTTGGCGGGAACGGGACCCGTCCAGGTTCGGCGAACCTGGGGGTCGGCAGAACCTTGGCGGGCTCCTTTCCCACCAGTTCTCCTCTGGGTCATTCTCATGTGGGTCCATGGCATATTCCTAGTTGATTCTCCCGCTATACTGCCCTGGTGTGTCTGGTTTGTGGGCCTTCTTGACCGTGTGCTCATGGAGTTGTGTCTGCGTGACGCATTCTCCGTCATTTGAGCACGTTTTCGTTCTCTGTTGTAGTTCCTGTATCCTACAAAGACATAAGGCTATGATACAAGTGGAACTTGGATATTTATAAAGAAATATGTTAGTAGGTGTCAGTTTTTTATACCAGATAGCCTACTATAGGGGGTCCCTGAGTAGTCGAGTTGTTCGCAAGGGCCTCACCAGAACCAGAAGCACGATGGTGAACACGAGACGATTTAGGCAGGTTCAGGCCGCCTCGAGAGAGCGTAATACCCTACGTCCTGTATGGTGGATCGCTTCGTATATGGTTATGATTTTACAAGGGGTCCCTGCCTCACCTTATATACTCGGGAGACAGGGTCTACAAGGCAAATAATACAGATTCCTAGTCGGATAATAAACATAGAGTCCTAACATAGTAGTCGACTAGTTTCCTTAACATGTACGTCTCTTCCTTGTATCTGTCAGAGTTGGCGGCCCAATCTCCTCGTGGGCCTGCAACCCATAAGGACTCCCATGGATCTTGGTCCGTCAAGCCCCCGAGCATCTTCATGTCTCCATGCCTGCCGAGTTGTTTCTCTACAATTTGAGCATCAGCCGAGTTATTTTCTCGCCATCTTGCACCTTTGTTGGAAACCTTCAGAAGTGAATATGATGTGCTCTTTGCTGACTTCTTTTGCAATCAGCCCCCGGGCTTTGATTTTTAAATCAAAGATGATGCAAAAACTTCCCTATTTAATATAATGGTGTCCAGCTTTTGAAAAAAGAAGGACCCATTATGGGTCAGCCCCCGAGCCTAGAAATGTTTTCAAGGATTAAAAACAATTTCAGTGTCTTTAATGAAAAAACTTTCCCAAAGAAATATAATATTTTCCCCCAGCCCCCAAGCTTAAAGCTAATGCCAATAAGCTTAAAGACTTTTTAGGAAATAAGTACATTCTTTGATTTGGAAAAACTTATCCCGATAAGCATCAGCCCCCGAGCAGGGCAAAGCCTCCACAAGTGACTTTGCTTGTAAGGAAAAATCATACAGTTATGCATCTGGTTAGAACCACGAATACATAACTGTTAACGTATTTGTGAAAATGCCTTTTGCAAAATACACTTAGGGTTATCTCTTCGTTAATAAAAACAAAGAGGAACCGCTTCGTATTCACATCTGCTCTAGCCGCCTTTCTCCAAATCTGAAACCCTCCATACTCACACACGCCGTCCAAATCCACTCAAGCCCCGCTCAAGAATCTCCATCTTCGCAAGAGAACCCTGACTGGCAAGATGGGCAAGAAGAGCGGTTCGAGCAAGAAGGAACCCAAGATTCCCATCACAGGAATGCCAGTGTACAAGACCGTGCCCACCCATGCTCTAGTCTGAAAACCATCCAAGGCCACCGACCAGATGGTGCAGTAGCTGGTCGATCAGGGCTACTTGCTGGACAAATCTACCTCATCCTGGCGCACCGATGTCGGTAAGCCTTGGCCCTTTGATGAAGTCCATGAAGTAGGCGTTTTAGCCCCTTCTATGAACGCAGATTTGCCACTCCTGTTCATGATTTCCTCCACAGCTTGCTCGCCTTCTATGGATTAGAGCTTGTCCATCTCAATCCCAACTCTATTCTTCAAATTTCCATGTTCATCCACCTTTGCGAAGCCTTCCTTGGCATCAATCCCCATTTAAACTCTTTCACCTTCTTTACTGAGTAAAACCTAATTCTGACAAAGTAGTCGGTGGTGCGGAGATTTCAACTGATCCAAGGAATGAAAAAGTTGTATTTTGACTTCAAGTTAAATGACTCAATCAAGGATTAGGCGGACAAATAGTTCTATGTAGAGAACCAGCCCCCCAGATTGAAGAAGCATTCGGGCCACCTGCCCCATCCCCAGGATAACTGGAATCAAGCCTTGGGCGACGATGAAGTTGATGGCATAGCTACCCTACTAAAGAGCATTGCCGATTTGAAATACAGAGGCCTGACTGGTGTAGGAATCGCCGGCTCATTTATACGCCGTCGCATTGAACCCTGCCAGAAGAGGGTTCACGCTGGCTATGAGTACACCGGGCTCTCTGATCCAACCTGGACATCTGCTGAAGATTTGTCTGTGGACGAAGTTGCACTGCGCGTGAGTGCGCTTTTTATGGATGCCAATGATCTGCCTGTTCGAGTACCCGAGTACTCGGTAGAACACCCTCCACCTGCTGTAAGTGTTCTCCTTATGTCGAATACTTTTTATTGTAGTCTGACTTCTTTTTATGAATTTGTTACTAATAAGTCTGCTCTCATCTGTCTTAGGACTTGCGCACGAGGTTTGCTTTCGCCCCTCCTCCCATTGTGGAGACGAAGACCAGATTACCCGAGCCACCCCTAACCTCGCCACCCAGGCAACCCGCTGGTGGCTCCGAAAAAGGGAAAGGCCGTTCGGAACTAGACGATGAAGAAGAGGTGGTCCTTGAGGACGCCTCTACAGACGAAGAACTGATGCCTCGTCGGCCTGGGGACATTGGTCAAGGTGGGTCGAGCTTGAAAAGGCCCATCAGCGATGACATCTCGAGCCCCCAGCTCACCAAGAAAAGGCGGACGGTGAAGAAAAGAACCAAGTCTCAAGGTGAAAAACCTGCCGATTCCAGCCTACCCGAAGCTGATGAGGTTGACAAAAAAGCCGAGAAGGATACAGAGATACCGATAGGTATCCCCATCAATGCGCCTCCCCAAAAGGTATGTTTGTCTGTCATTTGAAATATTGGAATCATGTATCTTTAACTGATCCAAGTTCTTTTTTATGCAGGAAACACAAGAAAAGATACCATCACCAAGGGAGAAGACCCCCGAACCTCAAGGGGATCCATCTGGAGGAATATCATTTGGCTTGGAGGATCCAGTGTTTGACATGGATTTCGCCAAGTAAATATTTTGACTTGTTTGTTGCAGCATTCTCTCCTCTGCTTTATCAAACTCGCTGAACTCTACGATTTATCTTGTGCAGCCGACCGCCTTCTCCTCAGCCCGCTCAGACGCCTGAAGTCCCTGAGTAGAGCCCGCCCGGGAATACACAGACCAAGGAGGCGGAGGGAGAGAAAGAGCCGAGCCCCCAACACGTGCAGCAGCCCCAAGAAACAAGAACTGAAGCTTCTTCATCATCCAAGGTACCAGAAAAAGCCGCTCTGAGTACTTCTGCACAAGGCGCGTGGCCGAAAGCTGCAGAAAGTATCCGGGTGGCTAGTCTCTGGGCTGAAGAGCTTGAAGCAGCCGCTGGTCTTGTAAAGGCCACGTCTACTATTGAAGAGATCATCCGGGAGAATCAACCGCAAGCACCCTCACCAGAGCCGTTCCAGATTTATATGGGAATGCCTGGCGCAGGAATAGAGGACGACGCTGCCTTCCTGTTTGACTCACAAGTCAACCAGGAAGACCTTCAGAAAGTGACTGTGCTTCAAGGCCAACTTACCAAGCTTACAAAAGTTAGTATAAAGTAAATTAATACTGTAAGTATACTTATCTCCAAGTATGTGGTTTTGTTGATTGATGTTTCAACTTGTTTTCTCTTAAAAACGGAGTATCCTTCACTGCTCGCATCAGGAGTTGGAGATGCTCCGCAAGGCTAGTGCATGCTTCACCCGAGCGGAGAAGGTGGAGAGGGACCTGGCCTAGGGTCGATCTTCTTGGGAAGAAGAGCGCGCCAAGTTGTTGCTGGATCTGGATGTAGCTTACCAGAAAATGAACCTATACCAAAACTAGCGCGACGACATAGTCGAAAAGACGAAGTCACTGAAGCAGAAGCTTGTAGGTAAGTCACCGACTTCTTCTCGCAGAGTTAGCACAAACCACATAATGTATCAATAATATGATTGTATTTGCAGAAAAGGAGAAGATTAAGGTGCTTAATGCCAAAGCCACCAATATGAAGAATCTCTTATATCGGCAATAGGAACGGGCAAACCAGGCCGAGCAGTGGGAGCAGGACTGCATGGCGGAGCTTGCTAAGGAGAAGCAAAAGCTTAAGGACGTCGATGCCCAGCTTGTTCGTGATGTGGCCAAGATCCGCAGCCAGGAGGATGAACTGAACATTCTCCGTGTGGAACTTGGAGCTTTGCAGGCAGCTGCCCTCCCACTCGTCAATCTGGTCGTGTGTACCTGCAGGTGACCCTGTCCCTCCTCTTGTCGATCGTCTCCGAGCTGCTCCTAGGCAGGTGCGTGCATAGTGCCAGAAGGTAGCCCAGTCTTGTACAAGACAAGTACTCAGCATAGTCCGTTCCTGGTGGCCTGCCTAGAAATTGAGCGTCACAGAGGGTAATGTGAACCCGACCTGCACTCGGGACATGTTCGAAGCGTATCTGGAGGAGGACAAGGAAACGACGGAAAAGATCGTATCCCGCCTTAAGTTCTAGGTTCTTTTGTTATGTAAAAGAAACCTTTTGTATTGAACTTTGATTTAGATGTAAATACTCATTTCTTGACGACAAAAGTACTTGTTATCTGTATTTTGGGGGCGCCCGATCTCTCTGTGTTGAAACAGAAAGTAGATGGCATTGGTTTATGAATGTAGCTTGTTTGATTCAAAAACTCTGTTGTATGCGTTACTTGGCAAGCAAGTGTAGCATAGGACACATATCTGCATTCCAAGCTTGATGACAATGGAATGTAGATACTTTATTATCGTTTGGCAGAAAGCCGACATCAGTACATTGAACAGACTGACTTTTATTGACTCTTAACAACTCCTAAAAAACATTAAGGATAAAAACGCCGCAAATGCTCGATATTCCAAGCATTGGACACTTCTGTTCCATCTTCCCGTTGTAGTTGATAAGTAACCGGGCCGATAACCCTTGATAATATGAACGGGCCTTCCCAAGGCGAAGATAGCTTATGCTGATCTTTTGTACTCTGAATTCTTCGGAGGACCAGATCGCTGGTGTTGAACGACTGTGACTAGATGTTTTGATCATGATACCTCCTAAGATCTTGCTGGTACTTGGTTGTTCTGATCAACGTGGCTACCCTTGCTTCTTCTAGCATGTCGAAGTCTTCTACTCTGCTCTGCTTTGCTGCCTCCTCCGAGTAGTTTTGGATTCTTGGAGCATTGTACTCGATGTCCACTAGGAGTACTGCCTCAGAGCCGTAGACCAGGAAGAAAGGCAATTGTCCTGTCACACGACTAGGCTGAGTTCTTAGCCCCCAGAATATAGCTAGCAACTCTTGCACCCACTTGCCGCCATACTTCTTGAGTGGTTCGTAGAGCCTTGGCTTGAGTCCTTGGAGTATGAGGCTGTTAGCTCTCTCAACTTGTCCATTGGCATGGAGGTGCACCACCGATGCATAGCGGACTTCGATTCCCAGACTATCACAAAAGTCAAAGAACTTGTTCCCTGTGAATTGGGAACCAAGATCAGTGATGATGCGATTCGGGACACCGAAGCGGTGAGCGATGTCTTGGATGAACTCGGCCGCCTTTGGCGCTGTAGCTTTAACGAGCGGCTTGACTTCAATCCACTTTGTAAACTTGTCAATTGCCACGTAGAGATATTCAAATCCCCTCGGCGCTTTCTTGAGTGGTCTGACCATATCCAGCCCCCAGCATGCGATGGGCCAAGAGGGTGATATGGTGTTAAGGACTGTTGCGGGGACTTGAGCTTGCCGGGCGAAGAATTGGCAGCCCTGGCAAGTTCTCACAACTTCTTCTATGTCTGCCACTACAGACGGCCAATAGTACCCGGATCGGAAGGCCTTGCCGATGATTGTGCAGTGTGCGGCGTGGGTGCCACAGATTCCAGCATGGATTTTTTCAAGGATCTCCCGTCCGACTTCTGGAGGGACACACTTCATCAAGACGCCAGATGATGCGCCGCGTCGGAATAGGGTGGAGCTGACTACTACGTAGTTCTTGCTTCGTCTGATGACTTGCTCTGCTTCCACCTTATCTTCGGGCTCTTTTTGATGTAGGATGTACTCGATGAAGGGCTTTGTCCACTTGGGTGTAATCACCATGAGTTGCTGATGAGGGAGTATTGTAGTCGGCTGTACTTCCTGCTCCTTGATGGATGGTTGTAATAGCTCTTGGACGAAAACGCCGCCCGGTACTTGAGCTCGGTGCGAACCAAGCTTGGAAAGTGCATCAACGGCCATGTTGTTGACCCTAAGGACATGATGAAATTCGAGTCCATGGAAGTGCTTCTCGAGTTTGCGGACCTCCATGCAGTATGCGTCCATGTTCTCCTTAGTGCAATCCCAATCTTTGTTGACCTGGTTGATGACCACTGAGGAGTCACCGTAGACCACCATCTCAGCCAAAGGAAGTAGCCAGGCGTAGCCCGTGCAGTAGAGCTTCGTACTCGGCTTGTTGTTGGTGGCTTTCCAGAGGATCTGGAGCACGTACTTGAGCTGATCTCCTTTTGGAGATATGAAGAGAACACTTGCGCCTGCTCCTTCAAGTTTTATCGACCCGTCGAAATACATTATCCAGTGTTCTGGGGGTTCTTCGGGTGTTGCTTGCTGCATCTCTGTCCACTCAGCGATGAAATTGACCAGAGCCTGAGACTTTATTGCGTCGCGTGGGACGAAGTCGATGGTATGAGAACCTAGCTCGACCGCCCATTTGGAGATTCTCCCGGTCGCGTCCCAATAGTGGATGATGTCGTCGATTGGGAAGGAGGTGACTACAACAACTCGGTGAGCGTCGAAGTAGTGGCCCAGCTTGCGAGATGTGATCAAGACAGCTATAACAGCTTCTCGACCTGGGGGTAGCGTACTTTTGATTCTATGAGTACCTCGCTGATGAAGTAGACTGGCCGCTGTACTTTGAATACATGGCCCCCGCTCAACTACAATCGCAGTACTCAACACGTGGGTTGTGGCTGCAATGTAGAGGAGCAGTGGTTCCTGATCAGTTGGTGCAGTAAGTACTAGTGGTGTCTGAAGGAATTTCTTGAGGTCTTCAAACACTGCATCAGCTTCTTCAGTCCACACGAACTTGTCTTGCTTCTTGAGGAGCTTGAAGAACGGTAATCCTCTATCAGCAAGTCTTGAAATGAATCTGTTGAGGGCCGCCATGCACCCTGTCAGCTTCTGGACATCCTTGAGGAACTTGGGATGCTTCATGGATGTGATGGCAGTGATCTTCTCGGGATTGGCCTCAATCCCACGTGGCTGACTATGAAGCCCAGCAAGTTGCTTGCGGGCATGCCAAACACACATTTGGTTGGATTGAGCTTCCATTTGAACTCCCTGAGATGTGCAAAAGGTCTCGGACAAGTTGGCGATGAGGCTGTCTAGGTTCTTTGTCTTGACTATAACGTCATCGACGTAGGCTTCAACATTGCGGCCAATCTGACCCTTTAGACAACTCCGAATTGCGCGCTGATATGTTGCCCATGCGTTCTTGACTCCGAAGGACATTGTTGTCTAAGTAGGCGCCGAATGGAGTGATGAACGTCGTCTTGATTTGGTCATCTTCCTGCAGGCTTATCTGATCAAAGCCCGAGTAGCAGTCGAGAAAGCAGAGTAGAGAGCAGCCGGCTGTAGAATCCACCACTTGATCAATGCGTGGTAGCCCGAAAGGATCCTTTCGGCAATGCTTCTTCAAGTCCGTGTAGTCGACACACATCCTCCACTTGTTGTTCTTCTTCCGCACCAAGACAGGATTAGCGAGCTAGTCGCGGTGGAACACCTCCTTGATGAACCCCGCTGCTAATAATTTCGCCAGCTCCGACCGGATGGCTTCTTTCTTGTCCTGGCAAAGCGTCACAGACGTTATTTCTTGGGTTTGGCAGCTGGATCAATGTTGAGTTTGTGCTCAGCCAGCTCCCTTGGGACTCCCGGCATGTCAGATGGCTTCCATGCAAAGATGTGGTTGCCCAGTAATAAGCTGGTGAGCACGCTTTACTATTTGATAGGCAGGTCAGCACCGATCAGTGCCGTCTTGGAGGTGTCACCCATCCCTAGGTCGATTGCCTTGATTGGTACTTCCTGGGAGGGCTTCATGGTTGATGTGGCTGGCTTTTTTGTTGGGATGTCCAACTCAGCCTCGCCGAGTTATTTTGCCATTGCTGCTACAATTGCTGCCTGGCTCGGTTGCTACAGACTTGCAGCAATCGTCATTGCCTCAGTGTCGCAATCGTAGGCGGTCTTCAGGTCACCCTTTAGAGATAGAATCCCTTTAGGGCCTGGCATCTTCAGGATGAGGTAGATGTAGTGTGGGATCACCATGAATTTTGCCAGAGCAGTTCTCCCCAGGATTGCGTGGTATGAAGATTTGAAGTTGGCGACCTCGAATGTAATGTACTATGCCCTGTAGTTAGCCTCGGTACCGAATGTAACTGGAAGTGATACCTGGCCGAGCGGTACAGCGGCGTTACCTGGAACGATGCCGTAGAAGGGTGAATCAGTGGGCTTGAGCAAATTGGTGATGTCCAAGCCCATCTTCTTCAGCATCTTGGCAAACAAGATGTTGAGTCCACTTCCGCCATCGATCAGCGTCCTCTTGAGTCATGCGCCTGCCACTACCAGGTCCAGTACGAGAGGGTACCTTCCCGGGATCTTGATGTTGGTCCATTGGTCATCACGAGAGAAGCTGATCGGGACCTCCGACCACTTCAAGAAGGTGGGGATAGCTGGCTCGACGCACCCAATCTCACAATGGATTAGCTTTTGCTTGCGCTTTGAGTCCGTTTGGGCTATTCCTCCAAAGATGACATTGACCACCTTGTCGGCTTGTTGGTAGCCGGTGTCTTTGTCACCCTTGTCCCCCCCATTGTTGTCTGGTCTGTCGGGTTTGGAAGCGCTTTCAGTGCCGAAAGCCTTCTTAAGTCCATAGCATTGCCTGCTAGAGTGTTTGTCCATTGGGTGGAAAGGACATTGCTTGTCGAGTAGCTTCTCGAATTTCTTGCGGGAGGGTGCTCGCTTCAGCAACGTTGACCGAGTATCGGGCTTGCGTTTCTTGTCATTGAAGTCACGCTTGCTACTGCCTTCAACTTGCTTGCCCTTGTTCTTTTCGTTGTTGTTGTTGCGGTCGCCGCCCAACTTGTTTTGGTTGAACCGTTCGCATTGCATGTCTTCAGCGTCGGCCCATCGGCTGACAAGGTTGCGCATGGCTTCCACTGTCTTGGGCCTGTTTCTTCTGAAATCTAGGTGAAGCGTAGGGTCGGTGAGACCGTTGTGGAAGCAGTTGATAACGTCCTGGTCGGTGAGCTCGATGCAGGTTGCCTACTTTTCCCAGAAACGGCGGACGTAGCCTCGGAGATACTCGTTCTGGCCTTGTTTGCACTGGGCAAGGTCAAAGTGAGTACCCAGCTTCTGCTATGAGCCCTGGAAGTTGTTGATGAAGACCTTCCGGAGTTGTTCACAGGAGTCAATGGAGCCGAGCTTTAGTCCTTCTAGCCATGTCAGAGGGGCTTGGTCGAAGACCACAGGGAAGTAGGTGCACATAGTGTCGGTGTTCCCCTTAGCAGCCTTGATCGCCAAGTAGTAGATGCGGAGCCATTGCTCGGGATCGCGTTTCCCGTCGTATCTTTCGATGCTGGACGGCTTGAACTTCTTGGGCCAGGCAGTAGCTCGGATGCGATTTGAAAAAATCGGGAACCCTTCATACATGTCAAGGTTGTTGTGGCCTTGGCCTGGAGTCCCGTAAATCTAGTCATACTCCTGACGCCGCCTGCGTTCTTCTTCCTCGTGGTCACGGGCGCGTGCAGAGACGACTGTGCACGCATCTTTGCTCCTCAGCTGGTGTCGCAGATTCCTATCGTCATCACGGTTGTCGCGACGTCCGTCTCTGTCCCTGTTCCCGCCATTTCCATGATTGTGGCTTTGTTGGGCAATGTGGTGGCTAGGTCCGGCGCCGTGGTTTCTACCTCCGGCGCCGATTACCATGCCGCCCTCATTACCGGGTTCTTGGCGATTTCTGCTTGGGTGATGAGACAGATTGCCACGGTGGCTTCCCGCAGGCTGACGACTGCTACCCTATCGACTTGCAGTTTTGGTGATTGATCGAGCAGGATGCACCGCATCGTGCTGAATTGTTGTTGTTTTGAGCATCGTCTTCATGCGTTGGATCTTCGGAGTCTGCTCCAAGGCGTTGAGTCCTTGTGCGACAACCATAATGTTGGCTGCGGCGTTGGGGTAGACGTCCTGGCTGGCGACTTGCGCGAATCGCTCATGAAGGTTTTGCGGAGGCAATATGTGGTTGCTCGGTGATGACGTTCTGCACGAGCAGCATTGCGTTGTCGGCGCCTCTCCCAGTCATCTGTGGCTTTGTTGGCGACAGATGGCTCGTCGTTGGATACTTGATCTTCATTGCCGATGATCACCATGGCTTGTTGCCCTGGTGAGAAGCTTCCCGTACTTGAAGATGCAAGGACGGTGGAGCCGTGCTCATCTGAGGAGTCCAGCGTCTCGCAGTGTTGAAAAGGCAGAGGATCAATGCACGCAATGATGCGAGACATGTCCAGTTCCTCTTGGGGTGTTTTGCCGAGCTTTGGCTTGCGTCCCAGCCAATGGATGAATCTCTCTTCTGGAGTTGTGGTGATGACGAGTCCGACTTGTTTCCCGTCGAGGGGAAGTTCGTCGAATTCGACCAGAGAGCGGAGTTGCTTTGAAGACACCGCCTGGTAAACGGAGGCAGGTCCCGCGAGGCCAAAAGGAATTGGGCTCGGGGTATTTGCCTCATGCCTAGCAGCGGCTGAGCCCCTCTTCTTCTGGATTTTGGGTTTCGACAGATCCAATGGTTTAGAAACCGACTCGGACTGCCTAGTCCGCTTTGAAGAATTCTCAGTCCGAGTTGAATTCGAACCGAGACTCGAAGTTCCCTGAGTCCGAGTTGAAGTCGAACCCAGGAGCGCGATCTTGTTGAGCTTGTCGGCGAGTTGCTCCGAAGTCGCCGGCTTGACGACGTGATTGAAGTTGCACGCACCGTCCGCCGTGCACACCCAGGAGCCGAAGACGAAGGTGGCGCCTTTCTCAAACTCCATGTTGTCATCGCAGGAGATGATGACTGGGGCCATCGAGCTTGCTTGACGATTCTCAACGAGAGCCCCTACCTGGCGCGCCAGTTGTTGGTTTTTTATACTGGCTAGCCTACTATAGGGGGTCTCTGAGTAGTCGAGTTGTTCGCAAGGGCCTCGCCGGAACTAGAAGCACGATGGCGAACATGAGACAATTTAGACAGGTTCAGGCCACCACAAGAGAGAGCATAATACCCTACGTCCTGTATGGTGGATCGCTTCATATTGATGGTTATGATTTTTCAAGGGGTCCCTGCCTCACCTTATAGACTCGGGAGACAGGGTCTACAAGGCAAATAATACAGATTCCTAGTTGGATACTAAACATAGAGTCCAAACATGAATAGGCCGGGTTGTTTCCTAGTAGCCGACTAGTTTCCTTAACCTGTACGCCTCTTCCTTGTATATGTCAGTGTCGGATTTATGGACCCGGCAGTCCACACAGGGTAGCCTATGTGGTTGATTTGTTGAGAGACAGATCGAGGATCACAAGTCGATGGTAACACAAGACGGAAGGATTGAACAGGTTCGGGCCGTTAAGATGACGTAATACCCTACGTCCTGTGTTGGGTGTATGGATTGATGTGTATGAAGTTCCTGAAGGATCTCCGTAGTTGGGTTCTGTCATTCTCGTGTTTTGGAGGGGGTCCCAAGGCACCTTATATAGTCCGGTTGCCTTGAGTTACAAGTCAGCTGGAGATCGTAACCTACCCGGAATACAAGGATTCCATCCTCTAACGATTACAGATATCTTTCCCTAGAATTCCGACTAGTTTATCTTGATTTCCAATCTTCTTGTGAGATACGCCGTTTGCTTCCTTGTCCCGCGCGCCGTCGTACCCGTCCCGGCTTGTCCGACTGGTGAGCCTCCCGAGTGGTGGGCCATCCAGTCTAACAACCCGGTCCGATAGTACTCGGATTGGGCTGCCCCTTGCTAGTTGGGCCAATCCGCCTTCTGGGTACCCCCGGGGGTCTATCCCCGACAAGCCCCCGAGTAGTACGTGGTTGAGCGACAACCCAGCGAGGTCGTGCTATCTGCTGAGCTTCGAGCTTGCTGCGGTTGGAAGCAAAACCACATGATACTGGAGAGAAAAGAGAGCCGTCTGCAACGGATGCGCCGCGAGGTGCGTCCGTTGGCCGTAGCCCCCGAGCCTTGAAGCGATTCCGGAGGAATCGGTCCAAGGGTTTGTAGCCTTGTTCTGATCATCTTCGTCGTGGTCGCCAGACAATCAACGGATGCGCCGCGAGGTGCGTCCGTTGGCCGTAGCCCCCGAGCCTTAAGGCGATTCCGTAGGAATCGGCTCAAGGCTTATTCGAGGAGCATCTTGACATTTCCTTCTGGCGTCAATTTCGGCAGCCCGCCCCCAAGCGTGAGGGTCAAAGCATGCCGACAGGTTATCCCGGCGCCAGCCTCTGAGCGTGAGGGCTGAGGCGCGCCGACAAGTCATCCCGGCGCCAGCCCATGAGCGTGAGGACTCGGCGGGCAAGCGCGGCGAGTAGTCGTCCCGGCGCCAGCCCCGAGCGTGAGGGCCGAGGCGCGCCGAGTAGTCGTCCCGGCGCCAGCCCCCGAGCGTGAGGGCTGAGGCGCCGAGTAGTCGTCCCGGCGCCAGCCCCCGAGCGTGAGGGCTCACGCCGAGTAGTCGTCCCGGCGCCAGCCCCCGAGCGTGAGGACTCGGCGGGCAAGCGCGGCGAGCAGTCGTCCCGGCGCCAGCCCCCGAGCGTGAGATCCGAAGGGCACCAAGTAGTCATCCATACCCTGCAGCGAAAACACAGTACGACGGCAGTATATGATGCAATAAAACATAAATCCGAGAAGAAAAGTATTCGGCAAGCTTTTTAAGTCTATTAATTTCTTCGGGTAGTTAGCCTGTTACGTTTATGCACCTGATCCCCGATAGCCATAGTCCATAGCGCAGGGAGCTGGGCCGCATGCACGCGTAGGAGCGTAGGCGTACGGAGGAGTCGAGGCTTCACGGATTAAGGTGTGTGCTCCCCGAGTACTTTAGCGACTTGTATAAAAGCCTACGGAGTTGCAGTCTGGACAGACCAGGTTGTATATACAGTCGGAGCGTGACCAGGGTAGTCGGCGAAAGTCACGGAGACATAGGAGAACCGAGGCATACGAATATATACGGAAGACGTAAAATATTTAATCAAAAATAATACTTAGCTTTGATTTATGTCCGAGTCGAAAAATCGATATGTCGCCCTTGCGTGGACGTCGTGTCCGAGTGGACAAGGTCGTCGTCGAAGTTGGCCAGCCGGGATAAGACTTGTTCTAGATTGGAGATCAGGCCGCGCGCATGTTCAGGATGCGAGGATCATCACTGGCCGCTGGGTTGCCGGCAGAGTTCGCGTGTGCGGCAGAGCCGGCTGCGATCTGAGCCTGTGCCGCCGCTCCGCGGCAACACCTGGTGGCCGTCGCGGTGTGCGCCTTTAGTCCTGCCCCGACTGCTCCGTATCTTCGTGTACGCCGGATTGCTTTGGGGTTCCTGGCGACGGTCGAGGGGCAGCATGGCACAAACGACCCCTTCATGCACCAACTCATCTCTGTGCGTAGTGTTGGCCGCATGGCTTTGTTGCTTAGATCTCGGTCACGCGTACACGCAAGAGAGAAAAAAAGATTGGAAAACAATTAGATGATGCATGCATGCTTGTACATGAAAAGGAGAGAGACAAATAAGATTAGAAAAATAATTAAGGGCATGCTCATCCGGTAGATGTATCCCGTGGTGGTGGAGCACGTAAACTTTTGTGCCGACGGATTCGGCCATGACGACGCAGCGGCTTTTTCAGATCGAAACGGAGAGGCTGAGTTGACATGGAAATCGATCGGAGGCCTCCGAGTGCTTTCCTTCTGACGCAACATAGTGCAGCTTTTGGAGATTGATACGGAGAACAGACCTGCACACGAACTCGCCACCGAAAGTAGCAGCCGTAGTAGATTGATCCCGTCGGACGGGATTACTTGGAGCGCCCAAGACACGCCGTGTGCCGCCGAATTACTCAACGGAATCAGGCGGTGACGGCAGCCCGCGGGATCATGGAGGGCACGCCCGGGCAGCGCCGACGCCCACGCCATGTTTCATAGATGGATCTGCCATCGAGCTTGTAGATTGATCTCGTCGATCTCCCCCCTACCTGGCGCGCCAACTGTCGGATTTATGGACCCGGCAGTCCACACAGGGTAGCTTATATGGTTGATTTGTTGAGAGACAGATCGAGGATCACAAGTCGATGGTAACACAAGACGCAAGGATTGAACAGGTTCGGGCCGTCAAGATGACGTAATACCCTACGTCCTGTGTTGGGTGTATGGATTGATGTGTATGAAGTTCCTGAAGGATATCCGTAGTTGGGTTCTGTCGTTCTCGTGTTTTGGAGGGGGGTCCCAAGGCACCTTATATAGTCCGGTTGCCTTGAGTTACAAGTCGGCTAGAGATCGTAACCTACCCGGAATACAAGGATTCGATCCTATAACGATTACAGATATCTTTCCCTAGAATTCTGACTAGTTTATCTTGATCTCCGATCTTCTTGCGAGATACGCCGTCTGCTTCCTTGTCCCGCGCGCCGTCGTACCCGTCCCGGCTTGTCCGACTGGTGGGCCTCCCGAGTGGTGGGCCATCCAGTCTGACAACCCGGCCCGATAGTACTCGGATTGGGCCGCCCCTTGCTGGTTGGGCCAATCCGCCTTCTGGATACCCCCGGGGGTCTATCCCCGATAGTCAGTGCTAGCGGTCCAATCTCCTCGTGGGCCTGCAGCCCATAAGGACTCCCTTGGATCTTGGTCCATCAGTAAGTGTATAGTTCATCCTTATAAAGTGAGTATATTGACGGTCAAGATGTGCATGGATCTTGTTTCTCATTTTGATCAAGATGTGCATGTGTGTGGAATATTTGGTGGAGCTTTATTTGACTCCTTTTTGCATGAGTCCCTCTCTTTTTACTTAGTTTCGATTTGTATAGGGGTTATCTCTTCTTTCTCTTTTATTCTCATGCATTTTGTGCATGGATCTCATTTCTCATTTTTCAATCATGCTTGATTTAGCATGGATTTTCTTTTCTTTCTTTCTTTCTTTTTCATAGCCCCATATCCATTTTCATATGGTTGGAGAGAAAGAGAGGGATTGCATGTTCAGGTGGATGGAGTATATAAATATTTTTGCGGCGAAAGGCATGTTTTGTGTGATTGCCAGTGTGGGAGTCAGCATGGTGTATGTTGGTGTAAGTGATCTTGATCAGTGGAGCATGACGAGTATGCTCAATGACATAGCAAGTAGCATATGAGTAGAGTTTTTCATGAGGTACAAGTCATATGGCTCTGGTAGGAATTCTCATCATTGAGGAACTTGAGAGTTTTAGCATTTTGAAAACAAAACTTCAGAGATCAAGTTTCACTTAGATCAAGATTATAGCAAAGTCTATTTTACCATATCATAACTTGCAACAACTTAGACTTGGATCTAGCACTTGCAACCCACAAGTTTCAAGCTCAAAGGATAAATCTTAGCCAAGAAACTCAAAACTTAGGAGAAAGCTTGGTTGAAAACAGGTACGCAAAGGAAATAAAGCAGAGCAACTATTCATCATTTCAATAAGGAAGACTAAACATGCTTACTAAACATATATAAAAAGCTTAAGAAATATTTTTGTTTTTTATCATGTTTTTTTCTTAGCATTTAATATGTACAGTGCAAGATACAGTGTTACCTTCATGCCGGGTCCTCCCCCAAGCTAGTGTGAAGCTCCTGATCTGGGGTTGTAGCCCTACAACAGCTATTAGGCTCTTTGTTCGTCCTCGGTGCGCTGCAACATGGCCGTGATGTTGTCGAGCTGCTCGTTCGTTTGCTGCTGCCACGCCACCTTCTCCTGGACATGGGCATTAAGTGTGTTCTGGATCTCACCTATCTGGACATCGAGCTCGTCTACCTGGCATGTAAGGTCTGCGATGTCATGGGTGCCTCACGATGAGTAGGAGCCACGCCCACCGGAAAGCGGTGGCGGTCCAATGGAGCTAGAAGTAGAGTGAATGACAAAGTTGTCGTGCTCCCAGTCGGCACTGTGCCAGCCTGACCCTCCTGCCTCGTATGGTTGCGGGGGCTGATCCTAGCTGGACTAAAACCTGGGTACGTACTTTGGCATCTGCCCTGCCGGAATTCGCCCGGCCTGGTACATCTATTGCACGATGTGCTGGGAGTGCGGTGGCTGGTACTGAGGTGGTGGAAATTGTGGGTGTGATTGGCTTCATGTTTACCTGCTGCTGCTACTGCATGGTTCCTCTTGTAGTGCAAGAGGGATGGTTAGCTCCCGACACTTATACAAGTGAATATCCGTGTTAGGTAACCGGAATTCATTTGTATACCTAGGAAGAAGAAAACAAGATTCTGGTGCGTATCGTGCTTGAGACTGTGTCCTTGCACCAGATATGCTTCGTTGCACCAGATATGCACTCGATATGGCCATACATCTTAAAATTTTCCAACCATCGAGCAATCATAGGCTGAACAGGAGATACATGAATTTTCTTAACCATGGCATACAAAAGCTTAAGCTCAGCATTACGAACAGGCCTAACATCATCTCTAGGAAAAAGTGAAACAACAAGCCACTTGCGCATAAGCCTCATAGTTGGATTATGAATATCATTGCACCAAGGTATGAATTTGCCAACCACAGATTGGCCCGAGATGCTCTCCCAAAAACTATGGTGAATAAGACCATGGAGAGCATGCTCAAACTCAATTGCACATCTCTTATGAATGCCAAGAAGGAGACTTCAATTCTTCCAAATGAGATGGAATTCCTTCCCGAAGAATCAGAAAGCAATTCCCTCGTCTACTTCGTAAGGTGCAAAGGAACTAGATGGTGAGGAGGCGCGAACCATCCTCTGAGATAGGCATGAAAGAATCCCATCCAATGGCACTCCAAATGGTGGCGAAATCGACATCCATACCTGTTGTTGGCGCTCGTTATTGTCACACTTTTTGTGTCATTTAAGTGGTGTTTTTGGACTAATTCGTATACTAACCCGCCACATGGCACGAGAATAACCCTGTTTTCGAATATGTGTTGTATTTTGGAGTATGTTATGATATGATAGGAAATACGACATATTTGGAGGGGATGTTATGATATGATAGGAAATACGACATATTTGGAGGGGTTGGACATGGACCAAAGTGCACACATGAACAAGCATCGCAGAGGAGGACCTGCACGCAAAGATGGAGGCGAGAGGGGCCAAAAGGGTCTAGGCCGGCCGGCCTAGGGCCTATTGGGCCAGCCGGCCTAGCCCATTTTTGGGCCCAAACGCCCCCATCTTTCTTGAGCGTGAAGTTGATGCGAAACCCGAGTCGGATGCCCGCCGCCAAGCTCCAGAGCCGCCTATAAAAGCCCCCAAGGTTGACCACATCAAGCACCCATTATCCTGGAGAATCAACAAAGAGAGGGAGCCACATTCAGAGAGAGGGGCGACACCAGGAAACCCTAACAAGGTCCCTCCGGCGCCGCCACGAGATCAAGAACAAGGAGAAGATTGGATCTACAAGGGAGCAAGCAAGGCGGAGCTCGAGAGGAGGAAGAACACCCCCTAGCGGCCCCGGCGTAGGGATTCCCCTCCTTCGGATCGTCTTCCCCATCGGTCTACATCTACTTCAGAGGATTCTACACCATGTTCAGCGCTACAATGTGTAACACTATGGGGTAAAGTCCTTGTTTTTCCTTGGGGTTGAAGGGAGATCTTAAGTTGTAATCGCCGAACCATTGTTTTGGATCTTTGCTATCATATTCTTGTCGTTGGTGCTTTTAATCTAATAGTCGGACAACTTTGCTTTGGGGATGCATCAATCATAGTCTTGCATACCTAGAATATATCGACAATCTTGTGCTCTTGTTGTTCAATCACGGATTACCCTCGTGTAGTGACAGTACGCGGGAGGGAAAGGGTTGAGCTTGGTTCACCTTTACTTTTGATAGATTAGATCGGTTCATTCTTGCTCGGTGGTTACATCTTTAAGTGATCCTAGATCCCTTGGACAAGCATTCTACATATCTTGTTCTCTCCATATCATTGCTCTCTACGTTGTTCTCTTTATCTTAGATTAGATTCAGTTCTTTACTCATACACACCATCATTCAATAAAGATCTTTCAATCAATGAGATTAGTGCTTAGTTAAGCGTAGCAATCCACTTGTTCCACGGATTGATAAAACCTTGGGGGATACTCTAAGGGAAAAGCTACAACCGATCCGTGCGCTTGCGGTTCGTAATTGGTTGGCTTAAGCGCCGCCAACAAGCTTTTCTGGCGCCGTTGCCGTGGAAGAAGCTAGTTTGCTACGTTTATCTTTGTATTCATTTTGTTGGTTACTAACACCTAACCTTTTCTCTAGAAAAAAATCTTTGTTTTTATTTTTGTTGTCTAGATGACTCTTGTTGCTCAACCCATGGAGGAAGGAGAAAAATCACTAAGGGATTATGCAAGCCCGCGACCGAAGGACTTTGACATGCAAAAATCAGATTCGGCACTCGAAGCCACCGTGTACAAGATCAAGCCTGAAATCATCAAGATGGCGGCGGCAAATCCATTTAGAGGGGTGGAGATTGACAATCCATATAGGCACATTAAGAATTTCATGATGCTATGCAACATGGTACAACAAGATGGAGTTCCACTAGATTGGTTTAGATGGAATCTTTTCCCATACTTGCAGATGAAGCAAAAAGATGGTACACACTTGCTTCCTTCGAGGTGAAAGGAAATTGGAATGAGTTGATGAAGAAATTTTGTGGACTGTTCTTTCCGATAAGCAAAATTCAATACATTCGGAGGCAAGTGATCACTTTCGCACAAGGAAAGGACGAAGGAATAGATCAAGCTTGGGATAGATTCAACGGATTAATCGAGCAAGGACCAAAGCTAGGACTCTCCGGTGATGCACTCTTGCATACTTCTTATTTTTCCCTAACCCCCAAATGCATGCAATTTGTTCGGATGTGTGTAGGAGGAGATCTCATGGAGAAAACACTCACAGAAGCGGCCCAAATCATACAAAGAATAAGCTAAGGGGCAGCCACGCAAAGAGATTGAGAAAATCGTCTTTCGGGAAGAGTAGAGCAAGAAACTCAAGTGGGAATGCTTGCTGGAATTTTTGGAAAAAAAGCCCTGGAAGCGAAGGAAGAAGAACCGAAGCAAGAAAAGATTGAAGAAGCAACTCACGATGAAGGAGGACCAATCCAAAGCAACAAAAATTGCAAGCCGGAAGAAGTAAAAGGAACAAGTTTGGCGAATACAAGGTCACTGAAAGAATTTGAGCAAATGGATTGGATCCCGATTGACTTTGGAGAAATATTCGAGAAGAGAAGACCATACCCAAATCAAAAAGGATTGGTGAAAGCAATAGAATCGAGCTTTCTACCAGAGAAGCACTCGGGGTATGAGTTGGACAAAGAATCGGCCGGTGAGATTATTCAAAAACTTTTCAATGAATAGGAAGAGATAGACCTGGACCACATTGCGGAAGTGAAGAAAATTATGGGAGTGAAGCCAGAGGCATCGCCATTCACGCACCTAGCCAAGGTGTATGCCATAGAAGCCAATCATCTTGAAGGTACCCCGCTACCTACACCTCACATAAGTTGCACGATCAATGGAGAAATATTTTGCAAAGCTTTATGCGACATCAGAGCCCATGTAAGTGTCATGTCTTCAAAGTTTTATGATGAGCATTATAGAAAAAACATTGAATCTTGCTCCTACACCAATTAAATTGATCATGGGAGATGGTAGAACAACCAAACTTTGGGTGTGCTTAGAGATTTAGATGTTGCAATCTCGGGTGAAGCTATTCCAACTGACTTTTTTATAATTGATGCTTGCCATGATGGACATGATGATATAATACTTGGTAGGCCTTTTCTTAAGTTGGTTAATGCCGTTCTTGTCGGAAAGGGTAGAGTTACGATTGATCTTGATGGAACTAAATACACATATGATTTGCTACCCGCTTCTCGTATTGCTTTACCTCTACCTATTGATAACGAAGAGGTTGAGAGCATTTGTTTTGTTGACAATTTCAGGGATTCTCTCCAACATGCATTGGAGAATGACACTATTCATAATGATCAAGACGAAGAACTAGTGGAAGCAACCGAGGGATTGAAAACACAATATGGAAGCTTGAAGGAAGAAAATTCGAAGATATCGGAGATTTGCAACAAGGTGAACCCGAGGCACCCAAAGTTGAACTAAAGCCATTACCCAAGGGGTTGAAGTATGAATTTTTGGGAGCAAACAAGACGTACCGAGTCATCGTGAGCAATGAGTTGAGTCCGAAAGAGATAGATAAATTGCTGAATTTGTTGAGAAGACATAAGAAAGTGATTGGGTACACAATAAATGACTTGAAGGGTATTAGTCCAGCCTTTTGCACTCATCGCATACAACTTGAAGATCAATACAAGCCGGTTGTGGAACATCAAAGAAGATTGAGTCATGCCATGCGCGATGTGGTGAAGAAGGAGGTGATTAAATTGTTGAATGCCGGAATAATATACCCCGTGCCACATAGTGAATGAGTGAGCCCGGTGCATTGTGTGCCAAAGAAAGGAGGATTAACGGTCGTGAGAAATGAGAAGAATGAATTGATACCACAAAGGACCATGACTGGATGGAGAATGTGTGTCGATTATAGGAAATTGAACACGGCGATGAGGAAGGATCATTTTCCACTACCATTCATCGACGAGATGCTTGAAAGGTTAGCAAAGCATTCACATTTTTGCTATCTTGACGGATACTCGGGATTCTTCCAAATACCTATTCATCCGGAAGATCAACACAAGACCACATTTACATGCCCATATGGAACATTCGCATATAGAAGAATGCCCTTTGGTTTATGCAATGCTCCGGCGTCCTTTCAACGATGCATGATGGCTATATTCTCGGATTTTATTGAAGAAATTATGGAGGCATTCATGGATGACTTCTCGGTCCATGGGACAAGTTTTGAAAGTTGCTTGAAAATTTGGATAAAGTTCTAAAAAGATGTGGAGAAGTCGATCTAGTGCTTAATTGGGAGAAGTGTCACTTCATGGTGAAACAAGGGATAGTCTTGGGGCATGTCATCTCCGAGAGAGGTATAGAGGTGGATAAGGCTAAAATTGAGACCGTTGAGAAATTGCCACCTCCAACGGATATCAAATCATTGAGAAGCTTTCTCGGACAAGGATTTCTCAAAGATCACAAAGCCATTGACGCAACTTCTCCAAAAAGATGTGCATACGACTTGACAAAAATTGCTTGCAAGCATTTCAAAAATTGAAGCAATCTCTCATTAGTGCACCTATTATCCAACCGCCGGATTGGAATCTTCCATTTGAGATAATGTGCGATGCAAACGACTATGCCGTTGGAGCTATTCTTGGACAAAGGAAAGAAGGGAAGGTACACGCAATTTATTATGCAAGCAAGACTCTTAATGACGCTCAAGTTAATTATGCAACAACGGAAAAGGAATTGCTTGCCGTAGTATTCGCCTTTGAAAAATTCAAATCCTACATTGTCGAAGGTGATTGTGTATACCGACCATGCCGCGATCAGGTACCTTTTATTCAAGAAAGATGCCAAGCCATGTTTGATTCGTTGGATTCTATTATTACAAGAGTTTGACGTGGAGATTCAGGAGAAGAAAGGGGCGGAAAATGTTGTAGCCGACCACCTATCTAGAATGAATCATGGAGATGATGGGATGGAGCCTATTGAAGATAAAATGAGAGATGATCATCTATATCGGGTACTTGATAAGGATGGATGGATGAATGATATTATAAGGTGCATACGGAGGATGCCCTTGGATCACTTGGATAGATACGCAAAAAGAACGGTGATCGCCGAGAGTAAAAAGTTCTATTGGCATGCACCATACCTTTATAGATATGGAGATGATGGAGTGTTAAGAAGATGCATACCGCGGGAAGAGAGACAAGAAATTCTAAGAAAATGCCACTCGTCGGAATATGGAGGACATTATGGGCATTTTAGAACGTAGGCAAAGGTATGGGGGAGCGGATTTTATTGGCCGGAGATGCACGAAGATGCGAAGAGATATGTTGCAACTTGCCCAGAGTGCCAAAGGACGGGAAACATGTCACAAAGGAATGCCATGCCGCTGAATTATAATTTGCAAATTGATATGTTTGATGTTTGGGGAATCGACTTCATGGGACCGTTCGGGAACTCGCATGGATATGAACACATCTTGGTCATGGTTGATTATGTATCGAAGTGGGTTGAAGCGATTCCATGTCGGAAAGCATCTACGGAAGAATCTATTCAAATGATCAAGACAGTAATATTCCCTACATACGGTGTTCCTAGAGTTTTAATAAGTGATGGTGGCACACATTTTATGGGCAAAGATTTTGGCAAATGCTTGTCGAAGTTGGGAATTGAGCACAGATTGTCTACCGCCTATCACCCACAAACAAAATGGCCAAGCGGAGACTTCAAACAAGCAACTCAAAGATATCCTCAAGAAGACGGTGACTAAGGGAGGAAAAGATTGGTCAAAGACGCTAGACGGAGCATTATGGGCATTCTGAACCACGCATAAAACACCAATAGGTGTGACTCCATATCAATTCGTCTATTGGAAAAACGTGTCACTTGCCGGTAGAGCTAGAGCACAAGGCTTATTGCGCAATAAAAGAGATGAATTATGATGTTGATGTGGCGCAATTAAAACGGAGGATTCAAATAAGTGAACTTAAAGAGCTAAGATTGAAGGCATGTCATAGCGCAAGCATCTACAAAGAAAGGATGAAGAGATGGTACGACAAAAGATTGCAAAAGAAGGAATTCAAGGAAAGAGACAAGGTCCTACTATACAACTCTAGGTACAAAGTCTTTGGGAAGGGAAAATTGCAAAGAAAATGGGATGGACCATATGTCGTGCCCTTGGTGTCGCCTTCGGGAGTGGTAACAATCATGGACGTCAAGGGAGATCAATATGGGGTGAATAGACAATGACTCAAGGTATTCTTGGAACCGGACGTTGTGCCCATTAAATACATCGACGTCTATATCTTGGAGGGTGACCCGGATCGTCGAGCCTAACGACGAAAAACAAGGTAAGTTTGTAAATAGTTTTATTATTTTTTTGAGCGTCTCTCCTTTCCCCTTGCATTTATTTTACAATGAGGACATCGTATGTTTTAAGCGTGGGGGGAAGGTGTTATCACTTGGGTTCTTTTGCTTGGTTTGAGAGTCTTAATTTAGTATGCTTGAAGAGTCTTAAATTAGTGTGAGTCAAGAAAATCAAATAAAGAGTCTTTTCTTTTCATTTGAATAAATCCTTGGATCGTGCGAGTTTATTTTTTTACCTATGCATGCTTGTCTTCCTTTGTCCTTTTAAGCATTTGATCATGAGCTATGTCTTGAATTAAATTCTTGGTTGTGGAGCTTAGTAGATAATTTGTTCATGCAATACCCATGCTCCATCTTGATCTAGGGCTTTTGTTTCGACTTTGCTAATGAGCAAGGCTTGAATTAGAGGTGATTGTTTTATTGCTATCTAAAACCCCTACAAAACAAGGTTGACTAATTTTTTCCAAGTTGAGAGCTATTCCTATCCTAACCAAAGCCACCTTATAATCGTTCCACCATAAGCATTGGAGGTGCAATGAGTTGAGTTAGGATCTCTTTCTCTCAGAAGTTTTAATTTCGAGCAATGATCATGTCCTTGATTATCTTATCTCTTATTTGCTAGCTTCATCAATATTCGGTAATGAGAGTTCTTCATTGGAACAACTCATATGATCTACCGGATTCCAAAACCCGAACCCAAATACATCTTGTTTTATTATCTTTTCCTTGAACACAACCCATTATTGGAAGATTTGTTCTCTTTCTGGGCGAAGTTTGAATAAAATATAATTTGTGAAGGAAGCAAGGAAGGAGTACGGAAAAAAATGAACCAGAACCGAGCTGGGAGAGCCCCAGGCTGGCTGGCCTGGACCCTCTGTGCTGTCCTGCCCAGCACCTTCTGGCTGCGGCTCGAGCTTCAAAAAATTGTGGAGCCTCCTCGGTGTTTTATTTGCCTATCTTCATGAGGAATTGTTCAAGGAACGTTCAGAGATGAGAAGGAAAATTCAAGAAAGGAGAAAAGAAAGAAAAAGGAGGAAAAGAAAAAAATAATAATAAAAGAGGAAGAGTTCTTTAATTGGAAGAATAAGAAAAGTGCAAAGGAAGATCGCCTTGTTGTTGAGAACAAATCTTCTTTTCCAACCATGTGCAATCCGACAACGAGGACGTCGCTTGTGCCTTGAAGTCAATTTTTATATGCCCTTGCACATGTCCACCATTCTAAATCTTCTTATCCTTGAAACCCCTCACATTATGGTAATATTCTCATGATCATTGGCTCGGAAGGTAAGCAACCGTTAGAGAGTTCTCTTAATTTGACAATATGTGTATTTATTTTGCTAGCCCTACCTACAACTCCACTTATACTTGAGAAACTTATGTTGTGAGTTGAGAGCTTGCAAAACTATTAGGATAGCCACTTTATATTGAGCAACATGTGAATACTTGAAAGAGAACTTGATTTAATTCTTGTTGCAGGGAGATTGTTTTCACGAAAGAAAAAAAAAACCCTCCAAGGAAAGCAAGAAAGTAAGTACCGTTGATCCATGAAGTTACTTAGCTAAAGGTGAGAAGTTGTGGGGGTAATTTTTGCTTGGATAAATCTTTGAATGCACATGCCTTGATTATCTTTGCTGCTCCTCTGATATTTGCTTGAAGGACTCAGTATTTGACTCGCTTGCCTAGGTATGAATTGCAAAAAAGATCTTTGTTTAACCCCGAAGGAAGTTTGTTGTGACTTGACTTGCTCGAGGACGAGCAAGAGCTAAGCATGGGGGGATTGTTGGCGCTCGTTATTTTCTCGTTATTGTCACACTTTTGGTGTCATTTAAGTGGTGTTTTTGGACTAATTCATATACTAACCAGCCACTTGGCACGAGAATAACCCCGTTTTCGAATATGTGTTGTATTTTGGAGTATGTTGTGATATGACAGGAAATACGACATATTTGGAGGGCTTGGACATGGACCAAAGTGCACACATGAACAAGCATCACGGAGGAGGACCTGCACGCAAAAGATGGAGGCAAGAGGGGACAAAAAGGGCCTAGGCCGGCTGGCCTAGGGCCTATTGGGCCGGCCGGGCTGGCCCATTTTTGGGCCCAAACGCCCCCATCTTTCTTGAGCGCGAAGTTGATGCGAAACCCTAGTCGGATGCCCACTGCCAAGCTCCAGAGCCACCTATAAAAGCCCCCGAGGTCGACCACATCAAACACCCATTATTCTGGAGAATCAACAAAGAGAGGGAGCCACATTCGGAGAGAGGGGCAACGCCTGGAAACCCTAACAAGGTCCCTCCAGCACTGCCACAAGATCAAGAACAAGGAGGAGATTGGATCTACAAGGGAGCAAGCAAGGCGGAGCTCGAGAGGAGGAAGAATACCCCCTAGCCGCCCCGGCGTAGGGATTCCCGTCCTCCAGATCATCTTCCCCGTTGGTCTACATCTACTTCGGAGGATTCTACACCATGTTCAGCACTACAATGTGTAACATTATGGGGTAAAGTCCTTGTTTGTCCTTGGGGTTGATGGGAGATCTTAAGTTGTAATCGCCGAACCATTGTTTTGGATCTTTGCTATCATATTCTTGTCGTTGGTGCTTTTAATCTAATAGTCGGACAACTTTGATTTGGGGATGCATCGCTCATAGTCTTGCATACCTAGAATATATTGACAATCTTGTGCTATTGTTGTTCAATCACGGATTACCCTCGTGTAGTGATAGTACACGGGAGCGAAAGGGTTGAGCTTGGTGCACCTTTACTTTTGGTAGATTAGATCGGTTCGTTCTTGCTCAGTGGTTACATCTTTAAGTGATAGATCCCTTGGACAACCATTCTACATATCTTGTTCTCTCTATATCATTGCTCTCTACGTTGTTCTCTTTATCTTAGATTAGATTCAATTCTTTACTCATACACACCATCATTCGATAAAGATCTTTCAATCAACGAGATTATTGCTTAGTTAAGCGTAGCAATCCACTTGTTCCACTGATTGATAAAACCTTGGGGATGCTCTAAGGGAAAAGCTACAACCAATCCGTGCACTTGCGGTTCGTAATTGGTGCGCTTAAGCGCCGCCAACACCTGTGCACTCGAGGAGGTCTGTGTCAAATGCTCGGGTATGAGTGAAGACATGGTCCACGATGAGTGCGTAGGATTGCATCTCTTGTTGGCCACTGAGGTCGATCTTGGGATCCACCTCCATGGCTTGCAACTCTGATTGCGCCTCATGTTGGGCACCCCCTTCCTCGTGAATGGAACTGGGCGTGTCATCTCCGGAGCGAGGGGTGCTTCCACTCCCGTGAGAGCGGTTGGAGCTTGAACCCGCCACCTTCTTCAGTCCACCGGAGAGTCTCTGGCCGAATCCCTTCATGGTGGCACGAATAAAAACACTAGCGCACGGGTTATTTAGTGAAAACTAAATGAACAACCCGTGGACACGAACCGTGGAGAGCTTGAGCAAGACGACGACAAGAGGGCGGAGCGTACTTGCACGAGCGAATGCGGGAGTGAGCGTGAGAGCGAGCACGAGTGTGAAGGCAAGAGCTTTGAGCACAAGTGAAAGTGGGAATGAAGAAGAGAGACTGTGATGAAGAAGAGGCTCTCTTGGCCTCTATTTATAGAGCCAGGAGCTCAATCGGTGGGGAAAGGGGGAGAAGGCAACGGCTAGTAGCCGTTGGAGGTGGGCCAGACCAAGCAACGGTCGGCCCGGGTCGGACGAACCCTGGTTGGGCCCACCTATCGGCCCCCTTCTCCTGTGGCTTCCAACGGCTCTCTAGACCCTATTTGCTTGATGCATGAAAATAGGAAACTTTCCCAAGGGGTAGGAGAAAGAAATAATATTTTTGTAAGTTTATAAATTTTTACATTTTTCGTGCAAGGTTTTGAATTAATTAAATTTCTAAAAATAAAATTTTATTACATAGGTATTATTTACACATGAGATTTCAGAATTAAATTTGAGGGAAATTAAATATGGGCTAATTACCAATTTACCTTTTGGCAAGGACGCTTCGTTTTAAGTTCGGCGGTCAGACTCTCCTCGTATCAGTTAATGCGATACGTCCGGGCTCGAAGGAGCGGGCGCGGACGTCTTGACTCTCCACACCTGCTTGTTCTTCTTGGGCTTAGCAGGTGGTGTGGGAGAAGTTGGTGAGGACTTCAAGGCTGGAGTTTTCTTCTTTTTAGGCTTCTGGTTCTTCTAGAGCCCCAGGTGTCCCTCGTTTCTTTTCTCCTCCTTTTCCCAGAAAGAGATCTTGAACTTTATGAGCTTGTCCATTTGTTGGGGTTGCGGTGCAACCTCGATCTTCTTTGTGTCGCGCTTGTTCCCCCCAAGTTTGATTTTTACCATGGAGCATTGCTCCACCTTGGGATGGAACATGAACTTCTCTTCCATGCCGTTTATATTGAAGCTAATTTCTCCGACCTTCACATCAATCTGGGCACCCGCGGTGCTCAAGAATGGCCAAACCACGATGAGCAGTGCATCCTTTGTTGCACCCATGTCGAGCACCATGAAGTCAATGGGGATGATTTGTCCCCTGACTTCTACCGGCGCGTTTCTCTGCAGCGCCCACCAGATAGCGGACGGATGAGTCCGCTAGCTAGAGGGCAATCGTCATGGATCGGAGGTACTCGAGTTTGAGCTTATTTGCGACAGCTTCCAACATCATGCTGATACTGGCCCCGAGGTCACATAAGGCGTGACTGAACTTGTAGTACCTGATGATTCACGGAACTGTCGGGCATCCGGGATCCCCCTTTTTCTCCCTGGCTTATGCCTGCTGCCCTGCAGTGTTAGGATTAGGTGGAGTGGGAGTGGTCTTACTGCCCATCGCACACACCATATTAACATGTTCAAAGGTGGTCTCGGGTTGCCCCGGGATCTTCCCTTCGTCAGATACAGTACAGGCAGCGGCCAGCTGAGTCAATTGAGTTTCAATCATTTTATTGAAACTGAGCTAATTTTTGAAAGCAGTGGAGAGAGTTTGCATTTTTATATTTATGCTCTCCAGAGTTTTCTCATTAGAGGCAAACTTTTTAGAGAAGTTTTTAGTTATTTTTACTTGCCCATAAACGATATCTTTCAAGGAAGGTTGATTTGAATTGAAACCTGAGTTATAGTTACCTCCTTGATACTGTGGGCGTGACTGGTTCCTCCCTGGCCTCCTTGAGGACGATACCTGTTGTTGTCGTTGTTCATGTATGACACATGTTCGCTGGTCTCAGGGCAATCATTCCCTGAATGGTCCTCGTTTCCACAGACTTCGCACCCAAGTTGTGAGTCTGCCATGTGGACGGCATTGGAGACTGGCTCCTTCGCCATGGCGTTGTCCTCCATTTTCTTGAGGAGGATGTCCAGCTTGGCTACGAGCATGTCCGCCTTGACGGTATGCATGCCACGAGCATGGCGTTGGAGTCGTTCTTCGCTCTGCCCTTGATTGGCGACCATGTTCTCGATCAGGGCCGTAGCCCATGTAAGAGTGAGATCGAGGAAGGTCCCTCCAACGGTAGCGTCGAGGTGACAACGGGATGTGCCAGCCCTATAGAATGAGCCAACCCTCCATACCGTGATGGGGGCAGGCGGAGATGTACTCCTGGAGCCTTTACCATGACTCAGGAATGGATTCCATCCCCGACTGCTGGAAGCTAGTGATCTTCCCGCGAAGGATGTTGGTTTTGCCCAACGGGAAGAACTTGGCGAGGAACGCGGCCTCGCACTTCGCCCATGTGTCGACAACATTTTTGTCCTTGTAGAACCACTACTTCGCCTTCCGCAAGAGGGAGAAGGGAAACAGACGGAGCATGATAGCATCTTTGGTGACACCGCGTATGGTGACGGTGTCACACAAGCTGAGGAAGTGCTGGAGGTGTGCGTTAGCGTCCTCGTATGGCTTGCCACAGAACGGGCTAGCCTGCACCATGTTGATGAGGCTGGTCTTGAGCTCGAAGTTGATGTCGCCCACGTCGGCAGCGGGTCCCTTGGACACGTTCTCCGTGGATGGAGCAGAGTACTCGCGGAGCGTCTTCTCGGCCATGGGAATGTTAGCGACTGGGGCTGGGATGACTGGTTCTTCTGCCGGGAGAACGGACTGAGGAAAAATGGCGCGAATGCATTCCTTCTCAGGAGAGTCTCAAAATTTTCAACGAAGTTTGTCGGCAGGGAGAAACCGGTCATGCACTACCCTGTTTTCACTAAGAATGAGAAAACACAGCAAAGTTAGCATGTATAAGCAATGGCCATATCTTATACATAAATATTTAAGCATGACTATCTTGTAAATTCGTTTTCACCATTGCCATCCCCAGCAACGGCGCCAGAAATGCTTGTTGGCATTTCTTAACGTCGCCGCCGCGTTTGTTAAGCTCGGCAACGCCGCTTAGAATTGCCTCCAGTATCTCATTATGTTACATTTCCGCAAGTGCACGGAAATACAGTTGTAGCATTTCACCCGTCAGTATTCATGGGTATCGTTATTTATATTTTCCCAAAGGATGGCATTTGGTGTCAAAGCATTTACTAGATGGTCATACTCAAGAGATTATGATATAAGTATTGGACAAAGTTATACAGGGGTAAAAGATAATGTCGTGGTAATGTGACACATCATCTAAGAAGCCTAACTCAAGATAAAGAATAAAGAATAAGTCCTAAGGTTAGATGGAGCATGGCAAAAAAATCCTAAGGCATTATATAAGATAGCATAGGTTATACAAGATATACATAGGACTTAGTTCTAAGCAACCAGGCACACACGGGGAGACCCAACCGCACTGGTTTGCAAGCAAGCGGCGAGGCTTTATGTACCACCTACACTGTACCCAAACATAGGGGAATACAAGGGACGGACAGGGCTGCCACCACCTGCCGCCTACCGCTCCATACCGTGTGGCACGGTCATATTCGCATGCTCTCATCATGCCTGAGCACCACGCTCATGCATGAGAGAACTACTCTAGCCCTCCTAGGAAACATGGAACTAGAGCAATCCCGAAGGAACAACAAACTAATGTCGTAGCTTAGATCGACTAGCCTATGCATAATCAATATATAACTCATGATAAGGCATGAATATGAAATAAACACTATAGAGATAGCATTTAGATCAAAATCCATACTTACATAAATACCGATAAAGTATACAAAGACCGTACCGAAGGCCGAAGCTTACGTCCCACAACGGCCCAAGGACGACTCCGAAAACTACAGCACTAAGCCAAGCCTGAGCTCTAGTAGCCTAAGGATTACAAGTGTACTACTAGAGAGAGAGAGAGGCTCTTGAGGATAAGTGTGTGTTCAAGAAGGCCTCCTACCCCCTATTTATACTAGGGGAGGACGGTTCCCGGGGGTGCTAAGATGGAATCACCTCCTGGGCACAAAGGGCAGCGCGTGGGAAGAGTTGCCGCCAAGGCTTGGCGGGAACGTGAGCCGTCTAGGTTTGGCCGAACCTGGGGGTCGGCCGAACCCTGGTGAGCTCCTTTCCCGCCAGTTCTCATCTGGGTCACTTCATGTGGGTCCATGGCATATTCTCAGTTGATTCTCCCATGGTACTACCCTGGTGTGTCTGGTTTGTGGGCCTTCTTGACCGTGTGCTCACGGAGTTGTGTCGCGTGACGCGTTCTCTGTCGTTTGAGCATGTTTTCGTTCTTTGTTGTAGTTCTTGTATCGTGCAAAGGCCCACTGATTCAATGATGACTGGAAACAATGGACAAGATCAAACCGCAACATCATCACATGGATTGAAGGGCCCACAACATATGCATCGTGCACCCAAAACGATGGCACCCACCTGGAACCAACCTCCGGACCCACCAGGTAAACAACTAGAGCAAGCTGCCTTGAGAGGCGGTGGAGTTGGGTCTGCCGACCCCCCAGGTCAGCTGACCTGGCCACACGCCCGACTCAGTCCCCCCTTAACCAGAGGCTCGCAACCGCCTTCAGGGATGCATCTGGGCCGTGCAGAGCTCAAGGTGGTGGATCCCACGGTAGGCGGACCTATTAGGGTTGTCCGACCTGGGCCCATAGCCAAACGGCCTCAACCGCCTTCGGCTGCCACTACACCGCCTATAGATGCTATAAATACCTGCCATGGCCCCTGCATTCAACACACACCAGAAGAAGAGCTCTCATTTGCTACAAGCTTAGTCTTAGTCTTAGTAGTTGATCTTCTGAAGGTCTTCCAGAGGAGTTTTGGTAAGCTTTAGAGTTTAGCTCTTGTATCTCTTTACTTACTTGTAAGAGTTTGAGCTTAATGGAATCATCTTCATACTTATGTTGTATGCCTCAACTTTGCTCTATCTGCTTAGCATAAACATCTTATGTCTTGCACCTTATTCAAGCTAACGTATGTTATGACATTGGCTCAATGTGCCTTATGGTTGCTCTGTCTATTAACGTGATAGATAGTGCTGTATTTCTTTACTCAAACATGGTGTTTGATATGAGAAATACCATTGAGGGTATCGCTACCCCACGGATTAGTAGAGGTAGGCAGCAGGTGGTGACAGCTCTGTTCGTCCTTTGTAATCCTCCACGTTCGGGAGATGATGTTAGGCCTTTATGATAAGACGTCCTTCTATCGTCCCTTGAAGTGGGAACCACATGACAACTCGATATGTCCTCTAACATATCAAGCTTGTATAGTATAAGGTTGTATATCAAAGTTCCATATGTACGATGTTCATGAACCCTTTTTGATCTTTACTAATGTGATGTTCACTAACTAAGACTTTTTTATTCATGAGCAATGAACTTCTATGTGTCACTCTACCCCCAACATTGTCATATCCTTTACCCTTGCATAGACCTTCATTGAATAATAATGTTTTAACTAAATGCATTGGATGACACCTCTCTTTAACTAAACGCTTTCCCTGTAGATAAACAAATAACGATACTCTGGAATACTCCCAAGTGAAATGCTACAACGTACTTCTGTGCGCTTGCAGAATAATGTAAAGGCTAAGAAATACCAACAAGCATTTCTGGTGCCGTTGTCAGGGAAAGCAATGGTTAAAGAGTTTTGTTCATCCATGTATTTAATACAGCATAATTAACCACAGGTACTCTAGTAGGTTTACCCTTTTGCGCTGTTTCTCTGTGACGTGAAACAGGGTAGTGTATGACTGGTTTCCAATTACCATCCAACTACGTCGAGAACTCGAACACCATCAGAAGGAGGGTATGCACTCGTGTCGTGAACCCTCAGGTGTTCCTATCAGAGACCATACCAGTCATCGAAGAGCCATCGGCTCAAAGAGAACAACAAGTTCGCAAAGCACCACTACCTCAAGAAGCTATGGCCGAGAGGACGATCCATGACTACTCCGCTCCTTCCGCAGCCCATGTCCCAACGGGATCGGAGGTAGCTGTGGGTGACAACGCTTTCGAGCTCAAGGCCCCACTTATCAACAAGGTGCAGGCTAGTCCATTTTATGGAAGGCCAATGAAGACGCCAGCACCCATCTACAGCACTTCCTGGAGGTGTGTGGCACCATCACCATAAGGGGAGTCAACCAAGAGCCGATCAGGCTCCGCCTGTTCCAATTCTAGTTGCTTGGAAGAGCCAAGCAATGGTTCTATTCCAGCCGAGAGGCGGTGAACATGCGGACCAAGTGTTCCAATGGGTTCTTGGCCAAGTTCTTCTCCAATGGACCTAATTATGAAGCGCCTTGATGACCGCACCAACGATGGGGCCGACAACAACGAAGGGCCGCTAGATTCACACATGACGTGTGAAGTCTATGGAGAAACTGGCCACTCTGGGAATAATTGCCCCAAGACACTAGAAGAGGTGCAGTTCGTCAACGGCAACAACGGGTACCGGCCGCAATGGAACTGGAACCAGCAACACCGTTCTATCAGGGATGTAACAATGACAACTCTTTCTCAAACCAATCCTCTCTGAAAGATCTAGTCCTTGGTCAGGCTAAGATCAATGAATCTATCTCCAAGAGGCTTGCTGCAAATGACAAGGCTCTGGAGGGTATAAACTCTAAGATTGAGAGTCTGTCCTCCACCTTCTAGAGCCAGCTGAGCTTTAATAAAATGCTAGAACCCAACTTGCTTAGTTAGGCACTGCTGTACCTTTTGGTGACAAGGGGAGAATCTCAGGGCAACTAAATTCTTCTTTTGAAGAAGTTAAAGTTGTTTCCGTGAGAAGTGGTAAGGCTACTCGGGATCCAGTCGCAGTTAACCCCGCAGGAAAAGCAACGGAAACCAGGAAGGAGGTACCGATAGGGGAGGATAAGCCAGAAGTTGAGCCAGCACCAGCAGGAAGAACAGCGCCGCATGAGTTCTATGACACCAACATCTTGCTGTTCCCTTAGCACCAAAAGAAGCCATCGGCGGACGAACAATTTTTCCAGATTCATAGAGGTGATTCAAAAGTTAAACATACACGTTCCATTGCTAGATGCCATGTAGGTGCCAACATACATGAAGTACTTGAAGGACATACTAAACAACCAACGTCCACTCCCAAGTATAGAAGTCGTAAAGCTAACAGAGGAGTGCAGTGCGGCCATCCTCAACAAAATTCCAGAAAAGAAGAAGGACCCTAGGTGCCCTACCATCACGTGCACCATTGGGACTAGCGTTTCGAGCACGCCCTCTGTGACCTTAGCGCAAGCATCAGCGTCATGCTCAAGGTCATCTTTGACCGCCTAAATTATACTACCTTGTCCCCAACTCCCATGAGACTGTAGTTAGCCGACTCTACGGTCCGCTACCCGTAAGGGATAGCTGAGGACATCCCGGTTCACATCTGAGATTGCTTCGTCCCTGTCGACTTTGTGGTCTTGGACATGGATGTCAGCAATGACTCATCGCGCTTCGTCCCTGTCGACTTTGTGGTCTTGGACATGGATGTCAGCAATGACTCATCGCTCATCCTTGGGCGACCTTTCTTGAGTACAGCAGACGCTTGCATTAATGTGGGTGCTAGAGAAATCCAGCTTCACATTAATGGGAAAGAAGAGAAGTTTGATTTCAGGCTAAAAGTGGAGCAATGCTCCATGATAAAAATCAAATATGGAAGGCATAACCACAAGATCAAGGAGGTGGAAGTCACACCACCAGAGAAGGATAGCTTGGCCAAATTCATAGAAAAGTTTTGGGAAACGAAGTCCCAAAGAGGTGTCACAAGAAAAGCAAGAAGCCTATGCAAGGTGCGAAAGCATAGGCGCCCAAGACACCAGACAAAGCTGTCAACAGCCAGAAGGTAAAACAGGTATGGCGGGTTAAATCATCTGTTTCCTCATCTCCAAGAACAGATGCTGCTGCTTCATCAGGTTGAATCCAACCAAGGAGGCATCATCTCTCGACGATGTAAAATATGAGTCCTAGGCCAACAGGTAAATCGGTGTCAATAAAATAGCTTGGGGGAGGACCCCATCAGGTAAGATCAGGTAAGTTTTGATGAATAAAGTTTTTATTTCTTTCTTAATAAAATTAGTAAATGAGAGTTTTCTACACCAATCCCTGAATGTCATAAGCTTTTGCTAAGTCTTTAATTTTGATATGATGAATAGTTGCTCTTATTTCTCTCTTGTACCTATGTTTCAACCTGTGATTCTCCTAAGTTTTGATTTTGCTGGTTTAAGCATGTTCTTTTTCTATTATCTTGTCAAAATGTGGGTAGCACATGCAAGCTCTAGTCTAGGTTGTTGATCGCTATGATATGATAAGATCTAAGTTACCCTAATCTCATACCAAGTAAGACTTGATAACTGGAGTTTCCTTTAAAAAAAAATAAAATAAAGAGTTCCGTATGGTGATCCAAAGTCCTTCCAAATCCCATACTGTTTAAACCCCTACAAAAGCTATTTGTGGTTGTATTGAGTTTTTTCAAGATCATTGTGATTCTTTGGAGATTTACTTCATGCTTTTGAAATCAAGATCACATAGACAACACTCATATATGCCATACTTCTACTCTAGAAGTGAGCATAACACTCATCCATCCACGAAATAAATGCTCCACAAAATAAAGTATGGTACTCTTCCATAAAAACATTATTGCAAAAGGAGACATGAGCCAATGAAGGTCCAAGTATGTAAAAAAGAAGTTGAGAACATGAAGGCTCATTGTTCAAAAAGGATAGGCATGTCTCCAAAGGAACTCTTATAAGGGAAGAGGAACATACGAAAAAGGAGCTACCATTTACATGCCCTCCACACATCTGCACATCTTGATTTGAGAGTATGACTTAATTCTCTTTGAATCCTGATTTTGACTTGACAATTTGTGCACCACAAGTACCACAAACTCTCCTAGCACAAACTCCACTATAATGAGTGAAATGAGAGTTGAAAGAGGATCTTGGTAAGGTTTTCACCCTGAGTGATTTTAGAGTATCACCCAAGGAACTCTGTTTTCTTGGAAAAACCTCCGGTTTGATGGTTAAGCAAGGTAGAAGGCATGATGCTTGATCTAAGTCATTCTGGCTATCAACCGCCCAAGACAAGGAGAAGCTACAAGCCCCACAAAGGGCAAGGTAATAAGGGCAGTTCATTTTCAACTAGCTTATTCAATTCTTGGTAAAATATCCTGCTGCACCACTGGTACTTTTGGAAGTAATGAGGAAGCAGCTCTTGATCCACTGAGCCTAAGTTTTAGTCTTTGTTCGGGACAAGCAAAGGGCTAAGCTTGGGGAAGTTATTGATGGTCCTTACAACAAAAAATCCAACCGTCAATAGCCTTAGAAAATGACTAAAGACTAAGCATAACTTAGGCATTTGTATTCAAATAATATGGAAAGCATGCATATATGGAATATATTTGAGTACAGGGACATTTGGGCAAAAGAAGGTGGAGATTGGACCTAGGCCTAGGTCGGGCAACCTAGCTAGGTTGGGCCACCTGGACTAGCACCCAATCGAGCCCATTTTCCTCACAGGCAAAGAAGCACAACATTGGATTGTCTCAACCACTGATTCAATGACAGTTGGAAGCAATGGACCATATCAAACTACAACATCATCACATGGATTGAAGGGCCCACAACCGAAGCCTTTGTGCACCCAAAACGACGGCACCCACCTGCAACTGACCTCAGGACCCACCAAGCAAACACCCAGAGCAAGATGGGCCCGAGAGGCGGTGGAGCTGGGTCGAACGACCCCCCAAGTCGGCAGACCTGGCCATGTGCCCAACTCGGTCCCAACTTGACCAGAGGCTCGCAAACGCCTTTAGGGCCGCATCTGGGCCGTCTAGAGCTCAAGGCGGTGGATCCCACGGTAGGTTGACCTAGTGGGGTCGACCGAACTAGGCCCATGGCCAAACGGCCTCAACTGCCTCCGGCTGCCTCTGCACAGCCTCTGGATGCTATAAATACCTTCCATGGCCCTTGCATTCGACACACACCAGAAGAAGAGCTCTCATTTGCTACAAGCTTAGTCTTAGTAGTGATAGTCCTAGTAGTAGTCTAGTAGATCTTTTAAAGGGTTTCTGGAGGAGTCTTGGTAAGCTTTAGAGTTCAGCTCTTGTATCTCTTTACTAACTTGTAAGACTTTGAGCTTAATGGAATCATATTCATACTTATGTTGTATGCCTCAACTTTGCTCTACCTACTTAGCATATACATCTTATGTCTGGCACCTTATTCAAGCTGACGTCTTTTATGACATTGGCTCAATGTGCCTTATGGTTGCTCTGTCCATTAACGTCATAGATAGAGTTGTATTTCTTTACAGAAACATGGTGTTTGATATGAGAAATACCATTGAGGGTATCACTACCCCACGGATTAGTAGAGGTAGGCGGCAGGTGGTGACAGCCCTATCCATCCTTTATAATCCTCCATGTTTGGGAGATGATGTTAGGACTTTATGAGAAGACGTCCTTCTGTTATCCCTTTACGAGGGAACCACAGGACACCTCGATATGTCCTCTAACATATGTCCCTTGACTAAGCTTGTACCGGATAAGGTTGTATATCAAAGTTCCATATGTATGATATTCATGAACCCTTTTTAATCTTTACTAATGTGTTGTTCACTAACTAAGACTTATTTATTAATGAGCAATAAACTTCTGTGTGTCACTCTACCCCCAACAATGTTATATCCTTTACCCCTGCTTAGACCTTGGTTGAATAATAATGTTGTAAGTAATTGCATTGGATGACACCTCTCTTTGACTAAACGCTTTCCTTGCGGATAAACAAATAACGATACTCTGGAATACTCTCGGGTGAAATGCTATAATGTACTTCTGTGTGCTTGCAGAATAATGTAAATGTTAAGAAATACCAACACCGCCTAGATCCCAACGGGCCCAGAAATGTTCATGGGTGACAACGCATTTGAGCTCAAGGCCCTGCTCATCAACATGGTGCAGTCCAGTCCCTTCTGTGGGAAGGCCAATGAGGACGCAAGTGCTTGTCTACAACACTTCCTAGAGGTGTGCAGTACCATCACTACAAGGCAAGTCGACCAAGAGGCAATCAAACTCCGCTTGTTCATGTTCTCACTGCTCGGGAGGGCTAAGCAATGGTTCTACTCAAGCTGAGATGCGGTGAACACCTGGACCAAGTGTTCCAATGCATTCCTCGCTAAGTTATTCCCCATTGGCAAAACCAATGCCCTTAGGGGGAGAATTTCCAGCTTCCAGCAAGATGCTGGAGAAACAGTGTTAGAAGCATGCGATCGTTTCGAGGACTATGTCCTGGCATGCCCTCACTACGGCTTGGAAGAATGGCTCCTGTTGTAGAACTTCTTTCATGGGATCTCATAGACAACCCGTGAACATATGGGTGCTGCTACTGGAGGGGCATTCCTCTCATTGACTGTGGCCGCCACCAAGCTGCTGATAGAAAAGATGGATTCCAACCAAGCCTGGAACGATGATCACCGTCAAGGGCGCAAGCGCACCATTCACATGGTGAAAGAGGTAGACTTCCTGGCCACCAAGATGGACTTGCTAATGAAGCACTTCGACGACCGCACCAAGGATGGCTCCAACGTCAACAAAGACCCACTGGACTCACACATGACATGTGAGATCTGTGGAGAGATAGGCCACTCGGGGAACGACTGCCCTAAGACGCAAGAAGAGGTGTAGTTCGCCAATGGCAACAATGGATACTGGCTGTTGGTAATTCTTACAATTATGATTATGATCCGCAAGCGCACAGAGTTACCATTGTAGCACTTCACCCATGAGTATTCAAGGGTATTGTATTTCTCACAGGGAACGGAGGTGTCAAGGCTTCTAACTAGTTACCCCAAGGATGACAAGGGTCTATTGGCCTGGTGATGAGGTTGTGTTTGGTTGGAGGACTGAGATAAGACATGTTTAGATACCAAGAGCTTGCATCAGCCACCGGGTTAGACCTGGTCTGCCAAGCGATTGTTGACGGTCCTTATAATGAAAATCTGACTATCAATAGGCTCAGAAAACCAATAAAGATCAAAGCATAACTTAGACATTAGTATTCAAATAATGTTGTACCATGCATATCTAGAATATATTTGAGTACAGGGACTACGGTGCAAAAGATGGACGAAACTGGGCACAGGCCCAGGTCGGCCGACCTGGCTAGGTCGACCTGGCCTGAACCCCAAATCGAGCCATTTTCCACACAGGTCAAGAAGCACACTAGGATATGATCATGGACGTTGAATCATGGTCGGTTCAAGTCAAGGGTGAGGGATGAGCCAAGTGTCACTCCCATGGATTGAAGGGCCCACACCTCAACTCAATTGCACCGAAACGGAGTATACCCACCTGGAACCGTCATAAGGACCCACATGGCACTCTACCAGAGGAGAGTGGGGCCGAAAGACGGCGGCACCAGGTCGGCCGACCTGGCCCTACGGCCATTTCGCTTCCCCCTTGACCAGTACCCGTAAACCGCCATCAGGAGTCCATCTGAGCCGTGCAATGCTGAAGACGGTGGATCCAAGGGTCGGCCGACCTGGGGACTTTGGCCGACCTGGGCCCACCTCCAAACTGCCACAACCGCCTCTGGCCGGCTCCAACCGCCTATGTGATGCTATAAATACTTGCAAGGGGCACCGTACTCAAACACACACCAGAAGAAGATCTCTCATTTGCTACAAAATTAGTCTTAGTCTTAGTAGTGGTAGTGCTAGTATTAGATCTTCTGAAGGCTTCCGGAGGAGTCTTGGTAAGTTCTAGAGTTCAGTTCTTGTATCTCTTTACTTACTTGTAATACTCTAAGCTTAATGGAAATACCTTCATACTTATGCTGTATGCCTCAGTTATACCTTATCTACTTAGTATATACTACTTATGTCTTGCATCTTGTTCAAGTGAATGTATGCTATGACATTGGCTCAATGTGCCTTATGTTTGCTCTATTTATTAACGTGATAGATAGAGTTGTATTTCATATTGCAAGCATGGTGTTTGGAATACGGAATACTGTTGAGGGTATCGCTGCCCCACGGATTAGTAGAGGTAGGCGGCAGGTGGTGATAGCCCTGTCCATTCTTTGTAATCCTCCACGTTCGGGAGTGGGTATTAGGCCTTTATGATAAGACGTCCTACTATCTTCCGTTGATGAGGGAGCCACTGGAATACCGTTGATGAGGGAACCACTGCATATAATCATTGAATGAGCTTGTATAGGGTATTGTAGTATATCCAAAGTCCCATATGTATGATGCTAATGAACCCTTTGTAATCTTTACTAATGTACTATGACTAACTAAGGCTACCTTAATGATGAGCAATAAACTTCTGTGTGTCACATTACCCATTCACTTCCATATTCTTTACCCCTGTTTAGATTATAGTATATTAATATTGTTGTAAGTAAGTACATTGGATGACACATCTTTTTAACTAAATGCTTTCCCTGCGGATAAATAAATAACGATACTCTAGAATACTCCTGGGTGAAATGCTACAACGTACTTCTGTGCGCTTGCAGAATATCCGTAACGTCTATATTTAGGATGAAGTATCTCTTGTGCCATCACTACTTTAAGTGGTGATGCTAAGAAATACCAACAAGCATTTCTGGCGCCGTTGTCGGGGAAAGTAATGGTTAAAGAGTTCTGATCATCCATGCATTTAATACAACATGATTAATTGCCAGTAATCTAGCAAGTTTACCCTTTTTGCTCTGTTTCTCTGTGATATGAAACAAGGTAGTGTATGACTGGTTTCCAATTACCATCTAACTACATCGAGAACCCGAATACCATAGGAAGGAGGGTACGTTCTCGTGTCGTAGTCCCTCAAGTGTTCTTGTCGGAGACCGAACCAGTCATCGGAGAATCCTCCAACCAAGAAGAACAACCTGTTCCCGTAGCACCTCAATCGGAAGAACCCATGGCCGATAGAACCATTCGTGACTACTCCACACCGTCCGCCGCCCAGATCCCTGTGGGTCCGAGGTGGAAATGGGGGATCATGCTTTTGAGCTCAAGGCCCCGCTGGTCAACATGGTGCAGGACAGTCCCTTCTGTGGGAAGGCCAATGAAGATGCTAGTGCTCACCTGCAGCACTTCCTAGAGGTGTGCAGCACCATCACCATCTGAGGAATGGATCAAGAGGCCATCAGGCTCCGCTTATTCCCATTCTCACTGTTGGGGGAGAGCCAAACAATGGTTCTACTCCAACCGTGATGCGGTGAACACATGGACAAAGTGCTCCAATGCCTTCTTGGCGAAATTCTTCCCCATTGGGAAAACAAATGCCCTTCGAGGGAGAATATCTAGCTTCCAGCAAGAGTCCGGGAAGACTGTTTCGGAGGCGTGGGATCGTTTTCAGGACTACATTCTGGCATGCCCTCACCATGGTATGCAAGAGTGGCTCCTGCTTCAGAACTTCTATCATGGGCTATCTCAGACCGCCCGTGAACACATGGATGCTGCTGCTGGAGGGGCATTCCTCTCCTTGACCAAGGCTGCCACTAAGCTGCTCATCGAAAAGATGGTGTCAAATCAATCTTTGAATGACGACAGTCTCTAGGGGCGAAAACGCGGTATGCACACCGTAAAGGAGGTGGACATGCTGGCCGCCAAGATGGACCTCATCATGAAGCACCTTGATGACCGCACCAAGGATAGGGGAGCCGACAACGAAGGACCACTGGATTCACACATGACGTGTGAAGTCTGTGGAAAAACCGGCCACTCGGGGAACAACTGCCCCGAGACACAAGAGGAGGTATAGTTCGTGAACGGCAACAACGTGTACCGGCCTCAAGGGAACTGGAATCAGCAACGCCCATTCTACTAGGGAGGTAACAATAACAACCCCTTCTCTAACCAACCTTCCCTTAAAGATCTAGTCCTTGGTCAGGCCAAGATCAATGAATCTCTCTCTAAAAGGCTTGCTGCTAACGATAAGGCTCTAGAGAGCATAAACTCTAAGATAGAGAGTTTGTCCTCCACCTTCCAGAGCCAGCTGAGCTTTAATAAAATGCTAGAAACTCAGTTAGCTCAACTAGCCGCCGCTGTTCCTTCTGGTGATAAGTGGAGAATTCCCGGGCAACCAGATTCTTCCTTTGAGAATGTAAAGGCTGTGTCCACGAGGAGCAGTAAGGCTACTCAGGATCCTGTCCCACCTAACCATGCAGGGAAGACAGCAGCGCCGAGGAAGGAGATCCCAGAAGAAAGGGAAGAGCCTGAAGCCAAGCTAGCACCAGCTGGACAAACTGCACCACATGAGTTCTACGACAGCAACGTCTTGCCATTCCTGCAATGTCAAAAGAAACCATCCGCGGACGAGCAATTCGCCAGGTTCGTAGAAGTTATTCAAAAGTTAAACGTACATGTGCCATTGCTGGATGCTATGCAGGTACCGATCTATGCGAAGTACTTGAAGGACATACTCAACAACAAACGTCCACTCCCAAGTACCGAGGTCGTAAAATTGACTGAGGAGTGCAGTGCTGCCATCCTGAACAAGGTCCCAGAAAAGAAGAAGGACCCAGGATGTCCCACCATCACGTACACCATCGGGACAAAGCATTTTGAGCACACACTCTGTGATCTGGGGGCAAGTGTCAGCGTCATGCCAAAGGTAGTCTTTGACCGCTTAAATTATACTATCTTGTCCCCTACTCCCATGAGACTGCAGCAGGCCGACTCCACGGTCCGCTACCCGGAGGGGATAGCCGAGGACTTTCCGGTGCGTATCCGGGATTGCTTTGTCCCTGTCGACTTCGTGGTGCTGGACATGGACGTGAGCAATGACTCATCACTCATCCTTGGGCGACCCTTCTTGAGCACAGTAGACACTCACATTAATGTGGGTGCTGGAGAGATCCAACTTCACATTAATGGCAAGAAGGAGAAATTTGAGTTCAGGCCAAAGGTGGAGCAATGCTCCATGATCAAGATAAAATATGGGAGGAACAGTCAAAATGTGAAGGAAGTGTAGGTTACACCTCCAGAGAAAGACAACTTGATAAAGTTTATGGAGAAGTTCTGGGAGAAGGAATTCCCCATCCGGTATCATGCAAAGAACAAGAAGTCTATACGAGGTGCGAAAGCACAAGCGAAGAAAACACTGGAACAAGCTGTCGAACGCCAGAAAAAGGTAAAACAGGTATGGCAGGTTAAATCATCTATATCCTCATCTCCAGGGTCATATGCTACTTCATCAAGTTGAATCTTACTACAGAGACGTCATCGCTCAACGACGTAAAATACGAGTCCTGCGCCGACAGGTACATCGGTGCCAACAAAATAAGCTTGGGGGAGGACCCCCAGACAGGTAAGTTAAGGTAAGCATTACTAATAAAATTTTCTTCTGAATAAAGTTAATAGATGAGAGCTATCTAGGCTAGTCCCTTAATGTTTTGAGTCTATGCTTAAATCTTTATCTATGGATATGATGAATAGGTGCTCTTATCTCTCTCTTGTACCTATGTTTCAACCTGCTATTCTCCTAAGCTCTGAGTTTGCTGGTTGAGCATGATCTTTTCTGTTATCTTGTCTATCTGTGGATAGCATATGCAAGCTCTAGTCTAGGTTGTTGTTAGCTAAGGTATGATAAGATTTGAGTTACCTTAAGGCTTATACCAAGCAAGACTTGATAACCGGAGATTTCTTTTAAAAATAAAATGAAGGGTTCCTTATGGTGATCCACACTCCTACCAAAGCCCATATTTGTTGAAATCCCTACATGAGCTACTTGTTTTTGTATTTAGTTTTGTCAAGGTCAATGTGATTCTTAGAGAATTACTTCATGCTTTTAAAGCCAAGATCACGCACACTCCACCATATACATGTTTCACTTCTACCCTGGAAGTAAGCATGCCATCCATCAAATAAAGGCTCTACATATAGTATGCTACTCTTCCCCAACTTTATTGCACTACAAGGTTTTCGCCCTCATGCAATGGCCTAAAAATGTTGCAATAGCCTCTAAATGGTTGCAATAGGTGGAATTGCAACACAAAAATTTGGTTCACCGTCGTGGAAAATGCGGCTGTGGTTTAAAGTTTGGGCAACCATTATTTTTTAGTGTTGCAATAATTTTACCTATTGCAACACAAAGAAGCGTTGCAAGTCGTAGTTTGGGGAGCAACCGTGTTGGCGACAATAATAAATATTGCAACACATATGGCATTGCCAGAGATACCTGCTCCAACAAGCCCAAAGCGTGGCAATAGGCATACTAGTAACGAAAACTGGTGTTGCAATAGACTATATTACCACACATCAAAAGTATGGCAATAGGTGGAACCTTTATTGCCACACCTGATGTTTGGTTGCTAAAGGGGAACCCTTTGTTGCCACACTAAATGTTTGGTTGCTATAGGTATCAGAAACCATATCCGGACTGGTTTGATACACTGCCTATGCCAGCCCGATTCAGGATTCCGAATTTTTACAAATTTTGTGGACAGGGAGATGTTACCACCATTGAGCATATTAGTCGCTGTACGATTCAATGTGGTGAAGTAGCATCTATTGATCCGTTGAAAGTTAAGTTGTTTCCCATGTCATTTTCTGGATCAGTCTTTCGTGGTTTTCTTCATTGCCACCAAATTCCATCAGTAATTGGGCCGATTTAGAAAAGCAGTTTCATGCCTATTTCTTCATGGGAGTACAAGAGACCAGACTGTCCGATTTGAGTGCGCTCCGATAGAGAAACGGGGAATCGGTTAGCGAGTTTGTCCAAAGATTCAGAGATGTTCGCAGCCGATGCTACTCATTAAATTTATCGGAGGGGCAACTGGTTGATTTGGCTTTTCAAGGGTTATTGCCTCAGGTCAAGGACCGATATACAAGTCAAGATTTTGAAGGCTTGGGGCACATGATTCAAAAGCTCTCTCAACATGAAGGGCGCGGTAATGATTATCGGAGAGAAAAGTTTCAGAGGAAGATTGCTAATATTGAGTATGACTCCGATGGGGATGAAGCTGAGATCGATTTGGCTGAATGGACCGAGAACAAAAATTCTGTCGCCTGTCCATGGGTGAAGGTCGAGCCAGAGAGGTACAGTTTCGATATTACTAAAGTCGATAAAATATTTGATTTATTGTTAGCAGAAAAACAAATCAGGCTTTCTCCAAATCATACAATTCCTTCTACCGAAGAATTAAAGAAAAAGAAATATTGCAAGTGGCATAATTCAGTTTCTCATCATACCAACGATTGCAAAGTATTCCGCAATGAGATTCAATCGGCAATTGAAAAAGGGATTATCAAAGTTGAAACTGGTAAGAAGCCAATGAAGCTCGATGGACACCCATTCCCTCAAAATATGGTGGAAATCAAAGCGCCCGATAGGACGTTGAAAGCTAAGGTCCTCATGTCGGAAAATGCGAAGAAATTGGGAGCTGTTGATCCAGATTGCCAAGTAACGGCCGATGATGTACAGAATCGGAATCATCAGCAATATCGGGAAGACCACCGACGCAGGGAGAAGCCTAGGGTTACATCGGGACAGCTCATTGACAAATATATGCGTCAGCAGGAAAGGGATCGGAGTCCTCCGACGAGAAGATTTGACAAAGAAGACCATTGGGGATCTCCGCTCTTTAGGCTCTATTGGAATAAAAAGTTAAGGCTTCCATCGATCTACGATTGTCCGGAGTGCAGTGATCAGTATGAAAGTTACAGAGATTCAAAGAGGCAACGGCAATCTGTACATGACCGATTGGATTTTGGACGCTGATGCAGCTGGCATGATGAAGTAGCTTATCAACAAGAGCGCGAAGATTGGCGTGAATACCATGATCGGCTTGAGTATGAAAATCGGTGCTATGACCGATAGGACGATGATCGTCAAAAGTATAATGATCGCCAAAAATATAAAGGAGACCGTCTTTCTGTGTATGATCGTCTGGTTTACAGGAAAAAGGAAATTGTTCAAGAACCAGAAGATGCACAGGAATCGGAGGAGGAGGTCAAATCGGACCTGCGTCCAGGAGTCAATCCGCAATGGTGTCCTGAAGGTTTGACCAAGACACAGAAAAGAAGGGTACAGCGTCTCCGATTCAAGGAACTGCTCAAGGAGAAGCGTCAAGAAGATAATAATTTCAAGGTTTGGAGAGCTAAGCCCAAGCATGATGATGATGGGCCATCGGCATCGGTGAACATGGTTTTTGTACTGCCTGCTGAGTATAATGTTAGTTCAACCGATGATGAGGCCGATGATATTGAAGAAGCTATGGCACAGTTAATTCTGCAACCTCAACAAGCTGTGTCTGAAAAACCAGTTGATGAAAAGTATCAGCATTTAAGGCCTTTATATGTTAAAGGGTACGTTGATGGCAAGCCGATGACCAAGATGCTTGTTGATGGGGAGCTGCTGTAAATTTAATGCCTCATACTACATATCGGAAGCTTGGTAAAGGGCCTGTTGATTTGATCAAGACCGATATGATGCTCAAGGACTTTGGCGGAAATCCATCGCCAGCTCGGGGGCATTAAATGTTGAACTGACGATCGGGAACAAGACTTTGCCTACTACATTCTTCGTCATCGACAGTAAAGGATCTTACAGTTTGCTCCTGGGACGTGATTGGATTCATGCTAACTGCTGTGTACCATCTACCATGCACCAATGTCTCATCCAATGGCATGGAGATCACATTGAAACTGTCCAAGCCGATGAATCGGTCAGCGTCGCTACCGCTGATTTGACAGTTTGGGAGTTTGAAGGGATTGAATGCTTATCGGGCAAGGTTTGGGAAGGCGATTTTATCCAAGTGTCCGATGAGGGGTTAAAGCCGATCCAAGCAGTCGGCTCTGAGAGTTTGTATTAATGGATGATTTTATTGAAGATGAAGGAAAACTTGGTCAAGGGTTTATGTCGGCCGATGAGTTAGAGGAAATAGATATAGGTTTAGGAGATAGACCTTGGCCAACATATGTAAGTGCAAAGTTAGATCCTGGGTTTAAACAAGAATTAATAAAGTTATTAAAAGAGTATCATGATTGTTTTGCTTGGGAATATTATGAGATGCCAGGTTTAAGCCGATCTATTGTTGAACATCGGCTCCCAATCAAACCAGGGTATCAAATTTTTAAACAAGCGCCGAGACGATTTAAACCTGAGTTAGATAAAGAAATAAAAGCCGAAATAACTCAGTTGTATGAAGCTAAGTTTATTCAACCTTGCTGATATGCTGAATGGACATCTACTATCGTTCCTGTTTTCAAGAAAAATGGGAAGTTGCGAGTTTGTGTCGATTTCAAGAATCTTAACAAGGCGACTCCGATGGATGGGTATCTGATGCCGATTGCTGATATGTTGGTCGATGCAGCTTCAGGACATAAGGTGATTAGTTTTATGGATGGTAATGCAGGATATAATCAAATTTTTATGGCAGAAGAAGATATTCCTAAGACTGCATTCCGATGTCCTGGTGCACTTGGATTATATGAGTGGGTCGTAACGACTTTTGGTTTAAAAAACACTGGCGCCACATATCAAAGGGCAATGAATTATATATTTCACAAGTTGATCGGCAGGATTGTTGAAATTTATATTGATGATGTAGTGGTGAAGCCCGATGGATACAAACAGCATCTAGCTGATTTGCGAGAAACTCTTGAATGCACAAGGAAGCATGGCTTGAAGATGAATCCTAACAAGTGTGCGTTTGGAGTATCGGCCGGACAGTTTTTGGGTTTCATGGTTCATGAAAAAGGGATTGAAGCTGGACAGAAAAGCATGAAAGCTATAAGAGATGCTAAACCACCTACCGATAAGACGAGTCTCCAGTCGTTAATCGGTAAGATTAATTTTGTCAGAAGATTTATTTCAAATTTATCTGGAAGAATTTGTCCTTTTCCCTGCTGCTAAAATTAAAAGCCGATGAAGAATTCGTCTAGGGAGAAGATCAACAAAAGGCGTTTGATGAAATAAAACAATATATGATGACTCCGCCAGTTTTAATTCCACCTCGGAGAGATAAATAATTCCGATTATATTTGTCGATCGATGAGTTGTCAATCGGATCTGTTCTTATACAAGAGTTTGAAGGAAAGGAAAGAGTGGTTTATTATTTGAGCCGGAAGTTGATTGATGCGGAAACAAGATATTTGCCAGTTGAAAAGTTATGCTTATGCTTATATTTTTCATGCACTAAGTTGAGACATTATTTATTATCTTCTGAGTGCACAATCGTTTGCAAAACCGATGTGGTCAAATATATGTTGTCTATGCCGATGCTGAAAGGCAGAATCGGGAAGTGGATATTGGCATTATCGGAGTTTGACTTGAAGTATGAATCGGCTAAAGCAGTAAAAGGACAAGTAATGGCTGATTTTGTAACTCAACACATTGGAGATGAGGTCAAAATGGTTAAGCCGATGCCTTGGACATTATTCTTTGATGGATCATCATGTGGTCAAGGATGTGGCATCGGAATCGTTATTGTTTCGCCTCGGGGGGCAAATTTTGAGTTCAGCTATCCGATGGATCCAAGTTTCACCAATAATTGGGTTGAATACGAATCATTGCTTAAAGGATTAAAATTATTGTTGGAAATTGGAGCTGAAGCTGTCGAGATTTTTGGAGACTCCCAGTTGGTGATTTATCAGTTAATCGGTAAATATGAATGCAAAGACGATGTTCTGATTCGTTGTTTTGAAGAGTGCCGATTATTATTGAAAGAATTTGTGATGGTTAATATTGAACATATCCCCAAGGCTCAAAATCAGGAAGCTAACAATTTGGCACAAGCTGCTTCTGGCTATCGGCGTTTTCATGAGATCATGACAATTGAGCCAGAAATCGGAGATTGGAGATATGAGATTGTAAGTTATCTTAAGGATCCGTCATAAAAGGTTTCCAGGAAATTAAGATTCATGGCTGTTAAATATGTGTTGCTTGATGATCAATTATATTATAAGACGACTGATGGTGTGTTGCTCTGATGTTTGAGTAAATCGGAATCCAAAGACATGATGGATGAAGTGCATGAGGGAGTTTGTGGTGCACATCAATCGGCTTATAAGATGAAGTGGGTTATTCGAAAAACAGGTTGTTTTTGGCCGACAATTTTGGAAGATTGTTTTGAATATTATAAAGGTTGCCAAGAATGCCAGAGATTTGGAAATGTGCAAAAAGCGTCTGCGTCAGCCATGAATCCGATTATCAAGTCGAGGCCTTTTCGAGGATGGGGAATTGATTTGATCGAACAAATTTATCCATCATCGAGCAAGGGTCATAAATTTATATTGGTGGCAACAGATTATTTAACTAAGTGGGTTGAGGCGATTCCTTTAAAGGTTGCCGATTCCAAGAATATGGTGGAATTCGTTAAGGAGCATATTATATATCGGTTTGGTATTCCTCAAATTATCACGACCGATCAAGGAACTATGTTTATGTCTAACGAATTTCAAGATTTTGGTGCCAGTATGGGTATTAAGTTGTTAAATTCTTCTCCTTATTATGCGCAAGCCAATGGTCAAGCAGAGGCATCAAATAAAAGTATTATCAAGCATCAAATAAAAGTATTATCAAAATTATCAAGCGAAAAATTGATGAACAACCAAGACGATGGCATCTAACGTTGACCAAATCATTATGGGCATATCGGATGGCGTGTCATGGATCTACTAAATTATCCCCGTATCATTTGGTTTATGGACATGAAGCTATTTTGCCTTGGGAGATCAAAATTGGATCAAGACGGATATCGGAACAAGGAAACTTGACTGCCGATGAATATAAAAGTTTGATGAATTTTGAGTTGGACGATTTGGCTGAAACCCGATTAAGAGCTTTGGAGAATATTGAAAATAATAAAGCGCGTGTTGCTAAGTATTATGATAAAAAGGTTAAGCCAAAGGAATTCATCGAAGGAGAATTGGTTTGGAAGCTGATTTTGCCGATAGGGAATAAAAGTTCTAAGTTTGGAAAATGGTCGCCTAATTGGGAGGGTCCCTATCGTGTAAATCGGTGCGTTCCAGGAAATGCGTATATTTTGGAAACATTGGGAGGAGAAGAGTTTTCAAAAGCACTTAACGGAAAGTATTTGACAAAAGTACTATCCAAGTATTTGGATCGATTCCTAAAAGCCGATATTCTGAGCAATATCGTCTAAGACAGCCGATACGATACGTATCACCTTAAGGGCAAAAATATGTACAAAAAATGAGTGTTCATCGACGATCAGCATCGTCAGATTTCAACCAAGTTTATCGATGATCGATGTCATCAGAGCAGTGCAGCTAAAGAGTTTAAATATTACAAGAATTTGTGGATCATCTCGATCGCGCCCAACCGGATGTTATCAATCTTCTGGATCTCTTGCAGATCTTCCACATCGGAGCCGGGGATGTTCTTGATGCTTCTGTGAATTTGGCGAACCTCCTCCAGGCGTTTGTTCAAATTTTCCCATGCCGATTTGATGGAAGCTGGAATCTGGTTGAGCTCGTCTTGAGTCTCCAACATTTCTTTATGGACTTCTTCGAGCCGTTAGAGCAGTTCAGCTTCAATGCCTTGAAGATGTTTCATCTGATTCTCCAGCTGCATTGGTTTAGCTTCTAGGGTCTTGATCTGGGCCTGCATAGCTTTCAACTCATCTCGGCCGTCCTCATGTTTCTTGATCAAGTCTTGCTGGGCTAGCCGCTCCGATATCCTATGGCAAGCAGCAAAGACTTTGGGTTGATGACCCTCGATGAAGGCGGCGGGGATGATTGCATTCTCTAGCTCCGATGGCAGCCGACCCTTCAGTTCCTTGAAGATTTGGCGAATTGGCTCGGCATCTTCCACAAGAATGGCAACGCTTTTGTTCAGATGATTCAACATTTCTTGAAGCTTTGCTTTGGCCTCATCGGAGATGGTAGGAGATGATTGCGCAGAGCTGATTTCTTCTTCTCTGATGGCGGTGTCCTGATCGAACGATGCGAAGCTCATGACCGGAGAATCATGCGCCTGAAATAAAGTGTTGATGAACAAGTGTTATTAAAATAATGAATATTGACACAAGGGGATGAATCGGTACTAGTTTAAATTGGCCCTCTCGGACGTAATCGGGGATTACTTGAGGCAAGGCAATGTTTGTGCTGGAGGCTTCTATTTGGGGAGTATGGGCTGGTTCAATCGGAGGTGACATCAGTGGAGTTGTTGTCATTGGTTGCTCAGGAATGGTCTCCGATTGAATGTTTGCAGCCGGTTCTCCAATTTGTTGCTCAGGAGTGGCCTCCGATTGGATGTTCGCAGCCGGTTCTCCGATTTGTTGTTCGGGAATTGCCTCCGATTGGACATTTGCATGTGACTCCTCGTGATGGGTTGCAGAGTAGCAGGAGTCTATAGATTGAATCGGTCAGTTTGAGAATATATGTTTAAAAATATGAATTAGGTTAAAATTACCTGGTGAGCTGATTCAGTTTGAATGTCTTGGGTTGAAACCGATTGAGGCTCGGGCAGTATAATATTTGTTTGCTGAAAAAGAATGGTCATTATTGATGATTCATATTAAAAATGAGATAAGTGAAATTGGATCATTACTGATACTCATCAAGAAGCATCCTTGCACCCTCAGCAGCTTTCTGTGCAGTCTCTTCGATGGCTCTGGAAGTTGATTGACCAAGAATCTTTCCGAGAGGCTATACATATGATCATTTGCTTAGGCTATGAATCGGAAAGATGAATCGGAAAGAAGAATCGGGAGAAAGAGGAAATCGTACCACATGGCTTTTCTTCAATTTCTTTGGTGCGATTACTTTGGTGGGGGCAGTCTTCCTTTTGTTTTTACCATCCATAATGTCCTTGAGGGATGGCACAGAAGAGCCGATTCTTTGATGTGGGGTCCTGATGGCATACCGAATCGGTTTCCCACTATTACTCACCGATGGCGCATTCTCTTCAAGTGGCTGTTAAAAGGGGTGGAGTTTAAATTATGGAGAGATTATTTGAGTAAAAGATGAATAAAAGGGATTCAAAGAAAAACTTATAGGATTTTCCATGGCCTCAAAATTGGAGTCTATGAGGGTGCAGTAAGTGATAGCCGGAAGTCTGAATACGTGAAGACGTAATTCTCTCCACCAATTCCTAAAGAGTCTGGATGAAAAGCTTGTGCACAGCCATTCCGATATTTCAAAATCGGCTTGAGGGGCAAGTGATAAAATTTTGTCCATCTCTAGGTCTGTTGAGACCGATTCCCTGTGCTTGATTTTATCGGAGAAATATAGGCCGATCGGAAGTTGACCGAATCCTAGTTGACGAGCCACTGCCGATGGATTGTAAAATTCGTAAGATGAAGTCTTACGGCCATAAGCAATGTTGCTGCCGAGGATAGCCGGTGTGATGAAAGACTTGAGAATCGGCATGATTGTTGCGAGCTCATTTTGAATGTTGAACAAGGGCAGCTCATATTCACGATTGGGATCAGCATAAGCGAAATAGCTAAAGCGCTCCGATGCAATCCCATGATAAAAAAATTCAAAATAAGTGGCCATATTTTTTGCATCAAGCCTTGATCCAATGCACGCTGATGCTGCCTCTCCGAATGACGTCCACCGACGAAAGGTGGCCTCTTCTTCTTCTATGTGATAATTTGGGAACTGATGGTCCTTGAAGTTAAGCTGAAGAGCAGATCGGAATTGAGTATGTAACCAAAGCTGGATAAACCACCAAGGGCCTCCGATGTGTCCAACTGCTTGGCCTTCCAAAAGTTTTGCCGATACTTGCTGAAGCAGATGGTAAACTGCACCAAGAAGGAGACGTCCAAGTGGCACCAATCCGCCGTGAGCCAAAACTTCGGCAATCGATTGCATGTTGGTTGTGGCGCCGAGAGTCGGTCCGTAGAATACAAATCTTTCTAGCCACATGTTGAGAAAAGTGGCATGTTCCCTGTCTCCGATTGTACCCGTTTTGCAGTGATCGGTAATGTATTTCTTCCAGCTTTTAGAGCCCACGCCGACTAATCTGTGCTCCAAATCACGTGTGAATTTTCTTGGGTTGTAGTTTTCAACGGTGTTGAGACCGGTCAGCATGTGTACATCCATTAGAGTTGGTGACATCAGACCATGGCCGAACAAGTAGGCATTAAGGGCATCGGACCAGAAGAGGGAGCTGGAGGCTAGTAAATTTTCATTTTTGGCCATGTCAGCGAGAGATAAAGTGAGGCATTGGCTGATGTTCTTCTCGTCCCAGAAGGCCGATTTAGCAGCTTGGATTCTAAGGAACCAATTTCTCCATCCTGGGACCATCCCGGGCCATGATCGGAACGAGCCTGCCCAATCGGAGACTTGGAGGTCCGATCCTTTGAAAGGAATTCTCTCCGATTCCATGTTGATCAAGTCCGTCGGATTGGGGTCACCCATCAGACCAAGGTAATACCCAGCCTCGACATGGGAGACAGAGATGACCAGATTGTTCTTAAGATGCTACATTCGGAGGAAATAGAATTATAAGGACAGATGTGGAGGTTCATAGATAGTTTTGGAGGAAAAAATGCGGAAATTAAAATGGAGATTTTGGGTGATTTTTACCTCAGGAACTTGATTGGTATTAGCCTTATCAAGAGGAGCCGCCATTGATGGAATAGATCTATAATGAACAGTGACGCAGGTAAGCAGATTGGAAAAATCAACATGAGAAATGCATTAAAACCCAGATGCATGACATGGATCATATGTGGGGGAGTTCCTTACCTGTTTCGCGGAGAGGAATCGAAGCCTGAAGATCAAAGAGCCGTTGGACGGGAGCTTGCAGAGATGGCAATGGCGGGCGTGAGCGTGTGATAGCAGATGCGAACTGGTGAGGAAGACGACGGTTCGGTTCTACATTTATAGGGCTTACGAGAGAAGGAGCCGCCCGAAGGCCACGGCGCCGAATCTGCAAGGGAATCGAGGATTGTAACACTGCGAGGACACGGGTTTCCATATACTGTTCGCTGCCAGAGTCATCATTGCTTGAAAGAATTTTGGAACAAAATGATATTTTATCCCAAAATTGGGGGGCATATGTTGACACCAGATTTTGACTCGTCTAAGACTGTGTGTGGCATAGTTAAGCAGGGGCCGAATCTGATTCTGAGTTAAGCCTCCGATTCGGATCGGAGTACGTCCGATAGAGTCCCAATCGGACACGGTAAGAAGAAGGCCGAAGCACGTACGACTTCTGAGCGGAGGCGCGTCTGGAAGCTTCTTCAAGGCCTGATTGTGCGTCAAGATTTGTAATAGTTTTGTTAGTTTAAGATTAAATTGCTTTAGATAAATTAGAGATATTGTCGTAGACGGCAAGTTTTAGTTAGATTTCCAGGGTATAAATATAAACCCTGCGCCATTGTAAAAAGACGTTCACACAACCAATCAATCGAACACAACTTTCGACCTCACGTGCCAACAACCCTCTTTCGTCGAGTTCTTCAGCAAGCAGGGCTGCATCATCTTGATCTCCGATTTGTCTGTAAGTCCGACATCCTATCGAATTAATCTAGGCTTTAGATTGAGGCGTATCGCCCTTCTTCGTTTAGATCGCTCACCCTTTACCGTATCTTGTTGATTTTACCTTATCGGCTTACATCTATCAGAGAAGATCTATTTCATATTGTTATTCAAGTCTCATAATAGATCTGTTCATATTGATTATAGCTGATTTATATTTAATAAGCAAATTACAAATAGATCAGATTTAAGCAAGTTCTTTGATGTATATTGATCTATCGGAGTAAGCAAGCTAATTGGTGCCCTGCTAGCAACGCTGTCTCGAAATCGATCCGATTGTTAGTGACACGAGATTCAGTTTGTCCATCGCCTTTGGAAAGATGCATATTAAAGAATGAGTTTAAATTAGATCTATCTCCGATTCGGTTTTCATAGCCGATGGTCTATTTCAATACATGTTATATTCTCATGAATCGGACTCAAGGCCGATGGTTCATGTTATAGAAATCGGACTTCCCTTTATGCTGATCCGATTTCTGGAACGAATCGGGGCCTTGGCCAATGAGTTTCTTGTTGCTTACTGATTAAACTCCACATTGTTAATTTCAGGTCAAATTGACTGGCACGCCACGAACCTCAAGATTTTGGACCTGCACTGATGTGAAGCAAATCTTCCAGGCCACAGTGTTAATTTTCGAGAGTCAACACCTGACTTTTTGGACATCAACAAGAACCTATGATTGAGACGTCGAGGCAGTGACGATTGCTGCAAGTCGGCAGCAACCGTAGCAGCGATGGCAAAATAACTTGGCGAGGCAGAGTTGGACACCCCAACGAAAAAGCCAGCCACATCTACCATGAAGCCCTCTAAGGAAGTACCAGTTAAGGCGATCGACCTAGGGACGGGTGACCCCTCGAAGATGGCGCTGATCGGCGCTGACCTGTCTACCGAATTGGAAAGCGCGCTCACCAGCTTCTTACGGGACAACCGCGATATCTTCGCATGGAAGCCATCTGACATGCCGGGAGTCCCAAGAGAGCTGGCTGAGCACAAACTCAACATTGATCCAGCTGCCAAACCCAAGAAACAACGTCTGCAATGCTTCGCCCAGGACAAGAAAGAAGCCATCCGATCGGAGCTGGCGAAATTACTAGCAGCCGGGTTCATCAAAGAGGTGTTTCACCTTGACTGGCTTGCTAATCCTGTCCTGGTGCAGAAGAAGAACAACAATGAGTGGAGGATGTGTGTCGACTACACCGATTTTTGAACAAGCATTGCCCAAAGGATCCTTTAGGGCTACCGAGCATTAATCAAGTAGCGGACTCCACAGCTGGCTGCTCTCTGCTCCGCTTCCTTGACTGCTACTCAGGCTATCACCAGATAAGCCTGCATAAAGACGATCAGATCAAGACGGCATTCATCACCCCGTTCGGCTCATACTGCTACACAACGATATCCTTCGGACTCAAGAACGCAGGGGCAACTATCAGCACGCAATTCAGAATTGTTTGAAAGCTCAGATTGGCCGCAACATTGAAGCCTACGTTGATGACGTCGTCGTAAAGACAAAGAACCCGGACAGCCTCATCGCCGACTTGTCCGAGGCCTTTGCACATCTCAGGGAGTTCCAATGGAAGTTCAATCCAACCAAGTGTGTGTTTGGTGTGCCCGCAGGAAAATTGCTGGGCTTCATAGTCAGCCACCGTGGAATTGAGGCCAATCCCGAGAAGATCACCGCCATCACATCCATGACGCCTCCCAAGTCCCTCAAGGACGTCCAGAAGTGTCGGAGTTGTCGTCCGGCAGTCCACCCGGGGGTACCCAAGTGGTTGATTCAAATAATAATGAAATGGTACGCAAATAAAAGGGAGAAATCAAAAGCAAGGTCAATTATTGTTTCGCCATCCATTTTTTGCAAAAATATCCAAGGCGAGGACCTCCAACGCCTTACTTGCAAGGCGGACCATCTCCCTAGTATCCTCACGTTGCAGTAGGGACCAGAACCACATCTAATATGCTCCCTTGAAGATAGCCTGCATATAAAAGAAGTAAATCATTTTTTCTCAAAAACAATATCGTTACGCGTACATCAAATTGCCCATATAATAGCGGCAACCCCAACAAAAATCAGCTTTCTATCTTTTTTGCTTATGCCCGTTAAAGCATATGAGCTATTGACTTTGGAGGGGTTAACCCAGTAGCTACAAAAACAACACTCCAAATTGTTTTGGCATGCTGGCAATCAAAAAAGAGATGTTTTATTGTTTCATTGTTATCACTGAAGCAACAATTTTTGCTCCCGACGTAGTTCCTTTATGTTAAATTATCCTTTATTAGAATAACACCTCGTTGGAGGTACCAAAGGAAAATTTTATTTTTAAAGGGATCTTCAGCTTCCAAATAAATTTATTATTGAAGGGTATTTCCTGATTTATAAGGTACTGATACATAGACCTTACAGTGAACTGGCCTTGTCTGTGCAAGCCCTAGGTGAAATATCACACCCCAAAATTTCATATTTTGGGATGTGGATAGATTACACTGAATAATCTAAAGGATCTGAGAGTTTCTAAAATTTTCCAAAATTTATATTTTATTATAGGGAATTTAGAATATGAAAATTTGTTTTCTGAAACAAATTAATATCACATAGGCTTTAAGAGCAGTTGTTGTGTTCCTGTTGTGGTGTGTCTTCATCGTTTAGCCCTCCAAGTCCTCTCAAACATCAAATAGGTTCCCTGGGAATTTTCTGGACTTCTTTGGAGTTTATTCCTATTCTTTTTCTGGAGCTAATTCTAATTATCTGATGCATCTAGAAATCTTTTCATGAGCTCCAAATATTTTATTTGAGCTTATCATGTCCAAATCTATCTTTAGTATTTCTCTCAGATTTTTCGGATGCTTTTTAATGTTCATCATGGTTTAAAAACATTATTTGAATTTTTTGGATTTATTTTTCAACTAGAATATCTTTTCCCAAATAAAGAAAACTCTGATATCTAATGGATCAGGCCAGATCCATGAGCCTGTGCATCCTCCTCACGCACGACTCCTCCTCGTGCACCGTCGCTGTTTTCCTCGGCGTGCGTGCCGCACAAACCGAGGCCATGCCCGGTCCATATAAATTGCGCGTGTTCGCACGCCACGCCTACCCTAGCTGTCGCGCATCGTCGCCTCCTCTCTGCCTAGTCCTGCACAGCGCTTCCACCTTCACCTCGTGGTCACTCTGCGCAGTCGCTCCACCACGTGCCTCGCCTCCTTGCACAGCGCAGCCATCAAGTCAGCCACCGACGGCCGCTCGATTCACTGCCACCAATGGCCGCCGGACCAAGCCAACCTTGCCACAGGGTTCCCCCATGTCAGGCCGCCATCCCGTCGCCTCACATCGACGCTGATCCAACACTAGAGAAGTCCATCCGCCGCGAGCTTGACTCAGTGCCGATCGGTTCCCATCGCCTCCCTGCCACCGAAGCTGCGCCATGTTGCTGCAAGAGGAAGTCCAGATGCCCACGTGAAGATGGAACTGCAGCTGATCTCATCAAGTTGAATATACATCCGTCGCCGTTGCAGTTACTCGCTCCATCTGTTTCCCAGAAAATCCTAGGTAAGCACATCATCATCGTGCTAGTCTTCCGACTTTTCCAGTTTGCGTCTCATTCGTGCATGCCCCGCCATCCCTTGCACCTGCAGTTTGTCCTGGACAAGTTATCAGGAGCCATCTACGATGATACACCTCTGAGCCCTGCCGACCATGAAGCTCAGCGCCACCTTGGTCTTGCTCAAGGCCAAGCCGGCCGGCACCTTTGTCTCGGCCACTCGGATACCGGAGCGCCACTGCCACGTGAAGGTCTGAGGCCGACAGCGCCGCCGTGTGATGTTTCAAGCCATTGTCATCTTCTCGGAGTTCCGGCTGTCTCGGACAACCCCGCCAAAGGAGGAAGCCGACACGTGCTCGCTCTCGCGAAGCTGTGCCAGTCCACGGCTCCATCATTGTCTGTGCATCGCCGGCAACACCATCCAGTCTTTCCCCCACTATGTAAGAATGTAAGATAGGAGACACGTGTTAAGCCTCAAAGGAGACGTGGAAATTCCGCATCTCCATTTTTACATCTCGAAGCCCACACTTCTTCCTGATATAAATTTTTCAACCCATGTACACCAATGATGGCTAAATCCCTTCATTCGTAGTGTTTGTTGTAGAAAGGAACATTTCACTTTATCGTAGGCCTTCTCAAAATCAATTTTGAGAATAACCCCATCCAACTTTTTAGTGTGGAGTTCATGGATAGTTTCATGTAATATTACTACTCCTTCCATGATATTTCGACCTGGCGTGAATGCTGTTTGGGAGGGATGAACCACTTTGTTGGCCACTCCCATAAGTCTATTTGTGGCGACATTAGTGAAAATCTTAAAGCTCACATTTACGAGATATATGGGTCTATATTGTTGGATTTTTGTAGCCTCTTTTATCTTTGGGAGGAGCGTAATCACTCCAAAATTGAGGCTATATATGGGGAGACGTTCTTCATAAAATTCTTTGGACAACACCATGAGATCATTTTTTATGATTTCCCAAAAAACTTGATAGAATTTTGCAGGGAAACCATCTGGACCCGGAGATTTATTATGGTCCATTTGAAACACCGCTTCTTTTACCTCTAACTCAGTGAAAGGTGTTGTGAGTAGATTATTTTCATCCTCTGTCACCTGAGGTATATCATGATTCCGGGTTTCCACCAAACTGAAATTATTATCCTCTGGTGGCCCATGCAAATCCTTGTAATAGTTTGTGATATAACTTTTTAAATTGGTATCACCCACTATTACTCCATCCTCTTGTTCTAATTTGAAGATGCGTTGTTTGCGGTGTTTACCATTAGCTACCAAATGGAAATATTGGGTATTATCATCCCCTTCCAAGAGCTCTTTAGTTTTTGCTCTCTCATACCATTTAATTTTCTCTTCCCTCAAAATATGAACCAATCGTTCATTGAGGTACTGTTTCAAATTCAATCCCTATTCAGAGAGTGGTCTAGTCTCTGATTTTTTATCCAAATCATCAATTATTGAGACTAGTTTCTTCTTCTCTTTTTTATTTTGGCCTGCTGTATTTTTGGCCCACCCCCTCAGAAATTGCCAAAGAGTTCTGATTTTATTTTGCCAAATTTCCATAGGAGTGTTTCCTTTGGTTTCTGATTGCCACTTATTAGCCACCAGATCATAGAAACCATCCCAAATAAGCTAGCCTCGCTCAAATTTGAATAATGGTCGTGGTCTATTATGGGAAGAAGCACCCTTGTTTAATAATAACTGTGTATGATCTGAATTACTTTCTATCCTTAGCTTGTACAATAGTGAGGGTAAAATTTTGTTCCCACTCTGTACTAACTAGGAGTCTATCAAGTTTCTCAAAAGTTGGATCCTCCCCACTGCCTGCCCAAGTATATTGGCGGCCAAACATTTCTATCTCTCTAAGATCCAGAGTTTGAATGACCATGTTAAATATGTCTGGCCTTTTCGCATCAAAATTGTCCTTATTTTTATCCTGAGAACAACGCATAATGTTAAAGTCTCCCCCAATTATGTGCGGGAGCGGATCTTTACTACAAACATGTGCCATCTCTATTAAAATTTTTTCCTTATGATGTTGTTGAGCTGGGCCATAGACTGCAAATAAAGCCCATTTAAAGTCATCAACTTTATTGCGAATTGTAAAGTTAACACAAAAGCCCCCCTCGTCAATGGATCCAATATCAAACACCGTAAGGTCAACTCCTAGAAGAATGCCCCCAGAGCGACCATGTGGTGCCATGCAGTGCCAAATAAATTCTTTGCCACCACATAGTTTTATAAGGGTCCAATCTGGGAAATGATCCCGACCCGTTTCCAGAAGAGCAATAAAATCAATTTGCTCCTCTTTAACCAAATCTTCTAAATACCCATGTTAGCCAAGTCCCCAAGACCTCTGTCATTCCAAAAGATCCCTTTCATTTGGGGCTGAACTTTGATGGTGTTATTGGTTTTTTGGGTGTCATCCCCGCTTTTTTTTTCTAGTGTTAGATTTTTTCTTACGGGTTGTAGTAATTAGCTCACTACAAACATGGTCTAGGCCCTCATGCACACTCTCTGTGAAATCCCCACAAATGTGGTTGAGTTGTGCATCTAAAAGGTCCTCTTCTTCCTCATCCAAGTTAAATTTAGGAGAGGGTGACCTATTGCTAGAAGCATTATCTTTTGCTGACACCTTAAGTCTCTCAAATTCCATGTTTTTAAGAGAGGTAATAGAAGAAAATAACACTATTATCCCTACCAAAGAAACACCTAGGTTGGAAATTCTAGTAACAATATTGGAATCTGAAATAGACGGAAAAGATATGCAAGTACCTGGCTGCATAGAATTTTTCTTGGCCACCAAATTCATTGCCTTCTCCATCATGTTTGCATCATCCAACTTAGTTTTCCTCCAACTTGACCTTTTGCTGGACTGACCACTGCCCCCAAAGCTAACTGAAGTAATCATCTCTATGCCGATGACAGTATCAAGAGTGTGGAGAGCATTAGCCATTGCCACATAACTCAGATTAGCCCTTATTCCATTCTTTTTGGACAAAGCTTGCAAAATGTGTCATGGTTGTCCATTAAAAATGCTATTGCTAATCTCCTTCTCGACTCCATCAACTGGAACCAAAGCAACAACCTGATTATCCTCCACAACCACATTTATCACTTGTGAACTCACATCAAGTTGATTCGAACTCGCCACAATGTCAGACACATTATTGGCCTCTACACCGGCTCCTCTCTGGACCTCCTCCTCAGCGTGATTGAGTGTTGTGTTGTTTTCAGGTGATTGCGCAGGGGCTATGCTACCATTGATTGGCCCATTGCATGGTTGGGCCAAGGCCAAAAAATTGGCACAGGCTGCAGCTTCTATCTGCACTGAATTTGAAAATGCAGCTCTGAAATCGAAACTAGGCCTCCCCTCACCGAATAATTTTTTGCGCTCACGTGAGAAGATAAGCTACTAGGTACCTGACGGACCAAGATCCATGGGCGTCCTTATGGGCTTCAAGCCCATTAGAAGATTGGGCTGCTAAGTCTAACAGATATAAGGAAGAGACGTACAGGTTAAGGAAACTAGTCGGCTACTAGGAAACAACCCGGCCTACTCATGTTAGGACTCTGTGTATAGTATCCGACTAGGAATCTGTATTATTTGCCTTATAGACCCTGTCTCCCGAGTATATAAGGTGAGGCAGGGACCCCTTGTATAATCATAACCATCAATATGAAGCAATCCACCATACATGACGTAGGGTATTACGCTCTCTCTCCAGGCGGCCTGAACCTGTCTAAATCGTCTCGTGTTCACCATCGTGCTCCTGATTCCAGTGAGGCCCTTGCGAACAACTCGACTACTCAGGGACCCCCTGTAGTAGGCTAGCCGGTATAAAAACCGACAGCTAGCGCGCCAGGTAGGGGATCTCGTCGAGAATCGTTAGGAAAGATCGATGGTACCAGTCATCATCAACTGCAACGGCGACATGGCGTTCGAGAAGGGCGCCACCTTCGACTTCGGCTCCTGGGTCTGCACGACGGACGGCGCGGGCAACTTCCACCGCATTCTCAAGACGGCGACCACAGAACAACTCGCCGACAAGCTCGACGAGATCGCGCTCCCGGGTCCAATCCCGACTCGGGCTCGGGGAACCTCAAGTCTCAGTTCGAATACAACTCGGACTGAGAATAGTTCAAAGCAGACTAGGCAGTCCGAGCCGGTTTCTGAACCATCGGTCGTGCCAAAATCCAAGTCCTCAAAAACCCAGAAGAAGAGGGGCTCAGCCACTGCTAAACTTGAGGTCGACACCCTGAGCCAGATTCCCTTTGGTCTTGGGGGAACAGCCTCTGTTTTTCAAGCGGCATCATCTAAGTAGCTCCGATCTCTAGTCAAATTTGACGAACTTTCCTTGAGCGGGAAACAAGTCGGTCTCGTCATCACTGCGATTCCTGAAGGGAGATTCGTCCACTGGCCTGGATGCAAGCCAAAGTTAGGAGCCAGACCTCAAGAAGAATTGGACATGTCCCGCATCATCGCGTGCATTGATCCATTGCCTTACCAACCCAGCGAAACCTTGGACTCTTCAGGAGAGCGCAGCTCAACTGTCCCAGCAACATCAAGCACAGGAAGCTTTTCAGCGGGGCATCAAGCCATGGTGATCATCGACCAAGAGGAGCAAGTCTCCAACGATGAGCCAACTGTGGAGAGCGAGGCTACGGATGAACGAGAAAGACGTAGGCAACGCAACGTCGCTCGCGCAGAGCATCGATGCCACGCCAACCGCAGAATCAATCCGTAGAATTTTAATGAACGATTCGTGCAAGTCGCTGGGCAAGATGTCGACACCAACTCTGCAGCCAACATCTTGGCTGTCACAGTAGAGCTCGGTAATACAGGCCAAACTCCAGAAATCCAGAGGATGAAGACGATGCTCGAGACTGCGGCGATCCAGCATGACGCGGTCTGCCCTGCCCGAACCATCACCAAATCCAAGACAGCAAGTCGCCAAGCAAGCAGTCGCCCTTCCAAAGCCAGAAACTGTGGCAACAAGTCTTATCACCCAAGCAGAGATCGCCCTGAACCTGTCAACGCGGGAGGCATGGTAGTTGGCGCCAGAGGTAGAAACCACGGCGCCGGACCTAGCCACCACGTTGCTCAGCAGAGCCACAATCGTGGATAGGGCGGCAACAGGGACAAAGACGGGCGCCGCGACAATCGTGACGACGATAGGGACCTACGACACAAACTGAGGAGCAGAGACGCGCGCACTGTCATCTCCGCACGCGCTCGCGACCGCGAGAAAGAAGAGCGCGGGTGGCGGCAGGAGTATGACCAGATCTACGGGCCCCTAGGAAAAGGTCACCACAACCTTGACAAGAATGAAGGATTTCCAGTTTTCTCAAACCATATCTAGGCTACTTCCTGGCCCGAGAAGTTCAAGCCGGCCGGCATCGAGAGATATGACGGGAAACATGATCCCGAGTAGTGGCTACACATATACAACTCGGCAATCAAGGCTGCCAGGGGGAATACTGACACCATATGTACCTATTTCCCCGTGGTTCTCGACCAAGCTCCACTGACTTGGCTGTAAGGATTAAAACCAGGCTCCATTGACTCTTGGGATGAACTCTGCAAGGTTTTCATCAACAACTTCCAAGGCTTGTGGTAGAAGCCGAGTACTCGCTTTGACCTTGCCTAGTGCAAACAAGGCCAAAACGAGTACCTTCGAAACTACAACAGTCGATTCTACGAAAAGCGTTCAACATGTGTGGGGCTCTCCGACCAAGACATCATTGACTGCTTCCACAATGGTCTCACCGATCCCACGCTGCATCTCGACTTCGGAAGAAACAGGCCCAAGACGCTGGAAGCCATGCGTGACCTCATCAACGGTTGGGCAAACACTGAAGACATGCAACGTGAGAGGTTCAACCGAAACAAGTCGGGAGGCGACCGCAACAACAACAGTGACCGTAACAAGGGCAAGCAAGTTGAGAACAGTGGCAAGCGCGACTTCAATGACAAGAAATGCAAGCCTGAGGATTCAGTCAACGTTGCTGAGAAAGGTCCCTCTCGGAAGAAGTTCGAGAAACTACTCGACAAGCAATGTCCCTTCCATCCAAAGGACAAGCACTCTAGCAAGGAGTGCATTGGGCTCACGAAAGCTTTTGGCACCGGAGGCGCTCCCAAACCCGACGACACTGACAACAACGGAGGAGGCAAGGGTGACAAGGACACCGGTTATCAACGTCATCTTTGGCGAGATTGCTCAAACAGACGCAAAGCGCAAGCAAAAGCTGATGCAACACAAGATCAGATGCATCGAGCCTGCTATTCCCACCGTCCTGAAGTGGTCAGAGGTCCCGATCAGCTTCTCTCGCGATGATCAATGGACCAACATCAAGAACCCGGGAAGATACCCCCTAATACTCAACCTGGTGGTGGCCGGCGCGCGGCTAACAAGAACGCTGATCAATGGCGGAAGTGGATTGAACATCCTCTTTGCCAAAACAATGAAAAAGATGGGCTTGGACATCTCCAACCTCCTCAAGCCCGCTGACTCACCCTTCTACGACATTGTTCCAAGAAACGCCGCTGTACCTCTTGGCCAGGTATCACTCCCAGTTACATTTGGTACCGAGGCTAACTATAGGACCGAGTACATCACATTCGAAGTCGCCGACTTTGAGTCATCGTACCACGTGATCCTAGGGAGACCTGCTCTGGCGAAATTCATGGCGATACCGCACAACATCTACCTCGTCCTGAAGATGCCAGGCCCTAAAGGGATCCTATGATTGCGACGTCGAGGCAGTGATGATTGCTGCAAGTCTGCAACAACCGAGCCAGGCAACAATCGTAGCAGCGATGGCGAAATAACTTGGCGAGGTAGAGTTGGACATCCCAACGAAAAAGCCAGCCATATCTACTATGAAGCCCTCCAAGGAAGTACCAATAAAGGCGATCGACCTAGGGATGGGTGACCCCTCGAAGACGGCACTGACCTATCTACCAAATTGGAAAGCGCGCTCACTAGCTTCTTACGGGACAACCGCGACATCTTTGCATGGAAGCCATCTAACATGCCGGGAGTCTCAAGAGAGCTGGCTGAGCACGAACTCAACATTGATCCAGCTGCCAAACCCAAGAAACAACGTCTGCAACGCTTCGCCCAGGACAGGAAAGAAGCCATCCGATCAGAGCTGGCAAAATTACTAGCAGCCGAGTTCATCAAAGAGGTGTTTCACCCTGACTGGCTTGCTAATCCTGTCCTGGTGCGAAAGAAGAACAACAACGAGTGGAGGATGTGTGTCGACTACACCAATTTTTGAACAAGCATTGCCCAAAGGATCCTTTCAGGCTACCACACATTAATCAAGTAGTGGACTCCACAGCTGGCTGCTCTCTGCTCTGCTTCCTTGACTGCTACTCAGGCTATCACCAGATAAGCCTGCATACTACTACACAATGATGTCCTTCAAACTCAAGAACGTAGGGGCAACATATCAGCGCGCAATTCAGAGTTGTTTGAAAGCTCAGATTGGCCGCAATGTTGAAGCCTACATTGATGACGTCGTCATAAAGACAAAGAACCCGGACAGCCTCATCGCCAACTTGTCCAAGACCTTTGCACATCTCAGGGAGTTCCAATGGAAGCTCAATCCAACTAAGTGTGTGTTTGGTGTGCCCGCAGGAAAATTGCTGGGCTTCATAGTCAGCCACCGTGGAATTGAGGCCGATCCCGAGAAGATCACCGCCATCACATCCATGACGTCTCCCAAGTCCCTCAAGGACATCCAGAAGTGTCGGAGTTATCGTCCAGCAGTCCACCCGGGGGTACCCAAGTGGTTGATTTGTAGGCAAAGGGCAATCGCGAGGCTAGGTTGCTCGAGGTAACACAGGGGCGCAGGGTTTATACAGGTTCAGGCTACCCAGAGGTATAACACCCTATGTCCTATGCTTGGTGGAGATGTATTGCTCTGCTCGACGAGGTTCCAGAGAACAACGGTGAGTTTGTGGTTACAATGTGGAGGAGAGTATTCAATGAATGAAAGTGTTGACCAAGGCCACCTTATATAAGCTGACGGCCTAGGGTTTACAGGTCGGTTATCTCTAATTGTATCCGGCTACAACTAGGAAACTAATCTGAGTTGGTTGTAACGCAATCTCCATGATATCCGGACGGGAACCGAGTATATCGCTGCAGGCCTTGCGGGCTAAGTCTTCTCCAATCTTGTCCGTCAAGCCGAGGATCCTTGTGGGCTGGCCTGCGGTCGATCCACATCATCGTCAGACATAGGCCCAGGCCGATTGTATACCCGGTCGGTAGTGGGCCTAGGGGTACCCATATCCCACAAGTCCCCGAGCAACGTGCAGGCGCGTGTCGGACTGTTGATGAAGAAGTGAAGCCATCAAGGTTGGTTAAAGCGCCTTGGTTGGCAGGCCGACACAAGGGTGGGCGGTGCTCAAAAAGAAAATCGCAGGTCGCCGGGGACGACCTTGGGCGGACCCGGGGGTGGAACCCCGAGTGGTGTAGCGCCGAGTTGCAACCAACTCGGATGTCGAGGTGCTGTGCCACTTTGAAGAAGGTGACCCATTCTGATGGGGCATATGGAGAGTGACGCAAGGAGCTCTCCATATGGAGTAGTCCCCGAGCATTGGGCCGATTGGAAAAATCGGGCTAATGGTCAAAAAGGAATGACCACCGAGCATCGGGACAGTCGGGCCGTCCAAGAAGATAAGATTGTCAGGGTGTCGGGCACACTACGAGGAAAATAGTTCCCACGTGAATGCATAGAGCGTACCCGTAACAAAGGCTACCAAAGCTGCTAAGGGCGGGCTGAGTGCCTCGGAGCGAGGTACTGCGTGGCTCAGGGCTCACACGCCGAATAGTGTAACCGGGGTCACACGCGTACAGAAAGCACGGAGCTATAAATAGACGTAAGGGGCCTGGATCATTGCATTGGTGAAGTATCTGAATAGGAGCCAAGCAAAGTAGTCCCAATCGCTTGGCCTTGCCTCCATCATCTGAAAAGAAATGCGTAGATGCCTTGTAGTTACCTTGTTGAGTGCTTTGCCTTGGGTACATACTCCGGGGATGAATCTTGGGGACTTGTCACTAAGGTGCTAGAAGAGTGCTTGCGATGAGCTTGAGGTGTTAGTGAGCATCTGCCGGCTCTTCTGTTTCCCCTTCACATTGCCTTGGGCCGAGGGCCTGTAAGGGTGAAATGCTTGTAGAGCCGGGGAGAGCTTGGAGGCAGGCTCACGCAACCCTCAAGTTTGGTACTCTCGCCATTGGTCGCCATGACGCTACAAGAGAGATTGCGACAAGCTCATGTGGACCAAGAATACTGCGGATGCAGCACTAGGTGCAACAGCGAGTGCTCAAAGCCGTCATCTTGATGGTTGATGCCTTTGCTATGCAGAAGGCCCATGGCCGACACCCTTTTTGTAATTGTATAAATGAATAACCTTCATTTCATTCTCAGTATCTGTATTAACTTTGTATTTCCTGTAGCCCGGGGGCTATCTGCTCCAGATGCATTAGGGGATAAAGTCGTAAGTCCAAATCCTTGAGCATCGAGGCTAGCCTGTAGTCAAGACACCGAATCCCTAAGCATCGGGGCTTGCCGAGTCGCGGAGAACCATTGACTGGAGTCATAGCGCCGAATCCCCGAGCGTCGGAGCTGGCCGAGTCGCGGAAACCTGTAGTCGGAGCACCGAGTCCCCGAATGTCGGGGTTGGCCGAGTCGCGGAGACACGTTGACCAGAGTCGAGGTGCCGAGTCCCCGAGCATCAGGGTTGGCCGAGTCGCGGAGACCTAGTGACCGGAGTCGAGGGGCCGAGTCCCCGAGCGTCGGGGTTGGCTGAGTCGCGGAGACCCAGTGACCGGAGTCGTAGCGCCGAGTCCCCAAGCGTCGGGGATGGCCGAGTCGCGGAGACCCAGTGACCGGAGTCGTAGCGCCGAGTCCCCAAGTGTTGGGGCTAGCCGAGTCGCAGAGACCCGTTGATCGGAGTCGTAGCACCGAGTCCCCGAGCGTTGGGGATGGCCGAGTCGCGGAGACCCAGTGACCGGAGTCATAGCGCTGAGTCTCCGAGCGTCGGGGCTGGCCAAGTCACGGAGACCCGTTGATCGGAGTCGTAGCGCCGAGTCTCCGAGCGTCGGGGGTGGCCGAGTCGCGGAGACCTAGTGACCGGAGTCGTAGCACCGAGTCCCCGAGCGTCAGGGCTGGCCGAGTCTCGGAGACCCATTGACCGAAGTCGTAGCGCCGAGTCCCCGAGCGTCGGGGCTGGCCGAGTCGCGGAGACACGTTAACCGGAGTCGAAGCACCGAGTCCCCAAGCGTCGGGGTTGGCCGAGTCGCGGAGACCCAGTGACCGGAGTCGTAGCGCCGAGTCCCCGAATGTCGGGGCTAGCCGAGTCCTTTGGGCAAATTGGGGCATGGAGAGCCGTTGGCCGCAATTAACGGCCGTGCCGTGGATTCCGTCCATTAATCGCGGCGCCATTAGGGTAATTTGAACCGTTGGGGGATATAAATCGAATCAAGCGCCGGGCGGTTTCTTTCCACAGTCATTCCTAGATCCAGCGCTGCACTGCCTCCCGCCGCCTCTAGCGCCGCCGCCAGTCCAATTCGTCCGCCGTGTGCTTGCCCCCGCCGAGATCCGTCCCCCGCCACCACTGCAACTCACCCACCCTCCTCCCCGGTCGAGCGTGCATGTGTTGAGGCGGAAATGGCGGACCCAACAACTTCATTGAAGGCGCCGGCATCGGAGGAGAAGGCCCGGTGGGGAGGCCGCCACGGGGAAGAAGGTCGCTGCTGCCAGTACGGAGATTCCTGTCGGGGCCCAAGTTAAAGCCACGGGAGATGTCGCCGGCGGCGGCGATGGTGCCGCCGCCAAGTTTGTGACTTCCACGGGGACAGATGCCACTCGGAAGGCGGATGCTGCCTCCGCCGAGGCCGAGGAGTTGACTGGAGTGCCTAGAGAGGTGCCGCCCCAGGATCCTGCATGGGCCAATCCTCCATGACCGAAGAGAAGCTTCAAGCCATGGTGCGGCGAGGCATGTTGGGGCCCAAGGAGAAGCTGCTGTGGTGGCCCCCTGGGGATGACGCGCGGCCTTGGGAGCGCTCGAAGATGGAGACGGTCGTGTATGCCTCCTTCTTCGAGCGTGGCTTCAGATTGCCAACATGGGATTTCTTCCGTGGGCTGCTTCGTTACTATGGTATTGAGCTGACTCACTTGAATCCTACCTCCATTTTGTCAATTTCGGTCTTCATTCATCTGTGCGAGGCCTTCCTCGGGACTCCGCCGCATTTCAACTTGTGGCGGCGGTTGTACCGCATGAAAGTGATCAGGGACGATGCTGGTAAGGGCTCGGCCTAGATAACTAGTGGAGCGGGGTTCTCGTTGAGGCCTGGTATGTCCAAAAGGTACTTCGTGTTGGACATGAATGACTCCAACAAGGGGTGGCGATCAGATTGGTTCTATGTCGGGAACCACCCCCTTGCTTTGCCGACCCAGACTGGCCATCGACCAAAGAAGATTACGGAGTGCGAATCACTTCCTGAGGGCGAGGAACTGTGGGAAGTCGAGGAGCTGTTGCAGCTGATTGTCAAGGCGAAGAAGAATAAGTTGACTGCAGTGGCTATCATGATCTCCTTCGTCCGATGTCTGACACAGCCCATCAAGGATCGGGTTCACCCCGGGTATGAGTTCTCAGGTGCCAGGGACCCGACTCGGGAACAAATCTGGTCAGTGTCCATCCCCGAGACCAAGGAAAGGGTCTCGGGCTTTACGCGGGGAGAAATCTTCAATCAGGGTGCACCTGTGCCATTCTCGTTGCACAATCCTCCGCCTTCGGTCAGTTTTTTTTCATGTACTTTGCTGTCAGATGCATAGTTCTGTTGTTGGAGTTTTGAGTTGTTGTCTTGATTGCTTTGTAGGAGCGCGTAGCGAAGTACTTCTGCCCAGCTCCATTGCCCGAGGGCAGTGTTCGGCTGGAGAAGCTGATGACTGCGAATGAGGCGTCCCGAGCGCCTCGCGTGGTGGATGAGGAGCCGGCCAAGTGGGAGGCAGGTGACTTGATTCTGGCTCCCCTAGAGGAGTCAAATGGCGACCAGGTGGCCCAGGCAGCTACTGTGGGCACCGGGAAGCAGAGGCGCACAGCTGTGCGCAAGGTGGTGGCATCGAGGTCGACTAGGTCAGCCGCTCGGGAGTCTTCACCGAAGCAAATGCCAAAGTCGGGGCAAGCTGCTCGGGCAGAGTCCCAAACGAGGAAGAGGAGGAGGTTGATATCCTCAGCAAGCGAAGCTGAGGATGAAGTCGAACGGGTCCCCCTCAAACCCGAACCTAGATGAGTCGCCCCGGGCTGACATTGGTAGTCAAGGGACCCCATTTGTTCAGTTGGAGACACAGTCGGAGTTGCTTCCGGCGCCCAGCTCGACGCCGCCTATGCTTTTGAAGAGGGTGGTGTTCAAGCGTCCGCGGAGGAGCGGGTAAGTCATTTGATGCACCTTGCACGTTGCTTGGACTGTGATTTTTATGCCGTGTTCGTTTTCAATGTAGGCTCGGGAGCCATGGAAGTGGGGCTGATCTAGTGCCGCTCCCAGGGGCGGGTGGCAAGACGTTGTTGGTTCAGCCGTCCGTCGCGGGCACGGGGTTTGGGGCCGGTGTTGAAGCAGGCTTGCCGGAGCAGAGGCCGAGTAGCCAGTTGGCCGAGGACCAGGCTCGGCTGCCAAGTCCTCCTGGCGTCTCTTTGGGGGTGGGCCCCCTAGCTGGCAACAAGCAGGGGGAGCTGCCAGAGACGGGTGACGCGGATGAAGACCCAGGGATGTTGATCGAGATAGAGGACCTAAGGAATAGCCCTCCCCCGCTTGAAGACGCTGATTATCAGCTACTCGGGGTGCAACCTGATGGTGCTGCTATGGCGCCTGGAGGTGGAGCGGGTGTGGCCGGGCTCGGAGCCGGGCCTAGCTCATCGGCGTTGATTCCAGAGCGGGCTCTGGAGCTCAACATTGCCGATCACGAGGACGAGCTTCGGAAGCTACAGAACGTGGCCGGCATTCTGGACTGCGTCATGAAGGTATGTGTTGACACCAGCGGTGGCAAACAGAAAGTCTGCAAGCGCACAGCTGTCATAGTAGCTTTCACCCGTGAGTAAACCAGGTATCGAATCCACGGGGAACGTAAAGGCACTGTCTAATCACTAAAGTTGATCGGATCGATCGAGTGTACATAAAGGTTGGGTAGAGAGCATAACTTAGCACTAAGGCTGTGAATATAGCGACGGGAATTCTCGTATGCTTTCTTTGGGCACCGGGGTATCCTAGACCTCTAGGAAATTGCTGGCAAACAGCTCTACGCCGTACCCGAACGTGGAGGATTACAAAGGACGGACAGGGCTGTCACCACCTGCCGCCTACCTCTTCTAATCCGTGGGGCTACGAGGCAAATGAGGGCAGATATACACCTAAGCACCACGCCTACGATAATATCAGCTATCCTAACATTGATCAGAGATTAGAATACTTTATGAATAAAGCAACGAACCCACAAGCACAATAGAGAACTCAGCTTTCTATAACTCAGACTTAAGTACTAGTTGAATCCCATATACTTACTAAGTAGCTTGCATCCGTCGAGGTACAGGTGGAGGGTCACCGACACGCCGGGACTCCTCCAGACTCTCCCTCACTCTCTCCCTATTTCTACTCTAGATATGAGGAGGGCTTCACCTCGGATCTTCACTTCAGCTCGATGATGATGAGCCCTGCCCCGAGTCCCTCTATTTATAGATTGGAGAGGCAAAGTAGAGGCGGTGCGTCGAACGGCGGCCGGTAAGGAGGTGGGCCCAGGTCGGCGGCCGACCGTGGGATTCACCGACCTTGGTGATGCACGGCATGGATGGCTTCCTAGAGGCTGTTGACAGTTGTGGGTCAAGGCGGTGGCGGTTTGGACGCGCGGCCAGGTCAGCCGACCTAGCCAAGTTGGCCGGCCCGGGGTTGTGGCCCCTCGGCCCCACTTTGCCAGGGACATTTCCTTGTGGGCCCCATGGTCGGTTCCCGGTGGGTACTCGCGTAGTTGTGTACGTTAAGTCAGGGATGTGGGCCCATGGATCTATGTGCTTGCCACGTGGCTCAATCCCATCTCTTTCCTTCCACCGACTTGATCTCAACGTTTCTAATCATCCCCGAGTGTGCTTCTGTCAGTGGGCCAAAGCTGGACTGAGTTGGGCCTAGACCCAGGTCGGCCGACCTAGTGGGGTCGGGCGACCTGGTCCTGGGCCCACTTTGGTCCTTCTTTTGCCATTTTATCCCTATAAGCACATATGCACCAAAACTCCTGGAATTCAGTAGTAAATAACCCTATGTCTATTTGTTTTATCATCCTTTTGTGTCCTTGTTGGCAATAATATTTTATCGTTAAGAGCCACCAACAAGCTCCCCCACACTTATCCTTTACTCGTCCTCGAGTAAAGACTAAGATTCATCATAGGAGTAAATATAAACAAACATATAGGTTATTCCCAAATATTTAGGCTTAGTGGAATTATCTTGAGTGGCTAATATGTCTTCTTGGGTTATTGCAGGAAGGAACAACTTCTTTATGACATGACTCACCTTACCCTCAAGTACCTGGGTTTTAGAATTTTGCAAATAAAACTAATGCTTTGCTCCTCAAAGAGTTTCTCTCTGGATATTCTCGGTGGTTGGACAACACTCATACTCTCCTGAAAGTAACTTTGCATGTGGAGCTCTCAAGATACATACCTTATGTCACTTATGTTGTCATTCCAAGAGGTGGATCCAAATCAGAGACAAGTCATGTAATCATGTGAAGATGTGCAAGTGTATTATATGAAGTGGAAATGTAAATGGTACTCCTTTGTATTGGCTTCCTTCCCTTTTTCCTTTCGTTTTGTTGGATATGGGCTACTGCACTTTCCTTGTTCTCTCTTTTTTTTCACTCAATGCTTTTTTTAGCATGAGTCCTTTTTTTTCTTTTGTTCTCTTTTTTTTATGCATATAGCCCATATCTTTTCATCTTGATTTTGAGAAGAATGCCATTTTAGGAGTATTTATTCATGAATATGGAATGAAGGCATGTTTTGCCTCACCCTCAGTGCAAGGGTTTAGCTTTTTATGGTGGAATGTACGTGATCTTGACATTAAGAACATGAAGTATCTCTACTAAGGGTCTCAAGACTTGAAACAACTCAAAACTCAAAGGATATGCATGATTATCAATGTAAGTGGTTGTCTCTCAAACCCATCAGGAGCTTAGCAAGGTTAAAGGTTTTTTAAAAACTTTTCATAAATTCCAAGTACTTGAATAACTAAGAGCATCCTTCATATTAAAGCCATATCTCAAATTGCAATAACTTAGATGACATGGGTTCCTAAGAATAAGAGGATTTCCACAAGCCAAAGGTGCAGGGAATAAAATATATGTAAGTTAATAATTTTTCATGTGATGGGGAGATAAGAAGGGTAAATTTTAGTTAAGTACTGAATTCCATGATTAGGTTCTGCAAAGATTCAACTGAAACAGAGTTTAGGATAATCAAAACAGCGTGCAGGAAGAAACGGGGGCCGGATATGACCCAGTCTAGGTCGGCCAACCTGGTGGGGTCGGGCAACCTGGCGGTGATCCCTCTGCTTCAGATCTTTCGCATGTTGTTCTGGTTCATTTTGCTATGCTTCTGTTTCACGTTGGATCACTCTGTCTCCCGTTGCAAGCTTCCCCCACACTTATACCTTTTATTCAAAAACATATGGAAACAAAAAGACACAATCCTAATATACTAAATATTTTATTTTATTCATCATAGCATGGGCACATTACAGAATAAAGAAATAAATAAATGAAATAAATGGAGGAATTTAAACTAATGTGCCTATCCTAATCTAAAGCCTAGGGTGCCTAAGGTGCATTGTAGAGATTCTCATCCCCTGTGGCTTTAGCATAGCGCTTAAGCTTCACGACTATTGATCTACGCAGCATATCAAAGTCGTCTTGAAGGTTTATGCGCTCAAGTCGCTCTTCAGCGAACCTCTTCTCCAACTTGGCATAGTCGCGACCGAGTTGATTAATCAACTCTAGCAACTCTGCGTTGGAGGGAGCCATGGGTGGCCTTCTCATCATCACTTTCATAGTGACCCCCAGGCTTGCGAACTGGAGGAGGCTTGATATGTCTCTTGATCTTGCCGGCGGGTGAAGACTCCACCAACTCCTCCAACTCCTTCCTCTCCTCAGGTGTGAGGGGAGGGAACAACCCCTTTCCATAGCCGGAGAGTAGATGGACACGTCGGACGTATAGTGATACGCCACGACATCCTCCCACTTGTTCCTGACCACTTCCTTCAGCTTCTCCCCTGGCTGAAGCATGGGGAGTCCATCCCCCTTGGTAGGATTGGCCGCCGGCGTCTTCTTCGGAGTGAGTTGCCCCGTCCTCGGCCTTCTGTACGGGCTTGACGCCCGTACATCACGCCTCTGGGACCTCCGAGATTGAGACCGCGCCGCCGAGCGGGACGACGAGGGATTACCAGGGTCCGTCGCCCGACCTAAGGGGTCGGCCAACCCCCTGGTGCGGCCTCTCGCGTCCTCCTCTGGCGGGAGGCTGGCCAGTGGGGATACGACCACTGCCATGGCCGATTCCAGGTTGATGGGCACCAGTTGATTCACCAGAGTGGCTCTCCATCAAGATTGAAGGTCGATCGAGATTTAGGGTGGCTCTTTCCGGCTATTCTTTGGGGAATTGGAAGGTGTGGCTCGGTGTTTGCAAAATGGGGGCGAAGAAGAACTCAGATGAGAGGGGAGAAGAGGATGTTTGAAAATTTAAAGAAAGATCAACCCTCTTCTCAGATCAATCAGAGGTTCAATCGCTCATCCACCGCGGAAAGGCTTCAGAGACGTTGGAGTGGAACGTTTGCAAAGGATAGGGCTGATCGGGCTCAGTGGCCCGTCGGCCGACCTGGTGAGGTTGGCCGACCTGACCTTGAGCCCGGTCGCCTTCTCCTTTTTTGTGCACTACATGACAGGTCCAATATACCCCAAAGTGTGTGCATATAGGCTCTAGGGGTTAAGGACTTGAGCGTAAGGTGAAATTATAGATGGAAATTATCCATGACCAAGTTGATCACATCAAATTCCTCTTCCACTTTATCAGGTTCAAGGAAAACTTTTAAACGTTGAACATTTACCTTGAAGAGGTTACCTTCATCATCTTGGAGTGTGATTGCCCCATGCGACGAAGTCTCCACCACAACGAATGGTCCTTCCCATTTGCTTCGAAGTTTTCCATGCCCAAAAAGCTTCACCCTAGAATTAAAGAGTAATACCTTATCCCCGGGGTGGAACTCGTTCACCTTGATCCTCTTGTCGTGCCATCTCTTGGTTCTTTCCTTGTAGATTTTGGCACTGTGCTACGCTTTGTCTCTCCACTCTTCTAGCCCTGATAATTGCATTTTTCTCATCTGCTGGGCTGCTAGAAGATCATGTTCCACTTTCTTATAGCCTAGTGTGCCCGATGCTCTAGCTCAACTGGTAAATGGCAAGTCTTGCCGTAAACCAGTTGATATGGGGACATCCCGATTGGCGTTTTGTATGCCGTTCAGTAAGCCCTAGAGCATCTGGTAACTTGCTCTTCCAACCTTTTCCCATTTCTGTCACGGTCTTCTGCAGAATGTTCTTGATCTACTTATTTGAAGTTTCTGCTTGACCGCTTGTCTGGGGGTGGTACGGTGTAGCTATGTTGTGCTTTGCCCCTAGTTCTGCCAGAAACTTCCGGAAGGTCTTGTCGATGAAATGTGACCCTCCATCACTGATCACCATCCTGGGGGTTCCAAAACATGGAAAGATGATCTCATGGAACATCTTTCGCGCGTGTTTGGAGTCAGCGGCTCGACATGGCATTGCTTCAACCCACTTCGAGATGTAGTCCACTACCACCAGGATGTACTCACTGTCATAGGATTTGACAAAGGGTCCCATGAAGTCAATGCCCCACACATCAAACAACTCAACTTGTAAGTTATTTGTGAGTGGCATTGCATCTCTTGCTGTGATCCCACCATGTTTCCGGCATTGCTGGCATCGTCGAATGAATCCCTTTGTGTCCTCATACATTGTGGGCCAGTAGAATCCACTCTGTTAGATCTTTAACCTTGTCCTGAACGCCCTATAGTGACCTCCATATGGGGCTGCATGGCACTGCTCGATGATCTTTCTTGCCTCATTTGTTGGCACACATCGCCTGAGCATGCCATCTGAACATACCCTGTACAGGTATGGTTCATCCCATAAATGGAGTTTACTCTCGTAGATAAGCCTTCTCTTGTTCTCCCCTGGTGGTACATATCCTGCGACCATAAAGTTCACAATATTTGCATACCAGGGGTCAGAGGCAGTCACCTTGAGTAGGGTGTCGTCGCGCAGGAAATCATTTATCGGTAGGTCCTGCATGTCAGTAAACTGCATACGTGACAAATGATCTGCTACTGAATTCTCTACTCCCTTTTTATCTTTAATTTCCAAGTCAAATTATTGGAGTAAGAGAATCCAGTGGATAAGGCATGGTTTAGCATCTTTCTTGGTAAGCAGATATTTTAAGGCAGCATGATCGGTGTAGACAATCACCTTAGTTCCTACCAAGTAAGATCTAAACTTATCTATAGCAAAAACTACTGCCAAGAGCTCTTTTAAAGGGGTAGCATAGTTAAGTTGAGCTCCTGTCAAAGTTTTACTAGCATATGAGATAGCATGATGGTTCTTATTTTTGGTTTGTCCAAGGACAGCACCAACAACATAGTCACTAGCATCACACATAATCTCGAAAGGTATCGTCCAGTCAGGGGGTTGAATGATTGGTGCTGCGATGAGAGCGTTCTTTAGGATGGTAAAGGCATGCAAACACTCATCATCGAAATCGAAGGGTACATCCTTAGCTAAAAGGCTAGTGAGGGGCCTGGCTATCTGAGAGAAATCTTTAATGAAGCGCCGGTAAAACCCCACATGACCTAGAAAGCTACGGATCCCCTTGACATTGGTAGGAGGTGGAAGCCTTTCTATGACTTCAATTTTCGCTCTATCCACCTCTATCCCTCTTTCGGACACTAGGTGTCCTAACACTATACCCTTTCAGACCATGAAATGGCACTTTTCCTAGTTTAACACCAGGTCCTTGTCTCGGCATCTTTGTAGCACCTTATCTAGGTTCTGCAGACAGTGATCGAAAGTCTTTCCATAGACGGAAAAGTCGTCCATGAAAACTTCCATGATCTCCTCAATTATGTCTGAGAAAATAGACATCATGCACCTTTGGAATGATGCTGGCGCATTGCATAACCCGAATGATATCCTGCGGTATGCATACGTTCCATAGGGGCAAGTGAAGGTGGTCTTTTCTTGATCATCGGGGTGGATGGGAATCTGATGATAGCCGGAATACCCATCAAGAAAACAGAAGGAGTGGTTCGCGAGTCTCTCCAACATCTCATCGATGAAGGGGAGCAGGAAGTGATCCTTCTTCGTCGCCTTGTTGAGTCTGCGGTAATCAATGCACATCCGCCACCCAGTAACGGTACGCTGAGGAATCAGCTCATTTTTCTCGTTACTTACGACGGTCATACCTCCCTTCTTGGGTACCACTTGAACAGGGCTGACCCATTCACTGTGAGGGACGGGATAGATGATCCCGGCGTGCAGAAGTTTTAGGACTTCCTTCTTCATGACTTCCCTCATCGCATTGTTTAGCCTACGCTGAGGCTCCCTAGATGGTGTAGAAGCTGGGTCTATGGGAATGCGATGGGTACAGAGCGCGGGGCTTACTCCCTTCAAGTCCTTGAGGGAGTACCCCAAATGCCGAATGGTGTTTCTCGAGCACCCTTACGAGTCTATCACTCTCGTCCTGCGATAGCTTGTCGCTAATGATAATAGGGGAATCCCTGTCCTCATTTAGGAAGACATAGCGAAGGCCAGCGGGCAAAGGTTTTAGCTCTACGTGTGACTTGGGTGGCTCCTCGTTTTCGAGTGGCTCAGAAGCGTTATCCTCTTCCTCTATAAAGTCGTGAACATGCTCTTCGAGGAATGACTCAAATGGGTCACTAGGTTGAAGGGATTTCACTTACTCAGCTGGGTTTGGTTCTATCGTAAGTTCAATTATAGAATTCTTGACCCTAGCTAAAGGAATGGTGAGGAGATTTCTCCCTACTTTGGCTAGGAGATTTCCTTCCGAGGTTACATCCTGTAGGAGGCCCTCGATAGGTTGTCCTATCATGAGGTCAAAATCTGATGTCTCAAAAACATAAAAGTCCAGAGCCATCTCAATCCCGTTGTGCTTGAGGAGAAAGTCTCGTGCTAAACCGAGACTCTCGAGAATACAGCCTGAGGGTGTTCTAAGGAGTTTTGATGTCGGGGCCAGTTTTTTACGACGTCCAAGGATATACGCGAAGGAGCTTGACATGATATTGGCCCCAATGGTCGGGTTATAAAGGATGTCTACGGCCACCTTGCTAACGAAACCTCGAATGGGCTGTGAAGGTGAGTCAATCTGAATGACTTCGGAAGAAAACTCAGCCTCATTTGACCATTCCGTGTTTAGGATGGAAATAAGCTCCCTCACGGTTTCGTTCAGGAATTCTGTCTCTATGTAAATGGAGGGGGTCTCTGCCGTAGGCCTTTTCTGTGTTGTGTAATTCGAGGTATTCCCCAAATCTTCAAAAAGATCTTCCTCGAAGTCAAAAGGTAATCCAAAAGGTTGAGTTTCCTCTTCCTCAACGGATGGGGTCTCAGGAGCTGGACTGGGCAGGTTTATGGGTTCTTCCTGGAGATCTTCTTGCTCAGTTTCGTTCGCGTCAGTAGGAGAGTTTTCTCGGATGGCTGCTAGGACTTCTTTTGCTCTAGCCGTGGTTATGTGTAGGAATGAGCCTCCGGCTGCTATGTCTATGTACCGGGCATCTTCACTATTCAACCTAGACCGGAAATGCTGCATGAGCATATAGTCTGGGAAGCCTAGATCTGTTCCGGTTATACACGAGTCCTGAAACCGGTCCCATGCTTTCGCGATCGTTTCCTTCTCTCGTCGTTGGAAGTTAATGATCTCCTTCCGAAGTGCACAAATCCCGTGGACGGGGAAATATTCAAGACAAAACTTGTCCTGTAACTTTTCCCATTCATCGTTCGTTAGCCAAACGGCATGGTCATACCACTTCCTTGCTCTCTCTTTGAGAGAAAACGGGAAGAGCTTCCATCTAATCGTGGCCCAAGTCATGCCTGAGATAACCAGACACGAAAAGAGCAACTCAAACTCGTGCAAGTGACGGTATGGGTTTTCACCATCACCTCCCGAGAAGGATATGTCCTAGACCATAGCTATGAAGGCAGGGCGAAGTTCATAGCTATCGGTTAAAATAGGATTTGACGAGGTGTGCGGCTCCAATAATTCACCCTTTGGAGCAGAGAACTCATGAATTTGGGTGGAATCCATGGTTGAAATCAAAAATAAAAGAAATAAATAAAAAAGATAAATAGGCAACCGTAGTTCTTAGACAACAGCTACCATTCCCCGGCAACGACGCCGGAAAGCTTGTTGACACCAGTGGTGGCAAAGAGAAAGTCCGCAGGTACACAGCTGTCGTAGTAGCTTTCACCTGTGAGTAAACCAGGTATCGAATCCACAGGGAACGTAAAGGCACTGTCTAATCACTAAAGTTGACCGGATTGATCAAGTGTATATAAAGGCTGGGTAGAGAGGATAACTTAGCACTAAGGCTGTGAATATAGCGAAGGAAATTCTCCTATGCTTGCTTTGGGCACCGGGGTATCCTAGACCTCTAGAAAATTGCTTGGATCTTCACTTCAGCTCGATGATGATGAGCCCTGCCCCGAGTCCCTCTATTTATAGCTTGGAGAGGCAGAGTAGAGGCGGTGCGTTGAACGACGGCTGGTAAGGAGGTGGGCCCAGGTCGGCCGACCGTGGAATTCACCAACCTTGGTGATGCACGGCACGGATGGCTTCCTGGAGGCGGTTGACAGTTGTGGGTCAAGGCGGTGGCGGTTTGGACGCGCGGCCAAGTCGGCCGACCTAGCCAAGTCAGCCGACCCGGGGTTGTGGCCCCTCGGCCCTACTTTGCTAGGGACACTCCCTTGTGGGCCCCATGGTCGGTTCCCGGTGGATACTCGTGCAGTTGTGTACGTTAAGTCAGGGATGTGGGCCTATGGATCCATGTGCTTGCCATGTGGCTCAATCCCATCTCTTTCCTTCCACCGACTTGATCTCAACGTTTCTGATCATCCCCGAGTGTGCTTCTGTCAGTGGGCCAAAACTGGATTGAGTTGGGCCTGGACCCAGGTCGGCCGACCTAGTGGGGTCGGGCGACCTGGCCCTGGGCCCACTTTGGTCCTTCTTTTGCCACTTTATCCCTATGTCTATTTGTTTTTTCATCCTTTTGTGTCCTTGTTGGCAACAATATTTTATCGTTAAGAGCCGCCAACAGTATGGTTTCTTTTTCTTCATGAACGTTGTTGCCATTGTAGTGGCTAACCGCCTGATATCTTGGTGTAGGGTTTCACAGCTCGGGCTGCTAAAGACCTTGCCTTCAAGCGGCGAGATCTCGAGGACCGTCAGGCCCTGGCGAAGATGCAGGAGGAGAGGCTCCTAGTTGCCAATAGCTCCAGGGAGTTCCTGATGAAGAAGGAGAGGGAGCTGGCCGATGTCGTTAAGCTCAACGAAGAGCTGATGGGTGACCTGAAGGCCGTTGCAGAGGGTAAGCTTCTGCACCGTTTGTGTTGTTGACTCCTCGTCGCTGACAGTCGTGTTCTGCATATGCAGAGAAGAAGGAGAAGGTTCTCCAGGGGAAGGTGGAGAAGCTGTCCGGGGCTAAGCTGGAGCTCGAGGAGGAGGTCGGCTCGCTCAAGGCGGCCAATCAGTGCCTCAAAGTCGAGTCCGAGCACCTGGCAGAGATCAACCAGCGCCTGAAGGATGATCTTGACAGGGCTATGCACGGTGAGAGTTGCTAGTAAGGTCTGCTGCTGTTCTTGTGGGCCTATGTCCTTAGGCGCTTCTTTTTGCAGGTGTCCGCGTCGAGCTTCTGGAGCTGCGACAGGCGGCCAAGTTCAATGCCAACTCGCTGGTCCCTGCTGGGTCGGGTCCGACGGCCTTAAGTTGGTTCAGCAGCTCCGGGCCGGTCCCACTCACACGGCGCAGTTGGTGCAGGAAACCGCAGTCAGCTGCGGTAGTCGGATCTTGGCGTTGATCCGCGCGCACTTTCCGTCCCTTGTCCTTGCACCGATCTGCTAGGGTGTCCCTGACGGAGTCACCGACGAGCAGTTCGACGACCTGGTTGAGGAGTGCGCGCCCTTGGCGGAGGCTGTAGCGAAGGAGCTTGGCCTGTAGAATAATAGTAATAGATGTAAACTGCATTTTGCATTGTATAAAGTGAAGTTAAGCTTGTTGAAGCATTGTGTGTTATGGTTGACACTTTTCCCTGCCGACTAGAGCTCTGCATCGCCCGATCAGTCACTACCTTGTGCCGTTTAAGCGCCCTTTTATCCCGCTGACCACTGCTCACGGAGAGGACGGCTTATCACTCAGCGACACTTAGCTAGAAGGCTTACACGCTGGTAGCACGTGGGTTGAGCACGGAGCTCAGGGTTTCACGGTTAGGGATCGGTCCGACCAGGTTAGCTCGATTGTCGTTGGGGGGAACATAGGGTCGGGTAAGGACTTCGGGAGTCAGAGTCGGCGGGGACTCTCCCTGTGATCGTGATCGGTTGAACGCTGCCTGGGTCGGGCCCAGTCCCCGAGCATCAGCTTGGATGTCGGGCGAGGAGGAAACAACAGGGCATATGACCCAAAGTCGTTGTAGAAAGAGGAATGCTTTTTATTAATATGGGGGAGAATACATAGCTGTTGAAAACATCTAGGGGTAAAACTTCGTGAGGTGCTGGATGTTCCACATGTTCGAGACGGGGTCACCATTATGTTGGGGATTTGGCCCGCCGACAAACGCCTTCTACTTGTTTGGCTCTCTCTCATGCGTAAGGGCAGCAATGAACAAAGGAGATGAAGCCGTTTCAGCTTCATTTACTCTAGTCTGGCTTTGGTCGGGCAAATTAGACCAAAGCTAATCGGCTTCGGTGGTCACTTCTCGACTGTATACAAAAGCCAATCGGCTTCGGTCATCGTCTTACAGTGGCTTCGGTCATCGTCTTACAGTATACCAAAGTGATGTTATCCGAACCAAGTTAGAAGCCAATTGGGAGAAGTATTGATGCTATTGAGCGCCAAAAGCTGTGAATGAGTTAATGGCAAGCTTCGGTTCACTCTATATTGCAGGTTCTTGGAGGAGCCAACGGCTTTTGGATGCCGGGAAATGGCTTGGGGTCGTGTCAGCCCGGAAGAAGCCAAATCCTGGAGCTACATAGCTTTTTCCAGCTGGCGAAGCAGGCGAGGACCAAGTCCAACAAGACCAAGTCTAAGCCAAGTCAAACATGGAATCACAAGTCTACGCATTCACATTGGGAGGGGTAAATGTACCAAAGTGTCCCTGGGTTATTTGTATTACATAGTCTAGAGGATGATGCTTGATCTCAGGGGTATGATGGGGATGCAAAGACTCTTGGTCTCCCTATAAAAGGAGACCCCTCTCCTACATGTAAAGGTTGTTGATTCCAAGAATACTGTTGATAAGTAATATATTGTTGCTTGTCTCAGTCGTTCAGTTTCAACCGTTGTCTGGGCTCATTGGCTTCGGCTATTAACCCAACAACTGGCGCCCACCGTTTGTGCAATGCACGAACAAAACCCACGATAACCACCATGCCACCCAAAAAGCCAATCAAACCAACCAAACCAACCACCACTGTGCCAAATGCAACCCTCAGCATCGAAGCCGCCGCCTGACCCACAATTCCACCAACAAACCCACCACTAATAACCGAAGCCATTCTCGACGATCAAGAGATCGATGAAGAAACCCTTACCACTGAGGAGAGAATGCACCGACTTGAAGAAAGGCTTCGTCTTCAACGCCTCGAGCAGCAGAGAGAGCTGGATGCGGCACAGCTCGAACTAGAGCAACAAATGCAAGAGGAGGAAGAGGAGCGGCAGCATCAATTGCTGCAAGTCAAAAAGCAGCTCGAGGAGCTGAGGCAAGCGAAGCAGAGGAGGTTGAACAACACAAGCTCCAGAGCTGAAAAGCTGCGTCAAGAGCTCGAGAAAGCCAAAAAGCAAGTCGCCGAGCTCCAAGCAGAGCTTAATGAGCCAAACATCACCATCAACCCACCAAACCACAACTCTTCATCCCAAACTGGCTTCCAAACACTCCATACTCGCCTCATCGACCATATGTGCCCACTTTCAGAAAGCCTCCAACTGGCAAGATGGCCACCTTACTATAAACCCATCTCTCTACCAAGATACAACGGCCTCACCGACCCAAAGCAATTCCTAATGAGCTATGAAGCTGCAATAGCTTCGGCAGGGGGAGATGATGTTGTTCTAGCAAAATCCTTCATCATTGTCTGTGATGGCACAGCAATGAACTGGTACACGAAGCTGCCTGGCCTATCAATCAACAGCTGGTATGATCTGAAGAGGGAGCTTATCAAAAATTTTGGCATTATGGGAGACCAATCACTCTCATATGCTGAACTCACACTACACCAGCAGCCGAAAGAGCCCCTAGAGGACTACTTCCGCAGATTCGTCACTCTACGTGCTCAAGCTCCACATATCCCTGATGAAGCAGCAAAATTTGCAGCAATACAAGGGCTTCGCCCCGGATTGTTTGCACAGCATATCGCAAGAGAGACACCAGCTACTCTGGCAGACCTGTATGAGGAGTTCAAAAAATACTGTAGCTCTGACAATGACAACCGAATGAGATTGGCTAGAGAAGCCATCATGAGAAACCAATATGAGTCACAGGCCAAAACCCATCACCACAGCCACAACTACCAAAACTACTCCCACCAAACAATCATGAAGGTAGACAATCCGCCTTCTTCCTACGAAACCAAACCACCGTACCCAGAAAGCCAATACCCCAACCAGAGAAATGAGCCCACTCAAAGGGGTGGAAAAGCCGGCAGAGGCCGAGGAAGAGGAAGAGGTCCAGCGGGACCTGAGCTGTTTTGCCAATACCACGGCAAAAATCACACCCATGGTACAGAACAGTGCAGAGATATCAAGAAAACAGTAGAAAAGCTAAGAGCAGAGAAGATTCAAGCAACCCAAACGAAGCCAATATCCGCTTCGCAGCCAAATACCCAAAACCCTACCCAAGCTATCCAACCATATTTGCCTTCGCCACAAACCTTTCAGCATTATTACCCACAAGCCATATATCCTCACTTATACCCTCAAACCTCCCAGCAAGTGGCTTCGCAAAACATAAAGGTTGAGGAGCTGCCACCACCACCACCACTTTCACAACAAAAAGCCAATCAGAAAGAAGCTCCAAGTCCACTCCCAAGCTATGGACACATCATGCCCATTTCTGGAGGACCATCGCTTGCTTTTGAGAACAAAAAGCAAAGGAAAAGCTATTTCCGCCAAGTCAACAACATCTCTGTTGACGGTCCATACAAAAAGTCGGAATGGTCTCATATGCCCATCACCTTCACTGAGGAAGATCTCAAGCTCCACAATTACCCACACAACGATGCTATGTCGATCGAAGCCAATATTGCTGGCTGGACGATTGGAAAGGTGCTAGTGGACACAGGAAGCTCTGCTGACATCATCCTAGCAAAAACACTGAGAAACATGACCAATATCAACCCAGATAACCTGGAGCCATCAGACACTCCGTTGGTCGGCTTCGGAGGGAAGCGAACCCAAACACTTGGGAAAATTTCACTGCAAGTATCCTTCGGTGACACATCCAATGCAAGAACAGAATACATCACCTTTGATGTAGTAGACATGGTCTTTGATTACAATGTCATCTTCGGAAGAGGAGTCATAAACGCCTTTGATATCATCATAAGGCAGTCATTCTTATGCATGAAAATGCCAGCTCTCAAAGGAGTTATAACTGTATATGGTGACCAGAGGAAAGCCAGAAACATCGAGAAAGCCAGAGCACCTGGTCAGCGAAATGTGCATCTGCTTGAAGAAAAAGATCCATATTACCCAGAAGAAAAGCCAAATATTGAGAAAGATAGTAGAAAGATGCAGAAAGCTGCAGACACGAAGCAGGTGCAGTTGCAGTCTGATGTCTTTGACAGAGAAGTGATCATTGGCTCAGATCTAGAGCCAGACGAAGAAGACAGGCTCATCAAATTCCTGAGAAATAACAAGGATGTGTTCGCTTGGTCAAGCAAAGATTTACCAGGTGTTGACAGAAGCATAATTGAGCATAAGCTGGCAATCAGTCCTGATATGAAGCCAAAAAAGCAAAAGTTGAGAAAGATGTCAGAAGAGAAAGCTGATGCAGTAAAAGCCGAAGTGCAAAGGCTGCTGGACGCCAATGTCATACGCGAAGTCAAATATCCAACATGGCTAGCAAACACTGTACCAGTTCAGAAAAAGAATGGGAAATGGCGAATGTGCATTGATTTCACCGACCTCAACAAAGCTTGCCCAAAAGATGATTACCCACTACCAAGAATCGACAAGATTGTTGATCAAGCAGCAGCAAGTGAAATAATGTCCCTCTTAGATTGCTTTTCTGGCTATCACCAAATTTGGATGAAAAAAGAGGATGAGGAAAAAACCAGCTTTATCACACCAGTTGGCACTTTTTGCTTCGTCAGGATGCCCGAGGGGCTTCGGAATGCAGGAAGCAGCTTCTGCCGAATGTCAAGCACAGTGTTCAAGGACGAACTGTTCAAAACCATATTGGCATATGTTGACGACATCTTGGTCAAAAGTGCAAAAAAGGCAAGATCACGTATCAGATCTAGCAACCGGCTTCGCTCGCATGAGACAAGCTGGTCTCAAACTAAACCCAGAAAAGTGTGTATTTGGAGTGACCAAAGGCAAAATACTTAGTTGTCTGGTTTCAGCTCACGAGATAAAAGCAAATCCAGACAAGATTAATGCAATACTTGACATGAGAGACGTGCAGAAGCTGTCGGGCAGAATTGCCACACTCAACAGATTCATCGCAAAAGCAGCAGAGCGAAGCTTACCATTCTTTGCAACACTCAGAAACGCAGCTAAGTTTCAATGGGGGCCAGAGCAGTCAAAAGCATTCCACGAGCTAAGGCAATACTTGACGCAGCTCATGAAGCTAACAATACCAAACCCAAAAGCACCACTGCTACTGTACATTGCAGCATCACAATCAGCAGTTAGTGCAGCGCTCATCACAGAAAAGCTGGTAGACGGCAGAAACATTCAGCAGCCAGTGTACTATGTGTCGGAGGCATTGAACTCGTCGAAGCTGTTTTATACAGAGATTGAGAAGATGATCTATGCAGTGATAATGGCTTCCAGAAAGCTCAGACACTATTTTGAAGGCCACAACATCAAAGTCCTCACAGATCAGCCTCTTAAAGAGCTTTTGAACAACAAAGAGGCTTCCGTCAGAATACGCAAGTGGGCTGCGGAGCTTTCTGAATACGTCGTGGACTTTGAAAGGAGAACATCAATCAAATCGCAAGTCCTAGCTGACTTCATTGCGGAGTGGACATCGCCCTCACCACAAAATGCTATCAGAGAGGAAAATTGGCTAATACACTGTGATGGTGCTTGGGGGGACAAAGGAGCTGGCATCGCAGCAATTGTGCAATCGCCTTCGGGTGTAAAAATGAGATATGCAGCAAATTTAGAGTTTTGCAAATGCAGTGACAGAAGCACAAACAACGTTGCTGAGTACGAAGCTGTGTTACTTGGGCTCAGAAAAGCCAGGGCTTTGGGAGCTCAGAGATTCACTGTCAAAATAGATTCTAAGGTGGTAGCGGATCACATTGAAAAAGAAAGCATAGCGAAGCAGCCAGAACTCATCAAATACTTGACCACTGTACGCTCAATGGAGAAAAAATTCAAAGGTTTCATTGTGGAGTACATCCCAAGAGCAAAAAATGAAGAGGCAGATGCTTTGGCTAAGGCAGCTGCAAAGGGGGATAAGCTTCCACCTGATGTATTCTTTCAAACATTAACATTACCATCGATAAAGGACTCAGATGACCCACCGAAGCTGATCAATGCAATAAGCTCAGAGGATTGGCGATCCCCAATAATAGCTTTTCTTCGGGGATACTATGAGCCAATTGACGAAGATGATCTAAAAGATATGCAACAAAGAGCACGATGCTATCAGATGATAGATGATGCCCTTTACAAGAAAGGAGTTGTAGCTCCTTGGCTTCGTTGCATTTCTCACAACAAAGGAAAAGAACTGATTCAAGAGATACACAGTGGCTTATGTGGAGAACACTTTGGGACAAGAGCTCTAGTTGGGAAGGCAATGAGGCAAGGATTTTACTGGCCTGCAATCATCATGGATGCAACAAACACGGTCAAGACGTGTGATCAGTGTCAAAAGTGTGCAGCAAACAGAAAATCTCCTTCGGAGCAGTCACAGCTGATAACTCCAACATGGCCTTTGCAAAGATGGGGCATTGATCTAGTTGGCCCACTTCCAACAGCAGAAGGAAATCTGAAATACGCCATAGTAGCAATTGAGTACTTTACTAAGTGGATCGAAGCCAGACCACTGGCTAACATCACAGCAAAAACAGTGATCAAATTCTTCTGGCAGCAAATTGTGTGCCGATTCGGAGTACCAAGGGAAATAACAGTGGACAATGGAAAGCAGTTTGACTGCGACGAATTCAGGCAATATTGCATGTCAATTGGAACGAAAGCGAAATTCGCTTCGGTCTACCACCCACAAACAAACGGAGCAGTTGAAAGAGCCAATGGCTTAATCTTCACAGCCATTCGAAAGTGCCTTGCAAATTGTAAGAAAAAAGGCAAGTGGGTAGAAGAGATGCCGAAGGTGATCTGGGCCCATAACACCACCACATCAAGGGCAACACAGTTTACTCCATTCAAACTGCTTTATGGTGAAGAAGCAGTATGCCCAGAGGAAATACTGCACAAAGGGCTTCGCACACAACAAGAAGCTCCCAAAGATAGCGAAGCCGTTGACAAGGATCTCACTGAGATATACAGGCTCCAAGCAGCAAAAAATATTTCCAAGTATCAAGCTGAGACAAGAAAATGGCGAGACAAAAAGGTGGTCAAGAAAGATATCAAGGCAGGGGACTGGGTCCTAAGGAAAAATCCAAGCATGCCCGCTGGAAAGCTGCAACAGAAATGGGAAGGCCCATTTCTGGTCATCAAAAGCAACAGGCCGCCTGGCTCATTTCGCTTAGACGACGATGAAGGCAATGAGCTGCCGCATTCATGGAATGCAGATAGCTTACGCAAATACTATCTATGAAAAAGATGTAAAATGGCTTCGTATTTTATAAACGAAGTCATTAAGTAGAATAGCATTTTTACTTTCTTTCCAAAAGCCCGTACTCTTTTCCTCACAAGGGGACCCTGACCAAGGGGTGAGGTTTTTAACGAGGTGGTGCTTACTGTAACTCGTCAAATCATATATGAACGAGGTATTCCCCAAAAAAGCAGAATCGAAAGCGATTGGCTTCGACCAAGTCGCTGATATTTGACAATTCAAATAGAACTGAATTGACCCTACCGAGAGTAAGGCCAATTCAGATCTAAGGAAAAGCTTACTCCGAAAAGGAGTAAAAGGGGCTTCGGTCCAGAAACGCTTACTCTAAACAGAGTAAAAGGGGCTTCAGCCCAAACAATTATTGTAAAACAAAAACAGCTTCGGCTAACAGTACTCTGAAAGCCTATAGGGGCTTCGGCAACTTGTCAAAACCCACAAAAGCAGCATCGAAAGCGACTGGCTTCGACCAAGTCGCTGGTATTCGATAACTTAAATAGAACTGAATTGACCCTACCGAGAGTGAGGCCAATTCAGATCTAAGGAAAAATCTACTCCAAAAAAGAGTAAAAAGGGCTTCGGTCCAAAAACCCGTACTCTAAAAATAGCAAAAGGGCCTTGGGCTTAGACAACTATTTTAAAACAAAACGGCTTCGGCTAGTAGCATTACAAACGAACATACGAAACTTGCTTAGACAAGCACAACTAATAGGGGCTTCGACAACCTATTAGACCTTGTACTTAGCGTAACATCATACATTCTCAAACTCACGCAAATACAATGCTCAGAAGAGCAAAAGGGGCTTCGAACCACAAGCTCTTGCAAGTACAAAACACTTGAACGAATAAAACCCCGTTTTGAGGGGGGAGGGAGGAGGCGTTTCTTTCGCAACGAAGCCAAATCGAGCTTACATTCATTCAAGTGTTTCGAATCAAAACAATGAACAAGCGAGTTACAGTGTGTTTTACAAAGAGATGACTCAGAACATCTCAAAAACATAGCCGTCAAAAAGCTGACCAGATCTCCTAAATCTGGGAGCATTATATACATAAGCAAAATCCCTATCATCATCTAAATCTTCTGGCTCCACTTTAACTGGAAGTAGACGAGCAGCTTCAGCGTTTCTCGCACGAGCAAGCTCGACACGAGGAGAACGTCGAACGATAAAAGAGTTAAAAAAGTCAAATACATCGAATTCGCAATGACTAAAGAACTCGTGGCAAAATTCCCAGAAATCATCAAGTCTTTGACTTGGATACAATATCCGATACTGTTCCCATGCGAAGCCAGATACACACAAGGGACCATCGCGCATGGTGATTGGCACGGGTTCAAGAACAACTCCCTCGCCAGGGATCTGAATATATACAAATGTTACACCACTTAGTGTATTCTACATTAAAAGCTAAAGAGTTACTTTACAGCAAAAGCCAAAGTGTTAATCCACAGCAAAAGCCAAGCAAGGTGATAGCATCAGCAAATCTACACCTTCGGCTCTCCATCATGTCTCTCATCAACACCAGCATGAGATGATGAAGGGCCAGCTGCGGCAGCTTCGGCTTCGGCTTTCTGCTGCTGCTCAAGAGCAAGCTCCTCCTTGTGCTAAGGATAAACAAACCAATCAGTACTAAAAGCAAAAACAACAGGATACGAGCAAAAGCAAAAATAAACGAAGGGGTAAAACAACCTAACCTTAACAAGACGATCACATGCAGTGCTTCGGGCACACTCCCTCCCTGTTTCAGACCAGAATTTTCTGAGAAAGACTCCACGAGTTGCCAAAACAGCTTCGGTGAAAAATTCTTTTTTGTCAGGATTCAAAGCCGAAGGGAAGTTAAAGTCCCTCTTCAAAAAGCACTTATAGTGGGAGCACCCATTATCTGCCAGCATCTTAAAGGCGTTTGTCACGCACGTTCGAGCAGCATAATCACCCACTTGGGAAAAAAGCTCTGGAAGGGACTTAAACTCGTCATCCAGCCATTCGAAAAGCTTCACAACATCAAAATCATCAGAGGGAAAGGGCAGCGGCTCGGCTCCATATTGTTTCAGAGCAGCTTCGTATTCAGTATAGATGCCTAAGCTGCGGTTGAGTAACTTAGAACCTAAGCTCTCTTTGTCGGCCCTAAGCTGCCCCAATTGAGACTTAAGTTGACTCGTCTCAGATATGAGAGAATTCTTCAAGTCAACAGCAACAAGAAGCTCCCTCTTATACTTTTCAGCATCTGATGTCGCCTTTTCCTTATCAGCTTCTAGAGACTTTATTTGATTCTTCAAGTTATATTCCAAAGTAGATCCCTCAACTAATTTAGTACGAAGCCCCTCAATAGTTTGAGCATTGAGCTCACGGGCAGTCTCAAGGGAGGAGACTTTGCTCTTAAGAGAAGCCATCTCTGACGTGATAGACTCCCGCTCAAGACGAAGCCGCTCCTTCTCACCCTCCAAAGTATTCTTGAGCTGAAGGAAGCTCTCGCGCTCTTTCCTTAAAGCCTCGAGCTCAGCCCGCTCGTTCTCAACATCATTGAGACGAAGCGGAAGGCGAGCGAAAAGCTCCTGCATGGACATTATAGACTAAAACAAGAAAAGTATAAGTATCAAAAGCCTGACAGCAAACCCAAAAACGAAGCAAAAGGTACAAACCTGGATACCGCCACTAAGGCTGGAGACAGAGAGCGTGTCCAAATCCAAGGATTTCACACGAGTCTCAAGCTCTAAAAAAGTAAAAGCAATATTAAGACAAAAAGCAAAAATCAATCAGCTTTATGTGAGCAGTCAAAAACTACCAACCATTTGGAGCAACAATCGGAATGTCATCTGGAGGACGAAAGCCGCCCTATCGAAGCCGATCTGCAAGGGGGCCATACCCAGCATAACTTGCTTCTGAAGCAAAATAATCAACAATCAAAACGTTATTAGAGTTAAAACCGCTAGGATAACTGCTTTGCGAAACGTACCTCTCGATTCAGGAGCTGACTTCGCAGGAGCTGATTCAACATCCTTGGCAGGGGCAGATTGCTCGGCATCAGCTGAATAAGCCAAATTAATCGGCAAAGTAATGGTCGGAGTCAAATCACCAGAACACCGCTCAGGTTCCTCAAGATTAGCAGAAGCCAACTGCATTGGCTCCTCAGTGTTACCCCCAACTGTCCGAGGAAGCTCCTCAATATTAGCCGAAGCCGACTGCATAAGCCCCTCAGAAGTCTGAAGGGACTTGGCCGCGGCACCAGCCAATAAGTCCAAGGACGATGGCTGGAACGGGACAGACGACACTTCAGCCTCACCAAGTGCAAAATCCTTTGTCTCGTCCTCCCTCAAAAGACGACTGAAACTCACTTCATCATCTTCGTCGTCGATGCATCCAAGGAGGCGCTCACGACGAAGAGGTGGAGCAGCAGCTTTAACTATAATAAGATGACAGAAACAAATAAGCAAACCGAAGCTAAAAATAGAAAGACAAGTATATAAGAAATAAACCTCCAGAAGAGGGTACAACAACTGCAGCGGAAGCTGCAGGATGAACTTCCTCATGCGCGGCGGTGGTAGGCACTTCTATAGCCGAAGCAAAAGGACGAGGAGGAGCGCTCGAAAGCGGAGCGATGGGAAGAGCTTTTGCAAGCTTTTGACGCTTGGAAGTTTCTAGCGAAGAAGTACGCTTGGAAGTTTCCAAGGAAGAGGCAACCCGCTTTTTAGAGGCGGCTACCTTTGAGGTGTGTCCTCCGCCTTGGCTACCGCCCCGGATCGAAGGGGCTCCGGCTTTGCTGCCCTCAGCTTCATCACCGCCCTCGTCTGACTGACCGCTACCACGGCCTCCAGCACGCCCTTTCTTCCCACGTCCACGACCTGGCTTCGGGGCTGGTAGCACGCTGGGGTGATCTTGAGAGACGAACTTCTTCGATGGCTTGGATGGGGCCGAACGTTGAGGGTAACTAACGCCCATCTCATCAAACACCCTGTTAAGCCGGACTCCATCCACCAAAGCCAAACAGCTCTCATGCTCTTTGGAAGTATACTTTTCACAAATAATTTCAGCCATCAACTCGATGGACTGAACGAAAGCAAAATCGGACATGTTCTCTGGCTTTTTCACTCCAAACTTAGGGAAACAAACATGAGGAATCCCTCTGTAAAGCCTAGTCTCAACTGCAAATGGCTTCCAAGCCGCAGATAGAATGTTTACTCCAACAGCGAGTCCCTCCTCGATCAAGTCCCGGCTGCTGGAGACTCGACTGGCTTTGAAAAAAGCACTTTCGCAGCGATCGAAGCCGGGAGCATGCTTGTCGAACGAAGGGCAAGCCACAAAATCACAAGGCCCAATAGAACTACGCAGAGGAAAAGACATCTGCTTCGTTCCATCATCCAACACAGTCTCTAGCGCTGGCACCTTGACATAAAGCCAATAGCTTTTCCAGTTCTTGTCCCAGGTGTTTTTCTGACAAAAGGTAAGTTCTACCTTTTGCGAATCAGTCTGCCTCCACCGTGCGCAGAAGGTTACACTGCCATAGTCCGGCTCATATTCAAAGCCGTCAACCTTAACACTTTTGGTCTGGCGATGCCCTTCAAAATAACGGACGAAGCAGTCCACGTTAACATCCGATGCATTCGTTTTCACCACCCAAAAGAAGCGAAGCAGATGAGTGATAGCATTGGGGGTGAGGTGATGGAATTGCAATCCAAACCTCCCAAGGATATCAGCAAGTATATTATCAACGGGCATCCGTAGCCCAGCACAGAAGAACTCCTTGAACACCACGGCTTCGTCCTCAAGAGGTGTCGGGGTAATCTCCGTGCCTGGGGCTCGTTCGTGACCGACTGGAAAGTATCCTTTTGACTCATAAAAGCGGATCAACTCTGGGGTAACAAAGGATTTACCAAAAACAGTGGTCTTTGGCTTCTTCCGATAGTCCACAAGATCTGACACATCGGCTTCTACACCCTCGAAGGCATCACCGGCCGCAGACTCGGCATCCTCTGTGTCATCACCTTCGGCAGCCTCATCTTCCACGGCAGGCCCCTTGCCCCTATCATCAATGTTCATAGCAACACCAGCTTCGGGAGCTATGGCCACGTTGCCCTCAATCTCCTGAGCAAAAGTTGCAGCTTCAACAGAATCCATATCCACAGCGTCCGAATTGTCTTCGTCGGAGTCTTAGCCAATCAGACGAGCGGTTTGCTTTGTGCGAGCCGCTACAACAAACAGAAAAAAAAACAATAAGTAATCGAAACAGCAAAAAGACAAAGGAAAAAACGAAGCAAATAGTAGAGCACAAAAAGCGAAACTTACTTGTGTTGAGAAAGAAAAGCCAAAGCTTGAGTTCAAAAGCTTTCAAATCCAGAGAAAGCATCAAGTTCAAGCTAAGTGAAAAAACAGAGAAGCGAAGCAAGCAAAAATCGCCCCCCCCCTTCGGTCCTATTTATAGGGCAGTAAAATATGATCGTTAAAATCTCGAGAAACGAGCCAGCGTTTCAAAATCAAACAAACCGAAGCAAAAGTTACAACAACGGTTGAAATAATTTAACCAGTTTCAAACAAGCGAAGCCAAATGACATCACATAAGTTAGACAAACGAAGCAAAAACAGAATAATCACGACAAAAAACTTAGGGGCTTTCTCCAACAAGGAGGAGGCGTTTCTCGGGCTGGCAAGCAATCCAAAATTCGTGGAGCTCGGCCTGTTGAAGAAAGCCCTCGTCCTCGAGGGGCTACTGTTGGGGATTTGGCCCGCCGACAAACGCCTTCTACTTGTTTGGCTCTCTCTCATGCGTAAGGGCAGCAATGAACAAAGGAGATGAAGCCGTTTCAGCTTCATTTACTCTAGTCTGGCTTCGGTCGGGCAAATTAGACCAAAGCTAATCGGCTTCGGTGGTCACTTCTCGACTGTATACAAAAGCCAATCGGCTTCGGTCATCGTCTTACAGTGGCTTCGGTCATCGTCTTACAGTATACCAAAGTGATGTTATCCGAACCAAGTTAGAAGCCAATTGGGAGAAGTATTGATGCTATTGAGCGCCAAAAGCTGTGAATGAGTTAATGGCAAGCTTCGGTTCACTCTATATTGCAGGTTCTTGGAGGAGCCAATGCCTTTTGGACGCCGGGAAATGGCTTGGGGTCGTCTCAGCCCGGAAGAAGCCAAATCCAGGAGCTACATAGCTTTTTCCAGCTGGCGAAGCAGGCGAGGACCAAGTCCAACAAGACCAAGTCTAAGCCAAGTCAAACACGGAATCACAAGTCTACGCATTCACATTGGGAGGGGTAAATGTACCAAAGTGTCCCTGGGTTATTTGTATTACATAGTCTAGAGGATGATGCTTGATCTCAGGGGTATGATGGGGATGCAAAGACTCTTGGTCTCCCTATAAAAGGAGACCCCTCTCCTACATGTAAAGGTTGTTGATTCCAAGAATACTGTTGATAAGTAATATATTGTTGCTTGTCTCAGTCGTTCAGTTTCAACCATTGTCTGGGCTCATTGGCTTCGGCTATTAACCCAACACATTAGCCCACTGGAGGCGGTATGTTCCTGGCGAGATGACTTTCTTGACGATGAAAGGCCCTTCCCAAGGGGCCGGCAACTTGTGCTGGTTGTGCTGGTCCTTGGTGGACATGACTCAGCGCAAGGCCAAGTCGCCAACGTTTAGGGATCGTTCCCGGACACTCTTGTCGTGGTACCGTCGAACTTGTTGCTCATGTCGGGCGTGTTGGATCAAGGCGGCGAGTCGGTGTTCTTCTGCACTGTCGATGTCGAACTGCCGACTTGTTTCTGCTTCGCCTTCCTCATAGTTCTGGATGCGCGGGGCACCATAAGCGAGGTCAGCTGGTAGGACGGCTTCGGAGCCGTACACTAGGAAGAATGGGGTGTATCCTGTTGCTCGGCTCTTCTGTGTCCGCAGGCCCCATATAATGTGTGGTACTTCTTTGGCCCACCAGCCTGCGTGCTTGTTTAGGTCATTGTACGTGGCCTTCTTGAGCGAGTCCTGGACCATGCCGTTGGCGCGCTCAACTTGGCCATTGCACCTGGGATGCACCGAGGAAGAGTAGTGGACGTTGATACAGTTGTCCTGGCAGAAATCCCAGAACTCATGTCCTGTGAACTCGAATCCTAGGTCGGTGACGATGCGGTTCGAAATACCGAACCAGTGGGTGAGTTCTTCGATGAACTTAGCAGCTGTAATGGACTTGGTGTCGGTCACAACTTTGTACTCGATCCACTTGGTGAACTTGTCAACTGCAACCAAGAGGTGCCTAAATCCGCCCGGGGCGGTTTTGAATGGCCCGACATTGTCGAGTCCCCATACCACAAATGGCCAAGATGGAGCAATCGTTCAGAGCGCTTGTGCTGGCAGGTGTTTTTGCTTCTGGAAGAATTGGCACCCGGTGCAGCTGTGCACTAGATCCTTGGCATCAGATAGGGCTGTGGCCAGTAGAATCCTGCCCTATAGGCCTTGCCGACTAGGGTCCCGGCGGCTGCGTGGTTGCTGCACTTGACCGAGTGGATTTCCTGCAAGAGGCTAATGCCTTCATCACGGAGGACACACTTCTTTAGTATGCCTGTGGAGGCAGCCTTCCTGTACAGGGCATCGCCAATGACGACATAGTTTGTCGAGCGCCAAGCTAGCTTTTTGATCTCTTCCTTTGTTCCTGGTGACCAGCTCACCATGAGAAAAGCTATGAAGGGGGCGCGCCGGTCTGCTTCTATCAGGAGGACTTCTTTGGTCACCGGGCCACTCGGGGAGTGGTTCCGGGTCGGGCACAGGGCTGCCGTCCTCAAGCATCTTGATGGACAGGGTATGACCGCTCGACTTGTTCTTGAGCAGCTTCCAGGCGAGCTTGGGCGCGTTGCACCTCATGGGTGTCGACCATGTGCTCTAACTCGGCGAAAGCGGCCGCAATGTTGGCCTGAGGCATACGGAAGGGTACCCGGGCGAATGCACCATCAAGATTGACCGGGTGCACTCCGTGACGGCCCCGACCGGCAGGTTGTTGCCTTAGTGGTGCCCCAGGATCGATCTCCTCGGGTGCCGTGGCAGCCGCAACAGCTGCCGCATCCCCAACCGCTGCCTGGGGCGGTAGGGCTTCTTGGTTGCGCCGGCGAGCTTGGTCGGCGTTGCGCTCCTGACGGCGCTCCCTGTCTGAGTTATTTTCCCCGTCCTGGGTGACTTGGTCCTCGAAAATGAAGACTTCACGCCCTGGAGGCGTGGCATAGCTTGAGTCATCGCTCGTGTCAGCTGGGGCCGGCAGGAGCATGCTTGTGGCGACTAGAAACTCCCCGCAGTCCGGGGACTAGGTGGGCTTGGGCGGGATCTCAGATCGGATCTGAGACATGTCTCTCTAGACCTGAGCCGAGTAGGTTATTGAGGCGCTGCGTAATCCCAGAGGGAACTGGTCGCGAGGTCGGCACAGGGCCTCCTCCGACATGGCGATGCATTCGGCGATGGTGTCCTGGACACGATCCAGCCCGGCTAGGAGTTCGTCCGGGGCCGGGAGCTTTGGGCGGGTGGCTGAGCTCGGAGCTCGGTCGCAAAGCGCGATTGCATGGAACCGCTGCTGGGGTGGAGCGACGATCGATGGTGAGACCGGTGAGGTGGACAGCGCAGAGCTGGTCGGCGTGACAGCATGGGACGATGCGTTAGAGTCGGAGGTGGTGGAGTGGATCTTGGCGAAGAAGCTGATGCCCTCAAGATGCTCGGGGAAATCTTTGAGGCTCTCGGGGAAGATGACGCCGCGACGATCTGCCATCGAGCTAGCTGTAATGCCCCGAGATTACCCCTACCTGGCGCGCCAAGTGTCGGAGTTATCGTCCGGCAGTCCACCCGGGGGTACCCAAGTGGTTGATTTGTTGGCAAAGGGCAATCGCGAGGCTAGGGAGCTCGAGGTGACAAAGGGGCGCAGGGTTTATACAGGTTCAGGCTATCCGGAGGTATAACACCCTACGTCCTGTGCTCGGTGGAGATGTATTGCTCTGCTCGGCGAGGTTCCGGAGAACAACGACGAGTTTGTGGTTACAATGTGGGGGAGAGTATTTGATGAATTAAAGGGTTGACCTAGGCCACCTTATATAAGCTGACGGCCTAGGGTTTACAGGTCAGTTATCTCTAATTGTATCCGGCTACAACTAGGAAACTAATCTGAGTCAATTGTAACGCAATCTCCATGGTATCCAGACAGGATCCGAGTATATCGCTGCATGCCTTGCGGGCTAAGTCTTCTCCAATCTTGTCCGTCAAACCGAGGATCCTTGTGGGCTGGCCTAGGGTCGGCCCACATCATCGTCAGACGTGGGCCCAGGCCAATTGTATACCCGATCGGTAGTAGGCCCAGCGGTACCCATATCCCACAAGAAGCTGACCGGGTGCATGGCGGCCCTCAACAGATTCATCTCAAGACTCGGTGACAAAGGACTACCCTTCTTTAAACTCCTCAAGAAGCAAGACAAGTTCGTATGGACTGCAGAAGCTGATGCGACGTTTGAAGACCTCAAGAAATTCCTCCAGATGCCACCAGTACTAACTGCACAAGCTGCTCAAGAACCACTGCTCCTCTACATTGCAGCCACAACCCATGTGGTGAGTACTGCGATCGTAGTTGAGCGGGAGGAACCTGGCCATGTATTCAAAGTATAACAGCCGGTCTACTTGATCAGCGAGGTGCTCACGGAGTCAAAAATACGCTACTGTTGTGGCCATAATACCAGGGTACCCGACTACGAGGATTACCGACCACCGACTCCAGATGAGAGACTCCGAGCAGGACACGGCGGCTTATTCAAGGAAGGAAAGCCCGAAGACAGGAGATAGAGTCCTGATAGGTTTAGGTCTATTTTGTCTTGTAATACAAGTCTCCTCGGACATAAATAGTGGGGTATCCTGTACGTAGGGGGTATCCAATCCAACACCCGATACTCCATACACCACATTGTACTCTTGGTACTCGCCGAAATAATACAAGAAGCAACTGGACGTAGGGTTTTCACTCGATCTCGAGGGCCCGAACCAGTATAAAAATCCCTTGTCTCTGTTTATCTCTATTCGTCTACTATGATCATTCTTTGCAGGAAGCAGGGTGCCCTAAGAACCAAATATCTGCCGAGTACAACCTCGACAGAGGCGCGCCAGGTAGGGGCCCTTGCGTGAAGATTGATCATACCAATCATAGCAGGAGTTTGGTTCTGAGATGCGTCTACTTCCGCCGCTACTACACCAAGCTTCGCCAAAAACACTCTACCAATCCGCCGATTCGAGCGAACAAGCATCGAACCCCTTTTCAGTTTGTCATCTCGGCAATGATTTGGTTGGCCAACTCGCCGTTATGACGACTCGTCAATTCGAGCGAGCTCCAATCAGCCGGGTAAAGTCTGGACTAATTCGGACTCATCGCCCACGTCCCATCGAGATCCATTCATATCCGATTTAGATTCTCACTACGACTCCATGACAAGTAAAGGCCAAATCAACTCAATATATGAGTAATGATGTTTTTACTTGTTTGCTGGCCAGTTCCACACCTACCTAGATGTCAACGTGTAACCCTTCATGGCTGCATGTGCCTCGCGCATAGCACATACTTACGTGTGTGTGCAGGAGGCAACATAGAGCATCCAACACGCGTGGCTTCCAAGTTGCAGCAGACCCACATCAGAAACCTATATTCTGAACAGGTTCAAAGCGATCATCAGGCTCGGTAATTCCAGAAGTTGCCCAAACGATCCAACGCGCCCGAACAGACAATCCCTCGACTACGGGACCTCGAGGAGCTCAATCAACATAGATGGAGCAGCGTCATTGAATAAGACTTGTTGACCGCATCAGCCTCCAATCAACTTGAGTTTTCCTTTTTCTTTTCCTATTTACAATTTTCTGCTTCAATTAAACCAGCTAATAAGTGTTTTTCGTACACTGATCATCCATCTACTAATTGGCCAAACGTGACCCTATTGCACACATGGTCGTATCTGAGTTGTTTTCTATCTAGGCTACAGACCGAACTGCACAATGAAGGATACATTCGCTTTTACTCGGGACAAAGGATGGGGCTACCACGCTGTACTCCCCATCATCCGTGAACACAGGTCACACCGAGCGAGTCGACAACCAGTCTGGAATGAGTCATGACAGTCTGAATTCGTCAACGACCATCCACTCAGCGGTCTCAGCCACGACTAACATGACGCTCGGGGACTTATCAATGCCCACAAGAAGGATAACGCATGCTGCTTCTCTAAGTTGGATGTCAAAAAAGCTAAGTGATATTTTAGATACTTTTACAGTTTTCTATTATTCTATTCAATATGTTGATTTATACATCCGTGATAAATAAATATGGAACTAGCATTATTGTTGCTTAAATTCGATGACGGACGGCTATGTTTAACACATACGGGCATCAAAGAGATTGTCGAACATCTCGTCCTTAGTGAAATTACAAACACCTAAATTGAATCTGAGCGATGAAATTATCCACTCCAGTTAGATGCAATGAGATTTCAATTTATTACGGATGTATGGACAGCCTTTTTCTATCGAAGTATATACTCGGGGCTCCATCGCATACCCGAACACATACTCAAATTGGGCATATTTATTTTTACTGTATTATTTACTAACTGCCTTTTCACATAAGCATCAGTGGCTATTCAAAGCCTCAATATTCGTATTTACAATATCTATTGAGCTGATTCCGAGATACTGCATGTCCAAGTATCCGATCTCAAAGATTCGAACTATTCTAATTCCTAAGGCGCTTGATTGCAAGAGAGTCCATTGTCCTCGACGGAGCACTCGATCTCAAGCAAGCCCGAAGCGCATTCGAAGCGTCTGACCATAAGAGAGTCCAAAGTGCTCAACGGAGTGCTTGATCTCAAGTGGGTCCAAGGTGCTCTATTATTCTAAAAGTGCTTGATCGTAAGAGAGTCCATTGTATTCGACGGAATACTCGATCTCGAGCGAGTCCAAAGTACGCCGAAGTACCAAATCATAAGAGGGTCCATTGTGCTCGACGGAGTGCTCGACCTCGAATGATTCAAGTACTCATTAATACCAAAGTACAAATCATGAGAGGTCCATTCCGCTCGACGGAGTGCTCGACCTCAAGTGATCCAAGTCCTAAAATATCAAGGTACCATCATGAGAGGGTCCGTTGCGCTTGGCGAAGTGCTCGACCTCAAGTGATCAAAGTACTCATCAATAATCAGCAGTACTGCCACAAGAGTGCCTATAATACATGCCTAGTATTTGGTCTCAAGTGTAAAAAGTACTCATTCTATTTTCAACGAACCGAGTATAATGCTCGGGGGGCTTTTCCAAACATGTTGCCCCGAACATGATGGTCGGGGGCTACAGATTCACGGCGCTTTCTAGTCGTTCCTACAGCTTTAACTGTCGTATTTGCGAGTCAATTTATTATTTTGCAGATTACCTGTTACTAGCAATCAGATCGTGTTTGTCACGCTCAACATTACTTCAATCAACATGTCTGATATATCAGATAAGTTTCTCAATTTTTCAAGTTTTATTTCCTGTAGTACTTCGTCTACTCTCTATTCAATATCAACGTCCAAATAGAGAGTCGAGGGCTACCACTTGCAAACTTCTTTTTTATCTACTTTTGCTCTACTCTCTAATTGGTTACCTTTTAACCAAATAGAGAGTCGGGGGCTACTACAATACTCATATCGTATCACCAAATGTTGCTGATCCAAAACAAAACTAGCTATTTATCATGTGCACTTGTTTCAAGGGACTAACGCATGGAAGACCGCCCGAGTCTCATCTGCTAAACGCCCCAAATAAACATTGTGTACTACCAAAATAGCCTGAACAATCTAAAGGGCACTTCATTTGGTTATGTTGATTTCTACAAACATTCAATTTTATTTTGTTATTTTCTTATAATATTCTTCTTACTTGAGGGCTGGTTACTAATTATTTTGTTTTGAGAATTTGAAACAGAATATATTCAGAGGCTCCATCATCCACCTAAATTTACATTTGGGGGCTCCGTCGCTAATCCACCCGAACACACATTCGGAGTTTTGGCGCCAACATCGCCATCTACTAGCATGGTTCTACAACAAACAAAGCGTGGTTTTTCTGAAAATCCTAAGCGATTCTGGATGTTCAAAGTCTATTGCGCGGAATACACAGTACGGTGGACTGCTCGAGTCCCGAATGCTAAAAAATCCCCAATATGACATAAACATTCTAGATAGCCAAAGATAAATGTAGAAAGCTACCACATCGTTTATATGCACAACATATCAACATGCTTGTTGCTAACAAATTCGACAGCTTAATATATTGGGGCATGTTCGGGAAGGTCAAAAACAGGATAAGCAGAGCGTTCGGTCATTGGAGGTCTAATAGCCCCGATTACCAAACATCAGACTCTCAACTCTTGAAATCCAAATTCCCGAATATCAATATCCCGAGCATAGTTAGCACTGCTGGAACAAGAGCTCGGGGGCTGATAGCCAATTCCCGACCAAAAAATACTCAGTTGCAAAGTACCCCAATTGCGAGGTACCCGATCTTGAGTAATACCGATGATAAAATTACTCATATTCAAAGGACTAGATTGTGAGCATCCGATTTCAATGTGCCCGATCACAAAGTTCTCGAAATAGTAAACTTCAATTATATAAGTCTCAACGAAATGCCTGATCATAGATTCTTAATGTCTAAAGATCTCGAGGTATCTGATACCACAACCCTGTTTATGGCACTTGATTATTTTCGAGCTTATCATCCAGATGCAGGTTATTTTACTAGGGATCTCAGTCTTTTCAAATTCTCGGCAAAAGCATCTAGGAATATTCTAAATATCCTATGAATGCCCCACGAATAAAAAGACCCGATGAACGAAAACAACAACCTTTTCTGGACAAGATAAGCTCGGGGGCTACTGTTATGGCCATAATACCAGGGTACCCGACTACGAGGATTACCGACCACCGACTCCAGATGAGAGACTCCGAGCAGGACACGGCGGCTTATTCAAGGAAGGAAAGCCCGAAGACAGGAGATAGAGTCCTGATAGGTTTAGGTCTGTTTTGTCTTGTAATGCAAGTCTCCCCGGACATAAATAGTGGGGTATCCTGTACGTAGGGGGTATCCAATCCAACACCCGATACTCCATACACCACATTGTACTCTTGGTACTCGCCGAAATAATACAAGAAGCAACTGGACGTAGGGTTTTCACTCGATCTCGAGGGCCCGAACCAGTATAAAAATCCCTTGTCTCTGTTTATCTCTATTCGTCTACTATGATCATTCTTTGCAGGAAGCAGGGTGCCCTAAGAACCAAATATCTGCCGAGTACAACCTCGACAGCTACCCTCAGTTAGATAAGCTATTATATGTTGTCTTGATCACATCCCGCAAACTGCGCCACTACTTCGATGCTCACCGAGTTGTTTTGGTCACCTCTTTCCCAGTCGGCAACATTCTCCACAACCGAGATGCAACAGGGCGAATCTCCAAATAGGCGGTCGAGTTGGGCACTCATGCCATTGACTTCGTCCACGCGCTACGATCTAGCCTCAAGCTTTGGTCGATTTCGTCGCTGAGTGGACAGAGATACAACAAGCAACACCCGAAGAACCCCCCGAACATTGGATTATGTACTTCGATGGGTCAATGAAGCTCGAAGGAGCCAATGCAGGAGTTCTCTTCATATCTCCAAAGGGCGATCAGCTCAAGTACGTGCTCGAGATCCTCTGGAAAGCCACCAACAATGAAGCCGAGTACGAAGCTCTACTGCACGGGCTACGCCTGGCGGCTTCCCTTGGCATCAAGCATATGGTGGTCTACGACGACTCCTCGGTGGTCATTAACCAAGTCAACAAAGATTGGGACGGCACCAAGGAGAACATGGACGCATACTGCATGGAGGTCCGCAAACTCGAGAAGCACTTCCATGGACTCGAGTTCCATCACGTCCTTAGGGATAGCAACATGGCTGCTGATGCACTTTCAAAGCTTGGTTCGCACCGAGCGCAAGTACCGGGCGGCATTTTCGTCCAAGAGCTGTTACAACCATCCATCAGGGAGCAGGAAGTACAACCGACTACAACACTCCCTCATCAACAGGTCATGGTGATTATGCCCGAGTGGACAAAACCCTTCATCAAGTACATCCTACATCAGAAAGAGCCCCAAGATAAGGTGGAAGCAGAGCAAGTCATACGACGAAGCAAGAACTACATAGTAGTCGGCTCCACCCTCTTTCGACGTGGCGCATCCCCTGGTGTCTTGATGAAGGGTGTTTCCCCAGAAGTCGGACATGAGATCCTTGAAGAAATCCATGCTGGAATCTGTGGCAATCATGCTGCCCATCGCACGATCATCGACAAGGCCTTCCGGTCCAGGTACTATTGGCCATCTGCAGTAGCAGACGCAGAAGAAGTTGTGAGGACCTGCCAGGTGTCACACCCGGATTTACGAATAAACCCGAATGCTACTATATGTGTACCCAGGAAGTCCAACACACACATATAGCTTTAGAATAACAGAATATCAAAGTAAATCAAGTGCTCGATTACAAAAGAATAGCATCCAGAATTATTACAAATAAGACTCAAGTCTTTAATCAAAGTTTACGCATACGAAAAGATAAACTCTCGTGGCTCCATCTACTCCACAAGGACACCGACTGGTTGACAGCTGCCTAGAAGTCTGGGAAATCTTCAGGGAACTCCACAACACCTTCAGGTTCATCTGATTACCCATCCGGGATTTTGTTGAATAACACAAGTGTAAGTAAACCAGCTTTACTTAACAAATATAACACGAGTGATGAAGGCTTAAAAGGCTAGACACGGTTTAACTGCGGTAAGCACTTTTAATTGTTCAATTTTAGCATTAACCAAATTACTACAGTGTAATAGGTAAATCCCAGTTGTAACCCAAATTAAGTATAAGTAAAGAGATTTCTTAATTCACCATCAATCCAGTTCCTTGCATTTTAAACATCACCAGGGTAAAGATCACTGTCAAAAAGGATCCAGGCCACTCGTAACCGTGAGTACGGCTGATATATCAGTTTTTACACTCTGCAGAGGTTGTACACTTTCCCCACTGGTCGCGTAAAAGCTCAAAAGAACTTTATAACCCAACCATGCAGTGCGGATCAGGCACATTCATCACACTACCTTTGGTGTGACTGCATAGGGACGCTACGAAACCTTTCCAAAGAGACCCTAGCCGCTAGTGACAGTGTGAACCTTCTCTGCTCCCACCAAAAGTAAATATCGACCCATTTCCGAGACAGACCAAGGCCACCGCTTCTGGCCCTCTCCTCCAAGTCAAGCCAGATAGCCACTTAGACAAGCTAGGATCATACAATTTACTTAGTTAAGACCAGAGCCCATTTGATTCCCGTGGTTGACTGTTTTCCCGGCTTGCCACTTTAAGATAGACCATAACAAGTGATGCCCAGAACAAAGCACACAGCATATGTTCCAGTTTAAAGGTTGCCTAGAACAAAGCACACAGCACATGCTCCAGATCGTGAATTGTCTAGAATAAAGCACACAGCACATATTCTAGTACAAGAGTTTGCTGAGAACAAAGCACACAGCACATGTTCCAGCTACCTAACCATGTTGCTAAAAAGCAAGTTTTAACATTCATCATTGTATAAATATCAAGTATCACTGTCCGAAGACAGTAAGCGCGTGTTGTAAAGCCTAGCTCAAATTACCCATCAATGCATAACCCGGTTGAGCAAGAAAATAAGTCTCAAAAGTACTAGGGATATCCTAAACAGTTTAACTCATGCATGAATGTATGTGATTAGTAATGTGTATAGGTATCAAGGATTTCTCGTGTTATACTTGCCTTCCTCTTGGTACTGCAGCTGCTGCTCTTGCTCTTCAAAGTGTTGCTCAAAGGTCGGCTCGAAAGGCTCACCGGCTGGACACGATCAACAATCACCAACACGCAAACCAAGCAAGCCAGTACATGCATATCAAGTGAAATAAATTAGAACAGTACACCAAATAATTCAAACAGTGGCTAAAAAGCAAATAAAACTATTCTACGCATTACTACGAACACATGAGCGCAAGAATCACTGAAATCGGAGTTAAAACGCATAATCTAGGGCTAAAACAAGGTCTAGGGGCTTGCTGGCAAAGAAACCAAACTACCAGGGACCTATTTGCGAGAAAACAGGGGCCTAAACGTAATTATGTATAAAAACAGAAGGTCTAACGCGTAAATAAAACAACCTAGGACGGCGGGTTCGATTATTCAAAAGCTCAGGGTTCAAACCGTAAGAAAAAGGACCTATATCTAATTATTTTTGAACTACACAGGACTGCGGGTTGATATTGGTAAAACCAAGGGGCTTAAGTGCAAAAGGTGCGCTGCTTGGCTGCCTGGCTTGCGTGGCGCTGACGTGGCCGTGGACCGCGCCGTGGACCTGGTTCACGGGTCCACGGTGGACCGGTTAAGGGGTGAAGGGGTACGGGGTGGTCTCAGCCGTTTAGATCAGATCCGAGGGCCAAGATCGAAGCGGGCGGCGGTAAGGGCCGGCGGCGAGCGGCGGCGCTGCGTCGGACTAGAGCTAGAGGGCTCGGTTTTGCGTGCGGCTTGGCTTGGAAGAACGAGGGCGTCACGACGGACTCACCTAGGGTCTCGGGCGCGGCGATTGGGCGGCGGAGATGGGTCGCCGGCGTTGAAGAGCGGCGGCGGGCTCGATCCTCGGTGGCGGCGGGGCTCCGGGGCTCGATGCCGGGGTTCCAAGCGTCGGGGTGCTTCCAAGAGCTCCTGTGAGCACGGGGAAGGGGGTTAGGGGTGAGCGCAGCTCCTCCTTGGCGTCAAAACGAGCGGCGGCGGCGGCTTACCGAAGCGGACGGCACGGCGGCGGCGCAAGCTCTCGGGTGCGGGAAACAAGGTAAGGGAGGGGGCTCGGGGTAGCTTTATAGGGCGGAGGGTCGAGGGGATAGGCGTGCGCGGAATCCGGGGCGGATAGGGCCGGGCGCGCGCGCGAATCGCGGCGGCGATTGAGCGGGACGGCGTCGGACTCGGCCGGAGTCCAAGCGGAAAGGGACAACGGCCCTAACAGGTGGGTCCCACCTGTCAGCGGCGCGGCTGAAGGCGCCCCGGGCGCTGGGCGTTTTCCGGGAGCGGGAGGCGGACGCGGCGCTGCGCTGGGCCGAGCTGGGCCAAGGTGGGCCGCGGCGTTGCAAGCGGCAGGAGGTGAGGCGGGCCGGGTCAGGGAATTAAGGGGGTAAAGGTGGTCCGGGCCTAGAGTCCAGGGGGCAAAAACAGACTTAACGCGAAAAAGAAAACAACCACTCATTCAAAAGCGTTTTAAATGAGGACCTTAAATACAAATTTAACATCCATCAATTAAACAGCTAACAAACAAAAATATGCATCGGCATGGGTGCACAAACATGTTTTTCTACGCTTACCTTTGCTTTTATTTTTCTATCATAATTCTAATTAATTCATATATGACATGAACAATTCATTATTAAATATATTAAATCCTAATTTTTATTAAGGCCTAGATTTTAGGGTGTTACACCAGGGCTGCCAATTCTTTGCCCGGCAAGCTCTCGTCCCCGCAACGGACCTCAACACCATACCACCCTCTCGGCCCTTTGCGTGCTAGGGGCTAGACATGGTTGGACCGCTCAAGAAAGCGCTAGGGGGATTTGAATATCTCTACGTGGCAATCGACAAGTTCACGAAGTGGATTGAAGTCAAGCCGCTAGTAAAAGCTACAGCTCCAAAGGTGGCCGAGTTCATCCAATACATTGCCCACCGCTTCGGCGTCCCGAATCGCATCATCACTGATCTCGGTTCCCAATTCACAAGGGGCGAGTTCTTTGACTTTTGCGATAGTCTGGGAATCGAGGTCCACTACGCATCGGTGGCGCACCCAAATGCAATGGACAAGTTGAGAGAGCTAATGGCCTCATACTCCATGGACTCAAGCCAAGGCTCTATGAGCCACTCAAAATGTACGGCGGCAAGTGGATGCAAGAGTTGCCAGCCGTGGTTTGGGGGCTAAGAACCCAACCTAGCCGCGCGACGGGGCAATCACCCTTCTTCCTGGTCTACGGCTCTGAGGTAGTACTCCCAGTGGACATCGAGTACAATGCTCCAAAAATTCAGAACTACTCGGAGGAGGCAGTAGAGCAAAGCAGAGCAGAGGATGTGGACATGTTAGAAGAAGCAAGGTTAGCCGCGTTGATTAGAACAACCATGTACCAGCAAGATCTTAGGAGGTATCACGACCAAAACGTCCAGGCAGGGTCGTTCAACATTGGCGACTTGGTCCTCCGAAGAATTCAGAGTACAAAAGATCAGCACAAGCTATCTTCGCCTAGGGAAGGCCCATTCATAGTATCAAGGGTTATCGGCCCGGGTACTTATCAGCTACAACGGGAAAACGGAACAGAAGTGCCCAATGCTTGGAATATCGAGCACTTGCGGCGTTTTTATCCTCAAAAGTTTGTTAAGAGTCGATTAAGAGTCAATAAAGTCAGTCCTCTCAATATACTGATGTCGGCTTTAAACCAAACGATAATAAAGTGTCTATATTCCATTGTCATCAAGCTTGGAATTCGGATATGAACACTATTACAACTCGGACCCACAAAAGGAGTCCAAACCTACTAGGACTCGAGGAAAACCGGTTCCACCGGTTTCCAAATCCGGTGCCACCTGTTTCTGTTGCCAGACCGGCTACAGAAGGAAACCGGTGCCTCCGGTTTCAGAATTCAGCGTCACCAGTTTTTGATGCCCAACTAGCCTCGTGCCAATTTTGATCGTCAACACCAGGCTTAATAGAATTAATAGAATACTCATACCAACAAGTTGCAACTTCTTTTTCGGAAGCTCATCTCGAAAGAACTTCGAGGTTAAGCGCGCTTGGTTTGGAGCAATTTCAGAATGGGTGACCAACCGAGAAGTTCTTCCTGAGTGCGCACGAGTAAAGACAAAGTGCGCAGAACGGACTTGTGTTGGTATGTGAGGAAACTTTTCAGGTCCTAGAGAGCTGCCAGGCGTAAGCGAACCCGGCGTAGAGGCCGGGGCGTTACAGGTAGGCAGCCCTGAGCCCTCCAGTCCTGTCCAATACGAGGCTTCACACTGCACGTCTGAATCTGATTTCGATATAGGTGTGCACCAGCTTCTATTTCCTTAAACACTTCGCATCTGAAGATAATGAAGCTCGATATTTGCCTTCCACTCAATTGCACATTAAAATTAAACTGGAATAGTGAACTGTAGGGGAAGAATGTAGAAGGGTTATTCATTGGTACCTTGGAAATATAAGAGCATATGTCTTCAAATATTGGCAAGCACATGTTCGTAGTCTATGAACACTGAGCAAGCCACATTGAAATTATCACACAAGTAAGCTAACCAGACTGCAAAGACGAGAATACACACGACTTCGTTTTCCATTTTATTTATCAGCATGCAACAGGCTCCCCTGATGCAATGCTCTGAAATACCGCGCAGTCAAAAGAACCACTAGACGTGGAACTGAATATTATTGTACAGAAACAATAGTAAATCGTAGCAGGTTAAAAAACACTGCTGTAGCTTCCCTCCGATGAACCAATTGAGCTGTGACTGCAATTGGTACAAGTGCTTCAAAATCTACTCGTTCGTCTCCAAGTTCTGTTCTTCATCTTCTTGGCAAATTTCAACTCCTGGGTTGATGTCTGCCTTGCGGTACTTTTGATTATAGCGCAGAATAACAAGTGAAACAAAGGCTGCACAAGTGAAGTATATATCGCCATGTTAAATTATTACCAACAAAAAGCAACTATGCATGAGTTAAAGTTGAATTTTCATGGCTCTCCCTAATGTTTTCATGGCTACAACTGTTCCTGCACATAATAGGAATTAAAAACATATTTTTGTTACAAACACCGTCAGCTCAATAATCTTTGGTATGCAAACGTCATACTATTTACTGAACAGTAAAACGCCGATACCATTTCAGTCATAGAAATGTAATAAAACTATAATGGCTAAAACTACTCCTGCACTTTGCATACCAAAAACCAAATCTTACTCATATTAGGAATTTAAAACTTTTTTTTTACAAACACAATCTTTGGTGTGCTAATGTTAGTCTTTATTTAGTGAACAGTAAAAGTGTAAGACCAAATCTTTAATTCTGATTCTCTATGGGAGCTGATTCTCCGAGAGAAGTGATTCTGTGGCTGAAAATGATTCTCTTTAATTCTCTAGCAAAAACTCTCCAAATCAGGATGAAGACTCACTTCACAGAATCAGGAGAAGCTACTTTTTTCAGCTCCCAACCCCTTAGTTCATTTCAGAGAATCACTTCACAGAATCAGCTGAGAAGCACTTCTCTCTGAAAAACTGCTTGGCAGAGCTCCTACTGGATTCAGTCGAGAATCAACTCTGGGAGCTCTACCAAACGGGGCCTTAAGGTTTCTCTATTTCCCTATTTGGTGTCCAAGTGCATATGAGGAGTAAATGGCCCACTGATGTGGAAAGTATCTACTGCTAGAGTATTATCATGGATTTGTATGAATTTGCCTTAATTCCATCACAATTGGTTTGTATGAATTTCAGTATCATGTTTCCCAGATACCAAAATGGCAATGTGCTCCCTGTTGCTACTTTGTACCGTGTGTGGATTGCTGCAATAAACCATCAGCCCATAGAGACAATCAACATCAATCAATCACTAAAGGGTAGGTCCATGGGTGGACTGCATTCTGAAACAGGCGAACTATCTAAATTTTAACTGCTTCATGCATCAACATTATGAATCCACACTTTAGACTGTATTAAGCAGAAACTGGTTCTGCGTGCAGTAGGAAACTTTGATATGTTCCTTGATACAACTCAATTATTGTATGCTTAAATATTTGTTCATAGACTAACAAATAAATCTTATGTTTCAGCAATACTGCCTTTCAGTTAATGACATTGGCCGAAGATGTTATCTTAGCTACTTCAACAGTATCAGTAATAGATACCTGCCATCACGCGCGTCTTCACACTAAACATGTTCCAGAACATTGTCACTGCTGTAGCTGCGACAAGTTTCTTGCGTGGACAAGACTTCCATGCTTCTAGAACCCAATCTCTCAAAATCTCAACTGAAGTCAAACAGCAAGGGGATTTTAGTTGTAAGCTCTTTAGGATTTATAGATAACAAATAAGGTAATCACTAGGGCAAGGTGAATTGCACCTCTTTTATGAATTTGACTTGAATAACAGCTATATAGCTTTGGGACTGTAAAACTCATGAAAAATCCTGCAGTTTTCGTCAAACACAACAAAATGACATTACAAGTCAATAATGCAAAAACTGGCAGCTGCCTGTTCCGATTCCATTCAATTGTACCTGCAGCTAGAAGCCTCCACACCGTAACCAGAGTCCCATATTTAGCACCGAACAGAAGTACAGGCAGTACCTAACATTCCAACCAACATAGACTCCTAAATTATTCAGGGAAAACAATGTCTTGCAATACCGCCAGATCATGAACCAAATTTGAGGCTTACTTTGAGAGTCATTGAGGGTTCACCAGAGAAGATCACTTGTCCCGCAGATATCATGGAGTTTGCAATCGGAAGCACAGCCCGGGAAGCACGAAGCACGTCTTCTTCAGTCAACTGGAAGCTTCTCCCCCTCTCCACCTGTGTCCTATTACCCAATTGCAAACTCATAACAGTGTGATCCAATCATCCATATAGACAAAATAACATCAAATCATTGATCGAGTATACCTTTGAGGAACAGAATCTTTAAAGAACGCTAAGCCCAGGATCATAACACCAAGGTGACAGAGAGCCGAGATGGGACTGCAAATCATCACCCAAAGCTCATCACACGATGAAAAATACAGAATGTCTGGAGTTTTCAGATAATGAGTATCAAATTTCACTTGCCTGATGGCGATCTCTCTTGAAAATGAGCATGAGAAGAACATAGATCCAAACCCGAACCACAGTGTAGATTTAGCCACGTTCCTCCACATCACCAACTCAACAATCCTTTCCCAGAGATCTCCCCACCCAGATTGCTCCACCAAGTCAGTTCCTGTATGTCAAAAGAGGAAAAGTTACTGTGGAATGCTCAGGAAAGTTGAAATTGACAACCTCCAATCACGCAGAGCTGGAGAATACTCAGAACAGTAAACACTAGCGAAAATTCAGAGCAAAGATTTCGCCTAAAGCAGCAATCCTTTATGAGAAGCGAAGGGGTTGAGAGATCGAAACGCTCACCGCAAGTAGCATCTGGGCAAGCCGGGACCAAAGCCAAGCTTGTATCCTCCTTGTTAACCCCTGCCGCCGCCGCCTTATCCGCAGCCACCGAAGCTTTCGGCGCCGCCCTGGTGGACTTCCTCCTGCGGGCCCTCCTGGCGGCGTCGTCCTCCGCCTCGACGTCCTTCTCGAGCCTCCGCCTCGCCCGGCGCGCGTTCCTCGGGGACGACAGCGCGGGCGCCGCGCACTGCTCCGCCGCCCCGCGCCGCCTCCGCCTGGGCGGCGTCGGCGTCCCTGCCGCCGCGACCATCTCCAGGCTCTCGTCCACGCCGGCCCCGGCGGCCCCGCGCGTCCTGGAGCGCTGCCGGCGCGAGCTCGGCGGCGGTGGGGACAGCAGAAGCAGCTCGTGCAGCGAGTACCCGGACACCTGCACCGACGGCGATGGCGAGGGGGTCCTCAGCCCCGCACCCGCCGCGGCCGGCTTCGGCGGCGGCGTCGCGGGGAGATCGGTAGGAGGGTGGTGGTATGGGGGCTCGGGGAGCGCAGCCGCCGCTGCCGGAGGAACCGGCGAGGAGGGGTCCGCAGCCATGGCATCCATGTGTTCGACGGTTTGCTTCGCTCGGCGGCTTTGGTCGGCGTGGTGGCTGGTTGGTTAGGGTCTCTCGCTGCCGCTGGGGGATCTTTTGCCTTTGTTTTGGAGATGGGAAAGCGCGAGTGGCAGAGGCCCGATTTCGGGGGCCCATGCGTCATTGGGCGCGCGGGCGGAATAGAGCCGTTGAGGCGGGGGCCGGGGTTCGAGTTCGTGCTGCGTGGTGTGGCTCTTCGCGGAACGCGGTTGACTGGCTATCTCTACCTCTATCCGTATAAATCCACCCCTTTAAATTTTACTATAGTCACACGATTTTACCCTCTTATAGACATAATTTCTTCTTGGGTTACGCCATGATGTACACATATAAACCTTCTTTCATGTCTTAGACCGTCGAGATCTCTTCTTGGACCCTCTTTCTCTAACTCACTCGCACGGTCCAGAATGTCCGGCTAATCCAAAATGTCTCCTCCCTTCGGACCCGAAATCTACCCCTATAAATCCACCACTTTAAATTTTACTATAATCACACGATTTTACATTCTTATAGACATGATTTATTCTTGATTTACCCCATGATGTTCATATACAAACTCTCATCTCTTGTCTTAGACCCTCTTGATCACTTCTTGGACCCTATTTTCTCTCACTCACTCGAATCGCACGGTGCAGAATAACCTGTTAGTCCAAAACTGTAAGGATCGATGGCCCAAAAGGGGGTGAATTGGGACTGTCGGATTTATCGTCCGGCAGTCCACTTGGAGGTACCCAAGTGGTTGATTTGTAGGCAAAGGGCGATCGCAGGACTAGAGAGCTTGATGTAACATAGGAGACGCAAGGTTTATATAGGTTTGGGCTACCCGGAGGCGTAACACCCTACGTCCTACGCTTGGTGGTGTTGTATTGTTCTGCTCGACGGAGTTCCGGAGAACAACGGCGAATTCGTGGTTACAATGGGCGAAGGGGGATTAGATGATCTGAGGGGATCGATCTAGGCCGCCTTATATAGGCTGACGACCTAGGGTTTACAAGTTGGTTATCTCTAATTGTATCTGGCTACAACAAGGAAAATAATGTGAGTCGGCGTGCCTTGCAAGCTAAGTCATCACCAGTCTTGTCCATCAAGTTCGGAGATCCTCGTGGGCCAGCCTGGGTCGACCCACATCGCTGTCAGACGTAGGCCTAGGCCGACTATCACCCCTGTCGGTGGTGGGCCTAGGGGTACCCATATCCCACAAGTCCCCGAGCAACATGCAGGCGCGTGTTGGATTGCTGATGAAGAGCGAGGCCACCATGGTCGGCTGAAGCGTCTTGGTCGGCAGGGTTACACAAGGGTGGACGGTGCTCAATGAAGAAACAAGGAATCATCGGGGATGACCCTGTTCAGACCCGGGGGTGAAGCCTTGAGTGGCGCGGTGCCGAGTTGCGGCCAGGTCGGACACCGCGAGGGACTGCGCCACTTTGAGAAAAGTGACACATTCTGATGGGGCATATGGAGAGCGAGGCAAGGAGCTCTCCATATGGAGTAGTCCCCGAGCATTGGGTCGATTAGTAGAATCGGACCAATGGTCAAAGAGAAATCATCCGAGCTTCGAGGCAGACAGGCCGCCTAGAAGATAAGATCACCACATCTGCTAGGGCAGATCAAGACGAGAACAGTACACCTGTGGGTGTGCATGGCAAACCCGTGGCGAAAAAGATGCTGAAAGCACACATGGCGGTCTGGCACCCCGAAGAGAGGAGCTTGTCCCAAGATCGTGGCGCCCAGTCCCCGAGCGTGAGGGCTGGAAGAGTCACAGAAACCCACCGACCGGAGTTGTAGTGCCCAGTCCCCGAGCGTGAGAGCTGGCCGAGTCACGGAGACCCGCTGTCCGAAGTCGTAGTGCCCAGTTCCTGAGCCTGGGGGCTGGCCGAGTCACGGAGACCGGCCGACCGGAGTCGTAGCGCCCAGTCCACGAGCGTGGGGGCTGGCCGAGTCACGGAATCCCATCGACCGGGGTCGTAGCGCCCAGTCCCCGAGCGTGGGGGCTGGCCGAGTCACGGAGACCCGCCAACCGGAGTCATAGTGCCTAGTCCCCTAGCGTGTCACGGAGACCTGTCGACCGGAGTCGTAGCGCCCAGTCCCCTAGCATGGAGGCAGGCCGAGTCACGGAGACCTGCCGACCGGAGTCGTAACGCCCAGTCCCCGAGTATGGGGGCAGGCCGAGTCACGGAGACCCACTGACCGTAATCGTAGTGCCCTGTCCCCCGAGCGTGGGGGCTGGTCGAGTCAGGGACACCCGCCGACCGGAGTCGCGCCGACTAGGTCATAGAGCCCAGTCCCCGAGCGTGGGGGCTGGCCGAGTCACGGAGACCCGCCGACCGGAGTCGTAGTGCCCAGTACCCGAGCGTGGGGGCTGGCCGAGTTCCGAGGATCCGCCGACTGGAGTCGTAGAGCCCAGTCCCCGAGTGTGGGCGCTGGCCGAGTCACGGAGACTCGGACCGAAGTCGTAGCGTCTAGTCCCCGAGAGTGTGGGCTGGTCGAGTCACGGAGACCCGCTGGCCGAAGTCGTGGCGCCCAGTCCCCGAGCCAAGGAGCCGGACGAGCCACCAAGTTGCCTCCCGCCCCGAGCCAAAGAGGTCGGCTGGAAGACGAGAAGCATGCCGAGTCGTCGTTTGTGGCGCCCAGCCCCCAAGCCTGGGAGCCGAGCAAGCCGCCAAGTTGCCTCCCGCACCCAGCCATCAAGATGAGAGGTCGGCCAGGTGGTAGGAAGCACACACTAAGTAGTTTCTAAACTGTAGAATGACAATATAAACATTATGTAGCATAATGTAGAATATTTGAATAACTCAGTAGTTTAATTGACGTAAAAGGTAAAGCCTTGCGCATCCTGCTCTTGTCAGGCATAAAATTTCCCCGGGTAGTTGGTCTATTATGTTTAAGTACCTGACCCCCGCTAACCACTGTTCACGGAGAGGACGACTTACCATGGACTACATTGCTCAGAAGGGAGGCTTAGATGTAGGCGGCACGCAGGATCGAGGTTTCACGGATTAAGACGTGTGCTACCCGAGTACTTTTAGCGACCGTTAAGAGGGACAGACATGCCGCAAAACAACTGGAACTGTGCGGAAAAACAATAGCATGAGCTGGGCACCGGTGAGGTGCAGTCTGGACAGACCAGGCTGTATGTACAGTCGAAGTGTGTCCGAGGTGGTTGGCGAAAGTTACGGAGATATAGAAGAGCCGAGGCGTGTGAAGGTATATGGGAGCCGTAAAATATTTAATTGAAAATAATAGTTAGCTTGATTTGTGTTGAATCGAAGAATCGACGAGTCGCCTTGGCATGGGCGTCATGTCCGAGTGGACGAGGTTGTCCATGACGATGGCCAGTCGAAACTAGACGTCGGTCGTCTGGGACTCCTCCGATCAGTACGTCGGGTCCGAGTAGTTTTTGTCGTCGACGTGTCGATGAAGCAGTGTGCGTCATTTGCCGAGATGAGTTGCATGCAGCCGAGTCGTCACGGCTTGCTTCTACTCCAATATCGCTTTGTCGCCGCTTTGTCGCCGTGGCCGATTGATTCGGCGAGTTGCACCAGACAGAATCTCGGCGCCAGCAGTAGGCTCGTATGGTCCAGTTCGGCCATCCATACATGCCCACGCACGTGAACAGAAAAATAATTAGTAGATTCATGCATGCGCGTACAGGAATCTAGATACAAAGAAGATTAAAAAAAAATCAAAAGCCATGCACCCCTAGTGACCAACGATCTGCATATGGATCTAGCGGAGCAGCGCAGCCGCTATTGGAGATTGATCCGGAGAAGCTGACGTGGAAAGTTTGCAGATGGATTGGAGACGGCCGGGTACCTGGGTGCTGCTAGTGGTGGTGCTTGACGCTGCGGGACGCTGCCGCCGCCGCGTAGGTCTGGTCGACGCCAACACAGATGAAATTTGCTTGTAGATGAGTCTGCCATCGAGCTAGCTGTTGATGCCCCGCGATCAACCCTACCTGGCGCGCTAACTGTCGGATTTATCGTCCGGCAGTCCACCCGGGGGTACCCAAGTGGTTGATTTGTAGGCAAAGGGCAATCTCGAGATTAGGGAGCTCGAGGTAACACAAGAGACGCAAAGTTTATACAGGTTTGGGCTACCCGAAGGTATAATACCCTACGTCCTTTGCTCGGAGGTGATGTATTGCTCCGCTCAGCGAAGTTCCGGAAAACAACGGCGAGTTCGTGGTTACAATGGGCATGGGGATTAGATGAACTGAGGGGGTCGACCTAGGCCGCCTAATATAGGCTAATGACTTAGGGTTTACAAATAAGTTAACTCTAATTGTATCCAGCTACAACAAGGAAACTAATTTGAGTCGGCGTGTCTTGCAAGCTAAATCATCACCAGTCTTGTCCATCAAGTTCGAAGATCCTTATGGGCCGGCCTGGGTCGGCCCACATCGCTGTCAGACATGGCCCTAGGCCAACTATCACCCCTGTTAGTGGTGGGCCCAGGGGTACTCGTATCCCACAGGAACTTTTTCAATTTCTATGAAAAACAACCTTAGCCTACTATACTAGTGTTGCCCAAACCTAGAATTTTGTGGAATGCGAAGAGCACACTAAGCCGAGTCCTTAGACAAGCAAGAACAAGAAACAACAACTTGAATGTAAATGCTTGAAAGGAAATACGGGAAAGAAAAGAGAGGGCTCGAAGACAACCGGGTTTTTTCCCGTGGTATCGAGGAGTTGTCACTCCCCCCTAACCCATGTTGGAGCAATCACTAAGAGTATAGCTCCATCTTGATTCACCAAGAACCAAGTGCTTCACTAAGAATACCCCTTCTCCATCTCCGGAACGGCGGGCTTCAATCACCATGTACAACCTTGTATCTTGGGGCTCCCACAATCTCCAAGAGCTCACCAAGAACTTCTTCAATCACCAAGACCGGCTAGGTGCCGTCAAACACCAAGGGTAACAGGCCACAAAGTCATCACTTGATCAACACTAAGCCCAACTCAAGCTAGATGCACACTAAGTAGATGAACTAGCTCAAATTCACTCTAGATCTTGCACTATTCTCTCAAGTGGCTCCTTGCAACTCTCATGGGGTGTATCAGCTTGCCTGAGGTCCAAATAGCAGCCATAAACTCGACAAAGGGGGTATATATAGACTAGGCACCATGAAATAGCCGTTGCTCAACCACTCCCCAGAAAAACAACACGGCGTATAATACGCCACATGCAAAAGGTGCTATGGCGTATCTGTTGACACCAGATTTTGACTCGGCCAATATGAAAGGAATATTGTGCATGTCAGAATCAGGGCTGGAGGCCAAGTCCGATTCTGAGTTGAGGGTCTCTGATTCTGATCGGAGTTCGTCCGATGGAATCCTGATTGTATACGGGGCTAAGGGGGCTGGAGCGCGTACGACTTTCAAGGAAGGGATGTATCTAGAAGCTTCTTCAAGGCCTGATTGTGCGACAGTTGTAATAAATTTGGTAGTTCAGATTAGTTTGCTTTAAATAAATTAGACATATTGTCGTAGCCGACAAGGATTAGCTAGATTTCCAGGGTATAAATATAAACCCTGCGTCATTGTAAAGAACGTTCACACAACCATCAATACAAACACAACTTTCGGCCCTCGTGCCAACAACCCTTTTGTCGAGTTCTTCAGCAAGCAGGGCTGCATCATGTTGACTCCGGTTTGTCTGTAAGTGCGACACCTATCGAGTTATTTTTGGCTTTAGATTGAGGCGTATCGCCCTTCTTCATCTATATAATTCACCAATTTATCGAGTTGTTCTAGGCTTTAGATTGAAGCGTATCGCTCTTCTTCGTTTAGATCGCTCACCCTTTATCGTATCTTGCAGATTTTATCTTATCGATTTACATCTATTCGAAAGATCTATTTCGTTTCATTGCAATTCAAGTTCTACAATAGATCTATTCATATTGTTTATATAGCTGATTTAGATTTAATAAGCAAGTTACAAATAAATCTGATTTAAACGAGTTCTTTTATATACATCGATCTATCGGAGTAAGCAAGCTAATCGGTGCCCTCCTAGCAATGCTGTCTCAAAACTGATCCGATCGTTAGTGACACGAGATCTAGTTTGTTTATTACCTGTGAAAAGATGCATGTTAAAGAATGAATTTAAGTTAGGTTTATCTCCGATTCGGCTTCTATAGTCGATGGTTTGTTTTAATACGTCATATCATCATGAATCGAACTTATGGCCGATGGTTCATGCTCGCAAATCGGACTCCTTCTTATGTTGATCCGATTGCTAGAACGAATCGGGGCTTTGGCCGATGAGTTCCTTGTGGTTTATTGATTAAACTCTACCTTGTCAATTTCAGGTCAAATTGACTGGCACGCCACGAACCTCAAGATTTTGGACCTGCACTGAAGTAAAGCAAATCTTCCAGGCCACAGTGTTAATTTCTGAGAGTCAACGCCTGACTTTTTGGACGTCAACACATTTTGGCATGCACGGTGGGACCAGAAAGCTTCTGCGATGGCACCTCCTGGAGACAAAGGGGGTGAAATCCCTGCTATGACGATGGAAGACCTCAGTGACGAGCAGAAGAAACTCGTGGAAGCGCAACTTGAAGAATTCAAGAACATGTGCCTAGACTCATTCAGCAAGACTCGCAACGCTGTGATCAAGAAAAATCAGTTTCCTGTCCCCAAGGAAGTTTTTGATCAGATCACGGCAGAAGAGAGAAAATTCTTTCAAGACTATATAGATGCTGGTGTGAGTCATGCAGATTAACCAATCTGGGATATTGGTTAACACGGTGGTGGGGTTGATCGCCAAATTGCTGGATGGAGCAATATTGAAGGATATCCAGGAGGGACCTGCTTACTTTGATACCAGCGCTGCTTCAGCAATAAAGGATCTCGAGAAAAAGATTGTGCAGATCAATTCATCTACATCACCAGAGACACACCCTGAGTATTATGAGACTCCTAAAACAAAGAGATCAAAAGCTAAGGTGGCAGAAGGAGGTGAAGAAGAGGAAGAGGAGGAAGAAACAGGAGATAAAAATTCTGGCGCAACTCAACACATTGATCAGTTTGGTAGCCGTATTCCTGTGGTTGATGGCAAGATGGTGTATCCTTCCTACTTCAACACTGAAAATCCACCAAGGAACAAAGGGGCTGACTATCGGGAGCCGTCGATTAGGCCGTTGAGACACCAGTCATAATGACATCGACACGTGCTCCGATTGGTCAGGGAAATTATGCTTAGGAGGATTGGACAGATAAGATTGCTGATGTCATGAAGAATCAGTTTGGTTTGAAACCTAAGGGACAATCTTATCTGTATCGGAAGCCATATCCGGACTGGTTTGATACATTGCCAATGCCAGCCCGATTCAGGATTCCGGATTTTTATAAGTTTTCTGGACAAGGGGATGTTACCACCATTGAGCGTATCAGTCACTATACAATCCAATATGGTGAAGTAGCAGCAATTGATCCATTGAAAGTAAAGCTTTTCCCTATGTCTCTCTCTGGTTCGGCCTTTTCGTGATTTTCTTCATTACCACCAAATTTCATCAATAACTGGGCCGATCTAGAGAAACAATTTCACGCCTATTTCTTTATAGCGGTACAAGAAACCAGACTGTCTGATTTGACAGCTCTCCGACAGAGGAATGGGGAATCGGTCAGTGAATTCGTTCAAAGATTTAGAGATGTCCGCAGCCGATGCTATTCACTGAATTTATCGGAGGGTGTTGACGGTCCATAGACGCGCCAATTGTGAACCGCAAGCGCACGGATCATCGTAGCTTTTCCCTTAGAGTATTCCATCCAAGGTTTATCAATCCGTGGATCGACAATGAACTACCTAGGGTTTTCCATCTAATCTAACAGATCTATTCCTAGCGTTAGGCATAGATTGCATATGAGGGTAAACCTTTAGGATATGAATGGGTGTAAAGGTTGATCACATCCATAACATAGGCAAAGGTAAAGAGCAACCAAAGGATAAACGGGCATATCGTCTTCTAATTATAGTTCTAGCAAATAAGAGTAAGCGCATCACGCATCTCATCTAGAGCCGTCTTCAAACCCTTACCTCCGGTCAACCTCCCGAGAACGCCACCCTATGTGGGATCACAACCTGTCACGATGCTCCCTATCGGCGTGGTTAGTACAAGAGCACGTCCACAAGTGAACGTGTTTAGATATCATGAAGGGTCGACATACTAGATCTAATCACCATGATTACATAAAGCATGTTATATAGTCTAAATATGTATTAGACTAAGGAACAATCATATTCATGATAGGTAGAAAGCATAGAAGGAGGCATCAAGTCGCTAATAGATTGGATGACATGAAGAACATTACTCATATAATAGATGTGTTTGGATCGTCACCACCGAATACATACCATTGATGACTCCAACTTGCTCATGAACTCCGCCATAGCACAACCACGTAGGGAGGCCATGGCGGCTAAGGTAGGCCTAAGCCATCCCTAGATAACTTCGAAGACTTGCGGCGGCCGTCGTCTCCTTTTGGTGTATGCCCTAGGTTTCGCCGAGTCCTGGTGGATTGATTTGCGTGGCTCCTGGCACCGGGGCTATAAATAGTCCGAGTAAACCCTAGCTCGAATGGGAGGCCGAGGCGGCGCAGAAACAACCCAGGCCAGCCGGCCTGGGTCCTCTGGGCTGGCTGGCCCAGGGCTTTTCTGTGGCCCCTCGGTCCCATCTGTCGCGTGCATGCTTCTAGATCCTCCAGGAGTTGTTTTGCCAATGCATGTGGGTATTTGACATCGGTTGCTTCGGGATAAGATTGGATCTTGATGTCTTTCCATATGTTTGCCTGATTCGCCTTGATCCCGAAGTCATCCGACCTTATCTTCAAGTCATTGCCCTTCCATATTCTTGGAGGTTGGTGCACCATAGATGAGAGAGAATGAAATCCGAGTCACATGGCCTTCATTCCTCCGCTCTTATGCATGATCTCGGTCTTTGTCCAAAAGTGCTCATTTATAGCTCAAAAACCTGCGTAAACCAAAATCCTCCAAAAATACATGCCATATGCAATTATTTCAAGTGCCAAGTGGCGGGTTAGTATATGAATTGGTCCCAAAACACCACTTAAATAGCACTAAAAGTGTGTCGCTAACGAGCGTCAACAATCCCCCCATGCTTAAACCTTGCTCGTCCTCGAGTAAGTCCAAGATCTTTACTTAACAAGGAAATCAGCGTTGCCCTTCAATGTTTTCCTCGCACTTAGTTATACACAACAAGACACATTGCTCTCAAGTGTTTAGCATTTAGAGTTCAAGTTGTGACCGGCTACTTTTCATTATGGAAGATAGACTAGCAATAAAGAACAAGCCACTATAATAAATACAATGTTCTTGAACTTAAGCGAACTTTAGACCTTTACCTTGTTCCATCGTGAAGAGTTTTCAAAAAGATGCATATCCAACATAAGTGAGATTCTCTTGCAAAAGCTTATGGAAACACTCATCTCATCAAGTCACTCATTGTCGGATTTATGGATCCGGCAGTCCACACAGGGTAGCCTATGTGGTTGATTTGTTGAGAGACAGATCGAGGATCACAAGTCGATGGTAACACAAGACGTAAGGATTGAACAGGTTCGGGCCGTCAAGATGACGTAATACCCTACGTCCTGTGTTGGGTGTATGGATTGATGTGTATGAAGTTCCTGAAGGATATCCGTAGTTGGGTTCTGTCGTTCTCGTGTTTTGGAGGGGGGTCCCAAGGCACCTTATATAGTCCGGTTGCCTTGAGTTACAAGTCGGCTAGAGATCGTAACCTACCCGGAATACAAGGATTCGATCCTATAACGATTACAGATATCTTTCCCTAGAATTCCGACTAGTTTATCTTGATCTCCGATCTTCTTGCGAGATACGCCGTCTGCTTCCTTGTCCCGCGCGCCGTCGTACCCGTCCCGGCTTGTCCGACTGGTGGGCCTCCCGAGTGGTGGGCCATCCAATCTGACAACCTGGCCCGATAGTACTCGGATTGGGCCGCCCCTTGCTGGTTGGGCCAATCCACCTTCTGGGTACCCCCGGGGGTCTATCCCCGACAAGCCCCCGAGTAGTACATGGTTGAGCGACAACCCGGCGAGGTCGTGCTATCTGCTGAGCTTCGAATTTGCTGCGGTTGGAAGCAAAACCGCGTGATACTGGAGAGAAAAGAGAGCCGTCTACAATGGATGCGCCGCGAGGTACGTCCGTTGGCCGTAGCCCCCGAGCCTTGAAGCGATTCCGGAGGAATCGGTCCAAGGGTTTGTAGCCTTGTTCTGATCATCTTCGTCGTGGTCGCCAGACAATCAACGGATGCGCCGCGAGGTGCGTCCGTTGGCCGTAGTGAAAGCATCTAGGCCCCTCTAATTGTGTTTTGGTAATTAATGATAACCATATTGGACTAACTATTTCATTGAGGATATGAGAATAGGTTAGTCCCGTGAGATGATTGAGCTTCAACGGTTAATTAACGATGGATATGTATGTTGAAACCAAGGAAGCTCAAGGCAAAGGTAAAAGATAGGATATTTTCTTTTACCGGTCATGAGGTGTTTAGAGAAGATTGTTGACCGGATTGGTAGGCTAGATAGCCGTACTATCAAGAGGGGTCAATTTCATTTGCATGACGAATTTCTAGTGCCACTTTGCTCAAATGGTTGCATTGCATGCATGAGAGCTAACTTTGTTGAGAAAGTGGGAAGAGAAAAGAAAATAGAGCGTGTGCTGAATGTGGTACTGCGGACGGTCCGCAGGCTACAGGCGGACAGTCCGCGGGAGGCGGACAGTCCGGCCGGTAGCAAGCGGACGGTCTGCATGTCAACTAACTTTCTGAGAATTTGACTAAGTGTTGGAAGGGTCTGCTGAGACTTTGAAGGCGGACGGTCCGCCTGTCATTTTCTGTGAAGCGGACCGTGGTGGCGGACCGTTTACGCAGGAACGTGTTATGGGGGTTCCAGGCCTCTTTTATATTGCGGACGGTCCGCAGTTATCTTTGATGGGTCCTTAGTTGCGTGGAGAGCTGTGCAACTAACTCTGAGGCGGACGGTCCGGCCTGAGGGGGCGGACGGTCTGCCTACCGCGTAATGGTAATCTCTGACATGTTTGACTTTTGGAAAGTAGCCGTTGAGGCTGAGGCGGACGGTCCTCCAAGTGGGTAGCGGACGGTCCGCCAGTCCTCTGTTTTCACGGGATTTGAAGGTAACGGCTAGTCTTGAGGGGGTGGAGTATATATACTCCACCCACGGGGAAGGAGTCTCTCTCTTGGCACTTCTGAAGCATATTTGACATACTTGAGCCTTCTTCCACCTCTCACTCACTCCTATTGCTTAGAGTTGCATTCTTGTGAGTGTGAGAGAGTTCTAGTGCATTGCATCAAGTGTTTGAGCTTTGGGGCACTAGAAGTTCATCAAGCAAGCGTCATCGACTTGTTACTCTTGGAGGTTGCCGCCTCCTAGACGGCTTGGTGGTTGTGGCCGGTTGAAGCACTTCAAAGAAGATTGTGAAGTTGCTCCCGCCTTGATTGTGAGAGGTTTGTGCTCACCTCACCGGAGAGGGAAGAGCAACACTAGTGGAATCGAGGTTTGGAGAGGTTCATTGATTCAAGCCGGCGCATACATCAAGCGAGGTCTTGATAGAGGAGCGGTTGAAGCTTTGAATCCACCTCAACGTGGATTAGGGGTGACCGGCAAGTCATCGATACCACGGGATAAATTTCGTCTCTCTTGATCGGTTAATTCTTTGCTCTACTCAATTATCGCATTTACTTTGAGCAATTTACCTTCCTAGAGATTGAATTGCATCTTGTCACCCTAGGTTGCAAACCTTGACATAGGACTAGACTTAGTAGATATAGGTTTCACCTTGTGTTACTAATAAAACTTGTTGAGTTTTGTGATTGAAGTTTAAAACCGCCTATTCACCCCCCTCTAGTCGGTATCCTAGATCCTACAAGTGGCATCAGAGCCGAGGACTCCATATTTGAAGGATTTAACCATCCCGGAGTAGGATAAAATGGGTGAAGAAAAGCCAATCAACCTCAACAATGTGGGGAAACCACCATTCTTCGATGGAAACAACTATGATTATTGGAAGACAAGAATGAGGGTTCATCTCAAGACAATAAACAAGAGAATTTGAGAAATTGTAGATGATGGTTTTGTCATTCTTGATCAAGCCCACAAGACTCCTAAAGATGAAGCAAATGAGTCACTCAATGATCAAGCAATGAATGTGCTTTATGAGGCTCTATCCATTAGTGAGTTCAACCGTGTGAAGAATATTGAAACCGCTCAAGATATTTGGTTGAAGCTCATGAAAATTCATGAGGGAACATCCACGGTGAAAGAAGCAAAGCTATATGTATACAAAGGAAAATTCAATGAGTTTGTCATGAATATTGATGAAGATGTGTCCACCATGTTCAACCGGTTGAATGAGATTGTGAATGAGCTCAAAGGTCTTGGATTTGATGTCCTGGATCAAGACTTCTCTCACAAGTTCCTTAGGTGTCTCCCCGAAAAGTATGACACTATTGTGACACTACTTGTGAGATCCGACTTGAAGAAAATGACACCCACCGAGGTGCTTGGTGAAGTGCTTACTCATGATATCTTCAAGAAGTCTCAAAAGGAAGCTCATGGACTAGCAAATGATGACAACAAGAAGAACATTGCTCTTAAGGCCAAGTCAACCAAAGAAGCTAATGATGATGAAGGAGGAAATAGGGTTGAATCCGATGAAGAGATGGCTCTCTTTGTGAAGAGATTTAATAGAATCATGAAGAAGAACTATGACAAGAAAGGTCAATCCTCAAAGAAAAATCCTTTTGAAGACAAGAAGTGTTATGAGTATGATGAAATTGGGCACATAGCTATCAATTGCCCAAACAAGAAGAAGAAGGACAAGAAGAAGAAGGACAAGAAGAAGAGGAAATTCTTCAAGAAGAAGAAGAATGGTCAAGCATACTATGTGGAGTGGGATTCCGATGATAGCTCTGACTCGGATGATGATGATGATGATGATGAGAAGCCCTCCAAGGGAATTGCCGGCATCGCCATCAAGGAAGCTCCATCCCTCTTCTCCAAGCCTTTTTGTCTTATGGCAAAAGGTGAAGCAAAGGTATCAAATGATGATGAACTAGATGATGATATTGATGATGATGATGAAATATCTTATAATGATCTAGTTCAAATGCTTAATGATTCTAATGAACTATTGCGCAAGAAGAGTGAAAAGATATGGACTTGAAGAGAAAATACTTCTCTCTTCAAGAACTCCATGAGGAGCTAAAGACTTCTCATGAAAATCTTAAGGACTCTCATGACAAGGTTAAAACCTCAAATGAGATACTTAAGGAAAAGCATGAGGAGCTTAAGGAAGCTCATCACACTCTCCTTGCACAAGAGTCCATAAAAGTTAAATATGATTCATGTGCTAAATGTGAAAAACTTGAAAGTTTATATAGTGCTCCTAGTTCATCTAACCCATCTTGTAGCACAAGTGATGGCTCTTGCTCAAGTGACGAACTTTCATGTGATGCTTCTCTTATATTGGAGAGTGAATCTTTGAAGAAGGAAATTGATTGTTTATCCAAGGATCTTACCAAATGGTTTGGTAGCCATGTAAGATTCAATCATTGTTGGACAAATCAAAAGTTCACATTGAACAAGAATGGATTTGGATATTTGCCCAAGAAAGGGGAAAAGGCTTTCATCCCCGTAGTGAATGAGTTTGTCAAGTCAAAGGTACTTCGTAATGAAGAAGAAACTCATATGTCTTGTCATATTTGCAAGAAGAAAGTTGACATTAATCACCAATGCAAGAGCAAGAAGCCCGTATCCTTTGATGCATCCTATGTTCTTAAGAAAGATAAAAAGGGTGTAGTTTGTGCTAAGTTTGTTGGTCTTCCCATTAGTGGCACTAAGAAGAAAGCCATATGGGTGCCTAAGGTTTTGGTAACTAACATCCAAGGGCCCAAGCAAATTTGGGTACCTAAAAGCAAGTGAATTCCTTTTGTAGGTGGATTACAAGGCCGGAGGTAAACATTGGGTGGTTGATAGTGGATGCTCTCAACACATGACCGGCGAAGCAAAGATCTTTACTACTCTTGACAAAGAATCCGACTATGATGATATCACCTTCGGTGACAATGGCAAGGGTGAAGTAAAGGGATTGGGCAAGATCACTATCTCTAATGAGTATTCTCTCTCAAATGTGCTATTAGTTGACTCTCTCAAGTTTAATCTATTGTCGGTATCTCAACTTTGTGATCTTGGTTATAAGTGTTCTTTTACTAGTGAAACTTTTGAAGTAACTAGTAAAGATGAAAGCATTAGCATATTCAAGGGGTTTAGGCATGAGAGCTTATATTTGGTGGATTTCTCATCTAGTCGTGCCAAGTTGACCACTTGTTTGTTCTCTAAATCATCTTTGGGTTGGTTGTGGCATAGAAGGCTAGCTCATGTTGGAATGAAGCAACTCAACCGATTATTGAAGCATGATCTAGTAGAAGGCTTGAAGAATGTGAAGTTTGACAAGGACAAATTGTGTAGTGCTTGTCAAGCCGGCAAACAAGTGTCAAACTCTCATCCTAACAAGAGTGCTATGTCAACCACAAGACCTTTGGAATTATTGCATATGGATTTGTTTGGTCCTACAACCTATAGAAGTATTGGGGGAAATTGCTATTGTCTTGTGATTGTTGATGACTATTCAAGATACACATGGGTTTTCTTTCTTCATGACAAGGCCGACACTTGTGATATATTCAAGAATTTTGTAACAAGGGCCGAGAATGAGTTTGAGCACAAATTGAAGAAAGTAAGAAGTGACAATGGTAGTGAGTTCAACAATACAAGAGTTGAAGAATTTTGTAATGAGAAGGGAATCAAGCATGAATTCTCAACCAAGTATACACCGGAGCAAAATGGTCTTGTTGAGAGGAAGAATAGAACTTTGATTGATATGGCAAGGTCAATGCTTTCGGAGTACAATGTTTCGGATTCTTTTTGGGCCGAAGCAATCAATACCGCTTGTCATGCATCAAATAGGCTTTATTGTCATAGATTCTTCAACAAGACACCATATGAACTTCTCATTGGAAGAAAGCCAAACATTTCATATTTTAGGGTCTTTGGTTGCAAATGCTATATCTTGAGGAAAGGCACTAGACTATCAAAGTTTGAAAGCAAATGTGATGAAGGATTTCTTCTTGGATATTCATCTTGTAGCAAGGCTTATAGAGTGTATAACAAGTCCAAGGGATTTGTGGAAGAAGCCTATGATGTTGAATTTGATGAAACAAATGGCTCACAAGAAGAGAAAGAAAATCTAGAAGATGTGAGAAATGATGAGTTGAGGGAAGCTATGAAGACCATGTCTATTGGTGATATTAGACCTAGAAGAGAAGAAGATAATGATAATGGTCCATCAATCTCTATTGGAGTGAATACCTCTACTTCAACCACAAGTGATAATGTTCAATCTCAAGATGATGGTGAAGCAAGTAATGTCAATGCAACTTCATCTAGTGAGCAAGTTGTTACTACTATACAACCCTCAACCTCTACACAAGAATCTATTGATCAACCAAGAGTTCATCATGCCATCGCCAAAGATCACCCCATTGATCAAATTGTGGGTGACATTAGTAAGGGTGTTCAAACTCGATCTCGTGTTGCTTCATTTTGTGAACACTTCTCTTTTGTATCTTGTGTTGAACCTAACCGTGTAGATGAAGCACTAAATGATCCGGATTGGGTGAATGCTATGCATGAAGAATTGAATAATTTCACCCGGAACAAGGTTTGGGAGCTAGTAGAGAGACCCAAGAATCATAATGTGATTGGTACAAAATGGGTATTCTGGAACAAGCAAAATGAAGATGGGATTGTTGTGAGAAACATGGCAAGATTGGTTTCTCAAGGGTATACTCAAGTTGAAGGCTTGGATTTTGGTGAAACATTTGCTCCCGTGGCTAGATTGGAAGCTATAAGAATTCTATTGGCCTATGCTTGCTCTCACAATATCAAGCTATATCAAATGGATGTCAAAAGTGCTTTCTTAAATGGCAAGATTAGTGAACTAGTATATGTTGAACAACCTCCCGGTTTTGAAGATCTTGACAAGCCTAATCATGTATACAAGCTCTCTAAAGCTCTCTATGGGTTGAAGCAAGCACCTCGTGCTTGGTATGAAAGGCTTAGGGACTTTCTCATTTCTAGGGGATTCAAAATTGGAAAGGTGGATAATACCTTGTTCACTAAGAAGATTGACAATGACATATTCATATGCCAAATTTATGTTGATGACATCATATTTGGTTCAACCAATGAAGATTATTGCAAGAAATTCGGTGATATGATGTCAAATGAATTTGAAATGTCTATGATTGGTGAATTGAGCTTCTTCCTTGGTCTTCAAATCAAGCAAATGAGGGAAGGCACATTTGTTTGCCAATCTAAATATGTGAAGGATCTATTGAAGAGGTTTGGTATGGAAGATGCTAAACCTATCAAGACTCCTATGGCTACTAATGGACATCTTGATCTTGATGAGGGAGGTAAACCGGTAGATCTTAAACTCTATAGATCCATGATTGGTAGTTTGCTTTATCTTACCGCATCTAGGGCCGATATCATGTTTAGTGTGTGCATGTGTGCAAGGTTTCAAGCCGCACCTAAAAAATGTCATTTGACCGCCGTCAAACGTATATTGAGATATTTGAAGTATTCTCCTAATATTGGTCTTTGGTATCCCAAGGGTGCTCATTTTGATTTGGTTGGATATTCGGACTCGGATTATGCGGGATGCAAGGTTGATAGGAAGAGCACATCCGGTGGTTGTCAATTTCTTGGAAGATCTCTTGTTTCTTGGTCTTCAAAGAAATAAAATTCAGTGGCTCTCTCTACCGCCGAAGCGGAATATATCTCGGCGGGAAGTTGTTGTGCTCAATTATTGTGGATGAAGCAAACTCTTCTTGATTTTGGAGTGGATTTCAAAAATATACCTCTCTTATGTGATAATGAAAGTGCCGTGAAGATAGCTAACAATCCGGTTCAACATTCTAGAACCAAACATATTGATATACGGCATCACTTTCTTAGGGATCATGTGAGCAAGGGAGATATTATAATTGATGGAATTAGCACCAAGGATCAATTGGCGGATATCTTTACCAAGCCATTGGATGAGCAAAGGTTTTGTTACTTGAGAAATGAGCTTAATGTCATTGACTTCTCCAATGTGTCTTGAAACTAGGCTCACATGTTTATTGCTTATCTAACTCTATTTTTATGCAATTTATTTGTGTCTTGTATTCATTTCATTGCATAAACTCCATGGTTCTTGGTCCAAAGTTCTCATTAGATACTTTTGATGATCATATATACCTCAGTGGAATCATTGTGAAAAGATTTGAGAAGAAATTCAGGAAAGAAATTCAAAAGGTGACAAAATACAGTAAATCTCGGGCTGGAAACTCTGGTATTGCGGACCGTCCGCCACACATGGACCGGACCGTCCGCGGGTTGCGGACCGTCCGCGAGGACAAGGCGGACCTTCCGCAGGTGTTGTGGAATATTCTTCAGAATATCATTTTGGATCTGAAAATTAGAAAATGAGGACAGAGGCGGACCGTCCGCGTCCCCTTAGCGGACAGTCTGCGACGGTCGGGCGGAAGTGGACCCGCGCCGGACCGAAGGGATATACGGAGAGGGGACCTATCGTTCTCAGAACAGCAGCCGCCATCTCTCTCTCATTCTTTTTCTCCTCCAAAGCAAAAGTCAAGGACACCGTTAGGGAGAGATTTTGGCGCATCCCCGGACCAACCGGAGCTCATCCCCCGGACCTTCCGCGCCTCAAGGATCATGTCTTCTCGGTATTTAGTCAAAACCCTAAGTGATTCTCATGGATTTCATTCATATTTTTAGTTAGGGTTTGATATGGGGATTTCAATTTCAACCATGGATTTGAGAAATTTGTTGGGGGAATATGTTGAGCAAGTCAAGGGGATGTTATGGCTATGATTTGGTGCAGTTTTGTTGGCTATAATTAGAGATCGGGCAATGGATTAGAGGATGGTTACTGTTTTGGTCGCGGTCTCCAGGTGACCTGCGGACCGTCCGCCACCCCCTGGCGGACAGTACGCCTGTCGCCTGTGACAGCAACTGGGACAGTGGCCTATATGGTTTTGGTTTTCAATTCTATATGATTGTCACTTATAATTGAAATATATTTATGGCAGTGCTGGTGGTCGTCCAAAGAAGGTTGTGGCAAAGAAGAAGAAGGGAAGTTCATCTAAAAGGTCTAGAGTAGATGACTCAGATTCAGGGGATGAATATTTGCCTAGTGACTCAGAGCATGTGCAGACTGATACTGAGGTAGAGGCTGAGGAGGCTGAAGATGAATTGATTGATGAGACTGTGAATCTTGCAGGGAGACAGTGGAGTCAAAATTCATACAGAGATGCTAGGGCTCCTTACCAATATGATTTGCCCCGGGATACCTCAAACTTGTTCTTTCATACTCGGGTGCATGAAGATGCTTTCTATGGTCACATGGTTCACAAGAATGTGTACAAGCATCAAACCATTGACTTCTTCTACATGATCAACCAACCTGCGATGAGTGCTCTTGTCCCAAAACTTGAGCATCTTGGCTTGAGGCAGTTTATGGAGCACAGGTGTCAATGGAATGAGGCTGTCATCCGTCAATTCTATGCCACAACAGAGGTGAACATGGAGGAAAAGAAGCTTGAATGGATGACAGGCACAAACAGGTACTCTGCTACCTTTGTTGAGTTTGCAGCAGCAAATGAGCTCAATTATGATTTGATCTGTGCGGATGGGAGCTATGACATCACTGATGAGTTGCACTTGAACCTTCATAGCATCACTCCTTTCTATGAGCCTGCTAGAACCCATATTCCTAGAGTATACTGCAAGACTATAGGGTTAAGGCACTATCCAGCTGTGCTCAACAAGATCTCTAGGGTCACTGTCCTTCCTAAGAGTGGCTATAAGGATGCTTTTATTGGATGGGCACCAAACTTTGTGAAGCATGTCATGTCAAATGAGAGGATGGATGTGGTGAAGCTCATCATGTATCAAATAAATGAAAAGAAAACTAACTTTGAGATCAACCTTTACCATGCTCCCTACATCATGTCACTCATTCTTGCCAAGATCAAGTTCAAAGGACCATGCAATGTGAAGCATCTTCCATTCAGGCCATTCAAGAATGACAGAGTATTTCTTGAGAGGGAGGTGACCGAGTTTCTAGATGCAGATGTCAATGAGGCTTGGGAGGAATATGTGCCTCATGAGCAAGGAGGAGCACATGATGCTCAAGATGCCGATGCACAGGCTATGCCACCTCCACCTCCTCCTCCACAGCAGCCACAGTGGGCACCTCCAGCTGGTTATTTTGATCCATACTTCGCCTCTATGCAGCAGTCCATGATCACTCAGTTTGAGCAGATGCAGATGGGTTTCAACACCCACTTTGAGGCATATGGGCAGCAGTTGAATGCAAATCTAGAGAACATGCAGACTCGCCTTGATAGGCAGCATCAGGAGCTTATGGATAGGCAGCAGCAGCTTGAGACTCGCTTTGACAACTTCCACACTACCTTCTCAGGCTTCGCAGATCACTTTCATTCAATCTATCCGGCTCCAGTGCCTCCTCCAGAGTTTCACCCTCACCAGCCATTTTATCGTCCTCCACAGCCGCCTCAGGGTGATTAGGACCCTCTTTTGGTCTTTGATGGCAAAGGGGGAGAAGAATTTGGAGTGATTCATTGAAGATTCATGAAGATAAGGGGAGCTTTGGGCTTGGGGATCATGGAAACATTGCATGTGCATGTTTAATTTTCGCTTTGCATGAACTATTTGTGTGCTTGTAATATCTTATGCTTTGAGGTGTGGAACTAGAACTTGTGTTTGAACCTTGTTGGATGTAATTGCATTTCTTTAGCTTAATATGGCTTGTTCTAGTTCTTGTGGTTTTTCGAGGCTAACCCTTTATCTCTTATGTTCATTGAATATTATATATATCTTGTGTAGCCTCGATTGCCTTTTTGTAGGGGAAACTCCGGAATTTTCTTATCTAATGCATATGAATATATTCAAAATGCAAAAATACATGCACATATGTAGGGGGAGTTCTTCTCTACAAAATGAATTTTGAGTTCATTTATCCATTCATAAATATTGGTTTCATTGAAATGGGTAAGCGTTCTCAAAGTTCAAAAACCTTCTCTTATCACTCCTTTCAATGGTTGTCATCAATTACCAAAAAGGGGGAGATTGAAAGCATCTAGGCCCTCTAATTGTGTTTTGGTAATTAATGATAACCATATTGGACTAACTATTTCATTGAGGATATGAGAATAGGTTAGTCCCGTGAGATGATTGAGCTTCAACGGTTAATTAACGATGGATATGTATGTTGGAACCAAGGAAGCTCAAGGCAAAGGTAAAAGATAGGATATTTTCTTTTACCGGTCATGAGGTGTTTAGAGAAGATTGTTGACCGGATTGGTAGGCTAGATAGCCGTACTATCAAGAGGGGTCAATTTCATTTGCATGACGAATTTCTAGTGCCACTTTGCTCAAATGGTTGCATTGCATGCATGAGAGCTAACTTTGTTGAGAAAGTGGGAAGAGAAAAGAAAATAGAGCGTGTGCTGAATGTGGTACTGCGGACGGTCCGCAGGCTACAGGCGGACAGTCCGCGGGTGGCGGACAATCCGACCGGTGGCAAGCGGACGGTCCGCATGTCAACTAACTTTCTGAGAATTTGACTAAGTGTTGGAAGGGTCTGCTGAGACTTTGAAGGCGGACGGTCCGCTGGGAATGGCGGACGGTCCGCCTGTCATTTTCTGTGAAGCGGACCGTGGTGGCGGACCTTTTACGTAGGAACGTGTTCTGGGGGTTCCAGGCCTCTTTTATATTGCGGACGGTCCGCAGTTATCTTCGGTGGGTCCTTAGTCGCGTGGAGAGTTGTGCATCTAACTCTGAGGCAGACGGTCCGGCCTGAGGGGGCGGACGGTCCGCCTACCGCGTAACGGTAATCTCTGACACGTTTGACTTTTGGAAAGTAGCCGTTGAGGCTGAGGCGGACAGTCCGCCAAGTGGGTAGCGGACGGTCCGCCAGTCCTCTGTTTTCATGGGATTTGAAGGTAACGGCTAGTCTTGAGGGGGTGGAGTATATATACTCCACCCACGGGGAAGGAGTCTCTCTCTTGGCACTTCTGAAGCATATTTGACATACTTGAGCCTTCTTCCACCTCTCACTCACTCCTATTGCTTAGAGTTGCATTCTTGTGAGTGTGAGAGAGTTCTAGTGCATTGCATCAAATGTTTGAGCTTTGGGGCACTAGAAGTTCATCAAGCAAGCGTCATCGACTTGTTACTCTTGATGGTTGCCGCTTCCTAGACGGCTTGGTGGTTGTGGCCGGTTGAAGCACTTCAAAGAAGATTGTGAAGTTGCTCCCGTCTTGATTGTGAGAGGTTTGTGCTCACCTCACCAGAGAGGGAAGAGCAACACTAGTGGAATCGAGGTTTGGAGATGTTCATTGATTCAAGCCGGCTCATACATCAAGCGAGGTCTTGATAGAGGAGCGGTTGAAGCTTTGAATCCACCTCAACGTGGATTAGGGGTGACCGGCAAGTCATCGATACCACGGGATAAATTTTGTCTCTCTTGATCGGTTAATTCTTTGCTCTACTCAATTATCGCATTTACTTTGAGCAATTTACATTCCTAGAGATTGAATTGCATCTTGTCACCCTAGGTTGCAAACCTTGACATAGGACTAGACTTATTAGATATAGGTTTCACCTTGTGTTACTAATTAAACTTGTTGAGTTTTGTGATTGAAGTTTAAAACCGCCTATTCACCCCCTCTCTAGTCGGTATCCTAGATCCTACACGTAGCCCCCGAGCCTTAAGGCGATTCCGTAGGAATCGGCTCAAGGCTTATTCGAGGAGCATCTTGACATTTTCTTCTGGCGTCAATTTCGGCAGCCCGCCCCCTAAACGCGAGGGTCCAAGCGTGCCGACAAGTCATCCCGGTGCCAGCCCCCGAGCGTGAGGGCCGAGGCACGCCGAGTAGTCGTCCCGGTGCCAGCCCCCGAGCGTGAGGGCCGAGCACGCCGAGTAGTCGTCCCGGCACCAGCCCCCGAGCATGAGGGCCGAGGCGCGCCGAGTAGTCGTCCTGGCGCCAGCCCCCGAGCGTGAGGGCCGAGGCGCGCCGAGTATTTGAGGGCCGAAGGGCGCCGAGTAGTCGTCCATACCCTGCAGCGAAAACACAGTACGACGGCAGTATATGATGCAATAAAACGCAAATCCGAGAAGAAAAGTAGTCGGCAATGCTTAAAAACAATTCCTGCTTTCAGCTTTTTAAGTCTATTAATTTCTTCGGGTAGTTAGCCTGTTACGTTTATGCACCTGATCCCCGATAGCCATAGTCCATAGCGCAGGGAGCTGGGCCGCATGCACGCGTAGGAGCGCAGGCGTACGGAGGAGTCGAGGCTTCACGGATTAAGGTGTGTGCTCCCCGAGTACCTTAGCAATTTGTTTAAAAGCCTACGGAGTTGCAGTCTGGACAGACCAGGTTGTATATGCAGTCGGAGCATGACCAGGGTAGTCGCCGAAAGTCACGGAGACATAGGAGAACCGAGGCATACGAATATATACGGAAGACGTAAAATATTTAATAAAAATAATACTTAGCTTTGATTTATGTCCGAGTCAAAAAATTGATATGTCGCCCTTGCGTGGACGTCGTGTCCGAGTGGACAAGGTCGTCGTCGAAGTTGGCCAGCCGGGATAAGACTTGTTCTGGATTGGAGATCAGGCCGCTCGCATGTTCAGGATGCGAGGATCATCACTGGCCGCTGGGTTGCCGGCAGAGTTCGCGTGTGCAGCAGAGCCAGCTGCGATCTGAGCCTGCGCCGCCGCTCCGCGGCAACACCTGGTGGCCGTCGCGGTGTGCGCCTTTAGTCCTGCCCCGACTGCTCCGTATCTTCGTGTACGCCGGATTGCTTTGGGGTTCCTGGCGACGGTCGAGGGGCAGCATGGCACAAACGACCTCTTCATGCACCAACTCATCTCCGTGCGTAGTGTTGGCCGCATGGCTTTGTTGCTCAGGGCTCGGTCACGCATACACGCAAGAGAGAAAAAAAGATTAGAAAACAATTAGATGATGCATGCATGCTCGTACATGAAAAGGAGAGAGACAAATAAGATTAGAAAAATAATTAAGGGCATGCTCATCCGGTAGATGTATCCCGTGGTGGTGGAGCACGTAAACTTTTGCGCCGACGGATTCGGCCATGACGACGCAACAGCTTTTTCAGATTGAAACGGAGAGGCCGAGTTGACATGGAGATCGATCGGAGGCCGCCGAGTGCTTTCCTTCTGACGCAACATAGTGCAGCTTTTGGAGATCGATACGGAGAACAGACCTGCACACGAACTCGCTACTGAAAGTAGCAGCAGTAGTAGATTGATCCCGTCAGACAGGATTACTTGGAGCGCCCAAGACACGCCGTGTGCCGCCGAATTACTCAACGGAGTTAGGCGGTGATGGCAGCCCGCAGGATCATGGAGGGCACGCCCGAGCAGCGCCGACGCCCACGCCATGTTTCATAGATGGATCTGCCATTGAGCTTGTAGATTGATCTCGTCAATCTCCCCCTACCTGGCGCGCCAACTGTCGGATTTATGGACCCGGCAGTCCACACAAGGTAGCCTATGTGGTTGATTTGTTGAGAGACAGATCGAGGATCACAAGTCGATGGTAACACAAGGCGCAAGGATTGAACAGGTTCGGGCCGTCAAGATGACGTAATACCCTACGTCCTGTGTTGGGTGTATGGATTGATGTGTATGAAGTTCCTGAAGGATCTCCGTAGTTGGAATCTGTCGTTTTCGTGTTTTGGAGGGGGGTCCCAAGGCACCTTATATAGTCCGGTTGCCTTGAGTTACAAGTCGGCTAGAGATCGTAACCTACCCGGAATACAAGTATTCGATCCTATAACGATTACAGATATCTTTCCCTAGAATTCCGACTAGTTTATCTTGATCTCCGATCTTCTTGCGAGATACACCGTCTGCTTCCTTGTCCCGCGCGCCGTCGTACCCGTCCCGGCTTGTCCGACTGGTGGGCCTCCCGAGTGGTGGGCCATCCAGTCTGACAACCCGGCCCGATAGTACTCGGATTGGGCCGCCCTTTGCTGGTTAGGCCAATCCGCCTTCTGGGTACCCCGGGGGTCTATCCCCAACACTCATGCCTATACTAGATTATTTTCATCCTATTCTACTCATATATGAAAATGGAAGGCTTATGCGGAGCTTGGTAGGAAAAAACAATCCTAGCAAAACATTATATTTCAAGTATTGTCAAACTAAGAGAGAGATCTATTGGAATTACCGAGACTAGTCAAAAAAGCCATGGAGAATAAATGTTGGAAAGAGAGAGGGATGGAACACACATATTTAGATAGGTGGACATGTGCAAATGGCAAGTGGATGATCCCGAGGCACAAATGAAGTCCTCGTTATCAGATTGCACATGGTTGGAATATTTGAGTATGGAATAATCTTTAAGGCACTATGAAATTTAATGAAGCAAAAAGAACTAAGAAGCATTTATTTTCATATCTCTTTTTTTCTTTCCTTTCTTCCTTTTTCAACACATATTTTTTTCTTTTTTCTTTTCTTTCTTTATGCTCCTTAGACCTTCTAACAATCATTAGTACTTACTTAGCACCTCCCCCCATGCTTAAACGATTGCTCGTCCTCGAGCATAGAAGTGGTGGCTAATGCTGGAGTAAGTATCCATCTCAATCTTTTGAAAAATGGTTTGAATCTTCAGGGAGTATCTTATCGTCGAATATTGAAGCCATTGGAGGAGGATAGGGGGGTAGGTCTGTAGGCTCATGGTGTTGAAACCGGCCGGCCCACTTATTGTGGACCTCCATTTCTTCTAATCTTTCTTCTATGCACTCTTTGATGCCTCCCAAATATATTCCTTGTGTCAAGCTCTTGATTCTCCAGATTTTCCTCGAGATGATAATCCATACTCAAATTGGGTTGTGGTCAAGGAGGTAATCACAAAAAGATATTTGGGTTTAGGGTGGATATTCAGCGAAGTTTGCGAAGTTTCTGGTGTAGAAACTCACAATGCATGGATAGAAAGGCTAGCAAAAGGAAGTTACGCAAAATGGAATAGCCAGCTTCTTAGTCTCGAACCATAGAAATCAATCTTAATCCAACTCATCAAAATATAAGTTTGCAACTCTAAGGGTTTTAAGATCATGTATATGTAAAGGCTTTGGTAGGTAGAACTTTGCAAGAGATTCACGAATGTAGATAGCGTAAGAATCAAGTTTTAAATAAAACAATACATAAGGTCGTCGGTAAACTTAAATCAAAGAGCAACATAAGGGATATGTGGGTCTAGAATTTAGTCATTTAACCTCCACAAATAAAAGAGTTGGTATTTAGTCAATTTAAGATCATTTTATAGAGAGCAAATAGTCAAGTCATATACAACATCATGTAGGTAGAACAAAGCGGCAATTTTCATCACTTTTCCATAAGCAAAAGCATTCAAATTATGTCATCGTGGTGAGCACAAAGTGATGGTGATCATTATTTATAGAAAATAAAAACAAAACTTCTCCTAGTAGCCATGTTATTAACGAGAGAGAAATACAAAGGTTTCTAACCTATGGTCGATGGCATACATATATACAAGCATTAAGAAGTAGATGAACAAAGAGAAAGTTGAGGAAGAGTTACCGTCCTTTTCGATGCTTGCAATGAAGTGTAGCGCGGCTTCCCCCATGCTTAAACATTGTGCTTAGCATGAAAGAAGAATCTTGAGCATCTTATGGTGAACACGATCATTGTACTCCATATGGCCTTTTCCTTCTCGTCCAACAAGTCCTCCCCCATGCTTAGCATGTTGCTAAGTGTGGAAAAAGATGGTGAACCATCATGTGATTCTTGAAGTCCTTCCGCCATGTGTTTGGAGATTATATTTATGCTTCTTCACCTTTGTTTAACTTTCTTCAACCTCTTCTTGTCATCAAGCCATGGTCCCAATCATTCTTCATATCATTATCACCTCCTTGCATGTTATCTTCATTGCTGCTTCATTTTCCACGAATTTTTCCATTATTTCTAAAAAAGAACATGTACTGTACCCTTACTCTATTGCAAAGTGCACAAATTTCTCTTTCCAACGAGTCATCATTTGCTCAAAAAGGATTCCGAACAAAAGAGTTATGCCCTTTTTATTCCAGCGCTGCAATCTGTCCCGAGCTGATTTTAGAACGCGCAGCGCCCAATGTTTTTGTCATATCTCCTTGCATGGGTCTTCAAACTCATTGATCTTGGATGCGTTGTAACGAGAATTTGATGGAGCTTCTGAATATCAACTTTGTGTTCCTTGTACAGCTCTGAATGTGTGCAGATTTTTGATGGAAACAGCAGCGTCCCTTTCAATCTTCGGAGATGTCAACGGTCTTGGTTGTAACTTTGATCACGAATTCATGGGATTCCTTCTTCATACCTGCAAAACACTTGAGATGCACAATCTACCCCCGGGGTGACGGTCGGGATATAAGCAAATGCCAACAACCAATGACATCCCTAAGACCCTAACTTGTGGCAGAATTAACCTAGTGAAAGAGAAAAATAAAAACCTAATGGGTGTGCGTGTGTGCAAAGTGAATGCATGAAGTTAGTAACATAAAAGGCGGGGACCAAACTTGATAGAGATCAAACACAGTTTTAAACACCATGTTTACTACTATGCTGCCGAAACTCTCGGATTAAACACCATGTTAAAGCCGAAGAATTCAAGCGCTCGAAAAAGTTTAGAAAACCTAATCATGCCAACGAAAGTGTGGGTGTCGAGTGGATGCAAAGTGGGTGTGCAAATGAGAAGAAAGCATATAAACAAAGACAATATTCACACCTTGTTCTAAACACATGTTTACAACTAGATTGCCGAATCTCTCCATAGTCATAAAGATCTATTAACCAAGGTTAAAACACATGTCTACCTCAAGGTCAATAATTCTTCATAGCACAAGAAAAATAAGGCGCCTTGCAAAGCTTATAAACCGACCAATGCAATGCAAATGCTAACGTGGCTCTCAAAACTAAATGGTGATGGTCTGCGATCATGTCTAAACACCATGTTTACACAAGATTGCAAATGGAAAATGCCCTGCGAAGCATTGACATGGATATGCAAGCATTCATCATTAAGTTTTGTGAGAGAACCAAGCTAACAAATGCATGATGGAACAATAGAACCAATCCATTCAAAGAGTAATTGCTTAGAGCGACAAAGCTTGCTGGCCACCACATAAGAAGTGAAGCATTGTCGATAAGAAAATCATTCATCAAAAAAAACTGAACAACCTAGCTAACGAGGTTTAGGGGAAGGTTCATGGGTATCCTATATTTTTGGCTTAAAACAAGAATTTTGAAGAGAGAAGTCAAGCTTAGAAAATCTACCTAAGGTGGTTGAAAACAAAAAGAAAAACAAAGGTTGTTTCATTGGGTGGTAAAACAAAACCTAAGGTTTTAGGATGGCTATGGGTATGAGAGATTTTCCTAAGGGTTTAGGATCTCGTGGGGAGGCTAGTCAAAGTTTTCAGTTAAATCAACACAAGTCAATCCTACCTTTGTTGGCTCCGGTTTTTGGCGGGGGTTATAGGAAGGCTTAGGTGGGTTTAACAAAAAGGTTAGATCAAAACAAACAATGCCATGCAATGCAAGGGTGAGAACAATACGGCATGAAGTGCAACACGAGGTGGGTAAACACAATGACATGACATGAATGGTGGTCTAAAAACAAAACAAAAGTTAGCCTAAATTATCTAGCCACAAGTTTAGAATCAAAGGGTGGTGTCATACCTCATATATCTCTCTAAAAAGACTCAAAAGAAAAAGACTCAAAACACTAATAGGCACACAAAAGGGTCTACAAGTTTTCCAAGATCAAATAACAAAGTGCTCCCTCAATAACATTTAGATCATACTACATAAAGTTGTGGCATTTATTAGAGAAATGGTACAATGTTACTTGATTATTCGATTAAAGAGCACAATATAGACCGTCATATTATATAGATAATAAACAAAAGATCAGGTTATCTCCCGCAAAGTGCTTCATTTAAAATCATAGAGCTAGACTTCTCACCTTGATTATGTTTATGCGAAGCCATGGTCCTTTGTGCGAGAATCCGAAGTGTCCATGCAGCTTGATGTTGCCTTTTGTAATGCATCGTGATTTGATTCTAACATCTTCATGAATTGAATGTAGCCGGCTTGTGTCTTCATATGCCAATGTTCTTGGGGTCTTTACTTTGTTCTTAGCTTCTGAATTTGATCATGTACGCTCAATGAAAGCATTGCCTAAGCTCTTCTTCGTTGTTGTCATCGTTATCTCCTCTACCTTGTTCTCATCACATTGCGCCTGCCTCCTCTTCATGGATTTTCCCCTGTATATATAAGAGAACATATACCAAAGTATCACTCTATTGAAAAGTTTATGAAATTACCTTTCCAACGAGTGGTCATTTATCTTAAATGGAGTTCAAATAAGAGAGTTATGCCAATTTTACTTCAGCGCTGTGTGCTGTCCAGAAAATTTCAGAATGCACGACCTTCGATGTTTTGATCATAACCACTTGTAGGAATCTCCGATTGACTTGATTCTTGATTCGTTGGAACCGGAACTTCGTGGGTCTTTTAAATATCCAGAAATATTCTACTGTTTTCTTTAGAGGTTGTGCAGACTTTGATGTGAATAGTACCTTCATGTGAATTGATCCGGAGATGTTGATGATCTTGATCGTGTGGTCTTTGGAGCGTCGTGTTGTCCATTCTTAGGACTCAAGGTTATTACCATTGATTCACCAACGAGTAGGATGGCTCTGATGATGAGTCTTCTCCATAGTTCTTGCTTTATCCAAGGTGTCGGGATTGTAGGGGGCTCTTGCTCTTTATGTCGATGATTTGAGCGGTTTCATTCGTTGGTCGCATCACTCAATTAGAAGCTTCTTCAGCATCCTACTGGAGAAGATTGGTGGTGTCATGATGCTTAATATTGTTACCTCCAGTCTTGATCAACATCAAATCATCATCTTTTGTGCTCAAGGACCTCCAATCATCCCTTGACATCATCATCAGCTTCTTCGTTGTTTGCTGCTGCCAAATCTTCATTGAATTTCTCTTCACCCAGTAAAGAACATGTACTATAATTCTACTCCATTGCGATGTGCATCAAATTCTCTTTCCAACGAGTGCTCATTCACTTTAAACGGACTCCGGATGAAAGAGTTATGCTTATTTTACTCTGGCACTACGTTCTGTCCCGAACAGATTTCAGAACGTGTAGTGTTGAATGATTTTACCATAACTCCTTGCATCGATCTCCAAAAATTGCGATTCTTGATGCGTTGGAAAGAAGACTTGATGGGGATTCATATTTTCTAATTTTATTCCATGGTACTTCTCTAATCAAGGATGAAAAACTGGTCTCAACAGCAACCTTCTAGAGATGTTGATGATCGCGGGTCTCACGACTTCGTCGGGGCATGATTCATCTCCTATAGCTTAGACAAACAAATCTCCAAGAAACATTAGTCTTAAAAATTCAATTGACACGGCAGCATACCTTGTTCATCTTTATTTATTTTGTATGTGGGCTCGATAGTGGATGATGGGCAACTAACAAAAGTTAGCACCTACCACTAAAGAGTAGATCTTCACGTAGCCATCAACTTGTGAGAGCGAGTTTTGGACTTGTCAAAGTCCGGATGTCGAGAACTTCTCGATCGCTTTGTGTCTAGGGTTTTACCTGCATTCAAGGACACAAACAAGAAACACGGGTTATATGCAATAATAAAAATTAGGGTTAGTCTGAAAAATTAGATAGATTACCCTAGGGTTCGAGTTACCGATCCCTGGCAACGGTGCCAGAAAAGCTTGTTGATGGTCCATAGACGCGCCAATTGTGAACCGCAACCGCACGGATCTTCGTAGTTTTTCCCTTAGAGTATTCCATCCAAGGTTTATCAATCCGTTGATCAACAATGAACTACCAAGGGTTTTCCATCTAATCTAATGGATCTATTCCTAGCGTTAGGCATAGATTGCATATGAGGGTAAACCTTTAGTAGGATATGAGTGGGTGTAAAGGTTGATCATATCTATAACATAGGCAAAGGTAAAGAGCAACCAAAGGATAAACGGGCCTATCGTCTTCTAGTTGTAGTTCTAGCAAATAAGAGTAAGTGCATCACGCATCTTATCTAGAGCCGTCTTTAAACCCTTACCTCTGGTCAACCTCCCGAGAACGCCACCCTATGTGGGATCACATCTTGTCACGATTCTCCCTATCGGCATGGTTAGTACAAGGGCACGTCCATAAGTGAACGTTTCTAGATATCATGAAGGGTCGACATACTAGATCTAATCACCATGATTACATAAAGCATGCTATATAGTCTAACCATGTATTAGACTAAGGAGCAATCATATTCATGATAGGTAGAAAGCATAGAAGGAGGCATCAAGTCGCTAATAAATCGGATGATATGAAGAACATTACTCATATAATAGATGTGTTTGGATCATCACCACCAAATACATACCATTGATGACTCCAACTTGCTCATGAACTCTGCCATAGCACAACCACGCAGGGAGGCCATGGCGGCTAGGGTAGGCCTAATCCATCCCTAGACAACTTGGAGGACTTGCGACAGCCGTCGTCTCTTGCGACGGCCGTCGTCTCCTTTTGGTGTATGCCCTAGGTTTCGCCGAGTTCTGGTGGATTGATTTGCGTGGCTCCTGGCACCGGGGCTATAAATAGTCCAAGGAAACCCTAGCTCGAAGGGGAGGCCGAGGCGTTACAGGAACAACCTAGGTCGGCCGGCCTGGGCCCTCTAGGCCGACCGGCCCAGGGCTTTTCTGTGGCCCCTCGGTCCCATCTTTTGCGTGCAAGCTTCTAGATCCTCCAGGAGTTGTTTTGCCAATGCATGTGGGTATTTGACGTCGGTTGCTTCGGGATAAGATTGGATCTTGATGTCTTTCCATATGTCTGCCTGATTCGCCTTGATCCCGAAGTCATCCGACCTTATCTTCAAGTCTTTGCTCTTCCATGTTCTTGGAGGTTGGTGCACCATAGATGAGAGTGAACGAAATTCGAGTCACATGGCCTTCATTCCTCCGCTCTTACGCATGATCTCGGTCTTTGTCCAAAAGTGCTCATTTATAGCTCAAAAACCTACGTAAACCAAAATCCTCCAAAAATACATGCATATGCGAAAAGGGGTTATTTCAAGTGCCAAGTGGCGGGTTAGTATATGAATTGGTCCCAAAACACAACTTAAATAGCACTAAAAGTGTGTCTCTAACGAGCGTCAATAGGGGGATAACTAGTTGATTTGGCTTTCCAAGGATTATTGCCTCAAGTCAGGAACCGATACACAAGTCAAGATTTTGAAGGCTTGGGACATTGTTGGCATTTCTTAGCGTCACCACTACATGAGTGATGGCACTAGAGATGCCTTAATATAAATCTTAGCGTTACATATGTTCTACAAGCGCATAGAAGTACATTGTAGCATTTCACCTGGGAGTATTCTAGAGTATCATATTTATTTCTTCAGGGAAAGCGTATGGCAAAGTGATGTGTTTTCCAATGCATTAATTATATCACGATTAATATACCAAGACTAGAACAGGGGATAACAATATATGAAGAGTTGGGTATGTTGACACACAGAATATTTCACTGCTCATTATATAAGTCTAGTTAATATGAAGGTCCTAAGAGAGAACTAGGGATTCTATGTACTTCTTACATATGTGTTACATTCATTACAAGCGTATACTATACAAGCTCAGCAAGGGACACATGTTAGAGGGCAAATCGAGGAGTCGTGGGATCCCCTCATCCAAGGGTACTGTCACGATGTTTATCACGAAGGCCTGCAAACGCACAAACCCGAACGGCGAGGATTACAAAGGCCCAGCGGGGCTGTCACCACCCGGGGGCTACCTCTGAATACATGGGGTAGGGTATCCCCAACGGTATTCCATAACCCAAATACCACGTTTGTAATATGAAATACATCTTTACCAGTTGTACGGAAAGGTAAAGAACAATCATAATGATTCACTGGGCCATTGCCATAACATGTATCAGCTATACTAAGGTACAAGACATACAACTTAAATGATGAACACACAAGACTAGAAGTCAAGTAACATAAGCAAGATAGCAGTTCCATTAAGGCTCTAAGTCTTAAAAATAAGCAAAGGATATAAGATAACTGAGCTCTAGGCTTACCAAGACTCCTTCGGAAACCCGTAGAAGCTCAACTCCTAGAGCTACTTCTCTACTAACTAAGACTATAACTTATAGCAAATGGAGCTCTTCCTTTTGGTGTGTGTTGTACAGGAGGCGTTGGCATCTATTTATAGCACTGGGAAGCGGTTCAGGGCCGATACAAGGTGGTTGGGGCTGAGTGGGCCCACCCCCAGGTCGGCCGACCTATGGACTTTGCCCGACCGTCTGATGAACCGACTGAATCCATCCATGGTGCAGATTTAGTCCTGAAGGCGGTGTAGATGCGTAGGAGAAAGGAGGGCCGCAACGGCCGCTGGACTGGGTCGGCCGACCTGGCCAGGTCGGCCGACATGGTCCAGGCTCGTCTCGCCTCGATTTCTTCTGTGTGACTGGAATGTGGGCCCTAGTAGTCGAGGAAGCTGGGTATGAATCCCTGGAGTAGCTCTTGATTCTCAAGTGGGCCCATCAATCCTTGTGCTTCTCCTTATCCTCTTTTCACCCCTTGGATGTAATCGTCATTGGTTCAATGTCCCAGATGATATGCATTTGTGCTTCTTCTGGATGGCCAAACTTGGGCTTTGTTGGGCACCAGGCCAGGTCGGCCGACCAGGTTAGGTCGGGCGACCTGGACTTGCCTCTGTTTTGCTTCATCTTTTGGCCCATGTTTCTTGCAACCAAATAATCTCCATGTACAAGTGGAACTACATTATTTGAAACCAAATCCTACTGATCATTGCTAGTTTATTTTATTTTACCATGTTGGCGTTACAAGATCTTCATGACTTAACAAGCGCCAACAAACTCCCCCAAGCTAAGACCTTTGCTCGTCCCGAGCAAAGCTTTGGAGAGTTGGAAACCTTGGATCAGAATTGCTTGCTTCCGAAAAGGTATTGTCAACAAGAAAGCATTTCATGACTTGAATAAGTTGGCAAAGATTAAATCATCCTTTTTACCTTGCCACCTATAGGGCTTTTAGCTTTTCTTCATCATGAGCGGTTGAAAGCCAGAACAACTTAGCGAGAGCGCTCCGCCCAAACCTTCATTCCACCATCTCACTGGAGGTTTTTAAAGAAACTTTTGCAAAGAAAAACAAAGCTCCTCAAGTGACTCTCTCTCAATTCGCTCATTGGTGTATATATCCTTGCCATCACTCCTCTCAAATTTCCCTCAATAGCATAAACAAGTGGGGTTCATAAACGGGAAACTCTTGTTTCACATATGCATTGCTTATTTTGTTGAGTCAAATCCAGGATCAATGAAGAATTAAATCATACACTCAAATCGAAGTGTGCAAGTGTGAATATGTGGTAATGGAAAATGAACTCCTTTAGAGAAATTCTCTCCTTTAGGAATTTGCTATAAAGCTTGGCTCCCTTTTCTTTTCTTCTTTCTCTCTTTTTTTCTCATGGACTACACATGTGTCCATTTCTTTTATTATATTTTTTCATAGGGAGCCTAAGCCTTATGCCTTGAAATATTTTTGGAGAGAAATCCCTTTACTTTGGAGTATTTTATTATGACAAGCATATGATAGGCATGTTGTGCTTACTTCCAGAGTAGAAGCATGGCATCTATGGTGGCGTGTACGTGACTCCGATTTTAAGAGCATGAAATGAGTCTTACAAAGATCACCATAAACTTGACAAAACTCAAAACAAATGCACATGCTCTTTGTAGGTGGTCGGAATGTGAGGCTGTGGTTGGATTTTCACTCTTCACTGAGGAGCCTAGAATTTTATTCTTTTTGAAATAAAAACTCCGGGATCAAGTTTCACTTGGGTACAGATAAAGCAACTCTAACTTATCCTATCATAGCTCCCAACAACCTAGAATCAGATTTAGCATTTGCTACCCACAAGTTTTAAGTTTCCAAGAAAATCATTGATTTAAGCCAACAAATCCAAGACACAAAAGACTGCCTTATTGAGACTTGAATAAAAGGGGAAGGTCATAGCAAAAAAAATTCATCACTTCCATACAAGGACATGTTTTTTTAACATAAGATAGAAAAAGAAAAACAAAGGGAATGGTTCAGATAAACTTACCTGTGCGGGGTTCCTCCCCCAAGCTGGCTTCTCACTGTTGGCAGTACCGAGGGTCGTTCGGGTCGAACCCTTGGAACCGAAGGTAGGCGCTCAGGTTCTGGTTGCCTTCCTAGATGCTGTTCTGAAGGGTGTGGTAGTTCTGCACTGACTGGTCCCACCAAGCCTGCGACTGCTGCACATGTTGGGTCAACGTATCATCAATGCGGTGAGTGGTTACCTCCAGGGTTCCCATGCGGTTGCATAACCTATCAATGCTGCCGCGCCAGTCCCTTGCTGAAAAGGAACGTCGGGCATCGAACGGAGGAGGGCCGCCACTTGAGCTGGATGACTGATGGTAGTGCGGGTCTTGGGGATTTCATTGTGCATGCGGGGCTTCATGCCATCCCGAACCTCCCGCCATATATGATGGAGGAGGCTGCGACTGCTCCCAGTTTGATCCTATTGGTATGTATGGCGGGGTTGGAGGCTCCCATGCTGCTTGGGACTACGACACCGTGGCTTCTTCCCATCGGGACATGCTTCTTGTCACCCTTTCTGCCACGCTCCGCCTGCCTTCCTGCTGCAGCTCCAACAAAAGTGATTTGCACCTGTACAACCAGTATTCCGGTGCTGGCAACGGAATTCTGGTTGTACTATTATGATAGAGCATAACAAGCTTCTGGTCTATGGCATGAGTAATAAGGTGACTCTGGACAAAATGACATTCATCCAGAGTTGGGCGAGGCTGCGGAAGGTACTCGACTCGGTAATGATCCAAAAGGTCCATTGACTCAAAAATACAAGTGACCAGAGAAGTACACTCAATGGGACCTTGCCTCCCAAAAACACTCATCCATTGATCAATCATAAAAACAACAGGGGAGATTTTTATCTTCTTAACCATCACATATAATAATTTTAATTCATCAATGCGAACGGTTCGAAGATCATTTCGAGGAAAAAGGGTCATGGCAATCCAGCGGTGCATAAAGCAAAGAGTGGGATTATGAATGTGGCTTGTTCTTGGGGCAGTGCATTCTGTGGAACCAGAGATGTCCCGCCAGAACGATTCTTTAACAAAATGCTTCAAGATTTTATCAACCTCTGTCGGATTTATGGACCCGGCAGTCCACACAGGGTAGTCCGTGTGGTTGATTTGTCGAGGGACAGATCGAGGATCAGAAGTCGATGGTAACACAAGACGCAAGGATTGAACAGGTTCGGGCCGTCAAGGTGACGTAATACCCTACGTCCTATGTTGGGTGTATGGATTACTGTGTATAAAGTTCTTGAAGGATCTCCGTAGTTGGGTTCTGTCCTAGGTTGGATGAATGCGTGGGTTGTAATTGTGTTCTGGAGGGGGGTCTCAAGGCGCCTTATATAGTCCGGCTGCCTTGAGTTACAAGTCGGCTAGAGATCATAACCTACCCGAAATACAAGGATGCGATCCTATAACGATTACAGATATCCTTCCCTATAATTCCGGCTAGTTTATCTTGATCTCCGAGCTTCTTGCGGGATACGCCATCTTGTTTCTTGCTGTGTGCGCCGTCACGCCCATCCGGCTCGTCCGACTGGTGGGCCTCCGAGTGGTGGGCCTCCCAGTCTGACAACCCGGCCCAATAGCACTCGGATTGGGCCGCCCCTTGCAGGTTGGGCCAATCCGCCTTCTAGGTACCCCTGGGGGCTACCCCCGACAAGCCCCCGAGTAGTACGTGGTTGAGAGACAAGTCGGCGAGGTCGTGCCACCTGATGAGCTTCAAGCTTGCTGCAGTTGGAAGCGAAACCGCGTGATACTGGAGAGAAAAGAGAGCCATTTCCCAACGGATGCGCCGCGAGGTGCGTCCGTTGGCCGTAGCCCCCGAGCCTTGAAGCGATTCCGAAGGAATCGGTCCAAGGGTTAGTTGCCTTCTTCTGAAGTCGTCAGACAATCAACGGATGCGCCGCGAGGTGCGTCCGTTGGCCGTAGCCCCCGAGCCTTGAAGCGATTCCGTAGGAATCGGTCCAAGGGTTAGTCAAGGAGCATCTGGCTAGATCATCTGACATTAATTTCGGCGTCCAATCCCCGAGCGTGAGAACCGGCGGAGTCCCGCGGGACACGCCGACAGTCGCCCCGGCGCCAGCCCCCGAGTGCGAGGGCTGGGCTCGCCGAGTGATTGTCCCGGCGCCAGCCCCCGAGCGTGAAGGCTGAACACGCCGAGTGGTCGTCCCGGCGCCAGCCCCCGAGCGTGAGGGCTGAGCACGCCGAGTGGTCGTCCCGGCGCCAGCCCCCGAGCGTGAGGGCTGAGCACGCCGAGTGGTCGTCCCGGCGCCAGCCCCCGAGCGTGAGGGCTGAGCACGCCGAGTGGTCGTCCCGGCGCCAGCCCCCAAGCGTGAGGGCTGAGCATGCCGAGTGGTCGTCCATACCCTGCAACGAAGCACAAATTCGAAAGGAGAAAGTATTCGGCGATATGTAATGTTAATAATCTCCGCTTCCTGCTTTGAAGTCTTTTAATTTCTCTGGGCAGTTAGCCTGTTACGTTTATGCACCTGATCCCCGATAGCCGTAGTCCATAGCGCAGGGAGCTGGGCCGCGTGCACGCGTAGGATCATAGGCGTACGGAAGAGCCGAGGTTTCACGGATCGAGGCGTGTGCTCCCCGAGTACTTTAGCGACTCACTTTAAAGCTCACGGAATTGATGAAGTTAATCGGTTAATACTTAGCTTGGCGAAAAGTTCGAGTCCCGGATGATTCCTTCTTTGTCAGATATGGCAAAGAGGAGGCAGGCGGAGAGGTGTCGTTTCTGGCAGGCGGCGTCAGGAACAGTATTCCCGTGATCGCACAGGACGTTCCCGTGGTCGAGTGAAGCCAAAGACGATAAGGGTGACCTGTGCAGCTTGGGCAGAAAGAGGGACGCGTGGCTCGGAACTCAGGCGCCTGTCGACGCGGAAAAGTCTCCCGTCCCCCGGCAATCCGAGGCTATAAATACCCGCCGGGGAGCGAGAGCTGCCACCCAGGAGTGAGTAGGTATAGGATCCTTGCAGTCAACATGTCGGAGGCTCATTACTGGGTTCATCCACCGGGGAAAGTTCATGGAGTCTCCAAGGCTTGGTGCTAGAAGAGTGCTTGCGAAGGTTCTGAGGTGTTGATTAGCGTCTGAGTGCTGTCCCGTTCACCCCTGCATTCCCATGTGACGAGGGCCATGTGGGGTGAAATGCTTTGTAGAGCAAGGGATACCTGAAGGCATTCGCTAACAACCCTCAGTTGGTGCTGTCCCGTCGACGGCTGCAGTGGTGCTACAAGAGAGCTTGCGAGGAGCTCCTATGGGCCAAGCTTGCTCCGGATGTAGCACTAGGCGCAGGGACGAGTGCTCCAGGCCGTCATCTTGGCGGCTGATGTGTTTGGTCTTTGTAACCGGCGTA
>CM014270.1:33882458-33922272 GCA_004135705.1 Alloteropsis semialata
GATCTGAGAATGGAAGCCATGCCTGGAACTTGGACTGTGTTTTTTCCGCTTTGGAAATGGTGGTGAAGAGGATGGAAAGAAACTGATGGAGATTCAATGGTGTCGACCAGGCTATGGTTGGTCTGTATATATAACCAAAGAAGCTGAAGTGATGGTGCCAGTGACCTGATATGGGCTGATTATGTATTGGATAGCAAATGAGCAGATGGTTACAACTAGACTCGCCCTCTCCTTGAGAGGCTCTGAGATCCTAGAGATAACTTCTGCCTAAGCCCTCTCCTTGCCGAGCAGGGCAACTTAAAGGCATTAAGCCAACTAATTCTCCTAATATCTAGCCGGTGGAGTTAATCCCGGCACTAACAAACTCTCAAGCAAATCTCTTAAGCAAACCAAAATATCTCTAACAAAGGAAATCCTAACTAACCACTGGTAGACGCCGAAGTGGACTTCTTCCTGCGCTGGAACTTGTTCCCAAAGAAGGAGTCCACAACACTTCCCCCCCCCCTGACAGAAAAGCTCGTCCTCGAGCTTGAAATCTGGATAGCGGTCCTTGAATTCCTGCAGCCCTTCCCAAGTAGCATCAGCAGCAGAACGACCTTCCCACTGCACCAGAATGTCCCACGAATCCAGAGTTGGCTTGGCGCGAACCACCTTGGCAGGGACCGGGACCCCCCGACCATGAACGACCGGCGGCAATGGAGTGACTGTCGCCGGTGAATCGCCTTCGAACTTCTTGAGAAACACCACATGAAAGACGTCATGAATTCGCGCCTTGGCCGGCAGACGCAAACGATACGCCACCGTCCCAATTCTCTCAGTCACCAGGAAAGGACCATAATAGCGTGGAGCGAGCTTGGAGTTGATCTTGTCCCGGATCGCCACTGCGGAACGTTGGTGCAAACGGAGCCACGCCCAGTCGCCAACTGCAAACTCCAGCTCGCGATGGCCCTTGTCGTGTGACGTCTTCATGTAATCCTGAGCTTGCAACAGACGTTCGCGGATTTCGGCGAGGAACTCGTCGCGGTGCTGAAGCTGCTTGTCCAGAGCCGCCACCCTTGCTGCGCCTGGCTGGTAGGAGAGCAATGTTGGCGGATCACGCCCGAACACTACCCTGAAGGGCGTCGTTTCCAGAGCCGACTGAAAGGAAGTGTTGTAACAAAACTCCGCCCACGGAAGCCAACGCAGCCAGCTTCGGGGTCGATCGCCGGCGAGACAGCGTAGATAGACGCCCAGAATCCGGTTGGTCACCTCCGACTGGCCGTCCGTCTGCGGCCGGAAAGCTGAACTGAGCCGAAGCTTGACGCCGGACAGCGCGAACAACTCGGACCAGAGCGCGCTGGTAAAGACCGGATCACGGTCGCTGACAATGGAACAGGGGAAACCGTGAAGCTTCACGATGTTGTCGAAGAAGGCCTGCGCCACCGTGAGGGCCGTGTACGGGTGGCTGAGGGGGATGAAGTGCGCCATCTTTGAAAACCGGTCGACCACGGTGAGAACCACAGAGCGGCCGCCGACCTTGGGGAAACCTTCCACGAAATCCATGGCGATGTCGCTCCAGACGGTGGATGGAACGTCGAGGGGTTGCAGCAGGCCGGCCGGATGCAGATGTTCGGTCTTGTTGCGCTGACAGACGAGGCACCCCTTCACGAACTCGCGCACGAGCCTGGAGGCGGACGGGTTGTAGAACGAGGCGCGCAGGCGATGCAGAGTCTTCTGCGCGCCTTCATGGCCCGTCCCGTGCGCCGTGGCGAGGATCTGGGGCCAGAGCGCGGAAGCAGTGGGGACGAAGATCCGTCCCTGGTACATGACGAAGCCGTCGACGATGGTCCAAGCACTGTCCGTCGTGCCTGCGGCGATCTCCTGGCGCTTGGTGACGACCTCCGGCAGGGCATCCGATTCCCGGCGGAAATCATCAAAGAGTACGAACTCCGGCCGAGAGATCGCGTGGGCATGGCCAGAGGCGCCGTCCCCCTGCTCGTCGCGGCGAGACAGAGCGTCGGCCGCGGCGTTCTGGGAGCCCGGCTTGTACTCAACCTGAAAGTTGTAGCCAAACAACTTGCTTACCCACGTGTGCTGCGGAATCGTGGACAATCGCTGGTCGAGGAGGTGCTTCAAGCTGCAGTGGTCCGTGCGGACGATGAAGGATGTCGCCCACAGGTATGGCCTCCAATGGCGGACGGCGTGCACCAGCCCGATGAGCTCGCGTTCGTACGCGGCGAGCTTGGCGTGCTGCGGAGCCACCATCTTGCTGAAGAAGGCGATGGGCCCTCGTCCTTGATGAAGCACCGCCCCAAATCCCGAGCCCGATGCGTCGCAGTCCACGATGAAAGGCGCGGCGAAGTCGGGCAGCTGGAGCACGGGGCCGGTGGTCAGTGCCGTCTTGAGCGCTTCAAAAGCGTCCGAGGCCGCGGGGGACCAACGGAACGCCTCCTTCTTCAGAAGTGCCGTGAGGGGAGCTGCGATGACGCCGTAATTGTTGATGAAGCGGCGATAGTACCCCGTGAGCCCGAGGAAACCTCGGAGCGCCCTCACCGAGCGCGGCTGTGGCCAGGCTTGCACCGCCGCAATCTTCTCCGTGTCCATGGCGACCACATTGTTCTCAATCACGTGGCCCAGGTACTGGACGCGTCGTTCCCCGAAGAGGCACTTGGACTGCTTAAGGACGAGGCCGTGCTCGCGCAGGACAGTGAACACGGCGCGGAGGTGTTGCAGATGCTCCGTCCATGAACGGCTGTAGATCAAGATGTCGTCGAAGAAGACCAACACGCAGCGGCGGAGGAACGGCTTGAGAACATCGTTCATTAGCGCTTGAAAAGTGGACGGCGCGTTGGTCAATCCGAACGGCATCACCAAGAATTCAAAGTGGCCGTGGTGAGTCCTGAACGCCGTCTTGTGGATGTCCGCTTCGTGCATCCGCACCTGATGATACCCGCTCCGCAGATCGAGCTTGGTGAAGAAGATGGCGCCCTTGAGCTCGTCCAGGAGTTCCTCAACGATCGGAATTGGAAACTTGTCGCGGACGGTCCGGGCGTTGAGAGCTCTGTAGTCGACGCAGAATCGCCAGGATTCGTCCCTCTTGCGGACCAGCAGCACCGGCGACGAGAAGGCGGATGTACTGGCACGGATGATGCCCTGCTCCATCATGGACTTGCACTGCGCCTCGATCTCATCCTTCAGAAGCTGCGCATAGCGGTAGGGGCGCACCGCCACGGGGGCTGTGTCCGGGAGCAGGTGAATGCGATGATCAAACGCTCGTGGCGGCGGTAGACCTGTCGGCGTCGCGAAGAGATCCGCGAACTCGTGTAGCAGGAGGGCCAGCACGTCGCGCGCGTCGGTGGCATGGAGGTGCGGGAGCTGCTTGGCGTTGACCCCGTACCACTTAACCCGGTGATCCATGTTCCAGAAGGCCATGGAGAGGCGCTTGAAGTCCCAGAGCACAGGGCCCAAGGTCCGCAGCCACTCGCAGCCCAGGACGAGGTCGTAGCCGCCCAGTGGAATGATGTACAGGTCGATGGCGAACTCCTCTTGGCCAATGCGGACGATGATCCCCTTGCAAACGCCGGCGGCGGCCACGCGCTCACCGTTGGCGACGCCCACAGTAAGGCCTGGGCGAGGCGTGGCCACAAGGCCGAGCTGGAGCGCCGCGTCCGTGCTGATGAAGGAGTGTGTTGAGCCGGAGTCCACCAGCGCGGTGAGCTTGGCGCCCTGGACGGCCACGGCGAGCTGGAGCGTCGAACCCGCCTCGACGCCGGTGATGGCCGCCATGGAGATGCGCATGTCCTCCTCCGACGAGTTGTCTTCGGTGCCCTCCGAGCCGTCGAGTTCGAGGAAATAGATCCCCTTCATGGTGCATTGCTTGATGTGCTCGCGCGAGAACTTCTCCGGGCAGTTATAACACAAGCCGTCGATGCGACGTTGTGCCATCTCCTCTGGTGAGAGGCGCGTAAAGCGCGCGCCTGCTGGTGCGGCCACCTTGAGCGGCGCGCCGGGCGTTGTTGGTGTAGAGCCCGTGGATGATGGCGTTGCAGGTGAAGGAGGGGTTGCTGCGGACGCGCCGGAGCTCCGGTGCTGGGGCCGCGAGGTGCGGCCAGCGGGTTGGGACGCCGCCTCGACCACGGCGGCGCGACGCTCATATGTGCGGGCGAACGACATGGCGTCGTCCAGATTCCGGCTAGTTTATCTTGATCTCCGAGCTTCTTGCGGGATACGCCATCTTGTTTCTTGCTGTGTGCGCCGTCACGCCCATCCGGCTCGTCCGACTGGTGGGCCTCCGAGTGGTGGGCCTCCCAGTCTGACAACCCGGCCCAATAGCACTCGGATTGGGCCGCCCCTTGCAGGTTGGGCCAATCCGCCTTCTAGGTACCCCTGGGGGCTACCCCCGACAAGCCCCCGAGTAGTACGTGGTTGAGAGACAAGTCGGCGAGGTCGTGCCACCTGATGAGCTTCAAGCTTGCTGCAGTTGGAAGCAAAACCGCGTGATACTGGAGAGAAAAGAGAGCCATTTCCCAACGGATGCGCCGCGAGGTGCGTCCGTTGGCCGTAGCCCCCGAGCCTTGAAGCGATTCCGAAGGAATCGGTCCAAGGGTTAGTTGCCTTCTTCTGAAGTCGTCAGACAATCAACGGATGCGCCGCGAGGTGCGTCCGTTGGCCGTAGCCCCCGAGCCTTGAAGCGATTCCGTAGGAATCGGTCCAAGGGTTAGTCAAGGAGCATCTGGCTAGATCATCTGACATTAATTTCGGCGTCCAATCCCCGAGCGTGAGAACCGGCGGAGTCCCGCGGGACACGCCGACAGTCGCCCCGGCGCCAGCCCCCGAGTGCGAGGGCTGGGCTCGCCGAGTGATTGTCCCGGCGCCAGCCCCCGAGCGTGAGGCTGAGCACGCCGAGTGGTCGTCCCGGCGCCAGCCCCCGAGCGTGAGGACTGAGCACGCCGAGTGGTCGTCCCGGCGCCAGCCCCCGAGCGTGAGGGCTGAGCACGCCGAGTGGTCGTCCCGGCGCCAGCCCTCGAGCGTGAGGGCTGAGCACGCCGAGTGGTCGTCCCGGCGCCAGCCCCCAAGCGTGAGGGCTGAGCATGCCGAGTGGTCGTCCATACCCTGCAACGAAGCACAAATTCGAAAGGAGAAAGTATTCGGCGATATGTAATGTTAATAATCTCCGCTTCCTGCTTTGAAGTCTTTTAATTTCTCTGGGCAGTTAGCCTGTTACGTTTATGCACCTGATCCCCGATAGCCGTAGTCCATAGCGCAGGGAGCTGGGCCGCGTGCACGCGTAGGATCATAGGCGTACGGAAGAGCCGAGGTTTCACGGATCGAGGCGTGTGCTCCCCGAGTACTTTAGCGACTCACTTTAAAGCTCACGGAATTGATGAAGTTAATCGGTTAATACTTAGCTTGGCGAAAAGTTCGAGTCCCGGATGATTCCTTCTTTGTCAGATATGGCAAAGAGGAGGCAGGCGGAGAGGTGTCGTTTCTGGCAGGCGGCGTCAGGAACAGTATTCCCGTGATCGCACAGGACGTTCCCGTGGTCGAGTGAAGCCAAAGACGATAAGGGTGACCTGTGCAGCTTGGGCAGAAAGAGGGACGCGTGGCTCGGAACTCAGGCGCCTGTCGACGCGGAAAAGTCTCCCGTCCCCCGGCAATCCGAGGCTATAAATACCCGCCGGGGAGCGAGAGCTGCCACCCAGGAGTGAGTAGGTATAGGATCCTTGCAGTCAACATGTCGGAGGCTCATTACTGGGTTCATCCACCGGGGAAAGTTCATGGAGTCTCCAAGGCTTGGTGCTAGAAGAGTGCTTGCGAAGGTTCTGAGGTGTTGATTAGCGTCTGAGTGCTGTCCCGTTCACCCCTGCATTCCCGTGTGACGAGGGCCATGTGGGGTGAAATGCTTTGTAGAGCAAGGGATACCTGAAGGCATTCGCTAACAACCCTCAGTTGGTGCTGTCCCGTCGACGGCTGCAGTGGTGCTACAAGAGAGCTTGCGAGGAGCTCCTATGGGCCAAGCTTGCTCCGGATGTAGCACTAGGCGCAGGGACGAGTGCTCCAGGCCGTCATCTTGGCGGCTGATGTGTTTGGTCTTTGTAACCGGCGTATGACTGGCTTCATTGTAATTGTATAACCTGCAAAAGGATTTCATTGCATAATAGTCTTGAGGAGGAAGCTTCTCGGCAGCGCTAGCCCCGAGCTGTCAAGGCTTGGCCGCGCTTCTCCAACCGTTGTAACATGTTCGCAGCGTCAGCCCCCGAGCGTTTCGGGGCCGATCGAGCCCGAGAGGCACGCTGTTTTCGATATGGCGCCAGCCCCCGAGTCCGAGTGCCGGTCGAACCTTAGCGGCACGCCTTTTGCTCTGCAGTGTCGGCTTCCGAGTGGTTCGGAGCCAATCGAGCCCGAGAGGAGCACTGACTTGAATGCGGCGCCAGCCCCCGAGTGCGAGCGCTGTTCGAGCCTTAGCGGCACACCACTTGATTTGCAGTGTTGGCTCCCGAGTAGTTCGGGGCCAATCGAGCCCGAGAGGCGCACTGACTTAATCGCGGCGGCAACCCCCGAGTGCGAGTGCTGTTCGAGCCTTAGCGGCACACCACTTGATTTGCAGTGTTGGCTTCCGAGTAGTTCGGGGCCAATCGAGCCCCAGAGGCGCACTGACTTAATCGCGGCGCCAGCCCCCGAGTGCGAGTGCTGTTCGAGCCTTAGCAGCACACCACTTGATTCGCAGTGTTGGCTCCCGAGTAGTTCGGGGCCAATCGAGCCCGAGAGGCACACTGTCTTGGATGCGGCGCCAGCCCCCGAGTCTCGAGCCTTAGCGGCACGCCGACTTCTTTGCCCTGCCCGAGTGCTCGGGTCCCTTTTTTACCGTTGGCGCCCGGCGCGTAACGGAAGGCGGAACACCCAACGGCTCTTTTTACCGTTTAGCCCGCGTCCGTTAATCGCGCCATCTCGCGGTAATTTTGGGCGTCCAGGCGCGATATAAAGGGTGAGGGTTAGGTCTGGAGAGGAAATCTCCCCGTTCTCAGATTCATTCTCCCCTTTCTTCATTCTTCATCCCGCCGCCACCAGAGCTCATTCCGCTCGTAGATCCGTTCCGTGGTCTTAGTCACCACAGGGAGTGTAGCCTCGTTGATGCGAACGAAGACTCCTGCCCTTAGATCCATGGCACCGAAGAAGAAGAACACCGGCGCCCCCAAGTCAAGCAAGGTTTCCTCCTCCGGCGCCATATGGGCGCGGGGGAGAGTCACCACGAAGATGCTAGAGGAGATGGTGGAGCGTCGCCTGCAACTTTAGCAGGCGGCTGTTCAGCCAATCCAGGAGCGGAAGCACCCGGGCTACGAGTACTCGGGCCGGGATGATCCCACTCGGGGTGCCAACCGCACCGTAAGCAAGGAGGAGATGAAGGCGCGCGTGGGCGGGTTCTTCCTCGGCCACGTGTCGGAGAAGCACCAGCCGCGCCCCTTTTCATTGAAGAGGCCTCCACCACCGGTAAGTTGCTGTTCCGAGTGCTTTTGAATGTTCTTCTTGATGTAATTTTTTGGTTTCGTCCGTTGGCCGTCTGATTTTGTGTTTTCTTTGGCGCAGGATCGGGTCTTCGAGTATTTTTCTGCTGCCCCGCTCCCAGAAGACTTCCCGAGGAAGGTGTTGCTGGAGGATGCGCCTCCGGCTGATCAGGGCGACACTCCGGCAGAGGAGGCGGTGGATCCTCCTCCCCCTCGTGTATGGGCGCCTAGCGATACGGAGGGTTCTATGAGCCCTTCGGACGAAGAAGTGGTGGAGGACCATCCGCGGAAGCGCCGGGCGGCCATGGCGAAACGGAATACTCACAGGGCCGGCGTTTCCAAGCGGGCGGCGTCCGTTGATGGTGAGGCGGCCGACGACGACTCGGCGACGTTGTCGGATGAAGCGCCCTCCGTCCGAGATGCAGTGGCGGGCACGCCGCCACCGCCTCCCAAGCGGAGGCGTACGAAGAAGGTCATGGCGAAGAAGTCGGACGCGCAGCCGGCTCAGCAGCCGACTGCAGGTTCGGACGCTGATGTTGACGAGCCGGGACGTCCATCCCCGACCGTCGTGGAGGAGGAGGAGAAGGACGAGGCGGTGTCCGACTCCGCGTTCCAGGAGCAGGAGCACGCCCGGGCCATGGGCGTCTCGGTGGAGGAGAGGCGGCGCAGGATGGCGGAGACAATTGTGCCGGCCGCCGCGGACGCAAGGCCGGTCTCCGATTTGGGGACCAGGCCAATCCTTATGACGGCCTCGGCGCAACGGCGTCCCAAGCTCCCTGTCTTCCGGCCCCGAGTCGCGGTGGTGAAGAGTACTCAGTAAGTTGTCGGTCTTCGCGTTTCTTGTACGTATCATTATCTCCGAGTTCTTGTTTTAATTTCCGAGTGCTTTTTTCAGCAAAGCCTCCGGTCTTGACGGCGAAGCGGCCAGCGGGAAGGCTCCTTCAACCGATGTCCCGCAAGGCCCGAGTCCTCCTCCGGCCGAACCTGTTGGCCAGTCGTCCTCAGGAGCTACGCCTGAGGTGGTGAACTCGGCCGAGGGGTCAGCGGCGGTGCAAACGGAGGAAGTACCAGCCGGGCGTGACCCGGAGGTGATAGTGGAGGCGCCGGCGGCCGACGACGTGCAGGGCGGTGGAGGTGATACGGCGATCACTCCAAGTGGCGGTGCTGGGGATCCTGTCGTGGACCCGGTGATCCAGTCTTCGCCCGTAGGCGCGGGCGACATTGCTCGAGGAGAAGCCCAGGAGGAGGGTCTCCAAAAGCAGTCGGACACCTTGGGAACTATCACTGTCCCCGGGGTTGACGCTATTGCGAAGAAGGAGGGGTCGGTTATTGCCGAGCTTCAGATTGCTGTCGACCACGCTCGGCGCTGTGCAACGGTTTGTATCCTAAATTGTCTCGTTTGTCTTTTCTTCTTCTTTATGAGTTGTCTGAATTCTTTACTTTGGCGAGTTGTTGTAGAAGTTGGCCACGCTCCGGCGGTCGCGTCTTGGGCAGACCCAAGATGTGGCGTCGGCGCTCCGGCGCGCGGCGGAGATGGAGGCGGAGCTCAAACGGGTCAGGCGTCAGCGTGACGCTGCCAAGAAGAGCCTGAACGACGCCATTGTGGAGCATCGATTCAGTATTCACCGTAAGGCCTTCTCCTTGTATTTCCCGAGTAGTTGTTGAGTCGTCAGATTTCGCCTTGTTCCTTTCATCCTGACCGAGTGCTTCCCAGCTTTTTCAGAGAAGGAGATGGAGAGGGACCGCCACATCAAGGAGCTGAAGGAGTTGCGTTTTGCGAACGCAACTCTGCAGCAGTCGGAGGAGGTGTTGGCGGGGAAGCTCAAGACGGAGCAGGAGTTCCGGAAAGGTGCGGACATGACGATGCTCCAGGCAATGTATACTATCCAGAATAACGTTCAAATCATAACAGGCTTGGAGCAAGATCTGGCATCGGCGCATCTGGCCCTGACGGAGGTCAACGAGGCGGCGAGGGATCTTCTGGACTCCGTAGCCTCGGAGGAGGGTGAGCCGACAGCCCTTGTCGCCCGTCTGCAGAGTGCACCAGCTCGGATTGCCGACCTGGTCAAGGAGTCGGCGATGGTGTGTGCGAATGACGCCCTAGCGCGTGTTCGGACACTTTACCCGCGGATTGACCTTGCACCGGTTGGCGATGGGGTGGCGGCGGACGCCTCGACGGAGCAAGTTGACGAGGCGCTGGCTCTGACCCGCCCGATCGCCGAGAGGGTCGGCGAGGCTCTCAAGTTTGAGTAGGACCCTGCAATCTGAAGCAGGGTAGAATAGGCTTTGTGTATATAAGTAATCAAAAACAAGAATGTTGGATATTTTGTTTTATGTTTTAAGGTTGCCCGAGTGGTTCTTTTGCTGAAATGTGCTTTTCCCTTCGCTTCACTTATCCCAAGTTCATAACGTCGAGAGCGGATCCCGTGCACGTATAGAAGGCTTAGGCGTCGTTCCAGGCCCGGTTACACAGCATTTAGTTAGGAACTACTCGGGAAACAAGGTGGTACCGAGTGGTTTTGCAAAGGAGAACAAAGCATATATTTTTATTGAACTTCGTGATACATAGCTTTTTTCAAGGGTAGAATCGGCGTAAATGCTCTATGTTCCACGGGTGTGGGACTTCGGTGCCATCCTTGTATTGGAGACGAAAAGTACCCGGACATATGACCTGAGTCACGATGAACGGGCCTTCCCATGGGGCGGAGAGTTTGTGAATCCCTGCTGTGGATTGTACTCGGCGTAAGACGAGGTCACCGATGTTGAAGTCCCGTTGCTGGACGTTCTTGTCGTGGTAGCGTCGGAGTTGTTGCTGGTAGTGCGCGTGCTGTATGAGCGCGTTGACTCGGTGTTCTTCGATGGAGTCGAGGTCCACCTCGCGGGCTGCTTCTGCTTCGCCTTCCTCGTAGTTGTCGATGCGCGGTGATCCAAAAGCGATGTCGGTGGGGAGGATAGCCTCGGAGCCGTAGACCAGGAAGAACGGAGTATGACCTGTTGCTCGACTTGGCTGAGTCCTGAGTCCCCAGATGACCTGTGGTAGCTCTTGGTGCCATTTTCCAGCGAACTTCTTCAACGGGTCGAAGATTCTTGCTTTTAGTCCTTGGAGTATCATGGCGTTGGCTCGTTCTACCTGTCCATTACACCTGGGATGGGCGACGGAGGCGTAGTACACATCGATGCAGCTGTTCTCGCAGAAGTCCCAGAAGGCGGATCCGGTGAACTGTGTTCACAAGTCGGTGATGATCCTGTTAGGGACTCCGAACTGGTGTGTGATCTCTTCGATGAAGGCGGCGGCTTGCTTCGACGTTGGAGTTCCGACAATGGCCTTGTACTCTATCCACTTGGAGAATTTATCGATGGCGACTAGGATGTGTGTGAAACCTTCCGGGGCTGCTCTGAATGGTCCCACCATGTCCAACCCCCAACAGGCGAATGGCCACGAGGGCGGATGGTGCGTAGAGCTTGGGCCGGGAGATGTTTCTGCTTGGCGAAGAATTGGCACCCCTGGCACCGGCGGACGAGTGCTTTGGCGTCGGAGACGGCGGTGGGCCAAAAGAACCCGGCTCGGTATGCTTTCCCGACTAGTGTCCCGCGGCGGCGTGGCTTCCAAAAACTCCCGAGTGGATGTCCTCAAGGATCTGGAGGCCAACTTCTTTCGTGACGCATTTGATGAACACTTGATTTGTGGTGGCTCGTCTGTATAGGGCACCGCCGACCACCACGTAGTTCTTGCTTCGGCGTTCCAGGATCTTTCGCTCCGTGGGATCCTTTGGCACCTTGTTGTGGGCAAGGAAATCTATGAACTCGGCCATCCAGTCTTCCTCTGCGGCGTCGATGGTCAGCACCTCGCAGAGTTCAGGGGCAGGCTCTGGTTCGTCCCCCACCTCTTTGACAGTCTGAGGAGACCTTGCACGAACACTCCCACTGGTACTTCTGCACGGGTTGACCCCAGCTTGGCGAGTGCATCGGCGGCGAGGTTGTTCTCCTGTGGAACGTGGTGGTACTCAACTCTGTAGCACTTTCCCTCCTGCTTGTGCACAGCCTCGCAGTAGGCGTTCATTCGCTCACTGTGGCGATCCCATTCTTTGTTCACCTGGTTTATAACGACAGCGGAGTCGCCATAAACCAGGAGTCTCTTTATGCCTAGTGAGGTGGCGATGCGGAGCCCGTGGAGGATTGCTTCATACTCGGCGGCGTTGTTGGTGACAAGGAAACGAATTTGGAGGACGTATCGGAGCTGTTCCCCTTTCGGCGAGATGAAGAGTACACCGGCGCCTCCTCCGTCGATCATTAAGGAGCCGTCGAAGTACATCTTCCAGTGTTCGCCGCTGGTGTCTTCTTTCGCGTCCTGGCTCTCGGTCCATTCGGCGACGAAGTCGGCAAGAATCTGTGATCTGATGGCGGTGCGCGGGACGAAGTCTATGATGAAGGAGGCGAGCTCGACGGACCACTTGATGATTCGCCCCGTGACGTCTCTGTTGTGGAGGATTTCGCCGAGTGGAAATTGCGTGACCACCTTGATGCGATGCGCTTGGAAGTAGTGGCGGAGCTTCCTTGACGTGATGAGCAGTGCGTAGAGTAGCTTCTGTACCTGGGGATAGCGAGACTTGGATTCGCTGAGTACTTCGCTTACGTAGTAGACTGGTCGCTGCACTTTTTGCACCTTTCCTTCTTCTTCCCTTTCCACGACGATGACAGTGCTGACCACGTTAGTCGTGGCAGCAATGTATAGGAGTAGCGTTTCATCGTTATGCAGAGCGGCGAGTACTGGTGGATGGGAGAGATAGTTCTTGAGGTCAGTGAAAGCTTGCTGCGCCTCTTGGTTCCACTCGAACTTGTCGGCCTTCTTGAGGATCTTGAAGAACGGCAAGCCCTTATCCCCCAACCGGGAGATGAACCTGCTCAAGGCCGCCATGCAACCAGTCAGCTTCTGGATCTCTTTCTTCCCAGTCGGCGGTTTCATTCTCTGAATGGTGTCTATCTTCTCTGGGTTGGCTTGAATGCCTCTGTTGCTGACGATGAAGCCGAGTAGTTTCCCTTTTGGTACGCCAAAGACGCACTTAGTCGGGTTTAGCCTCCAGTTGAGCCTGCGGAGATTATTGAACGTCTCGGAGAGGTCGGCGATGAACTCGGCTTCGATCTTCGTCTTGATGACTATGTCGTCAACGTAGGCCTCGGTGTTGCGACCGATCTGAGTGCCCAGGGTCAAGTTAATGGCCCTCTGGTAGGTGGCGCCAGCGTTGCGGAGTCCAAAAGTCATCTTGGTGTAGCAGTAGGCGCCGATCGGAGTAATGAAGGATGTCTTCTCTTGGTCCTCTTCTTTCATGGCGATCTGGTGGTAGCCGGAGTAACAATCAAGGAAGCATAGGAGTACGCATCCGGCGGTGGAGTCGACGACTTGGTCGATGCGGGGCAGGACGAAGGGGTCCTTAGGGCAGTGCCTGTTGAGATCCGTGTAATCAACACACATTCTCCATTCATTATTCTTTTTTCTTACAAGGACTGGGTTAGCAAGCCAGTCGGGATAAAAGACTTCTCTAATGAACCCGACCGCTAACAGCCTTGTAATCTCTACCCTAATGGCCTCCTTGCGGTCCTGCGCGAAGCGTCGGAGCTTTTGGCGAACTGGCTTGGCGTTCGCGTCAACCTTCAAGGAGTGCTCGACCACCTCCCTCGGAACACCCGGCATATCTGATGGGGTCCATGCAAATATGTCGGCGTTGTCCCGGAGGAAGGCGACGAGCGCGCTTTCCTATTTGGGGTCGAGCCCTGATCCAATCAGGGCAGTCTTGGAGGAGTCGGAGAGCCCAAGCGAGATGGGGCGCACTTCTTCAGCTGGCTGCATGGTGGTCGGCGCGGCTCTTCGCTTGGAGGACTCGGGGATGGAGCCCGGGTCTCCTTGGAAGGTTCTTGCCTCGTGGACCACCTCCATCTGGAGTACGCTGCGTTCGATGCCGGTGCAGAGGTGGAGCCCTTCTTTGTCGCAGCCTTTGGCGGTGTGGACGTCGCTGCGGATGGAGAGGACGCCGTTCGGTGCCGGCATCTTCATCAGTAGGTATGTGTAGTTGGGGATCGCCATAAACTTGGCGAGTGCTGGCCTCCCGAGTATGGCGTGGTAGGCGGTGGTGAAGTCGGCGACTTGGAAGTTGAGGTACTCGGTCCTGAAGTTCTCCTGATCGCCGAAGGTGACGGGCAGAGCTATCTACCCGAGTGGTTTGGAGCCTTTGCCTGGGATCAGCCCGTAGAACGGGTGGAGGGAAGGAGTCAGAGCATCAAGGCCGATGCCCATGTCCTTCAGCGTTTGGGCGAAGATGATGTTGAGCCCGCTCCCGCCGTCGTCGAGTACTTTGGTGAGGCGGGCGTTGTGCACGATTGGGCTGAGCACGAGGGGGTACTCGCCCACGTCGGAGACTTGGAACCACTGGTCTTCCCTGGAGAAGGTGATCGGCTGCTCGGACCAGCGGAGTGCTTGGATCGGCGATGTGTAGCAGGAGAATATCTCCCGGTCGCGCACCTTTTCCTTGCGCTTGTCATCCACGGGCGGCGGTCCTCCGAGGATGAAGTTCACCTGCCTCTCGACGTTCGGGAAAGCGGGGTTTGCGGGGGCCCCTTTTCCCTTGTCGCCCTTGTCGTCGTTGCGTGGCGGCAGCTTCCCTTCCTTCTTTTTGTAGGCGTCGGCGAGTCCCATGCAGTCGATCATGCGATGCTTGGATTGCTTGTGAATGGGGCAGGGCCCTTGTAGCATCTTTTCGAAGTCGGCGCTGAAGTTGGACCGCGGGCGAGGGCCTCTGCGATCCATGGCGGCGATGGTGTAGTCTCCCGAGCGCTTTCTGTCACCTGTCCGGCTTGGCTCCGGTCTGACTCGGCGTTGGTCCTCCTTCTTGGGGCGGTCCTCTCGGCGAGGTGGCCGATCGTCGTCCCGAGTGCTTTTCTTGCTGTAGTGGAGACGAGCGGCTTCCTTGGCGTTCGCCATCTTGTTCACCCGACCACAGAACTCGCCGGAGGTCTTTGGCAGGTCCTCGCAGAGGCGCTCGAAAACGACGGAGTCGGCAAGGCCGTCGAGGAAGTAGCTGATGATCTCGGACTCGGAGCAGCCGGGAACCAGGTTGCGATTCTCCATGTAGCGGTCGGTGTAGTCGCGGAGGCTCTCCCCGCGATTTTGCTTCACCTTGCCCAGGTCCCATGCTGTGACGGGTCGGATGGAGCTGCCTTGGAAGTAGATCTTGAACTGGCGGCAGAGGGTGTCCCAGTTGTCGATGGAGCCGGGCTCGAGGCTGTAGAGCCAGCTCAGCCCCACCTTGGTCATGGCGACGGGGAAGTAGGCGCACATGGAGTCGTGGTCGCCGTTCACCGCGCGGATGGCGATGCTGTACGTCCGTAGCCACATCGTCGGGTCCGTCTTCCCATCGTATCTTTCTATGCCTGTAGGTTTGAAATTAGCAGGCATTCGAATAGATCTTACTCGGGTAGTGAACACCGGGAAGCCGTCGCGATCGTTGAGGTTCTCGATGTCCACGTGTCCTGAGTCGGCGGAGTAGTCTTCCGGGGTGCGAGCCCGGGGCGGCCTGTCTTGTCCGAGTGGAGGGCCGTACTTGCGGTCGAACTCGCGGCGGCGTGCGGCCTCGTTGGCCTCGAGCTCTCGGCGTAGGCGGGTGTCACGGTCTAGCCCCGGGGCGCCGTGTTCGCGATTGTACTCGGCGCGCCGTCGGAGCTCCTCCTCGTCCCTTCGCCGGTGGCGGTTGTCGATGTTCCTGCGGAGGTCGCGATTGCGGAGTTATTCGCGGAGATCCGGCTGGTCGACCACGTCGTGATCAGCTTCACGGCGACTGGCCGACTTGGAGTGGCGAGATGAGGAGGCAGGAGCCTTTTGGGCATTGATCATGCCCGCGGCGGCGGTCAGCCTAGTCTTGATCCGGTTGAGCTCCGGGGTTTCCGGGATCCCTTCCAGTTCAAGGTGTGCGGTGGCGAGGTTGGCCGACGGGGTGGCGTAGACGCCCACGCCACTGACTTCGTGGACAAAGTCGTCGTGGAGGTTACGCATGGTCCTGGGGTTTCGGCGTTCTCGCCGCGCGTCGCGGCGTCGTTGCTTCTCACCGTTGCGCCCGATCCTGGCGTCACGGTGCGCTTGATCCTCTCCTTGGACCGTTGGCTCGTCAGCGGATATGTCGGAGACGAACGTCTCCCGCTTGGCAGGCGTGATCCTCTTATTGGGAGGGAGGACACATGTCACCCGCGGGAAAGTCGGAGTTAGTTCTGGTTCAGGCGGAGTCGGCGTATCCTGAGGATGGGGGTGTTGCGTTGCCGCAACGTCCGGAGCAGATCCGATCTGGGTGGCCGTGATGGGATCGACCGCCCTGATCGCATCTGGGGAGTATTCGGCGTTCAGCCGTTCGCCGAGTGCTTCTTGGTAGACGGCTCCGCTGTTCCTGAGTCCCAGTGGGAATCGTGTCGGCGAGGCGATGCCCTGGCGAGCAGATTCAGCGAGGTCGATGCATTCGCCGATGGAGGCGATGGCGTGGTCCATGTCCGCCTCGAATTGGCGTTGGCGTGCGGCCCATCGGCGCCTTCGCTCCTCGGGCGTCTGCTGCACCCTGCGCGGCGGAGGCGGAGTGGATGAAGCAGTCGGCGGTGCAGGAGGAAGCGTGTTCCCCTCGGATGGCGGGAGAACGATGCTGGCCGTCGCGGTCGCCGAGTTGTTGGCGATGGTTGGCGACGGAGCGGTGATGGTGACGATCCCGTCTGGCGTAGCGTCGAGTCGCGGCGCTGTCTCCTCTGGGGTGGCGTCACGGGTGAAGGAGAGCTCTCCCCTCGGGTCCGGCGGTGAAGACCATGGATCCGAAGAAGAACATGGCCCCCTCGGCGATGGAAATCTTCACGGACGCCGGTGTGATGACGGCGGAAGTGGATTCCATCGAGCTTGCAGATTGATCTCGTCGATCAACCCCTACCTGGCGCGCCAACTGTCGGATTTATGGACCCGGCAGTCCACACAGGGTAGTCCGCGTGGTTGATTTGTCGAGGGACAGATCGAGGATCAGAAGTCGATGGTAACACAAGACACAAGGATTGAACAGGTTCGGGCCGTCAAGGTGACGTAATACCCTACGTCCTATGTTGGGTGTATGGATTACTGTGTATAAAGTTCCTGAAGGATCTCCGTAGTTGGGCTCTGTCCTAGGTTGGATGAATGCGTGGGTTGTAATTGTGTTCTGGAGGGGGGTCTCAAGGCACCTTATAGTCCGGCTGCCTTGAGTTACAAGTCGGCTAGAGATCATAACCTACCCGAAATACAAGGATGCGATCCTATAACGATTACAGATATCCTTCCCTATAATTCCGGCTAGTTTATCATGATCTCCGAGTTACAAGTCGCCGTCTTGTTTCTTGCTATGTGCGCCGTCGCGCCCATCCGGCTCGTCCGACTGGTGGGCCTCCGAGTGGTGGGCCTCCCAGTCTGACAACCCGGCCCGATAGCACTCGGATTGGGCCGCCCCTTGCTGGTTGGGCCAATCCGCCTTCTAGGTACCCCTGGGGGTCTACCCCCGACAACCTCCAAGCTACAACGCCTGCTAAAACCCAAATGGAGACTAAGTTGCCTCCAGGAAACGAAGTACTCTTCCCTTAGAAAGCAAAAAATAATTCCCTCCTTTGATTTTCTTAAGGTGGCAAGAAATTGGATTGTTAACAGGTGACACCCATCTTCATGAATGCGCGCGAAATCCGACCAACGCATAGCCCCCCAAACAGTTTCAAAGTCTGTGGCCATACCTGATTTCTCCATGAGTTCGCTTGTGAACACGCGTGTGTGATCCAAAGCGCGACCCAGTAGAATATGATACGCTTCCATTTCGTAGCCTTCCTCGATGTCGAGTTGATCATTGGAGATGAACCCCGGGTGAGGGTCGTCGTCAATGTTGTTGCTGCTGGAGGTGTCCCCATTTCCGCCTCCATTGCCGCCGCCATTACTGCCGCCTGCGGATGTGGCGCCGGCCCTGGTGTAATAGAACTGATCGTTGGAGGTCTCCATGGAGTGTTGGCTTTGTGTTTCTATGGTGCCTCTACCTAAACTGGGGGCTTCTGAACTGGCGGAGATCAACTCGGTGCTTCCGGAATTCCTCCTCGAGCTTGACCCCTTCAACTTCTTTGCTTGCTTTACGACTCCTCGGACAATGTTCATGATTCCTGCACAGAGAGCAACAAAAACAACACTTGGAAGACGAAAGGATTAGTGTTAGCGAGTTAGTCGTCCAAGCGTTAGTTGTTCTTGCGGGGCGTGGTCGCCTCCACAACAGTCATCCTTGTGGGTTATGACACACCACAAACAAGCGTTCTTGCAGGGTTTAGGAGCCTCCATAACACGTTCAAGAGCTTGAGTACAAGAAGAACAACACCATTATGCAGAAATAAAATCCATTTTTATTTGGTTTTTCAATTTTTTTATTGATTTTCAAACTAAGGAGCTAAAGACTTGAGAAATATCAGGTGGGAGAAGAGAAACACCGAGGGCGAACCACAGCTCGGGTTGGGGCGAAGTGATCAAGCAGCCAGCCACGGCCTTTTATAGACTGAGGCAGCCCCCGGTCGGCCGATCAGGTGGGGTCGACCGACCCTCCGGTGGGTGCGTTTCGGCTGAGCTTTGATCACACGCGCGTTGGATACCCTAGTGAACGCTCGTTCTTTGAAAACTTAGCAAAAGAAGAACGCATGCGTCAGGCGACATGAGGTGGTCGGCCGACCCATGATTTCCTCCACTGCAGGCATGCTTTGAAAGGAGGAACACTAGTGAAGGGTAGGCATTGATTTGGTTTGAATGTGCTGCAAAAGTGGTTGCCTGGGGTCGGCCGACGTGCGCCGGTCGGCCGACCGAGCCTTGGCTCGGGTCAAGCTTGGCTTTTGCAGGGTGGCGTATGGTTCTATGTTATGATGAATGCTGGGTGCGTGGGCAGAGGTGGTCAGGTATCCAAGGGGGATTCAAGTGGATAGCTCCAAAATTTAAAATTCAAATGCAAAGATTGATGGAAATTTCAAAGATGCAATGAAAAAGGAAAATAAATATGCATTGTGAAGTAATTATGAGATACATACCGATGTACCTACCGGTGAGGACTCATTGTTTTTCGTCCATCAAGTGTGGACGTCTCCAAAGTGTGTTTTAGCTTGACGACTCAGCTCCCGCATTTGAAGATGATGTGGGGGCTTTGCACTGCCACTCCTGTTTTGTTTTCTTGGCGCAAGGCGATGTTGGTGTTGATGCCTTGTGGGCCTTAATGCCTCGTGCAAATTCTTTGCGCAGGGGTAGGAGTGGCTCACTATTAGTGACCGGTGGTCTTTGTGGCTTCTTTCCATAGATGACCTTGATTTTGGGTCCGTCATGCTCTTGGCTTGATTCTTTCTTGTTTCCTGCATGATTAGCTGAAATCTCTCGGCTAGCTTCATGTATGATAGCAGCTAGCCGTGATGATTGGGTCTCTAGAATTTTACTTAAGCGCAGCTGATTTTTTACGGTGACTGATAGGGCATGGAATCTAGAACTTAGATCATTCACCTTTTTCTTCACAGGTGTAGTGCATGTACTTCCTCCTTGCTGGGGTGGTTACCAGTTATATTGTAGGAATAGATTTCTGCACTTGTGCCAAGAATCCATCTTTACCTGGTGGTTGTAATACCATTGCAGTGCCCTTCCTGCTAGTGAGAACGGGAATAAGCTAAGTCGGATGGATCTTGTCCCGATTCCCCCAAGCTGGAGTGGACTGCATATTGCTGAGAAATGTCGGAGATGTTCTACTGCATCTTCAATGGCCTTTCCACAGAATGGCTTGGCTTGCACCATTGCAATGTACATTGGGTCGATCATCAGGGTTTCAGTTGCCATCTTGGTGCAAGGGTGCTTCGATTTCAACCGACAAAATTGGGGGAACACTTGAGTGTTCTCTTCTAGGTGAAGGAGATCTTCGGCAAATTGACAATGTTGTGCAATCTTCCTGTTTCACACAAGGAGAAACAGAACAAGGGTAAACCTATCTCGATGGTATTTAATTGTGACATAAAGTTAATACAGAGGTTAACACAATCTTTGACCAATGCTTTCCCCGGCAACGGTGCCAGAAATGCTTGTTGGCATTTCTTAGTGTCACCACTACTATCGAGTTATTTTAGGCTTTAGATTGAGGCGTATCGCCCTTCTTCGTCTATATAATTCACCAATTTATCGAGTTGTTCTAGGCTTTATATTGAAGTGTATCGCTCTTCTTCGTTTAGATCGCTCACCCTTTATCGTATCTTGCTGATTTTATCTTATCGGTTTACATCTATTCGAAAGATCAATTTTGTTTCATTGCAATTCAAGTTCTACAATAGATCTATTCATATTGTTTATATAGATGATTTAGATTTAATAAGCAAGTTACAAATAAATCTGATTTAAATGAGTTCTTTGATATACATCAATCTATCGGAGTAAGCAAGCTAATCGGTGCCCTATTAGCAACGCTGTATCCGATTGTTAGTGACATGAGATCTAGTTTGTTTATTACCTGTGGAAAGATGCATGTTAAAGAATGAATTTAAGTTAGGTCTATCTCCAATTCGGCTTCTATAGTCGATAGTTTGTTTTAATACGTCATATCATCACGAATCGGACTTAAGGCCGATGGTTCATGCTCGCAAATCGGACTCCTTCTTATGTTGATCCGATTGCTAGAACGAATCGGGGCTTTGGCCGATGAGTTCCTTGTGGTTTATTGATTAAACTCTACCTTGTCAATTTCAGGTCAAATTGACTGGCACGCCATGAACCTCGAGAATTTGGACTTGCACTGAAGTTCAAGCAAATCTTTCAGGCCACAGTGTTAATTTCTGAGAGTCAACGCTTGGCTTTTTGGACATCAATAGTATCATATGGCGCCTACTTTTCAAACGATCAAATACCTTTTCCAACGGCTGTCTTCACACGGCGTATGATCCGTCGCTTCACCAAGTCTCATCGGCGTATCATACGGCGTGTACAAATTCCAACGGTCAAATTCAACTTTGAATGCTGACTCAGCCAAAACATGTACGCCGATGCCCGGCGTATCATATGGCGTCCATATTTCTCCAACTCTGGCTTGACATGCTCACTGTGTAACATGTACGCCGTTAGTCCGCCGATGCACGGCGTATCATACGCCGCTTAGGGTATGGATGACCCAATTTGAACATTTTCATGCCTTGCACACCATATGATCCGCCTTGTATCAGCATAGTAACACCGGATCATACGCCGTGGCCTTTCTTGGGATTCTTTGCACACCGTAGCATTCTGAATTTGTACGCTGTAGCCCGGCGTATCGTACGCCGTTCACTGAGAATGCAAAACTCATCCAATTCAAGTCCTTTGAGTTTTTCGCTTTGCTTCAAACTTCATATATGAAGAATTTGGGATGTTTTGGGCTAGGTTTTGGATGTGTGCATCTAACTCAAGTTTAGACCTAGCTTTGATCAAGCTACTAACTTAGAAACCCCCCTTAATAGTACTGTCTATCTAGAAAACTAGAAACATATCTATCACCAAAACTCGCGATCTAAGATGGCCTAGATTCTTCAATCTCCCCCTTTTTGGTGATAGATGACAACACACCCAATAGAGATATAGAATTAAGCGCAACGGGCTTGTGGTTTACCAAATCCACTCGCTCACGTAAAAGTAAGAACGAGAATAGATGGGGAAAGGGCGAGTGGTTTACCAAGGCCACTAACCACAAGATTTACATAAAGTAAATGCGATAAGTAAATGACATTAAGTAAACAAGCATTAACGTAAGCAAACCACACAAAGTGTATAGACATGTCAAACCACAAGCAAGCACAAGTACCAAATAACATGTCCATAACACAAAAGACGCGTGAAGAAGCAACACATCCCCCCAAGCTCCTCGATCTCTATCCACCAAAAGGAGGTCCTCAAGGGTCCTGCGCTGGAGGCGAAGAGCCGGGAGGAGTCTCCAGACGATGAGGAAATGCGGAGAACTGCTCGATGTCGATCTCCTCATCGGTGTCGGAGTCGAAAGCGGTGCTGGCGGTCTCGGACTCGGCTAGAGGTGTAGTAGAAGCCGTTGGGAGTCCGGACGCCGCAGCAGGAGAAGAACCCTCAGCAGCCATCGCCTGCTCGATCTGCTCGGCCACTGATTGAAGAGTCAGGACTAGAGTCTCGGTGACAAAGACAGTGACCGAAGAGATAGGAGCGGTGGAGACTGGAAGCGACGGCTGCGGTGACGACTCGAAAAGTAGAAACCTGGAAGAGACTAGAGCTGTCACTGAAGCTGTGGGACGCGGGAAGTGCTGGTGAGGCTATGAGAACTGTCCCGGGCTCTAAGGAAATGCCTGCTACTGCTGCTCGGGAACTGGTGAGAGAACTGGGCGAGGGAACGGACCAGTCTGGATGAGCGGCGAGATTGGAAAGGTCGAGATAGGCGTGAATTGGTACCCACCGACTGAAGCTGGGAGAGGTGTCATCACGGTTGGCGGGGGCCTGAGCACGGGCACTGCTGGAGCTGGAAGACCAATGTGGTTGTTGGTATTTCTTAGCGTCACCACTTAGATTAGTGATGGCACCAGAGATGCCTTATCGTAAATCTAAACGTTATAGAGATTCTACAAGCGCACAGAAGTACGTTGTAGCATTTCACCCGGGAGTATTCCAGAGTAGCATTATTTGTTTATCCGCAGGGAAAGCATTTAGTTAAATAGAGGTGTCATCGAATGCATTTACTTTCAACAACATTAATCTACCATAATCTAGACAGGGGTAAAGGATACGGAAATAAAAGGGTAATGTGACACACAGAATTTTATTGCTCATCATTAAGTAGTCTTAGTTAGTAACATATCATTAGTAAAGATTACAAAGGGTTCATTAGCATCATACAAATAGGACTTGGATACACTACAATACCCTATACAAGCTCGTACAATGGACATATGCAAGAGGACATATCAAGGTGTCCAGTGGTTCCCTCATTAAGGGATGACAGGAGGACGTCTTATTATAAAGGCCTAATATCATCTCCCGAACGTAGAGGATTACAAAGGACGGACAGGGCTGTCACCACCTGCCGCCTACCTCTACTAATCCATGGGGTAGCGATACCCTCAACTGTATTCCATAATCCAAACACCATGTTTGCAATATGAAATACAACTCAATCTATCACGCTAATAAATAGAGCAACCACAAGGCACATTGAGCCAATGTCATAGCATACATTCACTTGAACATGTTGCAAGACATAAGTAGTATATACTAAGTAGATAAAGTATAAATGAGGCATACAACATAAGTATGAAGATACTTCCATTAAGCTCAGAGTATTATATGTAAGTAAGAGAATACAAGTACTGAACTCTAGAACTTACCAAGACTCCTCCGGAAGCCCTTCAAAAGATCTACTGCTAGAACTATCACTACTAAGACTAAGACTAAGCTTGTAGCAAAGGAGAGCTCTTCTTCTGGTGTGTGTTGAGCACGGCGCCCTTTGCAGGTATTTATAGCATCCATAGGCGATGGAGGATCAGCCAGAGGTGATTCAGGCCGTTTGGCTATGGGCCCAGGTCGGCCGAAGTGGGCATGTCAGCCGACTCTTGGATCCACCGTCTTGAGCATTGCACGGTTGAGATGTACTCCCGAAGGCGGTTTACAGGTACTGGTCAAAGGAGGGCCGAGTCGGGCGCACGGGGAGGTCAGCCGACCTAGGAGGGTCGGCCGACCCTCCACAACTGCCTCTCGGGCCCACCTTTCTTTGAGAGACTGTCATGTGGGTCCTGAGGTCGGTTCCAAGTGGTACTGTCGGCTTGAGTGCACAAAGCTCTGGTTGTGGGCCCTTCAATCCATGGATTGACATGTGGCTCATCTTTCTCCACTGACTTCAACCGACCATGATTCAGCATCCACGATCATCTCTTAGTGTGCTTCTTGACCTGTGTGGAGGATGGACTCGAACAGGGTCCAGACCAGGTCGCCCGACCTAGCCAGGTCGGCCGACCTGGGCCTGTGCCCATGTATGTCCATCTTTTGCACTGTGGTCCCTGTACTCAAATATATTCTGGATATGCATGCTACAACATTATTTGAATAGAAATGTTTAAGTTATGCTTGATCTTTATTAGTTTTCTAAGCCTATTGACGTTCGAATTTTTGTTATAAGGACCAACAACAACTCCCCCAAGGCTAGACCTATGCTCGTCCCGAGCAAAGACTAGAACTTTAGGCTCAGTGGATCAGGAGTTGCCTCCTTATTACTCCTCAAAAGTACCAGTGGTTCAGCAAGATATTCTACCTAGAATTGAATAAGCTGGTAAAATAAATTTCTCTTATTACCTTGGCCTTTTATGGGGCTTGTAGCTTCTCCTTGTCTTGGGCAGTTGGTAGCCAAAATGACTGAGACTAAGCACCTTACTTTCTACCTTGCTTGACAATCAAACCGGAGGTTTTGAAGATTTTTCAAAAAGGTAGAGTTCCTTAGTGTTGACGGTCCTTACAATGAAAAATCCGACCGTCAATAGGCTCAGAAAACCAACAAAGGTCAAGCATAACTTAGACATTAGTATTCAAATAATGCTATACCATGCATATCTGGAATATATTTGAGTACAGGGACCACGGTGCAAAAGATGGACGAAACTGGGCACAGACCCGGGTCGGCCGACCTGGCAAGGTCGGGCGACCGGGCCTGAACCCCAATCGAGCCCATTTTCCACACAGGTCAAGAAGCACACAAGGGAAGGTTCATGGACGTTAAATCATGGTCGGTTCAAGTCAAGGGTGAGGATGAGCCACGTGTCAGTCCCACGGATTGAAGGGCCCACACCTCAACTCTTTTGCACCCAAACGGAGTAGACCCACCGGAACCGTCATAAGGACCCACACGGCAGTCTACCAGAGAAGAGTGGGGCCGAAAGGCGGTGGAACCAATGAGGACACCAGTGCTCATGGTGCAGGCTAGCCCCTTCTGCGGGAAAGCCAATGAGGACGCCAGTGCTCACCTGCAGCATTTCCTGGAGCTCTGCAGCACCATCACTATCCGAGGAGTGGATCAAGAGGCCATCAGGCTCCGCCTGTTTCCATTCTCACTGCTGGGAAGAGCCAAACAATGGTTCTATTCCAACCGTGATGCGGTGAACACGTGGACTAAGTGCTCCAACGCTTTCTTGGAGAAGTTCTTCCCCATTGGGAAAACCAATGCCCTTCGGGGAAGAATTTCCAGCTTTCAGCAAGAGTCCGGGGAGACGGTTCCGGAAGCATGGGATCGCTTCCAGGACTACATCCTGGCATGCCCCCACCATGGTATGCAAGAGTGGCTCCTGCTCCAGAACTTTAACCATGGGCTGTCTCAGACAGCCCATGAACACATGGACGCTGTTGCTGGAGGGGCATTCCTCTCCTTGACTGTGGCCGCCGCTAAGCTACTCATCGAGAAGATGGTGTCAAACCAATCTTGGAATGACGACCGCCTTCAGGGATGCAAACACGGTATGGACACCATAAAGGAGGTGGACATGCTGGCCGCCAAGATGGATCTTATCATGAAGCGCCTTGATGACCGCATCAAGGATGGAGGCGCCGACAATGAAGGGCCAATCGATTCACACATGACGTGTGAAGTCTGCGGAGAAACTGGCCACTCGGGGAACAACTGCCCCGAGACGCAAGAGGAGGTACAGTTCGTGAACGGCAACAACGGGTACTGGCCTTAAGGGAACTGGAACTAGCAACGCCCATTCTACCAGGGAGGTAACAATAATAACTCTTTTTCTAACCAACCTTCCCTTAAAGATCTTGTCCTTGGTCAGGCCAAGATTAATGAATCTATCTCTAAGAGGCTTACTGCTAATGATAAAGCTCTGGAGGGCATAAATTCTAAAATAGACAGTTTGTCCTCCACCTTCCAGAGCCAATTAAGCTTTAATAAAATGCTAGAAACCCAATTAGCTCAGCTAGCCGCCGCTGTTCCTTCTGGTGACAAGGGGAGAATTCCCGGGCAACCGGACTCCTCCTTTGAAAATGTAAAGGCTGTTTCTACGAGGAGCGGTAAGGCTACTCGGGATCCAGTCCCACCTAACCATGCAGGAAAACCAGCAGTGCCAAGTAAGGAGATTCCTGCAGTGGAAGAAGAGCCTGAAGCCGAGCTAGCACCAGTCGGACAAACTGCGCCACATGAGTTCTACGACAGCAACATCTTGCCATTCCCTCAACACCAAAAGAAACCATCGGCGGATGAGCAATTTGCCAGGTTCGTAGAAGTTATACAAAAGTTAAATATACATGTGCCACTGCTGGATGCTATGCAGGTACCGACCTACGCAAAGTACTTGAAGAACATCCTCAGCAACAAACGTCCACTCTCAAGTACCAAGGTCGTAAAATTGACTGAGGAGTGCAGTGCGGCCATCTTAAACAAGGTCTCGGAAAAGAAGAAGGACCCAGGATGTCCCACCATCACGTGTACAATCGGGACACAACATTTCGAGCAGGCACTCTGTGATCTGGGGGCAAGCGTCAGTGTAATGCCAAAGGTAGTATTTGGCCGCCTTAATTATACTACCTTGTCTCTTACTCCCATGAGACTGCAGCTGGCCGATTCCACGGTCCGCTACCCGGAGGGGATAGCCGAGGACATTTCGGTCCACATCCGGGATTGCTTCGTCCCTGTCGACTTCGTGGTACTGGACATGGACGTGAGCAACGACTCGTCGCTCATCCTTGGGCGACCCTTCTTGAGTACAACAGACGCTCACATTAATGTGGGTGCTAGAGAGATCCAGCTTCACATTAATGGAAAGAAGGAAAGGTTTGAGTTCGGGCCAAAGGTGGAGCAATGCTCCATGATCAAGATCAAGTATGGGAGAAACAGTCAAAACGTCAAGGAGGTGAAGATAACGCCTCCAGAAAAAGACAGCCTGATTAAGTTCATCGAGAAGTTCTGGGAGAAGGATTTCCCCATCCGGTACTATGCAAAGAACAACAAGAAGTCCACCCGAGGTGCAAAAGCACAGGCAAAGAAAACACCGGAACAAGCTGTCGACCGCCGCAAGAAGGTAAAGCAGGTATAGCGGGTTAAATCATCTGTATCCTCATCTCCAGGGTCAGATGCTGCTTCGTCAAGTTGAAATCCTACATCGGAGACGTCTTCGCTCGACGACGTAAAACACGAGTCCTGCGCCGACAGGTTTATCGGTGCCAACAAAATAGCTTGGGGGAGGACCCCCAATCAGGTAAGTTCAGGTAAGTATTGCTGAATAAAGTTTTTCTTTTGAATAAAGATAATAAATGAGAGCGATCCATGCTAGTCCCTTAATGTTTTGAGTCTATGCTTAAATCTTTACTTTGGACATGATGAATAGTTGCTCTTATTTCTCTCTTGTACCTATGTTTCAACCTGCTATTCTCCTAAGCTTTGAGTTTGCTGGTTGAGCATGATCTTTCCTGTTATCTTGTCTATCTGTGGGTAGCACATGCACGCTCTAATCGAGGCTGTTGTTGGCTACGATATGATAAGACTTGAGTGACCTTAAGATCTTACTACGCCAGACTTGATAACCGGAGTTTTCTCTTTGAAAATAAAATAAAGAGTTCTTTATGGTGATTAAATTCCCTACCAAAGTTCGTATTGCTTAAAACCCCTATATGAGCTACTTGCTTTTGCATTGAGTTTTGTCAAGGTCATTGTGATTTTTAGAGATTTACTTCATGCTTTTAAAGCCAAGATCACGCACACACCACCTCATACATGTTACACTTCTACTCTGGAAGTGAACATAACACTCATTGTTCCACCAAATGGACACACGAAGGTCCAAGTATGTAAAAAAAAGAGAGTGCAAGAAGGCTCTCGGTTCAAAAATTAAAGCCATGTCTTTAAAAGAAACTCTTTAAGGAGAAGAGGAACCTGTAAAAAGGAGCTATCTCTTACCATGCCACCTATACACGTGCACATCTTGGTTTGAGAGTATGACTTATTTCTGTTTGAATCCTGATTTTGACTATACAATATGTGCATTACAAGTATGCTATAAAGCTCTCCTAGCACAAACTCCACTCCAATGAGTGACATGAGAGTTGAGAGAGGAAATTGGTAAGGAAATACATCGTGAGTGACTTGAGAGTATCACCTAAGGAACTCTGTTCTTTTGAAAAACTTTCAAAACCTCTGGTTTGATTGTCATGCAAGGTAGAAGGCAAGGTGCTTGGTCTAAGTCATTCTAGCCATCAACCGCCCAAGACAAGGAGAAGCTACAAGCCCCATAAAAGGTCAAGGTAATAAGGGAAGTTTATTTTACCAGCTTATTCAATTCTTGGTAGAATATCTTGCTGAACCACTGGTACTTTTGAGGAGTAATAAGGAAGCAACTCCTGATCCACTGAACCTAAAAGTTTTAGTCTTTTGCTCGGGATGAGCAAAGGCTAAGCTTGGGGGACTTGTTGACGGTCCTTACAACGAAAAATACGACCGTCAATAGGCTCAGAAAACAAACAAAGGTCAAGCATAACTTAGACATTAGTATTCAAATAATACTATACCATGCATATCTGGAATATATTTGAGTACAGGGACCACGGTGCAAAAGATGGACGAAACTGGGCACAGACCCAGGTCGGCCGACCTGGCTAGGTCGGGCGACCGGGCCTGAACCCCAATCGAGCCCATTTTCCACACAGGTCAAGAAGCACACAAGGGAAGGATCATGGACATTGAATCATGGTCGGTTCAAGTCAAGGGTGAGGATGAGCCACGTGTCAGTCCCACGGATTGAAGGGCCCACATCTCAACTCATTTGCACCCAAACGGAGTATACCCACCTGGAACCGTCATAAGGACCCACACGGCAGTCTACCAGAGAAGAGTGGGGCCGAAAGGCGGCGGAACCAGGTCGGCCGACCTGGCCAGGTCGGCCGACTTGGGCCTACGGCCGTTTCGCTTCCCCCCCCCCCCCCCCCCCCCCCCCCCCCCCCCCCCCCCCCCCCCCCCCCCCACCTTGACCCGTACCTGTAAACCGCCATCAGGAGTCCATCTGAGCCGTGCAACGCTGAAGACGGTGCATCCTAGGGTCGGCCGACCTTGGCACATCGGCCGACCTAGGCCCCACCTCCAAACTGCCACAACCGCCTCTGGCTGGCTCCAACCACCTATGTGATGCTATAAATACCAACAAGGGGCGCCGTACTCAACACACACCAGAAGAAGAGCTCTCCTTGCTACAAGCTTAGTCTTAGTCTTAGTAGTGATAGTCATAGTGTTAGATCTTCTGAAGGGCTTCCGGAGGAGTCTTGGTAAGTTCTAGAGTTCAGTTCTTGTATTCTCTTACTTACTTGTAGTACTCTGAGCTTAATGGAGATACCTTCATACTTATGTTGTATGCCTCAGTTATACCTTATCCACTTAGTATATACTACTTATGTCGTGCACCTTATTCAAGTGAATGTATGCTATTACATTGGCTCAATGTGCCTCTTGGTTGCTCTATTTATTAACGTGATAGATAGAGTTGTATTACATATTGCAAGCATAGTATTTGGGATATGGAAAACTGTTGAGGGTACCGCTGCCCCACGGATTAGTAGAGGTAGGCGACAGGTGGTGACAGCCCTGTCCGTCCTTTGTAATCCTCCACGTACGGGAGTGGGTATTAGGCCTTTATGATAAGACGTCCTACTGTCATCCCTTGATGAGGGAACCACTGGATACCTCGATATGTCCTCTTGCATATAATCATTGAGTGAGCTTGTATAGGGTATTGTAGTATGTCCAAGTCCCATATGTATGATGCTATTGAACCCTTTGTAATCTTTACTAATGTACTATTACTAACTAAGACTACCATAATGATGAGCAATGAACTTCTGTGTGTCACAATACCAATTCACTTCTATATCATTTACCCCTGTTTAGATTATAGTATATTAATGTTGTTGTAAGCAAATGCATTGGAATGACACCTCTCTCTTAACTAAACGCTTTCCCTGCGGATAAACAAATAACGATACTCTGGAATACTCCCAGGTGAAATGCTACAACGTATTTCTGTGCGCTTGCAGAATATCTGTAACGTCTAGATTTACGATGGAGTATCTCTAGTACCATCACTACTCTAAGTAGTGATGCTAAGAAATACCAACACTTAGGTGGAACTCTCGAGTCACTCAAGGTGCATTTCCTTACCAAGATCCTCTCTCATTCTCATTTCACTCGTTGAAGTGGAGTTTGTGCTAGGAGAGTTTTGTAGCTTACTTGCATTGCACATATTGTAAAGTCAAAACCAGGTTTCAAAGAGAAGTAAGTCATACTCTCAAACCAAGATGTACAAATGTGTGGATGGCATGATGAATGATAGCTCCCTTTTTGCAGGTTACCCTTCCCTTATAAGAGGTCCTTCAAGTACTTTGTGTAGGTCGGAACCTGCATAGCATCCAACAGTGGCACATGTACGTTTAACTTTTGAATGACCTCTACGAACCTGGCGAATTGTTCGTCTGCCTATGGTTTCTTTTGGCGTTGAGGGAATGACAAGACGTTGGTGTCGTAGAACTCATGTGGTGTAGTTTTTCCTAATGGTGCTCGCTCGGCTTTAGGCTCTTCTTCCTCTATTGGAGTCTCCTTCCTAGGCGTTGTTGCCTTTCCTGCATGGTTAGGTGCGACTGGGTCCCGAGTAGCCTTACCGCTTCTCGTAGAAACAACCTTTACATTTTCAAAGGAGGAATCCGGTTGCCCGGGAATTTTTACATTTTGAAAGGAGGAATCCGGTTGCCCGAGAATTCGTCCCTTCTCTCCAGAAGGAACAGCGGTGGCTAGCTGAGCGAACTGGGTTTCTAACATCTTGTTAAAGCTCAGCTGGCTCTGGAAGGTGGAGGACAAACTTTCTATCTTAGAGTTTATGCCCTCCAGAGCCTTATCATTTGCAGCAAGCCTTTTAGAAATTGATTCATTGACTTGGCCTGACCAAGGACCAGATCTTTCAGAGAGGGTTGGTTAGAAAAGGAATTATTATTGTTACCTCCCTGGTAGAACGGGCATTGCTGATTCCAGTTCCCTTGAGGCCGGTACCCATAGTTGCCATTTACGAACTGTACCTCCTCTTGTGTCTCAGGGCAGTTGTTCCCCGAGTGGCCGGTTTCTCCACAGATTTCACACATCATGTGTGAATCCAGTTGTCCTTCATTGTTGTCGGCCCCATCTTTGGTGCGGTCATCAAGGCGCTTCATGATGAGGTCCATCTTGGCGGCCAGCATGTCCACCTTCTTTACTGCCACGTTTGCGCCCTTGAAGGCGGTCATCATTCCAGGCTTGGTTTGACACCATCTTCTCAATGAACAACTTGGCGGCGGCCACGGTCAAGGAGAGGAATGCCCCTCCAGCGGCAGCGTCCATATGTTCACGGGTGGTCTGGGACAGCCCATGGTAGAAGTTCTGGAGCAGGAGCCACTCTTGCGTACCGTGGCGTGGGAATGTGATAGAGCTGGAGTGCCCGATCTTTCGGTGAGTGGAGATAAATTCGACTTGGTGGAAGTAGACCCTCACGATCCGACTACGACGAGCGAACCCGAAGCGCCAATGCAATCGCTGAACCAACTCCCGATGGTTACCAACCTTGCCGGTGCAAGATCAGCCTGATCACGAAGATCAATTCCTGTCCGCAATCGAAGAACGAACAAGAACAAGATGCGAGCAATCACAATATCACTCGAAGGTGGGGTTCTGAATCACGAGGACAGCACGTATTTGTGCGTGTTCGAGAGTAGCTAAAGCTAGATGAAAACAAAACCCAAGTCTGAAAATAAAAGAGGAGTCTATCTAAATAGGGGGCGCAGCCCCTGGTGGCCAGGAGGGGCGGCGCGCTACAGTACCCACGCTACAGTGCCACAGGTACTGTCCACGCCTAGGGTTTGCGAGGGTTGGGCCTGCTGTTGGGCCAACGTCTAATCTTCTGGGCCTTCATTCTTCAGTAGCATGACGAAGTTCAGTTCTCTTGCACGGGCCTTCATTCTTCAGTAGCATGACGAAGTTCAGTTCTCTTGCACGGGCCCGAGTGATTGGCCCAGCTGAAGAAGAAGGTGGCGCCTGGGATGGAGATGCTGCTGGTGTAGATGTACTCGTGTGGTCGTTGATGTCCTCATCATCCTCCCCTTCTTGAACCGAAGTCGTCCTCGACGGCAACTCCTCATCCTCTTCCGCATACGGTTTCAAATCTGCAACATTAAAACTAGTGGAAACACCAAACTCCGCAGGCAGGTCAAGGATATAAGCATTATCATTAATCTTGGTTAGCACCTTAAAAGGGCCAGCAGCACGAGGCATCAATTTAGAACGGCGCAAAGTAGGAAAACGATCCTTTCTCAAATGCAACCAAACCATATCACGAGGTGCAAAAGAAACAAGTTTTCGACCTTTACTACCAGCAACCTGATATTTAGCATTAGCAGCAGCAATGTTTTGTTGAGTCTGTTCATGCAAGTTAATCATTTGTTCAACATGTGCAACAGCATCTATGTGTGGGGCGTCCGCAGCATCAAGCGAAAACAAATCAATAGGCGCCCGCGGAATGTAACCATAAACAACCTGAAAAGGACACATCTTTGTAGAAGAATGCGTTGCATGATTATAAGCAAACTCAACATGAGGCAAGCAGTCCTCCCAACGTTTCAAATTTTTGTCTAAAACAGCCCTAAGCATGGTTGACAAAGTTCGATTAACCACCTCAGTTTGTCCATCAGTCTGAGGGTGACAAGTTGTGCTAAACAACAATTTAGTTCCCAATTTATTCCAAAGTGATCTCCAAAAATGACTGAGAAACTTAGCATCACGATCCGAGACTATTGTATTTGGAATACCATGCAAACGAATAATCTCTCTAAAGAACAATTCAGCAACACCGCTAGCATCATCAGTCTTATGACAAGGTATAAAATGAGCCATTTTGGAGAATCGATCAACAACCACAAAAATGCTATCCCTCCCCTTCTTAGTTCTAGGCAATCCCAAAACAAAGTCCATAGAAATATCAAGCCAAGGGGAAGTAGGAACAGGCAAGGGCATATACAAAACCATGGTTGTTCAATCGTGACTTAGCTTTCTGACAAGTAGTGCAGCGGGCAACAAGGCGCTCAACATCACGGCGCATCCGGGGCCAAAAGAAGTGGGCGGCCAGCACCTCATGCGTCTTGTAAATGCCAAAATGTCCCATGAGACCGCCTCCATGCGCTTCCTGTAACAACAAAAAACGAACCGAGCTTGCTGGAACACACAGCTTGTTAGCGCGAAACAGGAACCCATCCTGCATGTGAAATTTGCCCCATGGTTTCCCATTCATACAATGGACCAAGACATCTTTAAAATCAGCATCGTCGACATATTGATCTTTTATAGTTTGCAAGCCAAAGATTTTAAAATCTAACTGAGACAGCATGGTATATCGACGAGACAAAGCATCAGCAATGACATTTTCCTTCCCGTTCTTGTGTTTAATAATGTAAGGGAAAGACTCAATGAATTCTACCCAAGTAGCATGACGACGGTTCAGATTTGTTTGGGTACGAATATGTTTTAAAGCCTCATGATCAGAGTGAATTATAAACTCACGATGCCAAAGATAGTGCTGCCATGTTTGCAAAGTGCGTACTAAAGCATAAAGTTCCTTATCATAAGTAGAATATCTCAGGCTAGCACCGCTTAATTTCTCACTAAAATAAGCAACCGGTTTTCCTTCTTGTAACAAGACAGCACCTAGCCCAATACCGCTGGCATCACATTCAAGCTCAAATATTTTACCAAAATCAGGTAATTGCAAGAGAGGAGCATGTGTTAACTTATCTTTTAAAGTGCTGAATGCTACCTCCTGCGAATCACTCCAAGTAAACGGCACACCTTTCTTTGTAAGCTCATGTAGAGGCGCTGCAATGGAGCTAAAATCACGGACGAACCTGCGATAGAAACCTGCGAGTCCAAGAAAACTCCGAATCTGTGTGACCGTCGTCGGTGTAGGCCACTCCCGAATGGCATCGATCTTGCTGCCATCCACCTCAATGCCCTGTGGAGTGACAACATAGCCAAGAAACGAGACACGTTGCGTGCAAAAGATGCATTTTTCTATGTTACCAAATAAACGAGCAGCACGCAACGCACCAAAAACAGCACTCAAATGTTCTAAATGCTCTTCCATAGACTTGCTGTAAATGAGGATATCATCAAAATAGACAACAACAAACAATCCTATGAAGGGCCTTAGAACTTCTGATGTGAACCCGCTAGGGTTGGTGCCCGATCTTTCAATGAGAGGCAGGGGGTAACTCGATTTGGGGGAAGGGGATGACGTTGGCGGTCCGACTACAGCTCTCTCAAGTGCTGCGCCTTAGCAACCGGTACACCACCTCCAAGGATGCCGCACCTTGTGGAGCACGACACCAGCCACTAGGGCTCTCAATCCTGCAAGCAAATCGAAGAAACTTGCAAGAACAAGATAACAGGTATTGAAATTACCAAATAGGAATGAGGGATTCGAATCCAAGATACAATATGTGGGGTTCCGAAGGCAGGAAGTAGGGCAGCTTATCCAGCATGCGCTATTCCAGCAAGCAGCTAGCAACAATGGCTAAGAATGCAACTCAACAAAAACCCAACCCTAGAGTGGCGGCTGCTGGGGTATTTGTGAGGTTGGAGACGACCAGGATGTCTCCCCCAAACCCTAGGACGCGCCCCTAATGGGCCCAACTTGATACAAGGCCCATCAGCCCAAGTTCTGGTAACACAGTACCAGTCACGACCATTTTGACGATTCCCGTTGACTCAGGGCGAATTTGAAGGTGATTCCAAATCCATTTGAAAATAGACTTGATAGGCTTTCCAGGAAGTCCAAGATCACCCCAATCGGAGTCCGTATGAAGTCGCAGCACCCGTCAGAAGTTGGTGTTGTTCTGCTGCCCGAACCTGGAGCTTGTGAATCCTTTCCCCTTTGGCTCCTGTTCTTCATTCCTGAGCAAAACAACAGTGCAAGTGTCTCCGTTGTCTAAACAAGATGGACAAGTGCTTAAGAAGGAGCTTATCTGATGGTTAAGTTGTCGAGCACGAGCACGAGTAAGGGGACCAAGTGGAGGGGTGGACGTATCGGTGGTGGTGATGTCCTCATCATCCTCCCCTTCTTGCATTTGAGTCGTCCTCGACTCAAGCTCATCTTCTTCTCCCAAGTATGGTTTCAAATCTGCAATGTTAAATGTGGGGTTGACCCCAAAATCTGCAGGAAGATCAAGCTTATATGCATTTTCATTAACACGTTGCAGCACTTTAAAAGGGCCATCAGCTCTAGACATTAGTTTGGATTTTCTCAGTTCAGGAAACCTTTCCTTCCTCAAATGTAACCAAACCAGATCACCCGGTTCAAAATGCATATGCTTCCTACCTTTATCACTAGCATACTTATACTTAGCATTCATGCGCTCTATGTTCTCTTTAGTTGTTTCATGCAGCTTAAGCATCAATTCAGCACGTTGCTTAGCATCAAAGTTTAGTTTTTCAGAAGTTGGCAAGGGCATCAAATCAATAGGAGCTCGCGGTATGAAGCCATAGACAATCTCAAAAGGACACATTTTTGTAGTAGAATGCAGCGAACGATTATACGCAAATTCAATATGAGGCAAACATTCTTCCCACATTTTAATGTTCTTTTTTAGGACAGCCCTAAGCATGGTTGATAAAGTTCTATTTACAACCTCGGTTTGACCATCAGTTTGAGGGTGGCAAGTAGTGGAGAATAACAGCTTGGTTCCCAACTTAGCCCACAAGGTTCGCCAAAAATGACTAAGGAATTTTGCATCACGATCAGAAACAATTGTATTTGGCACACCATGCAAACGAACAATCTCACGAAAGAATAAATCAGCAATGTTGGTAGCGTCATCGGTTTTGTGACACGGTATGAAATGTGCCATTTTAGAAAATCTATCTACCACCACAAACACGCTGTCCCTCCCCTTCTTGGTTCTAGGCAGTCCTAAAACAAAGTCCATAGAGATATCCTCCCAAGGTACACTAGGGACAGGTAGAGGCATGTACAAACCATGAGGGTTAAGACGTGACTTAGCTTTTTGGCATGTCGTGCAGCGGGCTATGAATCTCTCCACGTCTCTCCTCATCCTGGGCCAAAAGAAATGAGCAGCAAGGATGTCCTCTGTTTTCTTCACACCAAAGTGTCCCATCAGCCCTCCTCCATGTGCTTCCTGCAACAATAACAAACGCACGGAGCTAGCTGGAATGCATAGCTTGTTAGCTCTAAACACAAACCCATCATTGAGGATGAATTTGTTCCAAGTCCTTCCTCCTTTACAATTCAGCAATACATCTTTGAAGTCAGCATCATGTGCATATTGTTCTTTTATTGTTTCCAAGCCAAAGATTTTGAAATCAAGCTGTGACAGCATAGCATAACGTCTAGACAAAGCATCAGCAATCACATTTTCCTTTCCCTTTTTGTGTTTGATGACATAAGGGAAGGTCTCAATGAATTCTACCCATTTAGCATGTCTACGATTCAGTTTGGCTTGGCTACGAATGTGTTTCAAAGATTCATGATCAGAATGTATGACAAACTCCTTGGGCCACAAATAATGCTGCCATGTTTGTAGAGTTCGAACTAAAGCAAACAATTCCTTGTCATAAGTAGAATAGTTCAAACTAGGCCCACTCAATTTCTCACTGAAATATGCTACAGGTTTGCCATCTTGTAAAAGGACACCTCCCAAACCAATTCCACTAGCATCACATTCAAGCTCAAAGGTTTTATTGAAATCAGGAAGCTGGAGCAAAGGTGCATGTGTTAACTTATCTTTAAGCATGTCGAAGGCGTCCTGATGTGCATCTGTCCATTTGAAGATCACTCCCTTCTTGGTAAGCTCATGCAGCGGGGCAGCAAGGGCGCTAAAGTCCTTCACGAAGCGACGATAGAAACCAGCAAGTCCCAGAAAACTTCGCACTTGGGTAACAGTTGTAGGTACCGGCCAGCTATGTATCGCTTCAACCTTGGCTTGATCAACTTCAATTCCCTGTGGTGTCACAACATAGCCAAGAAAAGACACCCGATCTGTGCAAAATGTGCACTTCTCAAGGTTACCAAATAAACGTGCATCACGCAATGCATCAAAAACAGCACGCAAGTGTTCAAGATGTTCCTCATGTGATTTGCTATAAATCAGGATGTCATCAAAGTATACAACTACAAATCTGCCAATAAAAGCGCGCAGAACTTCATTCATCAATCTCATGAATGTGCTAGGTGCATTAGTGAGACCAAAAGGCATGACCAGCCACTCATACAACCCAAACTTTGTTTTAAAAGCAGTTTTCCATTCATCTCCCAATTTCATACGAATCTGGTGGTACCCACTACGTAAATCAACCTTAGAAAACACAATAGCACCACTCAACTCATCAAGCATATCATCTAGGCGTGGAATAGGATGACGGTAATGAATGGTGATATTATTGATAGCCCTACAATCCACACACATGCGCCATGTTCCATCTTTCTTTGGCACAAGCAATACCGGAACAGCACAAGGACTAAGAGACTCACGCACATAACCTTTGTCGAGTAGCTCCTGCACTTGGCGTTGAATCTCCTTTGTCTCCTCTGGATTGGTCCTGTATGGCGCACGGTTGGGCAATGAAGCTCCAGGAATGAGATCAATTTGATGCTCAATCCCTCGAATAGGTGGCAGTCCCGGTGGAATCTCACTTGGAAACACATCAGAATACTCCTGCAAAAGGTTAGCAATGGCAGGAGGCAAAGCAGGCTGCAATTCATGGAGTGAAATCAATGCTTCTTTACAGACCAAAGCATAAGCAAGGGAGGTAGAAGCAATCAGCTCATTTATTTCAGATTTTGTAGCAATCAAGCAAGCTCCCTTTAACTTAATTTCCTTCTTGTTATCATGAGCAGATTTGCTATTCTTGTGTTTATGCTTCTCAAGATCATTTACTACAATCTGATTTTCACTCTTAGCATGCTCCAAATTTTTCAATTTGTTAGCTCTAGCAAGTTCATCCTTTAAAATCATTTCAGGGGACATAGGATGTAGCACAATCTTCTTCTCATGGTATGAAAAGGAGTACTGATTTGTTCTACCATGATGCATGGAGTCTCTATCAAATTGCCATGGTCTACCTAGCAGGATACTACATGCTTGCATAGGCACAACATCACATTCAATAACATCTTTGTAGGATCCAATGGCAAAGTTGATTCTCACAAGTTTAGTTACCTTCGCCTTACCACTGTTGTTGAGCCACTGAATGTAGTATGGATGAGGATGTGGCTGTGTAGGGAGTGCCAATTTCTCCACCATCTCGCTGCTAGCTAAGTTGTTGCAGCTCCCTCCATCAATGATCATGCGGCAAGATCTCTCTTTAACCACACACTTTGTTTGAAACAAGGTGTGCCGCTGATTTTGCTCCGCTTGTTCCATTTGTGCACTAAGCACACGCTGCACAACAAGGCTCTCATAGTGTGCTGCATCGTCCGCACCAATGTGCTCCTCCTCTTCTTCACCTACATGGTCAGCCGCAAGCAAAGCAAGTGTATTTTCATCAAAATCACTAGCAGAGGAGTACTCACCATCATCTCTAACAATCATCACGCGCTTGCTTGGACAATCACGCATCATATGTCCATAGCCCTTGCAGCGGTGGCACTGAATGTCTCTTGTTCTACCCGTGGAGGCAACAGATGAAGAGCTCTCTACGGGTTTTTGGACGGTCTTTGCTGCTGAATTTGATGGAGCAGCATGGGACTTGTCACTGGATGGAGGAGGTGTTGCCCTACTCAATGAAGAGGATGGTGCAGCAGCACGTGTGGCAGAAGTAGAAGTTGTGCGTGGCTGCCACGAGCTAGTCTTTCCTGCAGAAATGTTAGTCTTGGTACTGGCACGTCGTCCCTGCACTTCTCTTTCAGCTTTGCAAGCAAGGTGAAATAAACGGGTGACATTGTTATAATCCTTATAGGCAAGAATGTCCTGAATCTCCCTATTTAATCCACCCAAAAATCTAGCCATAGCAGGTTCCTCATCCTCCTCTAGATTACAACGCAGCATGCCCATTTGCAATTCCTGAAAGTACTCTTCTACACTTTTAGTTCCTTGTCTCAATTGCTGCAACCTATTCAACATGTCTCGGGCATAGTAAGAAGGAACAAATCTAGCCCGCATGACCCTTTTTAAAGCATCCCAAGTAGGTGGTATGTTATCAGGATTTTTCTTGCAATGTTCAATCCACCAAACAGAAGCAAAATCTGTAAATTCACTAGTAGCAGCCCTAACACGAGTGTTTTCAGGAAATTCATGACATGTAAATTTTTGATCAACAGCAATTTCCCAAGTAAGGTAAGCATCAGGGTCATATTTGCCATCAAAGGGTGGTACCTTGAATTTAATCTTGTGGAAAGCTTCGTTGTTGTTGTTGTTATGGTGCACTTCACGGCGGCGGTGTCCTCCGCCCACACCACGACGGTGCTGTTCTGGGCGTCGATGGCGTCTTTCTTCATCTTCAGTGTCAGCAGGGTAGTTGTTCTCATCCCCTTCATCTTCAAGATGGTGCTGATCATGGTGATGATCCGGGTGACGGTTGTTATTGCCTCGAGCCACAAAGTCATCGAATCGCCTCAAGAGAGCAGCAAGGCTGGTGTCCACTCGTTGAATGGATGCCTCCAAGGTACCAAGCCGATTGTTGGTAGTAATCTGTGCATCCTCCAATTGCCCAAGCTTCTCATTTGTGGTCTGCAAATCTGCATCAAGGCCTTCAGTGTGCAGCCTCACTCGACGCAGTACATCATGAATAAGAGCACTGGTGCGGGGAGAATGTCGACGATCGTCTTCTTCCTCAGTTCCTGCCATAGTAAGAAAGACAAGAGCAAACAAGCAAGTGAAAGAAAACAGGCCCTACACCTATTGGGTTTGTGTTCAAGTGGAGTCGCTCACTCTCAACCTATTAAGCAAGCTCTTACAAGTTCTTACCTTGCCAATCAGGATGTGAAGGCAACCAGCAAGGGAGGCACCTAGGAAGCAATGTATCGGTGCAGCAGCAATACAAGCACTTGGAGAAGCTGTAGTTGTGTGTGTGGAGCTGTAGGAAGGATGAAAAATTGCACAAGGAAATACTAGCACCACATTAGTCTCAAGCAAGCTGAATAATTGTTCAAATGATGGTAAGTGCTGGTCCTAGGCTAAACCAAGCTAGAGACGCGAGCCTAGCCACAAATGACAGCACCTAATATGACCAATTGACACAAGCTATCAAGTACCTATGACACTGAACTGCTGCAAA
>CM014270.1:33923272-33968735 GCA_004135705.1 Alloteropsis semialata
GATCTGGTGCTCAATGCCACGAATCGGTGGAAGACCCGGTGGTAAATCTTTGGGAAAAACATCAGTGTACTCCTGCAAAAGGTTAGCAACCGCAGGGGGAATATCCAAAGATGGTGCATCATCAAGTGAAACAAGCACAGTAGAGCATACAAGTGCATAGCAGGGCAAATGAGCATCGTGTAGATCAGCAAAATCAGCACGTGTAGCAAGTAAAACAGGAGCATTCAACTTGATTTCAGAATTAACAGGGGTCGATGGTGATGGTTCAAGTTGTTTAGCAGTTTTAGCAGCTCGAGCAAGATCATCTTTAACAATTTGTTCAGGTGTCATGGGATGTATAATTATTTTCTGACCCTTAAACATGAGAGAATAATGATTCGAACGACCATGATGCAAGGTATCAGTATCATATTGCCAAGGTCTACCAAGTAACAAAGAGCATGCTTCCATGGGAATGACATCACAATCGACAAAATCAGAATAAGCACCCATGGAAAAAAGGACACGCACTGACCGCGTTACCTTAATTTTGCCACCATCATTAAGCCACTGAATGTGATATGGGTGCGGATGCTTACGGGTGGGTAACGACAACTTCTCTACCAGCACGGTACTCGCCAAATTGTTGCAGCTGCCGCTGTCGATGATGATGCGAACCGACCGTTCTTGCACAACGCCTTTAGTATGGAATAGAGTGTGTCGCTGATTCTTCTCGGGTGGGGCAACCTGCGTACTAAGAACACGCTGTGCAACAAGACTCTCATACCTATCGGCGTCGCCGGGAGCGACATGAACCTCCGCATGATCTGCATTGTCAGTGGCAAGCATAGCATGTCGAGTATCCTCGGAATCACTAGCAGAAGAGTACTCACCATCGTCACGTATGAGCAAAGTGCGCTTGTTTGGGCAGTCCCGAATCATGTGCCCAAAGCCTTTGCAACGATGGCACTGAATATCCCTTGTACGCGCGGTGGAAGGAGGAGCGCCTGTAGCTGGTGGCGCGGCTGGTTTGGCCGTCGTCTCTCGCGGTGTAGCGCTGGACGTGGACGAAGTGGGGCGAGAAAAAGCCGAACTGGACGCCGGGCTCCGACCTGCAAAAGAGTTAGTATAGGGCTTCGATCGTCGTCCCTGCACTTCACGTTCAGCTTTACAAGCAAATTCAAATAACGTGGTTATATCATGATACTCCTTATAATCAAGTATGTCCTGAATTTCTCGATTTAAACCACCACGAAAACGTGCCATCCCAGCGTCTTCAACTTCAAATATACCACAACGAATCATACCTTTTTGTAGTTCCTGGTAATACTCCTCAACAGATTGATTGCCTTGTTGAAAACACTGCATTTTATTAAGCAAATCGCGGGCATAATAGGAAGGCACAAAGCGGTGTCGCATAGCAGATTTTAATTGAGTCCAAGTGGTGGGAATAGCAGTAGGATGTTTAAGTTTATGTTCACGCCACCAAATTAAAGCAAAATCAGTAAATTCACTAATAGCAGCTTTAACTTGAGAATCAGCAGGAATATCATGGCATGAAAATTTCTGTTCAACTTCTAATTCCCAATCAAGATACGCAGCAGGATCATATTTGCCATTAAAAGATGGAATTTTAAATTTAATCTTAGCAAATGAATCATTAGCGGGTGGACGTACCACACGACGGGCGCGACCGCGACGATCGCCCTCTTGCTCCGTGTCACCGCCATAATCCTTCTGGAGGTCGGTGATCCGCGTGGTCAATGTGTCGAGGCGTGCCGTGATGGTGTCAAGCGTGGCCTTAGTGGCTGTCTGCGTGAGGTCTATCTGATCGAACCACTCGTTCGCCGAAGTGACCGATGAATCCATCCGTTCATGTATGGTCTTTATGTCCGTGGCAAGTCCATCAACTTGTGCCCGTACGTCCTGCAGCTTTGTATCCGTCGTGTCGTTTTCTCCTGACATGGTTAGCGCAAACACAAGAACAAAATCCTACGACTACGAGGATGTAATGCGCTCACAAAAGTGCTGTTATCAAATTCTTATTCGTTCTTACCACGCACACAGGGGCGAATTGCAACCAACCGGTGGAACTCGCGAAAGATTGGAGCAGCGATTGCCTGGAGAAACAAAATCTACTCGTCGTAGAAATATGTGGAGTTCTGGGTAGGCTGCACTCAGATCAAGGATTAGCACAATCAAACAATAATGCAAGGTTGAATTATAGTGCTAACACGTAACAATGCTGCTGGAAACAAGGTGTAAAAGGGAAACAAGAAATAGAGGGAGGGGAAGGAAAGAAAGGGGGACACCAGAGATGGGAGGGCAGCAGGCGTGCGCCCCAACCAAGAGTCCCTGCGTGGTTCGGTTTCCTTCTGTGCGCAGGATTGCTGTCCCTTTTTTTTTCAGAGAAACTCACAAACTGATTATATGAACAAAGGAATACAAATGAGCAAGTCACCACACACACTTTTTCTGGAAGAGTAGGGGTATTCCGGTAAAAAAAAGATACTCTCTCTCTCTCTCAAGAGTGAGCCGAGATCAGCCAGGATTAGGCGACCTGTTTTTTTTTGTTTCTTTCTCTTCTTTTTTTCTCCTTTTTTTTTGATTTCTTTCCTTTTTTTTGACTTTCCAAACACACAGGAAGGAGGGTGATCAGGGGGGATCGGCGCTAACCAGGGGGCGGCGCAGTTCAGGGACTGGCACGCTCCAGAGGGGGGTTGGCGATCAGAGAGGCGCGACGCTTGTGGTGGATGTGGCGGTGGCAGAAGATGGTGGCGGCGCCTAGGGTTTAAGAAAAAGAAAGGCGAGAAAACACAAAGTAACCAGCAACAATTGAAGCGTAAAGCACACAAATTCAACAACGCAAATTATTGAAAGAAGGTGCGAGGCTCAAAAGGGTGCTGGGACAAAGATCTAACCTGACAATTTTTTGGTTTTGTGGACTGTAGGTAATGGAAAAAAAACACTCGATAAACTCACCGATCAACCTGGAAAGCTGATACCACTTGATAGAGCTGGAGTGCCCGATCTTTCGGTGAGTGGAGATAAATTCGACTTGGTGGAAGTAGACCCTCACGATCCGACTACGACGAGCGAACCCGAAGCGCCAATGCAATCGCTGAACCAACTCCCGATGGTTACCAACCTTGCCGGTGCAAGATCAGCCTGATCACGAAGATCAATTCCTGTCCGCAATCGAAGAACGAACAAGAACAAGATGCGAGCAATCACAATATCACTCGAAGGTGGGGTTCTGAATCACGAGGACAGCACGTATTTGTGCGTGTTCGAGAGTAGCTAAAGCTAGATGAAAACAAAACCCAAGTCTGAAAATAAAAGAGGAGTCTATCTAAATAGGGGGCGCAGCCCCTGGTGGCCAGGAGGGGCGGCGCGCTACAGTACCCACGCTACAGTGCCACAGGTACTGTCCACGCCTAGGGTTTGCGAGGGTTGGGCCTGCTGTTGGGCCAACGTCTAATCTTCTGGGCCTTCATTCTTCAGTAGCATGACGAAGTTCAGTTCTCTTGCACGGGCCCGAGTGATTGGCCCAGCTGAAGAAGAAGGTGGCGCCTGGGATGGAGATGCTGCTGGTGTAGATGTACTTGTGTGGTCGTTGATGTCCTCATCAGAATGCCAGGATGTAGTCCTGGAAACGATCCCACACCTCCGATACGGTCTCCCCGGACTCTTGCTGGAAGCTGGAAATTCTTCCCCGAAGGGCATTTGTTTTCCCAATGGGGAAGAACTTGGCCAAGAATGCATTGGAGCACTTGGTCCACGTGTTCACCACTTCACGGTTGGAATAGAACCATTGTTTGGATCTTCCCAATAGCGAGAACGGGAACAAGCGGAGCCGGACAGCCTCTTGTTTGACTCCCCGGATGGTGATGGTGCTGCATACCTCCAGGAAGGGCTGCAAGTGAGCACTAGCGTCTTCATTGGCCTTTCCAAAGAAGGGGCTGGCCTGCACCATGTTGATCAGTGGGGCCTTGAGCTCAAAAGCATGATCCCCCACAGCCACTTTCGGACCCATATGGATCTGGGCAGCGGACGGGGCGGAGTAGTCGCGGATTGTCCTGTCGGCCATGGCTTCTTCCGGTTGGGGTGCTACGGGAACGGGTTGTTCTCCTTGGTTGGATGACTCTCTGATGACTAGCTCGGTCTCTAACAAGAACACCTGAGGAATTATGACACGAGAACGTACCCTCCTTCCTATAGTATTCGGGTTCTCGACATAGTTGGATGGTAATTGGAAACCAGTCATACACTACCCTATTTCACGTCACAGAGAAACAACGCAAAAGGGTAAACCTGCTAGATTACTTGCAATTAATCATGCTGCATTAAATACATGGATGATCAAAACTCTTTAACCATTGCTTTCCCCAGCAACGACGCCAGAAATGCTTGTTGGTATTTCTTAGCGTCACCACTAGATTAGTGATGGCACCAGAGATGCCTTATCGTAAATCTAAACGTCACAGAGATTCTGCAAGCGCACAGAAGTACGTTGTAGCATTTCACCTGGGAGTATTCTAGAGTATCATTATTTGTTTATCCGCAGGGAAAGCATTTAGTTAAAGAGAGGTGTCATCTAATGCATTTACTTACAAAAACATTAATCTACCATAATCTAGACAGGGGTAAAGGATATGAAAATGAAAGGGCAATGTGACACACAGAAGTTCATTGCTCATCATTAAGTAGTCTTAGTTAGTAACAGATCATTAGTAAAGATTACAAATGGTTCATTAGCATCATACAAATGGGACTTGGATACACTACAATACCCTATACAAGCTCGTACCATGGACATATGCAAGAGGACATATCGAGTTGTCCAGTGGTTCTCTCATCAAGGGACGACAGGAGGACATCTAATCATAAAGGCCTAATATCCTCTCCCGAACGTGGAGGATTACAAAGGACGGACAGGGCTGTCACCACCTGCCGCCTACCTCTACTAATCCGTGGGGTAGCGATACCCTCAACGATATTCCATAATCCAAACACCATGTTTGCAATATGAAATACAACTCTATCTATCGCGCTAATAAATAGAGCAACCACAAGGCACATTGAGCCAATGTCATATCATACATTCACTTGAACAAGGTGCAAGACATAAGTAGTACATACTAAGTAGATAAAGTATAAATGAGGCATACAACATAAGTATGAAGATACTTCTATTAAGCTCAGAGTATTACAATTAAGTAAGAGAATACGAGAACTGAACTCGAGAACTTACCAAGACTCCTCCGGAAACCCTTCAGAAGATCTACTATTAGAACCATCACTACTAAGACTAAGACTAAGCTTGTAGCAAAGGAGAGCTCTTCTTCTGGTGTGTATTGAGTACGGCACCCTTTGCAGGTATTTATAGCATCCATAGGCAGTGGAGGATCAGCCAGAGGCGGTTGAGGCCATTTGGCTATGGGCCCAGGTCGGCCGAAGTGGGCACATCGGCCGACCCTTGGATCCACCGTCTTGAGCATTGCATGGTTGAGATGTACTCCCAAAGGCGGTTTACAGGTACTGGTCAAAGGAGGGCTGAGTCGGGCACACGGGGAGGTCGGCTGACCCTCCACAACCGCCTCTCTGGCCCACCTTTCTCTGGAAGACTGTCATGTGGGTCCTGAGGTCGGCTCCAAGTGGGTACTGTCAGTTTGAGTGCACGAAGCTCTGGTTGTGGGCCCTTCAATCCATGGGATTGACATGTGGTCATCTTTCACCATTGACTTCAACCAACCATGATTCACCGTCCACGATCATCTCTTAGTGTGCTTCTTGACTAGTGTGGAGGATGGACTCGAACAGGGTCCAGGCCAGGTCGCCCGACCTAGCTAGGTCGGCCGACCTGGGCCTGTGCCCATGTTTGTCCATCTTTTGCACCGTGGTCCCTGTACTCTAATATATTCTGGATACGTATGCTACAACATTATTTGAATACAAATGTTTAAGTTATGCTTTATCTTTATTAGTTTTCTGAGCCTATTGACGGTCGGATTTTCATTATAAGGACCGTCAACAGTGGTCGTAGAGCGCGCCGATTGACCCGTGCAGCCAAGTAAACATCAGGGCCATGCTGTGCTGCTGCTGGAGGGCTAGAGCGGTGGCCTGCTACTGCTGTATCATGGTGTTCATCATCTCCGTCTGCCTGGCCACCTGTCTAGCGAGCTCGTTCTGGAGAGCTAGCTGCTTTCTCCGGAACTCCTCCTGCTGTTGAGCCTGCTGCCTCTCTAGGCACTATGTCTGCTCGAGCTGTGCTGCCTGGGTCGCCGCAAGTGACTGAAGTATAGCGGTAAGCTCTGAAGGCTGAGTCAATGCGGCCTCTAAGACAACCGAAGGGGTGAAGCTGAAGGGCCAGCCTCGATGTCGTGAGCACAAGGAGGAGACAAGGTGTGCGGCTCGAAGTCACTGTCCTCTGAACTGTCACTCGATACCATGAAGTACTGCAGGAGCTGTGCCTCGGCCTCTACAAGTATGGCGTCCTCCTCTACTGCCTCTGCCCTCTCCTCTGGCGGAGCTGCTCTTCGACCTGCCTCATTGCCCTACGGCCCCAGCGTCTGTCATCCGGCTTGGCCAGAGCGTAGGTAGAGAAGCGAGTGGCAGTCTGGTCGTACATCTCTCTGAACCGTGGTGTCCTGAAGGTCGAGAATATCTGGGAGAAGATGTGACCATAGAGCATCCGGTGACCAGCTGGCAGACCGTCTATGATGACATCCTGAATCTCACAAATCAGGAAATCGGCGATGTCAAAACGGGTCTATGTGAGAAGAGCTGCCAGTAACCACTGCTGCATAGAAGAGACTGGCCCGTCGTAGCCTACCCTCGGTAGTATGGACACTCTGGTGGCTCTGAGGAGGGCGTATGCGACCTGGGTCATAGCATCAGGAACTCTGGGAGCACCAGGTGGCAGCAGGGGGTCAAAGAGCATAGTGACCTCCACGTCTGAAGGAAAGACCCCTTCAAGAAGACTGCAGCAGGGAGGGGTGGCACCTAAGTGAGCCTTCTCATGAGGGCGGTACTCACTTGGCTCAAGCCCGAAGAACACCCTGATCTGCTGTGCTGTGAGTCTGTGCTTCTCCCCCTCGAACATGAAAATCATATAGTCTCGGTCTGGGAGATCCACACTGAAGCGTAGAACACACGGATCCACTCCTCGACATATCTGTTGTGACTGGGTAGCTCTATCAAACCTGGCTGGGCCTCAAAGAACGGGTGCACATCCTGCCCAGCTGCCTCTCTGATCTGGTCCACGTCAAGCCAGCGGTGATCAAAGATCTTGATCCCCCGCTTCCGTTACAAAGCATAGAAGTTGTGCTGCATGTATGTCCAGAAGCGCTGATCAACACCGGGCTCCCTCACAAGGATATACCAGTCTCGCTCCTCTGACATCCTGAGCCACTTGATGTGATCGACTCGGATGGTGGTGAGGTCCCACAGACGGTACTGGTCGACCCCTGGGTACTCCTCGTCCTGCTGGGGCTGCTCCCCATGCTCTCCCTCAAGCGGCTCCAGCGTGGGGCCCTGTTCGTGGCCACCTCTCTGCATACCGCCACCACGAGTCCTAGGACCCTGTCGACGTGGGGCTGTACTCGGAGGAGTAGCGCGAGAGCGATCGGAGCGGCATAGTTGGGGTGGCTCAGTCTGGGCTGTCTCTGCTCCCTCTGCCTGTGCTCCCTCTGACTCCCCCTGACTCGGAGCGCCCCTGATCCTGAGAGGAAGCTGTTGGTGAGTATCTGGCACTGCAAGAACCCACTCAAGCTTGCACTGCTCACGAGTCCTCTTCTTGACCTTTGGCTTCTCAACTGCCTTGCCTTTCCCTTTTTCTTTCGTCATCTGCCGAGAAAATGGTAGAAGATAATAGAATGAGCAACGAGAGTAGTAAACAAGTATGGAATTGTAACTCGGGGGTAAGCATAGTCCTTAAGCAAAGCATGGAATTTGATTGAGCCTAAACATGAGTTCTAATGGATATGACATCAATTCCATGATAAAGTGACCATATGAACAAGATTACTAAGCACATGAGCAAAGCACTAAGCATGAGCCACACATACTTGGTAAATGGTACATAAGGTGCTGAGCAAGAACATTCATGGAGTGTGACTTCATTTTTACAGAAAATTGATAACACGGGCAGAAGATATGGATCACATGAACTAGATTGGTGAAATTTGATCAGGAAATTCACTGAATTGCCATGGACAAAACAACTCATATGAGGGCACTAGAGCATGGAATTCACTAGGAATTGATCAAGACATCACATATATGGCATATGAAAATTCCTGGAAATTGAATTGAGATTTGAATAGAATAGAAAAGGGATGGGGATGCACGGGTTGCTCACCACTGCAGAGGACAGGAGAAGAGCCGAAGCAGTGGAGAGACAGTGCGTGGAGGGCTTCTTCCCCAAGTCTGGCGAGGGCCGGTGGTGGCGCGCGATGGCGAAGATGACCGCGGGCGGCGCGGATGCAGAGCAAGAGCCGTGCCCTAGATGGGGGCGGCAGTGGCACGAGAGCCCAAGGGCACGGGGCCGAATCCAAGCGGTGGAAGCAAGGTGCGGCGGAGGGGCTCGTCGGGAGTGGCTCGACGGCAGCCGGAGGGCGGCGGCACGGCGGGCGGGGGGGGAGGGGGAGGGGAGGGTGCGATGGTGGTGGGTGGTGGTGAGCGGGGGTTAGGAGCGAGCGGTGGTGGGCGGTTGGGTCAAAGAGGATGATTTAGGTCAAAGGGAGCACCGCTCTTATGACAGTTGGGTCCTGCGAGAAACGCAAAATGGCGTATAATCCGCCGTGGCTCGGCGAAATAACGTCGTTTGCTTTACGCAGATTGAATGTAGCTCGGGCGAACCCTGAGAATGAACGTTGTACGTTCCACCGAGGGGTGGCGTACCAAACGCCGTTAGGCCTGTCATACAAGGAACTCGAGCGCCGTAAGATCCAGTGTCACTGTGTGGATAAAGGGCGGATAAGGATTTGTGAATGCCCTATGCTTTTGGAATATCTGCCGTTCATTGTGAGGAGCATACGCCATTCAGAACTCGATGTTGGAGATCCAGCACTGTTGCAAAGATAGTATGCCGTACTCCCATGACCAAGTGAATAGGATGATTGGTGGAGGTACGTGTACGCTTCACTTGCGGTTCTTGAATTGATGCTTGTGGTGGTCCAACATCTTGTGCTTGAGCTTGAGCTTCTTCTTGTGTGATGGGTGTATCGTCGGAAGGAAGTGGCTCCTGTTGATCTTGATCTTCATGATCTTGCTCGTCTTGTTCTTCAACTTGAGCATCATCTTGAGCTTGATCATCATGTTCTTGACTATCTTGATCTTGATCAACTTGGGTGTAGCAGACCTGCCCCAATTAATCCGGTTCAAGCGCATGAGACCAATCTTTAGGTCACCAAACACTTCAACCGAGTTAATCGTGCTAGTCTGTTGGGTAACGTCCCGATTGAACTACCGGTAATCATTGATTGAGAAACCCGATAGCAGCATGTCTCACTCGACGGTGAGTACAGATGATACAAGTCACCATTTATTACATCACAATAGTTCACATGGATAAAGTAAGAACAAGTTTTAGTACTTCATTATTACAGACCAGAGTTCATTGCACAGCGGAAATAAAATGATAACTCTAGACGACGATACTAGTGGTGCCATGATGAAGCCCGTACATGATATCACTCCTCGTTCTCCCTTCCCGGGGAGAACGATTCCAGCTCCACAGTCCAACCGGGAGGCAGGGTACACGGCCAAGTCAAAGCATCAACAGAGTTGTAGGCATCATCATCATCTGAAAGTTGAGCCACAAGCAAGGCTGAGTATACTAATACTCAGCAAGACTTACCCGACTGGAATAAGAATATTCCGACTCCTAGACATGCAAGGCTTTTTGGCTGAGGGGATTGTTTTGCCAAAAGCGACAAAGAGTTGGTCCTTGTTTTCAAGTTTTAGCATCCCTTTATTGTGGGCCTAACCATTAACTAGGTTTGCACCTGGCTAATTCAATCATGGTGGTGACAAACAATTAATATCATAGTTCAACCATATTCATCATTCATCTCCATAATTCCTCTTGTTTAATACAGTGTGAAAAGAGATCAAGCAGCTTCATGTAACCGCGAAGGACGGACAACTTAAGTCGGTTTTACACCATGCATGGGACAACCTAATCGTACGTCATGTGAGCGACACCTCGGTCCCCACGCAACAACCTTTCCCGCCTTTTCCTGCCGTTTGCTCAGAGCCCACTCCAATCGGGTGCAAAGCCCCACAACCCTAGATGCCCCAGGCAGAGCTGGCCTGCGATCACTACTACACCCGCCATCTTCGCCCTCGCCCAAAGGAGTGGGGAAAAGTCAAACGTCAGTTCCAGTTGGTACATCGGTTTACCGCTTTCCATTATTTCACAGCATACGACCAGCACTTTCAAAAGCTCGACCAACATCGCCACACATTCATCCTTAACCAAAATTCAGTAGGTGGACGGGACGATCAACAACCACGGGTTATCGCATAAAACCCATCGACTAATTTCCTCATGATTCCAACACAAGGGGGAAACCTATATCTCGCGAGTGACGAGAAGTCACTCGACTTCTACCGAGTCCTATTTTAGCATAGCAAGCTAACGACCAAGCATTACTAGTAAGAACTTGGGTACCTATGGATCATGTATCTAAGGTTTCAAACAACTCCTGAAACTTAAATGCACAAGCAAGGTAAACATAGAAAAAGTAATGACATTTCAAAACATAAGGGTCATATGCTCCGGTGCTTGCCTTCGTCACAGCGTGGGGCACTACCCAGTACTTGGTCCTGGTCTTGGGGAGTCGGAGTAGCGTCGGCTTCAAGCTGCTCACTCTCGGACCGGGCCAACAGCTCGTAGGTTCCGTCAGCTAGCGCGAAATCTACACGTATGCACATGCATAAAATTCATAATGTTTTCACCAGCATACTCATTAGTCTTAAGATTGCAGCAACTCAATTATACATGTGGCAGAAATTAACTGAGTATATTTATATTAGAATTAAGTGTTCATTGATATTACTTATTTAATTATTTCTAAGCCTTTTTCTTGCATAGTTTAGCGATTAAAGCATAGAAAACATATTTGCACGAACAAAACTTTCATTGAGCATGGTGCTGAAGTATAGACAATTAAACATGTCTTCCTAGGTGTTAGCTATATTTTAATTTACTGTTTTATTTTTATTTGGACAGCCATTAGTAGCTATTGTTGGAAAATTTTAATTAAATCTATAAGCATCCAAAGAAGCTGATATTTTTTACTGTAGTTAGGTTTATAACAGAGGGAGCTACTGTGAATTTTGCAGATTTTTCTAAGGTGTACAGAATATTTAAAGATTTATTTACTATAAACAGCTAGTAATAAGATTAAATCATAAATAAATCTACTCATGCTTTCTGTACTTGGGATTTCTACAGAATGTTTCTATACCATAGAGGAGCATGTCATAAAAATTATAACATTTTATGAACAGCAGAGACATTAATTAGATTTTATCTTGCTTAAACCATAAGTGCACAAAAACTATAGGAAAACATATAAAAGATATGTTGAACAACCTACCCAGAAAACTCTAATGATCAAAACAAAGCTATTCCAAGTGGTTTCATATTTTTTCCATACACAGAATGACTATTAAGCATTTCTTTATTTCCATTAGTATTTTCCTTACATAAAAGAATATAAAAGATTTGGCCAAGATTCCATGAGTTCATGACAAACCACTGTGTATATCTTTTCATAAGGAAGCTAACAAAAGTAGTTTCACATTTTTAGCATTTTTCTATGATTTTATATGCATTAAACCATTTTCAGCCGATTTAAACAAAGGAAAAAGAAAAAACATTTCGCCGATTTACTAATAGGTCCCTGAACTTTTATGGAACACCCCCTATACTTATATTCCTTTGCAGCTGTACCCTTCTTCTACCTCTGGACATTACGTGAGACAGGAAGCTTTGGTTTTTGGTTCTGTTGGCCGCCGGTGGTAGCACCGGCCCAGGCTCGACCCTTGGCACGGCGCGCAGCCAGGCAGGGCTCGCGGCCCGGGGGGGAGGGCACATGCATGCAGCGGCAGCTCCTCCGTGCACAGCATGACGGCTTCGGCAGCGCTGGGCCTCAGGTCACGAAAAGAGCGAGGAGAAAGATGGGGAAGCATCAGTGGAGTAAGGGGAAGCTCACCAAGTGGTCGGTTTGGGCAGAGATGAGCTGTAGGCGCGGCACGACAGTGGGGCAGGGGCAGCGGCGAGCAGTAGACGAGGGCGACCAGAAAGGCTTCGATTCCCGGCAGGGGAAGGGTTGGCTCGGTCTTGGGGCTGCTCAGGGGTGTAGAGGAGGGTACGAGGGAGCCATTCTTGCGAGGAATTGAACAATGGTGAGGTGCGGCCGGGGAATTTTGGGTTTTTTGGAGCTTCTGTTCTTGAGAAGCAATGACGAGGAAGAACATGGAGGGGGCGCAATTTATAGCCGAGCAGCGACCGAAGGGAGTGGGAGGCACGCATGGCCATTGCCCGAGGCAGCAGTGCTCGCTGGTTCGGCCGCGGCAGCGGCCGGTCGCGCGGCAGCCACATGGCTCGTACCTGCAGGCTGAGAGCTGCCATAGCGTGGTGGAGCGGAGATGTCCCGGCGAGGGATTGGGCAGCGACAGTGTGGACGGCTTGCCGGGCACACGAGCGCCAGCATTGGCTTGGCAGCTAGCGAGGCCAGGCATCACCAGCCAGGTGGATCCCGAGCTCTGCTCGTGCCCCTGTACATGAGCTCAGGGAAGAAGAACATGAGAGAGAGAAAGAAGAGAGCTTTTCTTTTTCTTTTCCCTTTTATTTTGCACAAACAAACTCCAAAATCATGCAAACTCTTGCCAAGGTCATATTGACAAAGTTGCAGATAAAATTAGGATCTTCAATCTTTGTTATTAGAGATTTTCCAAAAACTTAACCGATGTGGAGTTATGATGGGATTTCATGAATTTGATCAAGTTTGAATTAAACTCCTAATTGAAAATTTCTCCATTGGTTTAAAGTGTTTAAGTTCCCATTTGAAGTTATTTGACTTTGTTGACATAAGCTTGTATTAATTAACTTATTTGAATATTGTATTTACTTTAATTGCATTTATTTGAGATTAATTGCAATTAAACCACACAGAAAGCACATAACTAGAAAAGTGTTATTTCATGCTTATTTTTGTACCTAAAAAATTTACCAAGGCATGTGGTTATGATGTGGTCATGATAAGGATTAAGCTTGACAACACTTTTAAATTTTTGGACTGTTACAGCCCTCACCCCTTAAAAGAATATCGTCCCGAGATTCCAGTGCGGTATTTAGTGTGGGAAGGCTAGGTAGCTTACTTCGGAGTCGAGGAAACCAGGATACTTGGATAGCAAGTAGGACTATTTCTCCCATGTAGCTTTTTCTTCAGAGTGGTTGCTCCATTGGATTTTGTAAAACCTGATAGTCTGAGGTCGGGTTACTCTCTCTTTTTGGTCAAGCACCTTAATCGGACGTTCTTCATAAGTGAGATCTGGCTTGAGTTGGATTTCTTCTGGTGCTACATTTTCAGTGGGGACTCGAAGACATTTCTTGAGTTGCGATACATGAAAAACATTGTGGGCGGCTACGAGGTTAGCTGGAAGTTGTACTCGGTATGCCACTGGTCCACAGATCTCGATGATTGGATAGGGTCCGATGTACCGAGGAGCTAACTTCCCTTTTACTCCAAACCTTTGAACTCCTTTAGTTGGTGAGACTCGAAGATACACATGGTCACCCACTTCAAAGGCTAATGGTTTTCTCCTTTTATCATGGTAGCTCTTCTGACGAGATTGAGCGGCTCTGAGATTTATTTGAATGATTCTCACTTTCTCTTCCGCTTCTTGAACTAGATCGGGTCCAAACATTTTTCGTTCCCCAGTTTCTGACCAATTCAGAGGTGTGCGACACCTACAACCATACAATGCTTCAAAGGGTGCCATTTTCAAGCTTGCTTGATAACTATTGTTGTATGAGAACTCAGCTAGAGGTAAGCATTGGTCCCAATTTTTGTCATAATGTATGACGCAGGCTTGAAGCATGTCTTCTAAGATTTGATTTACTCTTTTGGTCTGCCCGTCTGTTTGAGGGTGATAGGTAGAACTTCGGATAAGTTTGGTGCCTAGAGATTCATGTAATTGTTCCCGAAATCTTGCTACAAACTGACTGCCTCGATCAGAGATGATAGTCTTGGGGATTCCGTGAAGACAGACAATACGCTCGAGGTATAACTCTGCATATCACTTAGTAGTATAGTGGCTGTTAACAGGCAGGAAATGGGCAGTTTTAGTGAGTCGGTCCACGATGACCCATATGGAATCATGTTTGCGGAAAGTGGGTGGTAAGCCAACAATGAAATCCATACTTATGTCCTCCCACTTCCAAGAAGGGATCGGTAAAGGCTGAAGTGTTCCGGCTACCTTCAGATGACTAGCTTTCACTCGTTGACATGTATCACACTCAGCCACATATTTGGCAATTTCCCTTTTCATTCTGGTGCACCAAAAATTTTCCTTGAGATCTTGATACATCTTGTTGCTACCATGATGAATGGAAAATTTTGATAGATGAGCTTCATCAAGAATCTGCTTTCTAAGGTCATGATTCTTGGGAACAACTAAACGACTTTCAAACCATACTATTCCTTCCCAGTCTTGCCTAAAGCATTTATATTTTGGAACTCCCTGGGCTAGTCCTTGTATTATGTGAGCTATTCCCTGATCACTTCGTTGGGCCATGATAATCTGATCCCTCAATGTTGGTTCGACGGAAATGTGATTTAGGGTACCTTGGGGAATTATTTCCAGCTTAAGCTTGGCCATCTCATGGCAAAGGATGTCAGCAAATGAACTGGCGGTCAAACAGTTGCACTGACTCTTGCGGCTTAAAGCATCTGTGACTACATTAGCTTTCCCTGGGTGATAATGAACTTCAAGATCGTAGTCCTTGATCAACTCAAGCCATCTTCTTTGGTGCATATTTAGATCAGCTTAGGTGAAGATGTATTTGAGACTTTTATAATCAATATAGATGTTGCAATGTGCGCCCATAAGGTAGTGTCTCCAAATTTTCAGGGCATGCACAACGGCAGCAAGTTCTAGATCATGGGTGGGGTAGTTTGTTCATGGGGTCAGAGAGCTCTAGAAGCATAGGCAATGACTCTGTTTTCTTGCATTAGAACACAACCGAGGCCGGTGCCTGAAGCGTCACAATAGACATCAAAAGGCTTGGACATGTCTGGTTGAGCTAAGACTGGTGCTGAAGTCAGGAGTCTTCTCAAAGTGTGAAAAGCCTCTTCACACTTGTCACTCCACACAAACTTTTCTCCTTTCTTGAGTAATTCGGTCATAGGCTTAGCTATTTTGGAGAAGTTCGGAATAAAACGATGGTAATATCCTGCCAATCCTAGGAAGCTTCGGATCTGATGAACTGACTTTGGAGGTTTCCAGTCCAACACTTCTTGAACTTTTTCAGGGTCTACGGAAATTCCTTTTTCCGAGATAGTGTGACCCAAGAATTTGACACTGGATAACCAAAAGTCACACTTGCTGAACTTAGCATAAAGTTGGTGATCTCTAAGGCGCTGAAGTACTATGTGAAGATGTTGGGCGTGCTCTTCCTCATTTTTGGAGTAGATCAGGATATCATCAATGAAAACCACCACAAACTTGTCTAGCTCTGGCATGAACACCGAATTCATGAGATACATGAATATGCTGGTGCATTCGTAAGTCCAAAGGACATTACTAAGTACTCGTAGAGTCCATAGCGAGTAGAGAAGGCCGTCTTTGGAATATCACTAGCTCGAATTTTGATTTGGTGGTATCCCGAGTGAAGATCAATCTTTGAGAATACTCGGGCTCCGGCTAATTGGTCAAAGAGTGCATCAATTCGGGGTAGACGATATTTGTTCTTGATAGTCACCGCATTAAGAGGTCGGTAATCCACGCATAACCTCAGACTATCATCCTTCTTTTTCACGAATAGGGTAGGGCATCCCCATGGTGAAGCACTTGGGCGAATGAATCCCTTATCCAATAATTCCTGAAGTTGGATCTTGAGCTCTGCTAATTCTTTAGGTGCCATACGATAAAGCCTTTTGGAAATGGGAGCAGTGCCTGGCTGTAGTTCAATTATAAACTCAACTTCCCGATCCGGGGCATTCCCGGGAGATCATCTGGAAAAACATCCGGGTACTCACATACCACGGGAATCTCTGCCAGGCTGGATTCAGTTGCGGCGTATGCACAAGAGTGGATGCAGTCTTGTTGGGGCAAGTATAGAGTGGAAGTGCCATGACTAGGCGAGTTTATTTCCATGCTCTGGGATACTGTGTCTAAGACTATCCCATGAGCGCTCATCCAGTTCATACCCAGTATAATATCTATGCCTTGATTTCCCAACAAAATGAGATCAGTTTCAAAGACTCGGCTTCCCAATTTGAGAGGTACTCTCCTTACTATTTGATTTGATCCCATTTTACCCACGCCATCTTGTTTAGTGTGAACAAATGTAAATCCTTGTTTAGCAGCATATTTTCCACTGATAAAACTATGCGATGCTCCAGAATCAAACAAAATAACTGTTGGTAGTCTTTGAACAGAGAACATACCCGTCATCACGGGAGCACCATCCGGAAGATCCTCAAGGGTGGTGCAGTTGACCCTCCCATGCTTGACTTGAACTACCGGCTTCTTGCCTTGCTTGTTGCTGGTCTGGGTCCTTTGATTATTATAACCTCCTTGTTTGGGAGGTGCCTTGCATTCACGGGCAAAGTGTTTGGGCTTACCACAGTTGTAGCACGGATCACTGTTGGTGTGGCTCGGCTGCTGAAATGGAGCAGGAGCTTGGGGACCTTGTCCTTGCTGCTGGAGAGGCCTGACTATCCATCGCCTCTACAGCGGGTTCTGTTGTGGAGCTTTCTGCACCAAACGATACCTCTGAGATGGGGCGCTAGAGGGTCCAGCGGGTGCCTTCCTCTTCTTTTCCGCTCAGTGGGCGTTAATACAATCCTCCTGGGTAATGGCCATGTTGACCAGCTCATTGTAGGTGTCAACCTTGACCGTGTTCATGCGTTCCTTAAGCTTGGTATTAAGGCCTCTACGGAAATGATCCTTTTTCTTGACATCTGTATCAGCATGATAGCCCGCATACTGGCTCAGGTTGTTGAAAGACTGGGCATACTGTAGCACAGAGCGGGTTCCTTGTGTAAGTGCCAGAAACTCATTCAACTTTCTTTCCAGTAATCCCTCTGGAATATGGTGGGCTCTGAAGGCAGTCTTGAATTCATCCCACGTGACTACATGGTTTGCGGGGAGCATGGCAGAAAAGTTCTCCCACCAGACGTGTTGTGCCGCGGAGCTGCTGTGCGGCGAAGCGGGCCTTGCTATCATCTGAGCAAGGTGCTGTCAGAAGGGTGAACTTGGACTCAATGGTACGGAGCCATGCATCAGCGTCCAAGGGCTCTTCCGTTTTGTTGAACAGTGGGGGCTGCGTTCCCAAGAAGTCCTGGAAGCTTGCAGCTTGAGGTTGGTGAACATTGTGCCCACCACACTGTTGTTGCTGCTGCTGGAATTGCTGGAACGCTTGTTGCCCTTGAACAAGCTGGCGCAGGAGATTTGTCTGGGCAGCCATAACCTCAGCCAAATTGTTCATCGGAGGCTGTGGAGGTAGTTCCTCGGATCCGCTTGGTTTTCCGCGGGTTCCTACCATCTGCATATGTTGTGAATTTCCCATTAGCCACATGACAATTAATCTTTTGCTCTAAAATAATTGCAATATGGTAGAGCATATGCAGGAGTCAACATGGCTCAAAAATGAAGTAAGGGAATTCTGGACAGATTGTGTGCATTAGGGAGAAAATTCATATCTCATAAGTCCAACCTATGAAAATTCCCATATATGGTCAGGGAATAGATAACTTAATACCCTATATTTTTGGTATTCAAATCAGAGGCTAAAATGATGGTTATGCTGGGTGAAAAGTTCATCCTTTGCGTCTCTGTTTTGGATGTTTTTCAGCAGGCTGAGTCATGGTGTTTTGTCTGTAACTTATGTTATGAACATGCGTTCATGTTGAAATTGGTGAGCTTGTAGTTCACATCTTTTATAACAAGTTTGGTATTCGTTGCTCAGCTCAGAAATTCATGGAATTAAAACTAAGGATGCAATAAAAATATAGGACAGAACACCACAGGGTCATACACCAATACTGCCAAGTCTCACCCCATCCTACTACATCAAGGGTGATTCTACCACATAATCATCACCTCAAAAGAATACTCTACTCTAAGTTAGCCTATTACATCCATGTCCAAAAGCTAGGCTACACTGAGGAGTATACACAAAAGTCACGCTACTCTCATCTAAAAGTCGTCTAGGTTGCCTACGGACGACTGGCTGCCAGAAGGGGTAGCCGGTGGTGGTAACGGGCTGGCGACCTCATAGTCTATGTCTGACACGCCCTCTACCTCCTCGGGCTCCTCTCCATCGGGGTCTATCTCCAACACGGCATTCTGAGCCGCTATCTGCTGGTGGTGAAGGTCTAAGTGGTCATTGGCATCCGCAAGTGCCAACTGTAACTCCTGAATCTGCGCCTCTAGGTGGTCTATAGTAGCAGCCTGGTCTGTAGTCTCCTCGTGGAGCTCGTCCACCCTGGTCTCTAAGTCATGGATCCTGGTGTCCTGGTCGGTCATCTCCATGATCATGTCAGTGATGGAGCTGTCTCGAAGGTCCACTGTCATGTGTGCTGCCTGGGCCACGTCAGTCAGTGAGGCTATCACCTGAGCCTGTAAATCCTGAAGCCGGTACAGTGCGTTCATGTGCCGTATAGAACTGAAAACTGTCTCTCTAGGGCACACCAGAGCCAACGTGTCAGCATGCCCCATTCTGTCGATCCACATGGGATCGTCTCCGTCCTGCGCCGGAAATAAGCCAATGGGTGCCATGGCTATCTCCAGCGGGTGCTGCTCGCAGAAGGTCGTCAAAGCTCGGAGTCCAGCCAGCTCCCAAGTGTCGACTAGGCGGCAGTCTAGCGCCTCAACCTCTAGGGGTGGCCACTCAGGGTGGACTGGGTGAGGAAGTAGTGTCAGGTGCACACGGCACCTAGGTACTCGGTGCTCCTCAAACTCCACTCCCACGTAGCGGGGAGGTGTAGTGTAGCCGACTCTGCTCAAAACGTCCCACAACACTGAGGGAAAACCCTCCCAGTGTAGGCTGTCGGTGTGGGCACATCCCTTAGTGTCCACCACTACGTGGAAAAGGTCAGCCATCTGGAAAAACAAACCAGAGTGTCAGCCAACAGAACAGTGATCATAAAAACAGATCTGTCCAGTGCACAAAAAGAGCTACAACTCAAAGAGATTGTAACAAAAAATCCTAAGTTTTTGCCAGCTGAAAGATACCATATTTCTCTACAGAATTGCTACTATAAAGAAGGGCTGAAAGTGTGTCTAAGATAGGCAGATCCTTAAATTTCCAGTCAGATGGCACCCAGAAATTTCAGCAGACAGCAGGTTAGTGTTTTGGTCACAACTTCTATTAAGTTCAACCAATTTAGCTGAATTTTTGGCAGTAGATAGGTGCAGAAATTTGGAACAAATCTTTCAATTATCACCTAGACAGAAAACCTCATCTAATGGGGTAAAAGACTGGAAGAACAGATATGCACAGAAAAGGCTGAAAACAGCAATTTCGACAGTGGATAAGTGACATGATTTGGAACACTTTTTGTAGATATGGGTCCAGCAACTGAGTTTGTTTAACTTTTGAAAGAAGTTCAACTAGGCAGTTGAGTGCAACTTGTTTCTAAATCAGCTTTATGTGAAGTGCAACAATTTCGAACACGAATTTTTATTCCCTTTGTGGCACATATCTTATATTTTACTTGGTGATTAACCATGATGCATGCACGAATCGTCTTATCTGTCCTCACAAAATAAAATAATTGCCAAGTATTCTTGGACTTACGGAGTTAGTCATTGGTGGCACATATATATACGTCTCTACTTATAATAACTAGTCGAATTTCTAGCGAGCACACAACCTATGATTTCGTGGTCAGCGTACCTGCAGAAAATATTCATCACTGAATCGTTTGTGCCAGCACTCACAAACAGCCCCCATGTACCTCACGCCACATGGGTGACGCATATGTGGTTGCCCGCATATGGTGACCACACCCGTTGCCTACTATAGAAGCAACAGTCAACCAGAAAATTAAAAGCATTACAGCCATTATAACATCATGAAGATGTTATATTGGCTGCACCACCAACTAGGCCACTTCTTGGGGAATAGCGTCCGGTATTCACACCCTCCGACAATGGGCGACCATTACTTACCTGGAGTCGTCGATACAGAAAAGTAATGTGCTGGAAGTTAGTTACATACATTAGCCACCTAGATTATACTCCCAATAATTACCCTAGGGCTTTACGTGCTAACTCTTCCTTAACGCATCCAACGTAATTTCTCTAGTCAAATTGAATTTTTCACTTTGAGAAACCATTTTTAAGACTTCTTGTACCATCCACTGCAAATCTTCGACTCTGATACCAGCTGTAGCAGACCTGCCCCAATTAATCCGGTTCAAGCGCATGAGACCAAATCTTTAGGTCATCAAACACTTCAACCAAGTTAATCGTGCTAGCATGTCGGGTAACGTCCCGATTGAACTACCGGTAATCATTGATTGAGAAACCCGATAGCAGCATGTCTCACTCGACGGTGAGTACAGATGATACAAGTCACCATTTATTACATCACAATAGTTCACATGGATAAAGTAAGAACAAGTTTTAGTACTTCATTATTACAGACCAGAGTTCATTGCACAACGGAAATAAAACGATAACTCTAGACGACGATACTAGTGGTGCCATGATGAAGTCCGTACATGACATCACTCCTCATTTTCCCTTCCCGGGGAGAACGATTCCAGCTCCACGGTCCAACCGGGAGGCAGGGTACACGGCCAAGTCAAAGCATCAACAAAGTTGTAGGCATCATCATCATCTAAAAGTTGAGCCACAAGCAAGGCTAAGTATACTAATACTCAGCAAGACTTACCCGACTGGAATAAGAATATTTCGACTCCTAGACATGCAAGGCTTTTTGGCTGAGGGGATTGTTTTGCCAAGCGACTAAGAGTTGGTCCTTGTTTTCAAGTTTTAGCATCCCTTTATTGTGGGCCTAACCATTAACTAGGTTTGCACCTGGCTAATTCAATCATGGTGGTGACAAACAATTAATATCATAGTTCAACCATATTCATCATTCATCTCCATAATTCCTCTTGTTTAATACAGTGTGAAAAGAGATCAAGCAGCTTCATGTAACCGCGAAGGACGGACAACTTAAGTCGGTTTTACACCATGCATGGGACAACCTAATCATACGTCACGTGAGCGACACCCCGGTCCTCACGCAACAACCTTTCCCGCCTTTTCCTGCCGTTTGCGCAGAGCCCACTCCAATCGGGTGCAAAGCCCCACAACCCCAGATGCCCCAGGCAGAGCTGGCCTGCGACCACTACTACACCCGCCATCTTCGCCCTCGCCCAAAGGAGTGGGGAAAGTCAAACGTCAGTTCCAGTTGGTACATCGGTTTACCGATTTCCATTATTTCACGGCATATGACTAGTACTTTCAAAAGCTTGACCAACATCGCCACACATTCATCCTTAACCAAAATTCAGTAGGTGGACGGGACGATCAACCACCACGGGTAATCACATAAAACCCATCCACTAATTTCCTCATGATTCCAACATAAGGGGGAAACCTATATCTCGCGAGTGATGAGAAGTCACTCGACTTCTACCGAGTCCTATTTTAGCATAGCAAGCTAACGACCTAGCATTGCTAGTAAGAACTTGGGTACCTATGGATCATGCATCTAAGGTTTCAAACAACTCCTGAAACTTAAATGCACAAGCAAGGTAAACATAGAAAAAGTAATGACATTTCAAAACATAAGGGTCATATGCTCCGGTGCTTGCCTTCGTCACAGCGTGGGGCACTACCCAGTACTTGGTCCTGGTCTTGGGGAGTCGGAGTAGCGTCGGCTTCAAGCTGCTCACTCTCGGACCGGGCTACCGGCTCGTAGGTTCCGTCAGCTAGCGCGAAATCTACACGTATGCACATGCATAAGATTCATAGTGTTTTCACCGGCATCCTCATTAGTCTTAAGATTGCAGCAACTCAATTATACATGTGGCAGAAATTAACTGAGTATATTTATATTAGAATTAAGTGTTCATGGATATTACTTATTTAATTATTTCTAAGCCTTTTTCTTGCATAGTTTAGCGATTAAAGCATAGAAAACATATTTGCACCAACAAAACTTTCATTGAGCATGGTGCTGAAGTATAGACAATTAAACATGTCTTCCAAGGTGTTAGCTATATTTTAATTTACTGTTTTATTTTTATTTGGACAGCCATTAGTAGCTACTGTTGGAAAATTTTAATTAAATCTACAAGCATCCAAAGAAGCTGATATTTTGACTGTAGTTAGGTTTGTAACAGTGGGAGCTACTGTGAATTTTGCAGATTTTTCTAAGGTGTACAGAATATTTAAAGATTTATTTACTATAAACAGCTAGTAATAAGATTAAATCATAAATAAATCTACACATGCTTTCTGTACTTGGGATTTCTACAGAATGTTTCTATACCACAGAGGAGCATGTCATAAAAATTATAACATTTTATGAACAGCAGAGACATTAATTAGATTTTATCTTGCTTAAACCATAAGTGCACAAAAACTATAGGAAAACATATAAAAGATATGTTGAACAACCTACCCAGAAAACTCTAATGATCAAAACAAAGCTATTCCAAGTGGTTTCATATTTTTCCCATACACAGAAAGATTAATAAGCATTTCTTTATTTCCATTAGTATTTTCCTTACATAAAAGAATATAAAAGATTTGGCCAAGATTCCATGAGTTCATGACACACCACTGTGTATACCTTTTCATAAGAAAGCTGTTGGGTTAGTGGCCGAAGCCAATGAGCCCAAGCAAATAAAATCTGAGTAACAGGGACAAGCAATTAAATATTACTTATCAACTGTGTTCTCGGGAATCAACAACCTTTACATGTGGGAGTCGGGCCTCCTTTTATAGGAAGATCAAGGGTCTTTACATTCCCTTTATACCCTCAAAAACCAGGCATCATCCTCTAGACTATACAACATGAACGGCACAGGGGTACTTTAGTACATTTACTCCTCCCCATGTGAATGCGTAGACTTGTAATGCCGTGTTTGGCTTGGACTTGGTCTTCACCTGCTTCGCTTGCAAGGACGAGCTCTTTAGCTCTTCATTCGGCTTCGTCCGGATCAGGACCAACCGAAGCCGTTTCCTCGCGCCTGAAAGCCAACGGTTTCTCTAAAAACCTGCAATATAGAGCAAACCGAAGCTATCCAATGACTCAATCATTGCTTTTGACACTCAATAGTATCAATACTTCACCAAATTGGCTTCTAGTACAATCGGGATGAATCCGCTTTGGTACATTGCTAGATGTGATGACCGAAGCCGATTAGCTTTGGTTTAATTTTCCTGACCGAAGCCAAATTAGGGATCTATAGAGTAATCGAAGCTGATTGGCTTCAGCTCCTTTGTCCATTGCTGCCTTTACGCATGAGAGAGAACAAAACAAGTAGAAGGCGTTTGTCGGCGGGCCAAATCCCCAACAGTAGCCCCTCGAGGACGAGGGCTTTCTTCAACAGGCCAAGCTCCACGAACTTTGGATTGCTTGCCAGCCCGAGAAACGCCTCCTCCTTGTTGGAGAAAGCCCCTAAGTTGTTTTGTCATGTTGATTGTTTTGTTTTCCTTCGTTTGTCTAACTGGTGTGGTGTCATTTGGCTTCGCTTACTTGGAATTGGTTAATTATTTTAACTGTTGTTGTAACTTTTGCTTCGGGTTTTTGAATTTGAACCAATGGCTCGTTTTTCAAGATTTTTAACGGTCAGATTTTACTGCCCTATAAATAGGACCGAAGGGGGGGGGGTCAAATTTTACTTGCTTTGGTTGGCGATTTTTTCACTTAGCTTGTGTTTCACGCTTTCGCTTGTTTTGGAAGCTCTTGAACTCAAGTTTTGGCTTTTTCTTCTCGTCGCAATTAAGTTTTTTGCTTTTTGCACTCTATAATTTCCTTCATTTTTGCTTTTCTATCTTTTTGCTGTTTCGTTTTCTTATTGTTTTTTGTTTGTTCTAGTGGCTCGCACGAAGCAAACCGCTCGTTTGATTGACTCCGATTTCAAAGGAGACGATCTGGACGCTGTTGATATGGATGCTGCCGAGGCTGAATCCTTTGCTCAGGAGCTTGAGGTCAACGTGGCCGTGGCCCCAGAAGCTGGAATTGCTATGGCAATTGATGATAGGGGCAAGGGTCCCACCGAGGAGGGTGAGGCTGCCAGTGGCGATGACACAGAGGATGCCGAGTCTGTGGCAGGTGATGCCCTAGAGGATGTAGAAGCCGATGTGTCAGATCTTTTGGATTATCGGAAGAAGCCAAAGACCACTGTCTTTGGTAAATCCTTTGTTACCCCTGAGTTGATCCGCTTTTACGAGTCAAAGGGATACTTCCCAGCCGGTCACGGACGAGCCCCAGGCACAGAGACTACCCCGACACCTCTTGAGGACGAAGCCGTGGTGTTCAAGGAGTTCTTCTACGCTGGGCTTCGGATGCCCGTTGACAATATAATTGCTGATATTCTTGGGAGGTTCGGCTTGCAATTCCATCACCTCACCCCCAATGCTATCACTCATCTGCTTCGTTTCTTTTGGGCCGTGAAGATGAATGCATCAGATGTCAATGCGGACTGCTTCGTCTGCTACTTTGAAGGGCATCGCCAAACAAAAAGTGTTAAGATTGACGGCTTTGAATACGAGCTAGACTATAGCAGCGTTACCTTCTGCGCGTGATGGAGGCAGACTGAATTGCAGAAGGTAGAACTTACCTTTTGTCAGAAAAACACCTGGGACAAGAATTGGAAAAGCTATTGGCTTTATGTCAAGGTGCCAGCGCTGGAGACTGTGTTAGACGATGGAGCGAAGCAGATATCATTTCCTCTGCACAGTTCTATTGGGCCTTGTGATTTTGTTGCTTGCCCTCCGTTCAACAAAAACGCGCCCGGCTACGACCGCTGCGAAAGCGCCTTTTACAAAGCCAACCGAGTCTCTAGCAGCCGGGACTTGGTCGAGGAGGGACTCGCTGTTGGGCTTAACATTTTATTTGCGGATTGGAAGCCATTTGCAGTTGAGACGAGGCTCTACAGAGGGAATCCTCACGTTTGTTTTCCTAAGTTCGGGGTGAAGAAGCCAGAGAGCATGTCTGATTTTGCTTTCGTTCAGTCTATCGAGTTGATGGCTGAAATTATTTGTGGGAAGTATACTTCCAAAGAGCATGAAAGCTGTTTGGCTTTGGTGGATGGAGTGCGGCTTAACAGAGTCTTTGACGAGATGAAGGTTAGCTACCCTCAGCGCACGGCTCCATCCAAGCCATCTAAGAAATTTTCTGCTGAAGATCACCCCAGCTTGGTTCCTCCCACGAAGCCGGGTCGAGGTCGTGGGAGGAAAGGTCGTGGCGGAGGCCGTGGAAGCGGTCAATTAGACGAGGGCGGTGACGAAGCTAGGGGCAGCAAAACCGGAGCCCCCTCTAGCCGGGTCGGGAGCTAAAGTCGAGGAGGCGCCTCAAAGGTGGTGGCCACGAAAAAATGGATTACTACTTCTTCCTTGGAGGCTTCCAGGCGTCAAAAGCTTGTGAAGGCTCTTCCCGTCGTTCCGCTTTCCAGTGCTCCTCCTCGTCCCGTTGCTTCGGCTGTAGAAATGCCTGTTACTGCTGTACCTATGCAAATTGATCCTGCAGCTTCCGCTGCAGTTGATGTACCTTCTTCTGGAGGTTTGTTTCTTGTATATCTTGTCTTTTTGTTTTTAGCTTCGCTTTGCTTATTTATTTTTGTCTTATTACAATTAAGGCCGTTGTTGCACCTCTTCGTCGTGAGCGCCTACCTGGATGCATTGACGACGAAGAGGAAGAAGTGAGTTACAGCCATCTTCTGAGGGAGGATGAGACGAAAGATTTTGCTCTTGTTGATCCTGAAGTATCATCCACTCCGTTCCAGCCAACGTCCTTGGACTTGTTGGCTGGTGCAGCGGCCAAGTCCCTTCAGATTTCTGAGGGGCTTGCGCAGACGGCTTCTGCTTCTTTACTTCCTAACATTGAGGAGCTTCCGCAGACGGCTTCTGCTCTTGAGACTGGGCAGGGTTCTGGCGATTTGGTGACTCCAGCAACTGTTTCGCCAGTTGATTTGGCTCATCGAGCTGATGCCGGGCTTTCTGCCCCTATTATGGGCGCTGAATCGGCTCCTGCGAAGCCAGCTCCTGAATCTGAAGGTACGTTTCGCTTTGTTGTATTTTTTTTTAATTTGTTAATTCTTTTACCTCAGGAGCAAGTTATACTGGTTATGGCCCCATCGCAGATCGCCTTCGGCAGAGTGGTTTTCGCCCTCCCAATGACATTCCAATTATTGCTCCAAAAGGTTACATTTTTGTATGTTATTTCGCATGAAGCCGATTGAGTGCTACTTTTTGTCTTAATTTTGCTTTTGCTTTTTCAGAGCTTGAGACTCGTGTCAAATCTTTGGATTTGGACACACTTTCAATCTCCAGCCTTAGTGGCAATATCCAGGTTTGTTCCTTCTGCTTTGTTTTCGAGTTTGTTGTTTTACTTTTTTGATACTTATACTTTTCTTGTTTTTAGTCTATGATGTCCATGCAGGAGCTTTTCGCTCGCCTTCTGCTTCGTCTCAACGATGTTGAGAACGAGCGGGCTGAGCTTGAAACTTGAAGGAAAGAACGCGAGAGCTTCCTTCAGCTTAAGAAATCTTTGGAGAATGAAAAAGAGCAGCTTCATCTTGTGCGGGAGTCCGCCACGTCAGAGATTGCTTCGCTCAAAAGCAAAGTCTCTTCACTCGAGTCTGCCCGCGAGCTCAATGTTCAGACTATCGAGGGGCTTCGGAACAAATTGATCGAGGGTTCCACTTTAGAGCATAAATTGAAAAATCAAGTAAAATCTCTCGAAGCTGATAAGGAAAGCGCAACGTCAGATGTTGAAAAATACAAGAAGGAGCTTCTTGTTGCTATTGACTTGAAGAACTCCCTCATATCTGAGGCCAGTCAACTCAGGTCTCAAGTGGAGCAGTTTAGGGCTGATAAAGAGAGCTTAGATTCTGAGATACTCAGCCACAGCTCTGGCATCTACACTGAATACGAAGCTGCTCTGAAGCAATATGGAGCCGAGCCGCTGCCCTTCCCTTCTGATGATTTTAACCTTTGGAAGCTTTTCGGATGGCTGGATGACGAGTTCAAGTCCCTACCGGATGTCTTGTCCAAAGTAGGTGATTATGCTGCTCGAACATGCATCACGAATGCCTTTAAGATGCTAGCAGATGAAGGGTGCTCTCACTATAAGAGCTTCTTGAGGAGGGACTTTCATTTTCCTTCAGCTTTGAATCCCGACAAGAAGGAATTTTTTAACGAAGCTGTTTTGGCGACTCGTGCCATCTTTCTCAAGAAATTCTGGTCTGTCACAGGGAGAGAGTGTGCCCGAAGCACTGCGTATGACCGTCTCGTTAAGGTTAGCTTCTTTTACCCTTTTGGTTATTTTTGCTTTTGCTCGTATCCTGCTTATTTTGCTTTTAGTATTGATTGTTTTGTTTATTTTCAGTACAAAGAGGCGATTGCCCTCGAGCAGCAGCAAAAAGCCGAAGCCAAAGCTGCAACTGCTGGCCCTTCGTCTCGTGCTGGTGTTGATGAGACACACGATGGAGAGTCGAAGGTTTAGATTTGTTGAGGCTATCACCTTGTTTAGCTTTTGCTGTAAAGTAACACTAAGTGATGTAATATTTGTATATACTCAGATCCCTGGCGAGGGGTTCTCGAACTCATGCCAATCACCATGCGCGATGGCCCCTTGTGTGTGTCTGGCTTCGCATGGGAACAGTATCAACAACATTATCCAAGTCAAAGACTTGATGATTTTTGGGAATTTTGTCACGAGTTCTTTCGTCATTGCGAATTTGATGTGTTTGACTTTTTTAACTCTTTCATCGTTCAACGTTCTTCTCGTGTCGAACTTGCTCGAGCAAGAAACGCCGAAGCTGCTCGTCTGCTTCCAGTTAAAGTCGAACCAGAAGATTTAGATGGTGTTAGGGATTTTTCTTATGTGTTTAATGCTCCTAGATTTAGGAGATCTGGTCAGCAATTTGATGGCTATATTTTTGAGATGTTTTGAGTCCTCTCTTTGTAAAACACTTTGTAATTCGCTTGATCATTATTTTGATTCGAAACACTTGAATGAATGTAAGTTTGATTTGGCTTCGTTGCGAGAGAAACGCCTCCTCCCCCCCCCCCGAAGCGAGGTTTATTCATTCAAGTGTTTTGTACTTGCAGGTACCTGTGGTTCGAAGCCACTTTAGCTCTTTTGAGCTTTGTACATGTGCGTAAATATGAGAATGTATGAGAATATGTTGTGCGTGAGTTCTGATAGGTTGCCGAAGCCCCTATTACTTGCGCTTGCATAAGTTTCGCATGAATACTGTTAGCCGAAGCTGTTTTTGATTTAAAATAGTTGTCTGAGCCAAAGCCCCTTTTACTCTGTTTAGAGTAAGCGTTTCTTGACCCAAGCCCCTTTTACTCCTTTTTTGGAGTAAGCTTTTCCTTAGATCTGAATTGGCCTTACTCTTAGTAGGGTCAATTCAGTTCTATTTGAATTATCGAATACCAGCGACTTGGTCGAAGCCAATAGCTTTCGATGCTGCTTTTTTGGGGAATACCTCGTTCATATATAGTTTGACGAGTTACAGTAAGCACCGCCTCGTTAAAAACCTCACCCCTTGGTCAGGGTCCCCTTGTGAGGAAAAGAGTACGGGCTTTTGGAAAAAGTAAAAATGCTATTCTACTTAATGACTTCGTTTATAGAACACGAAGCCATTTTACATCTTTTTATAAATAATATTTGCGTAAGCTGTCTGCATTCCATGAATGTGACAGCTCATTGCCTTCGTCGTCGCCTAAGCGAAATGAGCCAACCTGTTGCTTTTGATGACCAAAAATGGGCCTTCCCATTTCTGTTGCAGCTTTCCAGCGGGCATGCTTGGGTTTTTCCTTAGGACCCAGTCCCCTACCTTGATATCTTTTCTGACTACCTTCTTGTCTCGCCATTTTCTTGTCTCAGCTTGATACTTGGAAATATTTTTTGCTGCTTGCAGCCTGTGTACCTCAGTGAGATCCTTGTCGATGGCTTCGCTATCTTTGGGAGCTTCTTGTTGGGTGCGAAGCCCTTTGTGCAGTATTTCCTCTGGGCATACTGCTTCTTCACCATAAAGCAGTTTGAATGGAGTAAACTGTGTTGCCCTTGATGTGGTGGTGTTATGAGCCCAAATCACCTTCGGCATCTCTTCTACCCACTTGCCTTTTTTCTTACAATTTGCAAGGCACTTCCGAATGGCTGTAAAGATTAAGCCATTGGCTCTTTCAACTGCTGTGGGTGATAGACCGAAGCGAATTTCGCCTTCGTTCCAATCGACATGCAATATTGCCCGAATTCATCACAGTCAAACTGCTTCCCATTATCTACTGTTATTTCCCTTGGCACTCCAAATCGGCACACAATTTGCTGCCAGAAGAACTTGATCACTGTTTTTGCTGTGATGTTAGCCAATGGTCTGGCTTCGATCCACTTGGTGAAATACTCAACTGCTACTATGGCATATTTGAGATTTCCTTGAGCTGTTGGAAGTGGGTCAACTAGATCAATGCCCCATCTTTGCAGAGGCCATGTTGGAGTTATCAGCTGTGACTGCTCCGAAGGAGATTTTCTGTTTGCTGCACACTTTTGACACTGGTCACATGTCTTGACTGTGTTTGTTGCATCGATGATGATTGTAGGCTAACAGAATCCTTGCCTCATTGCCTTCCCCACTAAAGCTCTTGCCCCAAAGTGTGCTCCACATAAGCCACTATGTATCTCTTGAATCAGCTCTTTGCCTTCGTTGTGAGAGATGCAACGAAGCCAAGGAGCTACAACTCCTTTTTTGTAAAGGACATCATCTATCATCTGATAGCATCTTGCCCTTTGTTGCATGGCTTTTAGATCATCGTCGTCGATTGGCTCATAGTATCCCCGAAGATAAGCTATTATTGGGGATCACCAATCCTCTGAGCTTATTGCATTGATCAGCTTCGGCAGATCATCTGAGTCCTTTATCGATGGTGTTGTTAGTGTTTGAAAGAATACATCCGGTGGAAGATTGTCCCCCTTTGCAGCTGCCTTAGCCAACGCATCTGCCTCTTCATTTTTTGCTCTTGGGATGTACTCCACAGTGAAACCTTTGAATTTTTCTCCATTGAGCGTATAGTGACCAAGTATTTGACGAGTTCTGGTTGCTTCGCGATGCTTTCTTTTTCAATGTGGTCTGCTACCACCTTTGAATCTGTTTTGACAGTGAATCTCCCAAAGCCCTGGCTTTTCTGAGCCCCAGTAACACAGCTTCATATTCAGCAACGTTGTTTGTGCTTCTGTCGCTGTTTTTGCAGAACTCTAAATTTGCTGCATATCTCATTTTCACACCCGAAGGCGATTGCACAACTGCCGCGATGCCAGCTCCTTTGTCCCCCCAAGCACCGTCACAATGTATCAGCCAGTTTTCTTCTCTGATAGAGTTCTGTGGCTTAGGCGATGTCCACTCCGCTATGAAGTCTGCTAAGACTTGTGATTTGATTGCTGTTCAAAGTCCACGACATACTCTGAAAGCTCCGCAGCCCACTTGCGTATTCTGACAGAAGCCTCTTTGTTGTTCAAAAGCTCTTTTAGAGGCTGATCTGTGAGGACTTTGATGTTGTGGCCCTCAAAATAGTGTCTGAGTTTTCTGGAAGCCATTATCACTGCATAGATCATCTTCTCAATCTCTGTGTAAAATAGCTTCGACGCGGCCAATGCCTCCGACACAAAGTATACTCCTGATCCACTGAGCCTAAAAGTTTTAGTATTTTGCTCGGGACGAGAAAAGGCTAAGCTTGGGGGAGTTGTTGATGGTCCTTACAATGAAAAATCCGACCGTCAATAGGCTCAGAAAACCAACAAAGGTCAAGCATAACTTAGACATTAGTATTCAAATAATGCTATACCATGCATATCTAGAATTTATTTGAGTACAGGGACCACGGTGCAAAAGATGGATGAAACTGGGCACAGACCCAGGTCGGCCGACCTGGCTAGGTCGGGCGACCGGGCCTGAACCCCAATCGAGCCCATTTTCCACACAGGTCAAGAAGCACCCAAGGGAAGGATCATGGATGTTGAATCATGGTCGGTTCAAGTCAAGGGTGAGGATGAGCCACGTGTCACTCCCACGGATTGCCTTATCTTGTCTGGATTAGCTTCTATCTTGTGAGCTGATACCAGACAACCAAGGATCTTTCCTTTTGTCACTCCGAATACACACTTTTCTGGATTTAGCTTGAGACCAGCTTGTCTCCTGCGAGCGAAGGCAATTGCCAGATCTGATATGTGGTCTTGCCTATTGACACTTTTGACCAAGATATCGTCAACATATGCCAATATTGTCTTGAACAGTTCATCTTTGAACACTGTGCTTGACATTCGGCAAAAAGTGGTTCCTGCATTCCGGAGCCCCTCGGGCATTCTGACGAAGCAAAAGGTGCCAACTGGTGTGATGAAGCTAGTCTTTTCCTCATCCTCTTTCTTCATCCAGATTTGATGGTAGCCAGAAAAGCAATCTAAGAGGGACATCATCTCGCTTGCTGCTGCTTAATCAACAATCTTGTCAATCCTTGGCAGTGGGAAATCATATTTTGGGCAGGCCTTGTTGAGATCCGTGAAGTCGATGCACATTCTCCATTTGCCATTCTTCTTCTGAACTGGCACAGTGTTGGCTAGCCATGTTGGATATTTGACTTTGCGTATGACATTGGCATCTAGCAGCCTTTGCACTTCAGCTTTCACAGCATCGGCTTTTTCCTCTGACATCTTTCTCAGCTTTTGCTTTTTTGGCTTCATATCAGAACTGATTGCCAGCTTGTGCTCAATTATGCTTCTGTCAACACCTGGTAAGTCCTTGCTTGACCAAGCGAACACATCCTTTGATAGAACCCGCTAGGGTTTGTTCCTGATCCTTCGATGAGAGTGGGGGATAACTCGATTTGAAGGAGGATCGACGTTGGCTGTCCGACTACAACACCACAAGGGCTGCGCCTTAGCGACAGTTACACCGCCTCCGATTTGTGCTGTTCCTGCTGTGCCAAGAACAACCTTGAACCTTCAAGCAAATCGAAGAACAAGCAAGAACAAGTGGACAAGCAAACAGCACACAGACCTTGCCCAATGGATGAATCTGATACACACGAATTTGGGGTTCTGGATACAAGTAATCGGATGGTCTAATCGACACACGCGAGTTACAAGGAAGTAGCAAGAGCTAAACTTTCATCTAAACAAAACCCAAAAACGTTCTTGGCTGCTGCTGGTGGTATTTGTAAGTGGGAGAGCAGCCAGGGAGGTGTTGGGGTCAAAACCCTAGCTTAGGAGGCGCCCCCTCATGGGCTCAACTGGATACAAAAGGCCCAAGGCCCAAAACTGAGGTTCTGCACAGACTGGAGGTCCGGAAGTTGTTTCGCTGATTGTGAGCGTTCCAGGATGAATCTGATGATGGGGTTAGATCCATATGAAACTAGACTTCATGAGCTTTCCATCAAGTACTCATTTGCCTCAAACAACCTTCGGAGCTAGGAGTTATGGCTTTCTGAAGTTGCCCCTGCGTGGTGGTCCGAACTAGTGTAGTCCGAACTGGCCGGTCCGATCTGGTTGCTGTCCCTCCTATCTTGTTCATGTCCCAAGTTCCTAAGCATAAGAAAATCATCATAAGAGTTTAGTAGTACCCCATTCATATTAGAACTTGTTTGGACAGCAAGAAACGACTTTACCTGATAATTAAGTTGCCGTGCTCGTGCTCGAGTTAATGGTCCTTGTTGAGCACTAGGCATGGTTGTATCAATGGCAGCGATGTCCTCATCATCCTCCCCTTCTTGCATTTGAGTCGTCCTCGACTCAAGCTCATCCATGATTCGCGTAAGTGGCTCCAAATCAGCAACACACCCAAAACCTCCAATGAGTGTTAAAGGTGGCGGCCATGGGGGCACTCTAATTTGAGCACTCAAGGTGCCATCACCAAGTGCTTTGCGTGCAGCCTTGTTGTCGATGTAGTTGTTCATGGGGAAGTATCCATGTTGCTGCAAGGTTGAAGATGTTGGTGCAACCATGTTGGCATTGGTCACATCATCCTCCCCTTCTTGATGAGAAGTCGTCCTCGACTTGCTCCACCAGGCAGCAAAAGTGTTTGCTTTAGAGTTAACGAGTGGAGCCATGGCTGTGTTGCATGGCCATAACCTACAATGTTTCCCTTCTTCTAGCTGACCCTGCTGCATAAAGACAAAACAAGGAGAACTAGGCAAGGCATGGTTAGCGTTAGTGCAGCCCCGTATCTCAGCATGGTGTTGTAGCCCAAATAGAGAGCAAATATAAACTTTATGCACCAAATATTCTCCTTTGCTATCATATTTGCCAATTGCATAAAGTGAGCAATGATCAAAACTTCGCAAGCCAAAATTAGATTTCAATTTCTCTTTTAGACAATTCAGATTACAAAGAATGTCAAATTCAATATAACCTATTGTGTTAAAAGAGGACATGAGTTTCAGCTCTTCCTTCTTGCTAGCAATGCAATGAACATGTGCAGAAGCAACATGGAGATGAATCAAAGCAGATTTAACATGTGGGGGCATTAATTGTATATTTGAAACATGGGCAACATTATCACACAACTCCCTACTATCACAAAACACACATGTAGCTAGTGACAAAGGAAACGAAGCAAAGGACTCCACCGAAGATTGTGGGAGATTAGCATTATTAGGGGACATATTCATCTCAGCACGTGCAAACTTACATTGAGCAGTTGTGTTAACTGCATTACCTTCTTCACCCTCGTCCAGTGTTGTAGGTGCGGCATGATCGCCATCCTCCAACTCCTGCAGCACGCATTGCTCCTCAAGTTGCTCCACACCCTCCTTGGACTTATTCCCATCTTCTTGTAATATATTAGGAGTAGAAAAGGAAACAAAAGAGTGCTCTATCTCCAGTTGTGGTGACGAAATGAAAGAACAAGTACCACGCAACTCCTCTTTGTCACAAGGTTCAGCAAGCAAGTCACCTTGTGATAAAGGAAAATCAGTACCAGGTTCCACTATTTGTTGCTCTTGGTTAGCATATAGAGTGGACAAATGTGAATCATCATGGGTTACATCATTCTTACAAGTATTCATAGTTAGTAAAATCTGATTTTCAGCTTTACGAGCAAGAAGGAACAAGTGAGAGATATGGTTGCATGTTTCAGGTATGAGAATGGTTTGAATTTCAGAATTGAGCCCTCTCATGAACCTACTCATAACATCTTCCATGCATTTATCTAATCCACCAAACTGAATACAAATTTTAAAATCATGGTAGTATTGTTTCACAGTTCTACTACCTTGTTTTAGTTTCTCCAGTTTGTGAAGCAAATGTTCAACATAATATGCAGGAATATATGCTTCTCGAAAATGAAATTTGAAATCCTGCCAAGATTGAGGAACTTTGTTATGCCTACAAAGATGTTTCCATTCTCCCAAAGCATATTTAGTCAAAGCACTAGCAGCAGCTAGAATCATTTGATGTTCAGACAAATCACACTTATCAAATTCTGCATCTACCTTAAGCTCCCAATCAATGTATGCATGAGGATCAAAATTTCCCTCAAAAGAAGGTAGAGCATATTTGATCTCAGTTAGAACATCATCATGTACCTCAAGTGGAAATGTTCCCACATGTTGTTCAGCCTGTCGACATCCATGGGAATGGCTGCTAGCTCCCGTTTCCTTCCCCATGCCTATCATGGTTAGGGGACAACAAAAATATACACAAGGTGTGGCCTATCAACTAAAGGAAAAACCTGATGGCACACTACATTTTCACTCAACTTGTGCAATCAAGTTCTTACATGTTCTTACCACACTTGCAGAAGGTCTTAGCAGCCAGCAAGAACAGCACAAATGGTGACACAAGTGCAACCCTGTGATGTAGCAGATAATTTGTGGAGCTATAGGTGGCTGCAAGTAAAATCAAGGAATAGCTAGAACCACATTAATCAAAGCAAATTGAATAATCGTTCAACAACGGTACTGCTGGTCCTAGGCTAAACCAAGTTAGAGACGTGAGCCTAGGCACAAAGGTAGTCACTGAAAAGGAATGAGTAGAACAACACACAGATAACAACAGATTCAGCACCTTCTTCTTCTCCTTTCCTTCTTGTCTTCTTCTTTTTTTTCTATATTTTTTCTTCTTCCTTTTTTTCAGGGCCTAAAACTTTTGTTTGTACTATGACAACCAAAACAAAAGGTATTGCACACAGCCCCTTTGGATTCAGTTCAACATCTCTTTTTAACACAGCAGATTCGCAAATCTCCATGACGATTCTGGAGCGCTCCGAACGAATTTCAAAGCAAGGTCAGATCCTTTTGAAAGAAGACAACTTATGCTTTCCAGATTGAATTCAAACACTTGAATCGACTAACGATACAGAAATTATGGCAATTTCCTTCTCGTGCTGAGTTGAAACTCTGAATCAGCCCGAGATGAGTTGTTTTCCTCTTTGTGGATGCAAACTTGGATGTGGGTGGAAAGTATTTGGATCTGAAGGATATTGTTGCAAAGGTTTTGGATGGTGGTGGGGTGCAGCTATTGGGAAACAAATCTTGAACAGCCCCAAATTGGAAACAACAAAGGTGGAAATGAAGATGGATTCGTGAGGGAAAAATGGCAGCGGAGATGTATATGGTGATGATGGATTTCGTGGTGACCAAAACGTGATAGAACTCAAAACTCTAAAAGGCTAAACACTAAGACCAGCAAATCTACACGTTGATGCAACTGAAAACTCAACAAGCAAAGATTATGCAGAACAGCAAAGGCTCAAACTTGTTGTTGGGATTTCAGATCCAACCTGTTTTTGGTATTTGTGGACTGTAGGTAGTGTAAAGTATGGGTAGAAACTCTCACCGAAAACCTTGCTCTGATTACCACATGATAGAACCCGCTAGGGTTTGTTCCTGATCCTTCAATGAGAGTGGGGGATAACTCGATTTGAAGGAGGATCGACGTTGGCTGTCCGACTACAACACCACAAGGGCTGCGCCTTAGCGACAGTTACACCGCCTCCGATTTGTGCTGTTCCTGCTGTGCCAAGAACAACCTTGAACCTGCAAGCAAATCGAAGAACAAGCAAGAACAAGTGGACAATCAAACAGCACACAGACCTTGCCCAATGGATGAATCTGATACACACGAATTTGGGGTTCTGGATACAAGTAATCGGATGGTCTAATCGACACACGCGAGTTACAAGAAAGTAGCAAGAGCTAAACTTTCATCTAAACAAAACCCAAAAACGTTCTTGGCTGCTGCTGGTGGTATTTGTAAGTGGGAGAGCAGCCAGGGAGGTGTTGGGGTCAAAACCCTAGCTTAGGAGGCGCCCCCTCATGGGCTCAACTGGATACAAAAGGCCCAAGGCCCAAAACTGAGGTTCTGCACAGACTGGAGGTCCGGAAGTTTTGCTGATTGTGAGCGTTCCAGGATGAATCTGATGATGGGGTTAGATCCATATGAAACTAGACTTCATGAGCTTTCCATCAAGTACTCATTTGCCTCAAACAACCTTCGGAGCTAGGAGTTATGGCTTTCTGAAGTTGCCCCTGCGTGGTGGTCCGAACTAGTGTAGTCCGAACTGGCCGGTCCGATCTGGTTGCTGTCCCTCCTATCTTGTTCATGTCCCAAGTTCCTAAGCATAAGAAAATCATCATAAGAGTTTAGTAGTACCCCATTCATATTAGAACTTGTTTGGACAGCAAGAAACGACTTTACCTGATAATTAAGTTGCCGTGCTCGTGCTCGAGTTAATGGTCCTTGTTGAGCACTAGGCATGGTTGTATCAATGGTAGCGATGTCCTCATCATCCTTGTTATTCCTCAGGAATTTAATGAGCCTATCTTCTTCGTCCGGCTCCAAGTCTGAGCCGATAATCACTTTTCTGTCAAAAACGTCAGGCTGTAGTTGCACCTGCTTCGTCTCTGTAGCTTCTTGCATCTTTTTGCTATCTTTCTCAGCATTTGGCTTTTCTTCTGGGTAAAATGGATCTTTTTCTTGAAGCAAATGCACGTTTCGTTGACCAGGTGCTCTAGCTTTCTCAATGTTTCTGGCTTCCCTTTGGTCACCATATACAGTGATGACTCCTTTTAGAGCTGGCATCTTCATGCATAAGAATGATTGCCTTATGATGATATCAAAGGCGTTTATAACTCCTCTTCCGAAAATGACATTGTAGTCAAAGATCATGTCTACGACATCGAAGGTGATGTACTCGGTTCTTGCATTGGATGTGTCACCGAAGGATACTTGCAATGAAATTTCCCGAGTGTTTGGGTTCGCTTCCCCCCGAAGCCGACCAATGGAGTGTCTGATGGCTCCAGGTTGTCTGGGTTGATATTGGTCATGTTTCTGAGTGTTTTTGCTAGGATGATGTCAGCGGAGCTTCCTGTGTCTACTAGCACCTTTCCGATCGTCCAGCCGGCAATATTGGCTTCGATCGACATCGCGTAATTGTGTGGGAAATTGTGGAGGCTGAGATCTTCCTCAGTAAAGGTGATGGGCATATGAGACCATTCTGACTTTTTGTACGGACCATCAACAGAGATGTTGTTGACTTGACGGAAATAGCTTTTCCTTTGCTTTTTGTTCTCAAAAGCAAGCGATGATCCTCCAGAAATGGGCATGATGTGTCCATAGCTTGGGAGTGGGCTTGGAGCTTCTTTTTGATTGGCTTTTTGTTGTGGAAGTGGTGGTGGTGGTAGCTCCTCAACCTTTATGTTTTGCGAAGCCACTTGCTGGGAGGTTTGAGGGTATAGGTGAGGATATATGGCTTGTGGGTAATAATGCTGAAAGGTTTGTGGCGAAGGCAAATATTGAGTTGCTATAGCTGTTGATGGGTGTACAGTGTTTGAGTTTAGCGAGGGATATACTGGGCAGTATGGTTGGATAGCTTGGGAAGGATTTTGGGTGTTTGGCTGCGAAGCCGATGTTGGCTTCGTTTGAGTTGCTTGAATCTTCTCTGCTCTTAGCTTTTCTATTGTTTTCTTGATGTCTCGGCACTGTTCTGTGCCATGGGTGTGGTTTTTGCCGTGGTATTGGCAAAACAGCTCAGGTCCCGATGGTGGACCTCTCCCTCGGCCTCTGCCGGCTTTTCCACCCCTTTGAGTGGGCTCGTTTCTCTGGTTGTGGAATTGGCTTTCTGGGTAAGGTGGTTTGGTTTCGTAGGAAGATAGTGGATTGTCTACCTTTATGATTGTTTGGTGGGAGTAGTTAGCTTTGATTGTGGTGGTGGATTTTGGCTTGTGGCTCGTACTGGTTTCTCATGATGGCTTCTCTAGCCAATCTCATTCGGTTGTCATTGTCAGATCGACAATACTTCTTGAATTCCTCATATAGGTCTGCAAGAGTAGCTGGTGTCTCTCTTGCGATATGCTGTGCAAACAATCCAGGACGAAGCCCTTGTATTGCTGCAAATTTTGCTGCTTCGATAGGGATATGTGGGGCTTGACAGAGTAACAAATCTGCGGAAGTAGTCCTCTACGGGCTCCTTCGGCTGCTGGTGTAATGTGAGTTCAGCATATGAGAGTGATTGGTCTCACATAATGCTAAAATTTTTGATGAGCTCCCTCTTCAAATCATACCAGGTATTGATTGATAGACCTGGCAGCTTCGTGTACCAGTTCATTGCTGTGCCATCGCAGACAATGATGAAAGATTTTGCTAGAACAACATCATCTCCCCCAGCCGAAGCTATTGCAGCTTCGTAGCTCATGAGGAACTGCTTCGGGTCAGTGAGGCCATTGTATCTTGGTAGAGAAATAGGTTTATAAGAAGGTGGCCATCTTGCCAATTGAAGGCTTTCTGAGAGTGGGCAAGTATGGTCGATAGGACGGGTGTGAAGTGTTTGGAAGCCAGTTTGGGATGAGGAGTTGTGGTTCGGTGGGTTGGTAAGGGTGTTTGGCTCATTGAGCTCCGCTTGAAGCTCAGCAACTTGTTTTTTGGCTTTTTCGAGTTCTTGTCGCAGCTTTTCAGCTCTGGAGCCTGTGTTGTTCAGTCTCCTCTGCTTCGCCTGCCTTAGTTCTTCCAGCTGCTTCTTGACTTGCAGCAATTGATGCTGCTGCTCTTCTTCCTCCTCTTGCATTTCCTGCTCTAGTTCGAGCTGTGCAGCCTCCAGCTCTCTCTGCTGCTCGAGGCGTCGAAGACGAAGCCTTTGTTCGAGCCGGCTCATTCTCTCTTCAGTGGTAAGGGTTTCGTCATCGACTTCTTGCCCGTCGATAACGGCTTCGGTTATTGGTGGTAGGTTTGTTGGTGGGATTGGGGGTTGAGGAGCGACTTCGGTGTGGGTGGTGGTATTTTCCATGGCGGGGGGTGGTTTGGTTGCTTTTCTTGGTGGCATGGTGGTTATCGTGGGTTTTGTTCGTGCACTGCACAAACGGTGGGCGCCAGTTGTTGGGTTAGTGGCCGAAGCCAATGAGCCCAAGCAACGGAAGAATCTGAGTAACAGGGACAAGCAATTAAATATTACTTATCAACTGTGTTCTCGGGAATCAACAACCTTTACATGTGGGAGTCGGGCCTCCTTTTATAGGAAGATCAAGGGTCTTTACATTCCCTTTATACCCTCAAACACCAGGCATCATCCTCTAGACTATACAACATGAACGGCACAGGGGTACTTTAGTACATTTACTCCTCCCCATGTGAATGCGTAGACTTGTAATGCTGTGTTTGACTTGGCTTGGACTTGGTCTTCACCTGCTTCGCTTGCAAGGCCGAGCTCTTTAGCTCCTCATTCGGCTTCGTCCGGATCAGGACCAACCGAAGCCGTTTCCTCGCGCCTGAAAGCCAACGGTTTCTCTAAAAACCTGCAATATAGAGCAAACCGAAGCTATCCAATGACTCAATCATTGCTTTTGACACTCAATAGTATCAATACTTCACCAAATTGGCTTCTAGTACAATCGGGATGAATCCGCTTTGGTACATTGCTAGATGTGATGACCGAAGCCGATTAGCTTTGGTTTAATTTTCCTGACCGAAGCCAAATTAGGGATCTATAGAGTAATCGAAGCTGATTGGCTTCAGCTCCTTTGTCCATTGCTGCCTTTACGCATGAGAGAGAACAAAACAAGTAGAAGGCGTTTGTCGGCGGGCCAAATCCCTAACAGAAGCTAACAAAAGTGGTTTCACATTTTTAGCATTTTTCTACGATTTTATATGCATTAAACCATTTTCAGCCGATTTAAACAAAGGAAAAAGAAAAAAAGCATTTCGCCGATTTACTAATAGGTCTCTGAACTTTTATGGAACATCCCCTATACTTATATTCCTTTGCAGCCGTACCCTTCTTCTACCTCTAGACATTACGTGAGGCAGGAAGCTTTGGTTTTTGGTTCTGTTGGCCGCCGGTGGTAGCACCGGCCTGGGCTCGACCCTTGGGGCGGCTGGGGGTGCAGTCAGGGCGCGGTCGACCCTTGGCACGGCGCGTAGCCAGGCAGGGCTCGCGGCCGAGGGAGGGGGAGCACATGCGTGCCGCTGCAGCTCCTCCATGCACAGCATGATGGCTTCGGCAGCGCTGGGCCTCGGGTCACGAAAAGAGCGAGGAGAAAGATGGAGAAGCATCAGTGGAGTAAGGGGAAGCTCACCAAGTGGTCGGTTCGGGTGGAGATGGGTGTAGGCGCGGCTCGACGGTGGGGCAGGGGCAGTGGCGAGCAGTAGACGACGGCGACCGGAAAGGCTTCGATTCCCGGCAGGGGAAGGGTTGGCTCGGTCTTGGGGCTGCTCAGGGGTGTAGAGGAGAGTCCGAGGGAGCCATTCTTGCGAGGAATTGAACAATGGCGAGGTGCGGCCGGGGAATTTTGGGTTTTTCGGAGCTTCTGTTCTTGAGAAGCAATGGCGAGGAAGAACATGGAGGGGGGCGCAATTTATAGCCGAGCAGCGACGGAAGGGAGTGGGAGGCACGCATGGCCATTGGTCGGGGCAGCGGTGCTCGCTGGTTCGGCCGCGGCAGTGGCCGGTCGCGCGGCATCCGCGTGGCTCATACCTGCAGGCTGAGAGCTGCCATGGCGTGGTGGAGCGGAGATGTCCCGGCGAGGGATTGGGCAGCGACAGTGTGGACGGCTTGCCGGGCACGCGAGCGCCAGCATTGGCTTGGCAGCTAGCGAGGCCAGGCATCACCAGCCAGGTGGATGCTGAGCTCTGCTCGTGCCCCTGTACGTGAGCTCAGGGAAGAAGAACGTGAGGGAGAGAGAAAGAAGAGAGCTTTTCTTTTTCTTTTCCCTTTTATTTTGCACAAACTAACTCCAAAATCGCGCAAAATCTTGCCAAGGTCATATTGACAAAGTTGCAGAAAAAATTAGTATCTTCAATCTTTGTTATTAGAGATTTTCCAAAAACTTAACCGATTTGGAGTTATGATGGGATTTCATGAATTTGATCAAGTTTGAATTAAACTCCTAATTGAAAATTTCTCCATTGGTTTGAAGTGTTTAAGCTCCCATTTGAAGTTATTTGACTTTGTTGACATAAGCTTGTATTAATTAACTTATTTGAATATTGTATTTACTTTAATTGCATTTATTTGAGATTAATTGCAATTAAACCACACAGAAAGCACATAACTAGAAAAGTGTTATTTCATGCTTATTTTTGTACCTAAAAAATTTACCAAGGCATGTGGTTATGATGTGGTCATGATAAGGATTAAGCTTGACAACACTTTAAAATTTTTGGACTGTTACATTAGGGAGCCATGGAGTTGGATGAAGTAGTTGGTGTAGCTTCCTTTTCTTCATCGGACAAGTCGAAGTGGTAGCATGATGTAGTGTGTACGACTTGTCCTCTTGGAGAAGGCTTGCTTTGTGTGGATGTAGAAGGTACATATTCATCCTTCTCCTTTGGCTTGATGTCCCCAATAGCCATCTTCTTCATTGCTTCTCTTAGTGGTTCATCACCTACATCATCACAAGAGAAACTCTCCCCTTGGGAGCCCTTAGTCTCATCAAACTCCACGTCGCATGTTTCTTCAATTATGCGTGTTGCATTATTGAATACTCGATATGCCTTGGAGTTGGATGAATAGCCAACAAGAAATCCAACATCACATCTACTTTCAAACTTGCCTTGGTGCTTTCTCTTTTTAAATATGTAACACTTAGAACCAAACACCCGGAAGTAGGAGATGTTGGTCTTCCTCCCAATGATAAGCACATAGGGCATCTTCTCCAAGAAGTTGTGAAGGTAGACGCGGTTGGAAGCATGGCACGCCGTGTTGATAGCTTCTGCCCAAAACCTTTGCGGGATGCCATAGTCATCCAACATCACCCTTGCTAGGGTGATCAAGGTCTTGTTCTTCCTTTCAACAACACCATTTTGTTGCGGCGTGTATGTGGATGAGAACTCATGCTTGATGCTGCCTTCATTGCAAAATTCTTCGACTTGTGTGTTCTTGAATTCGGAGCCATTGTTGCTTCGGACCTTGACCAATGTAGACATGAATTTGACTTGTGCTCTCTTGGTGAAGGTCATGAATATACCGGCCGTCTTGCTCTTGTCATCTAGAAAGAAAGTCCAAGTATATCTAGAATAATCATCGATAATGACAAGGCAATAAAGATTACCACTAAGGCTCTTGTAGGTAGTTGGGCCGAAGAGGTCCATGTGAAGAAGCTCAAGTGGTTGAGTCGTCGACAAGTACGCCTTCATGGGATGTGAAGTTGCAAATTGCTTGCCGGCTTGACATGCACTACATGGCTTTTTCTTCTCAAACTTCACATCCTTCACACCAACCACCATTCCTCTCTTCAAAGCTTTCTTGAGTTGGTTCATTACAATATGAGCAATGTGCCTATGCCAAAGCCAACCCTTGGAACTCTTGGTGAAGAGGCATGTTGACAATCTAGCATCATTAGAAGAGAAATCCACAAGATAGATGTTGTCATGTCGAAAGCCTTTGAAGATAACGTCTTTATGTTTCTTGCTTGACACGACAACATCGGTTTCACTAAATGTGCAAGTTAGTCCAAGATCACAAAGTTGTGCTATGGAAGGTAAATTATAACTTAGAGAATCTACATGCAAGACATTGGAAATAGAAAAATCATTAGAAATTGCAATCTTCCCTAATCCTACCACTTTACCTTTGGAGTTGTCACCAAATGTTACTGTTGACGGTCCTTATAATGAAAATACGACCGTCAATAGGCTTAGAAAACTAATAGAGATCAAGCATAACTTAGACATTTGTATTCAACTAATGTTGTAGCATGCATATATAGAATATATTTGAGTACAGGGACCTTGGTGCAAAAGATGGAGGAAAACGGGCATAGGCCCAGGTCGGCTGACCTGGCTAGGTCGGCTGACCTGGCTAGGTCGGGCGACTTGGCCTGGAACACGTTCGAGCCATCTTTCATGCAGGTCAAGAAGCACACCAAGGGATGATCCTGGCCACTGAATCAAGGTCAATTGACATCAAGGATGAAGGATGAGCCACGTGTCACTCCCGCGTGACATCAAGAGCCCACACTTCAACTCAAATGCACCCAAAACTGGCGTACTCACCTGGAACCGACCTTAGGGCCCACCAGACAGCCTCCCAGTGTGGAACATGGGTACCCCTGGGCCCACTACCGACCGGGTAGCCGGTCGGCCTGGTCCCACGTCTGACAAGGATGTGGGCTGACCCCAGGCCGGCCCACGAGGATCCCCGGCTTGATGGACAAGATTGGAGAAGACTTAGCCTGCAAGGCACTTGGCGAGATATACTCGGATCCCACTCGAAGATCATGGAGATTACGTGGCAACCGACTCAGATTAGTTTCCTAGTCAGAGCCGGATAACAATTAGAGATAACCGACTTGTAAACCCTAGGCCGTCAGCCTATATAAGGCGGCCTTGGATGACCCCTTCATTCATTCGATTCCTAGCTACCAGATCCCCCATTGTAACCAAGGGCTCGCCTTTGTTCCCCGGAACTCGCTAGCCAGAATCAATACAAGACGGCACAGGACATAGGGTATTATACCTCCGGGTAGCCCGAACCTGTATAATCCCTGCGTCCCTGTGTTACCTCGAGCTCCCTAGTCTCACGATTGCCCTTTTGCCTACAAATCAATCATCTGGGTATCCCCAGGTGGACTGCCGGTCAATAGATCCGACAGTTGGCGCGCTAGGTAGGGGTAATCGCGGGGCATTACAGCTAGCTTGATGGCAGATCGTCCTCGCGTTGTCTTCCGTGAGAGTACGAAGGATTTTCTCTCGCCACTTATCCACCCAACGATTTTGATGGCAGTAATCGCTGGCACCTGGGTGAGTCGTTGTCAACATCATTAGCAGTTAGATTTGGTTTTTCTGTGGCTAATCACATACCGTCTCTCGTTTTCCGATCTGTTCGCCGAGTTCCGTCATCTTCCGAAGTCGACGGATGAGCTCGCTCCATGGGGTCCCGGTGGCCATCACATGCGCAAGGGGGATAACCGCTGAGATCCAATCATCACGGCGCAAATACTCATGCAGTTTGATCACGCAGCACGTACCGTATGCATAAGCAAGCAAGGAAGTCATGTGTCATACATCATACATGGCATGCAAGCTAGAATATTCCATCAGGCCGGACCAATCAGGAAACATATATTCCATCTCTTATTCATGTTTTATTTTCCAACCTTAAGTTAGCTTACACGTGCCAATTATATCCTTTTGTTCTTTCGATTGCATGTGAATCTATGCACGTACAAGGAAGGCCCAGCGCATTCTATACGTGCGTCAGAATGCATGCCCGATTTTGCTGTGCACCAGGAGGGCAGGCGAGCATGGGGGCTCGGCTTCCGTGCGCACGGCGACTCCGACGCACGGGCCATCTTCCATTCGTCAATGCACCCGAGGGCTTGGCTCAAGCCAGCACAGGACGACATACACGGCTACATCGACGACGACAACTCCGACTGCAGGGACCTGACCGAATGGCTCGTCCTTGACTGGCCGGCTTCGTTGACAACCTTGTCCACTCGGTTACATGTCGATTCTCCGACTCGATTACGAATCAAGCTAAGTATTATTTTTAATTAAATATTTTATGGCTTCCGTATACTTTCGTACGCCTCGGCTCCCCGATGTCTCTGTGACTTTCGC
>CM014270.1:33970195-34039351 GCA_004135705.1 Alloteropsis semialata
GACTCAGTTAGCCTCATATGCTCAGTCTCTGTGACTCGACACCTAAAAATTCCTTACGAACCTACGATGCCAACTCGGTCCCTGGGCCATGGGAAAACGGAAACTACGTTCATAGCATAGAAATGAAGAAAAGCTTTATCAAGAAACTATACAGTTACATGAAGAGCCGGTCATAGGCCGGTCACAAGGATCAAACACTTTAACCGTCAAGGTGACGGCTTGGGGCACTTGTCCCTGCGCCTAGTGCTGCATCCGTAGCAACTTGGTCCATATGAGCTCCTCGCAAGCTCTCTTGTAGCACTATGGCAACCGGCGACGGGTGAACCCCACTTGAAGGATGATAGCGAATGCCTCCGGGTATCCCTTGCTCTACAAAGCATTTCACCCCACATGGCCCTCGGCACATGGTAATGCAGGGGTGAACAGCATAGCACTCAGACGCTGATCAACACCTCAAGATCTTCGCAAGCACTCTTCTAGCACCAAGCTATCAAGTCCCCATGGCTCCTCCCCGGAGGATGAACCCAGCACCAAGTCTCCAACATGTACATATTTGGTAGGTGTTTTGCCTATCTCTTGATGAGCGCATGGCTCCGAGCCTTGGCACATATTTATAGCCCAGCGCTAGATGTTCACATGTGACTCCGGTTGCATTGTTCGGCGCGTGAGCCCTGTGCCACGCAGTAGCTCCTCCCTTCGAGGCGCTCAGTCCGCCCTTATCGTTTTCGGCTTCATCCGACCACGGGAGCGCTTCGTGCGTTCACGTGCATACTGTTTTGTTCATGACATATGTGGCGAGTTTATCCTTTGGGCAGCCTGCCTGCCCCGAAGCTCGGAGATTCTTCTTCTTTGACCATTAGCCCAACTTTTCCAGTTGGCCTAATGCTCGGGGACTACTCCATATGGAGGGCTCCTTGCGTCGCCCTGCATATGCCCCATCAGGATGTATCACTTTCCCCAAGTCGTGCAACTCCTCGGCGCCCGACTCGGCCACGACTCGGCGCTACACCACTCGAGGCTCTGCCCCGGGTTTGCCCAGGGTCATCCCCGGATGGCCTGCGATTTTCTTTTTTGAGCACCGCCCACACTTGTGTCAGCCTGCTGACCAAGATGCTTCAGCCGATTGCGGAGCCTTCGTTTCTTCATCGACAGTCCGACACGCGCCTGCACTTTGCTCGGGGACTTGTGGGATATGGGTAACCCTAGGCCCACTACCGACCGGGTAGCCGGTCAGCCTGGTCCCACGTCTGACAAGGATGTGGGCCGACCCCAGGCTGGCCCACGAGGATCCCCGGCGTGATGGACAAGATTGGAGAAGACTTAGCCTGCAAGGCACTTGGTGAGATATACTCGGATCCCACCCGGAGATCATGGAGATTACATGGCAACTGACTCAGATTAGTTTCCTAGTCAGAGTCAGATAACAATTAGAGATAACTGACTTGTAAACCCTAGGCCGTCAGTCTATATAAGGTGGCCTAGGATGACCCCTTCATTCATTTGATTCCTAGCTACCATATCCCCCATTGTAACCAAGGGCTCGCCGTTGTTCCCTGGAACTCGCCAAGCAAATCAATACAAGACCCCGAGCACAGGACGTAGGGTATTATACCTCCGGGTAGCCCGAACCTGTATAATCCCTGGTCCTTGTGTTACCTCGAGCTCCCTAGTCTCGCGATTGCCCTTTTGCCTACAAAGCAACCATCTGGGTATCCCCGGGTGGACTGTCGGTTAATAGATCCGACACGCAGAGAGAGGTGGACCCGAGAGGTGGCAGGCTTGGGTCGGCCGACCCACCCAGGTCGGCTGACCTCCCCGCGCGGCCGAACCGATCTTTCCTTGACTAGCGCAACACTACCGACTTCAGGACGACATCTGGACCGTGCACTGGTCTAGGCGGTGCATTGGAGGGTCGGCTGACCTGGCCCCACAGCCAAATGGCTACAACCGCTTATGGTCGACCCCAAACTGCCTATAGATGCTATAAATACCTGTAAGGGGCGCCGTATACATCAGACACTAGAAGAAGAGCTCTCCTTTGCTACAAACTTAGTCTTAGTCTTAGTAGTGATAGTTCTAGTGGTAGAGCTTCTGAAGGGCTTCCGGAGGAGTCTTGGTAAGTTCTAGAGTTCAGCTTTTGTATCTCTTTACTTACTTGTTATACTCTGAGCTTAATGGAAGTATCTTCATACTTTTGTTGTATGCCTTCACTTTACTTACTTAGTATATACTTCTTATGTCTTGCCCCTTATCCAAGCTGACGTATGCTATGACATTGGCTCAATGTGCCTTATGTTGTATATACAAGTTCCATTTATATGAGGCTAATGAACCCTTTATGATCTTTACTAATGTTCTATTACTAACTAAGACTACTTAATGATGAGAAAAGAACTTCTGTGTGTCACTTTACCCCTTCACTTCCATATCATATACCCTTGTCTAGACTATGGTAGATTAATAATGTTGTAAGTAAATATATCAGATGACATCTCTCTTTAACTAAACGCTTTACCTGCGGATAAACAAATAACGATACCCTGGAATACTCCCGGGTGAAATGCTACAATGTACTTCTGTGCACTTGCAGAATTATGCAAATATTAAGAAATACCAACAAGCATTTCTGGCGCCGTTGCCGGGGAAAGCAATGGTTAAAGAGTTTTGATCATCCATGTATTTAATGCAGTATAATTAATCACTGTTGGAAAGAGCCAAGCAATGGTTCTACTCCAATCGTGATGCGGTGAACACGTGGACCAAGTGCTCCAATGCATTCTTGGCCAAGTTCTTCCCCATTGGCAAAACCAATGCCCTTAGGGGAAGAATTTCCAGCTTCCAGCAAGAGTCCGGAGAGACCGTATCGGAGGCTTGGGATCGTTTCCAGAACTATGTCCTGGCATGCCCACACCATGGTATGCAAGAGTGGCTCCTGCTCCAGAACTTCTACCATGGGCTCTCCCAAACAGCCGTGAACACATGGACGTTGCTGCTGGAGGAGCATTCCTCTCCTTGACTGTGGACGCCGCCAAGCTGCTGATAGAGAAGATGGTGTCAAATAAAGCTTGGAATGACAACCACCTTCAGGAGCGCAAGCGCGGTATGCACACAGTAAAGGAGGTGGATGTGCTAGCCGCCAAGATAGATCTAATCATGAAACACCTCAACGACTGCACAAAGGATGGGGCCGACAACAATGAAGGGCCACTGGATTCACACATGACGTGTGAAGTCTGTGGAGAAACCGGCCACTCAGGGAACAACTACCCCGAGACACAAGAGGAGGTACAGTTCGTGAATGGCAACAACGGGTACCAGCCTCAAGGGAGCTGGAACTAGCAACGCTCGTTCTACCAGGGAGGTAATAATAACAACTCCTTTTCTAACCAACCCTCTCTAAAAGATCTGGTCCTTGGTCAGGCCAAGATCAATGAATCCATTTCTAAAAGGCTTCCTACTAATGATAAGGCTCTGGAGGGCATAAACTCTAAGATAGAAAGTTTGTTCTTCACCTTCCAGAGCCAGCTGAGCTTTAATCAAATGCTAGAAACCCAGTTAGTTCAGCTAGCCACTGCTGTTCCTTCCAGTGACAAGGGACGAATCCCGGTGTAACCAGATTCTTCCTTTGAGAAAGGAAGGCTGTTTCCACGAGGAGCGATAGCGGGATCTAGTCCCAGCTAACCATGCAGGGAAGACAACAGAGCCAAGGAAGGAGATCCCAGCTGAGGAAGCTGAGCCAGAAGCCGAGCTAGCACCAACAGGAAGGACTGCGCCGCATGAGTTCTACGACACCAACGTCCTGCCTTTCCCTCAACGCCAAAAGAAGACATCGACGGACGAGCAATTTGCCAGGTTCGTAGAAGTCATTCAGAAATTGAAAATACATATGCCACTGTTGGATGTTATGCAGGTGTCGACCAACGCTAAGTACTTGAAGGACATACTGAACAACAAACGTCCACTCCCAAGTACAGAGGTCATAAAGTTAACAGAGGAGTGCAGTGCAGCCATCCTAAACAAGGTTCTAGAAAAGAAGAAGGACCCTGGGTGTCCTTCCATCACTTGTACTATCGGGACCCAACGCTTTGAGCACGCACTCGGCGACTTAGGGGCAAGCGTCAGCGTCATGCCAAAGGTAGTCTTTGACCACCATAACTATACTACCTTGTCCCCGACTCCCATGAGATTGCAGTTGGCCGAGTCTACGGTCTGCTACCCGGAGGGGATAGCTGAGGATATTCCGGTGTGCATCCGGGATTGCTTCGTCCCTGTTGACTTCGTGGTGCTAGACATGGACATGAGCAATGACTCGTCGCTCATCTTGGGGTGACCCTTCTTGAGCACTGCGGATGCTCACATTAATGTGGGTGCTGGAGAGATCCAGCTCCACATTAATGGGAAGAAGGAGAGGTTTGACTTCAGGCCAAAAGTGAAGCAATGCTCCATGATGAAAATCAAGTATGGGAGGAATAATTAGAATGTCAAGGAGGTAAAGGTCACACCTCCAGAGAAGGATAGCTTGATCATGTTCATGGAGAAGTTCAGGGAAAAGGAATTTCCCATCCAGTGCCACGCCAAGAACAAGAAAGCCTGTACGAGGTGCAAAAGCACATGCAAAGAAGACACCGGAACAAGCTGTCGACTGCCAGAAGAAGGTGAAACAGGTATGGCGGGTTAAATCATCTGTATCCTCATCTCCAAGGACAGATGGTGCTTCTTCAAGCTAATATAACAAAGGAGACGTCATCACTCGACGACATAAAATACGAGTCTTGCACCGACAGGTTCATCGGTATCAACAAAACAGCTTGGGGGAGGATCCTCGATCAGGTAAGCTCAGGTAAGTATTTATAAATAAAGTTTTCTTTCAGAATAAAGTTAGTAAATGAGAGCTATCTAAGTTAGTCCCTTAATGTCATAAGTTCTGGCAAAGGTCTTTATTTTGGATATGATGAATACTTGCTCTTATTTCTCTCTTGTACCTATGTTTCAACCTGCTATTCTCCTAAACTTTGAGTTTGCTGGTTTAAGCATGATCTTTTCCAGTTGTCTTGTCTATCAGTGGGTAGCATATGCAAGCTCTAGTCTAAGTTGTTGTTGGCAATGATATGATAAGACCTGAGTTACCTTAAGCTCATACTAAGTAAGACTTGATAACCAGAGTTTTCTTTCTAAAGAATAAAATAAAGAGTCCCGTATGGTGATTCAATTTCCTACCAAAGCCCAAATTGTTGTATCTTCTACAAAAGCTACTAGTTGTTGTATTGAGTTTTGTCAAGGTCATTGTGATTCTTAGAGATTTACTTCATGCTTTTAAAACCAAGTTCACGCACACGCCACCATATACATGTTATACTTCTACTCTGGAAGTAAGCGTGACACTCATCCATCCACCAAATAAAAGCTCCACAAAAGAAATATAGTACTCTTCCCTAAAAACCTTATTGCAGAAAGAGACATGGGCTAATGAAAAAAATGGACACATGAAGGTCCAAGTATGAAAACAGAGAGCACATGAAGGCTCTTTGTTCAAAAAGAATAGCCATGTCTCTAATAGCAACTCTTATAAGGGGAAGAGGAACCTGCAAAAAGGAGCTATCATTTATCATGCCATCCACACACGTGCACATCTTGGTTTGAGAGTATGACTTATTTCTCTTTGAATCCTGGTTTTGACTTTACAATATGTGCAATGCAAGTAAGCCACAAAACTCTCCTAGCACAAACTCCACCTCAAGAGTGAAATGAGAGTTGAGACAGGATCTTGGTAAGGAAATACACCTTGAGTGACTTGAGAGTATCACCTAAGGAACTCTACCTTTTGAAAATCCTCAAAACCTCCGGTTTGATAGTCAAGCAAGGTGCTTGGTCTAAGTCGTTTTGGCTATCAACCGCCCAAGACAAGGAGAAGCTACAAGCCCCATAAAAGTCCAAGGTAATAAGGGAATTTTATTTTTACTAGCTTATTCAATTCTTGGTAGAATATCTTGCTGAACCACTGGTACTTTTGAGGAGTAATGAGAAAGCAACTCCTGATCCACTGAGCCAAAAAGTTCTAGTCTTTGCTCGGGACGAGCAAAAGGCTAAGCTTGGGGGAGTTGTTGACAGTCCTTATAACGAAAATACGACTGTCAATAGGCTCAGAAAACTAACAGAGATCAAGCATAACTTAGACATTTGTATTCAAATAATGTTGTAGCATGCATATATAGAATATATTTGACTACACGACCTTGGTGCAAAAGATGGAGGAAAACGGGTCGGGCGACCTGGCTTGGAACCCGTTCAAGCCAATCTTTCATGCAGATCATGCAACACACCAAGGGATGATCCTGGCCACTGAATCAAGAGATGAGCCACATGTCACTCCCATGGATGGAAGGGCCCACACTTCAACTCAAATGCACCCAAAACAGGCGTACCCACCTAGAACCGACCTCAGGGCCCAGCAGGCAGCCTCCCAGAGAGAGATGGATCCGAGAGGCGGCAGACCTGGGTCAGCCGACCTCCCCGCGGAGCCAAACCAGTCCCCCCTTGACTGGCGCAACACTACCGACTTCAGGACAACATCTGGACCGTGCATTGGTCGAGGCGGTGCATCAGAGGGTCGGCCGACCTGACCCCACAGCCAAACGGCCACAACCGCCTATGGTCGACCCGAAACCGCCTATGGATGCTATAAATACCTGCAAGGGGCACCGTATCCAACGCACACCAGAAGAAGAGCTCTCCTTTGCTACAAACTAGTCTTAGTCTTAGTAGTGATAGTTCTAGTAGTAAAGCTTCTGAAGGGCTTCTGGAGGAGTCTTGGTAAGTTCCAGAGTTCAGCTTTTGTATCTCTTTACTTACTTGTAATACTCTGAGCTTAATAGAAGTATCTTCATACTTATGTTGTATGCCTTCACTTTACTCTACTTACTTAGTATATACTTCTTATGTCTTGCACCTTATCCAAGCTGACGTATGCTATGACATTGGCTCAATGTGCCTTATAGTTGCTCTATTTATTAACGTGATAGATAGAGTTGTATTTCTTATTGCAAACATGGTGTTTAGAGTATGGAATACTGTTGAGGGTATCGCTACCCCACGAATTAGTAGAGGTAGGTAGCAGGTGGTGACGGCCCTATCCGTCCTTTATAATCCTTCACGTTCGGGAGATGATATTAGGCCTTTATGATAAGACGTCCTCTTGTCGTCCCTTCATGAGGGAACCACTGGACACCTAGATATGTCCTCTGTCATATGTCCCTTGTATGAGCTTGTATAGGATAATGTTGTATATCCAAGTTCCATTTGTATGAGGCTAATGAACCCTTTATGATCTTTACTAATGTTCTATTACTAACTAAGTCTACTTAATGATGAGCAATGAACTTCTGTGTGTCACTTTACCCTTACACTTCCATATCATATACCCCTGTCCAGACTATGGTAGATTAATAATGTTGTCAGTAAATACATCGAATGACATCTCTCTTTAACTAAACACTTTCCCTGCGGATAAACAAATAACTATACTCCGGAATACTCCCGGGTGAAATGCTACAATGTACTTCTGTGCACTTGCAGAATTATGTAAACATAAGAAATACCAACAGTTACTTGCTCACGATCTCCCACATCTTCTTCTAGTGAGGTGAACATCTTTACATAGCCGGTCACATGTTGTGTACATCCACTATCCAACACCCAATGGTTGCCGTCGGCTTTGTAGTTCACCTTGGTGTTACCTCTTGCATTGAGGCACATGTGTGGTGGAGGAAGAGGAGGTTCATCATCTTCTTCATGCTTGATGGCAAGCTCGGCAAATCCCTTCTCTTCCTCTTCATCACTTGAATCTTCACTTGAGCTCTCACCACTGGAAACCCATTCTCTAACAATGTAGGCCTTGTTCTTGCCTTTCTTGAAGAGCTTCTTCTTGGCCTTGTCGGAGACCTTCCTCTTGTACTCATCATCATCTTTTCCCTCCTTGTTCTTGATCTTTTGCTTGTCGGGTTTGGGACAATCGTATGAGAGGTGACTGTACTCACCACAATTGTAGAACTTCTTGTTTCCATCCCTTGAGCGAAACTTGTTCTTCTTAGGGTCATAATTGTAACCCTTCTTGTTTAACTTGGAGAGGAGCTTTGTTGTCTTTCTCATGATGAGAGTTAGCTTGATATCTTCCTCTTCATCATCACCCTCTTCGCTTTCACTTGATGATTCTTGGACAAGAACCATCTTGCCCTTCTTGTTGCTTGATGATTCCTTCTTAGCCTTGAGGTCAAGGTCCTTGTCGGTTGAGGAGGAGTCGACCACACCCACACCCATCATGAACATTTCATGGGCACGGATTTTGCCAATCACCTCCGCCACTTCAAGCATGTCAAGATCCTTCTCAATGAGTTGAGAAGTGATGATGTTGTAGTTGAGCTTGTGTAGAGCATGCAACAAGTTCCAGATGATTGTACCTTTGGACAAATTACAAATATCAAGTGAATTTATGTTCTCAATGATAACATTCATCCTAGTAAACATTTGTTACATTCTCTTTAGGAAGTATGGTAAACTTCTTGAGTTTCTCACAAAGGAATTGGTATTTTTCCTCATGGATTTTCTTAGAACCAACATTCATCTTCTCAAGTGCATCCCACACCTCAAAGGCGGTTTTCTTGCCATGCACTTGAGAAAAGTATTGACGGTCCTTATAACGAAAATCCGACCGTCAATAGGCTCAGAAAACCAATAAAGATCAAAGCATAACTTAGACATTAGTATTCAAATAATGTTGTACCATGAATATCTAGAATATATTTGAGTACAGGGACTACGGTGCAAAAGATGGACGAAACTGGGCACAGGCCCAGGTCGGCCGACCTGGCCTGGACCCCAAATCGAGCCCATTCTCTACACAGGTCAAGAAGCACACTAGGAGATGATCATGGACATTGAATCATGGTCGGTTCAAGTCAAGGGTGACAGATGAGCCAAGTGTCACTCCCATGGATTGAAAGGCCCACACCTCAACTCAATTGCGCCCAAACGGAGTATACCCACCTGGAACCATCATAATGACCCACATGGCAGTCTACCAGAGGAGAGTTGGGCCGAATGGCGACGGCACCAGGTTGATCGACCTGGCTAGGTCGGCCGACCTGGCCCTGCGTCCGTTTCGCTTCCCCCGTGACCAGTACCCGTAAACCGCCATCAGGAGTCCATCTGAGCTATGCAATGCTGAAGACGGTGGATTCAAGGGTTGATCGACCTGGACCCACCTCCAAACTGCCACAACCGCCTCTGGCCGGCTCCAACCGCCTATGTGACGCTATAAATACTTGCAAGGGGCGCCGTACTGAAACACACACCAGAAGAAGAGCTCTCCCTTGCTACAAGCTTAGTCTTAGTCTTAGTAGTGGTAGTGCTAGTATTAGATCTTCTGAAGGCTTCTGGAGGAGTCTTGGTAAGTTCTAGAGTTCAGTTCTTGTATCTCTTTACTTACTTGTAATACTCTAAGCTTAATGGAAATACCTTCATACTTATACTGTATGCCTCAGTTATACCTTATCTACTTAGTATATACTACTTATGTCTTGCACCTTGTTCAAGTGAATGTATGCTATGACATTGGCTCAATGTGGCTTATGGTTGCTCTATTTATTAACATGATAGATAGAGTTGTATTTCATATTGCAAGCATGGTGTTTGGAATATGGAATACTATTGAGGGTACCGCTGCCCCATGGATTAGTAGAGGTAGGCAGCAGGTGGTGACAGCCCTATTCGTCCTTTGTAATCCTCCACGTTCAGGAGTGGGTATTAGGCCTTTATGATAAGACGTCCTACTGTCGTCCCTTGATGACGGAACCACTGGATACCTCGATATGTCCTCTTGCATATAATCATTGAATGAGCTTGTATAGGGTATTGTAGTATATCCAAATCCCATATGTATGATACTAATGAACCCTTTGTAATCTTTACTAATGTACTATGACTAACTAAGGCTACCTTAATGATGAGCAATGAACTTCTGTGTGTCACATTACCCATTCACTTCCATATTATTTACCCCTGTTTAGATTATGGTATATTAATGTTGTTGTAAGTAAGTACATTGGATGACATCTCTCTTTAACTAAATGCTTTCCCTGCGGAGAAATAAATAATGATACTCTAGAATACTCCCAGGTGAAATGCTACAACGTACTTCTGTGCGCTTGAAGAATATCTGTAACGTCTAGATTTACGATGAAGTATCTCTAGTGCGATTCTAGATTTACGATGAAGTATCTCTAGTGCGATCACTACTCTAAGTGGTGATGCTAAGAAATACCAACAAAAAGATGTCATCGAATAAACACTCAAAGATGGCATTTTTTGTTGTGGCATTCCAAGAAGCTTGTTTTAAGGTAGGTGGGTCAGGTAGAGCCTTCTTGGCGACCGCCAAGGCCACGGGAGAAAGTGCCTCCAAATAGCACTCATGCGAATTTTCCAATGATGGTAGTTTCTCCCATCGAACCTAGGCTGTGCTGCTGCTGCTGCTGCTGGAGGGCTAGAGCGATGGCCTGCTACTGCTGTATCATGGTGTTCATCATCTCTGTCTGCCTGGCCACCTTCTAGCGAGCTCGTTCTGGAGAGCTAGCTGCTTTCTCCGGAACTCCTCCTGCTGTTGAGCCTGCTGCCTCTCTAGGCACTATGTCTGCTCAAGCTGTGCTGCCTGGGTCGCCGCAAGTGACGGAAGTATAGCGGTAAGCTCTGAAGGCTGAGTCACTGCGGCCTCTGAGACAACCGGAGGGGTGGAGCCGAAGGGCCAGCCTCGGTGTCGTGAGCACGAGGAGGAGGAGACAAGGTGTGTGGCTTGAAGTCACTGTCCTCTGAACTGTCGCTCGACACCTTGAAGTACTGCGGGAGCTGTGCCTCGGCCTCTGCAAGTGTGGCGTCCTCCTCTGCTGCCTCTGCCCTCTCCTCTGGCGGGAGCTGCTCTTCGACCTGCCTCATCGCCCTATGGCCCCGGCGTCTGTCATCCGGCTTGGCTGGAGCATAGGTAGAGAAGCGAGTGGCAGTCTGGTCGTACATCTCTCTGAACCGTTGTGTCCTGAAGGTCGAGAAGATCCGGGAGAAGATGTGACCGTAGAGCATCCGGTGACCAGCTAGCAGACCGCCTATGATGACATCCTGAATCTCACAAATCAGGAAATTGGTGATCTCAAAATGGGTCTGTGTGAGAAGAGCTACAAGTAACCACTGCTGCACAGAAGAGACTGGCTCACCGTAGCCTGCCCTCGGTAGTATGGACACTCTGGTGGCTCTGAGGAGGGCGTAGGCGACCTGGGTCATAGCATCAGGAACTCTGGGAGCACCAGGTGGTAGTGGGGGGGGTCAAAGAGTGTAGCGACCTCCACGTCTGAAGGAAAGACCCCTTCAAGAAGACTGCAGCAGGGAGGGTGGCACCTAGGTGAGCCTTCTCGTGAAGGCGGTACTCACTCGGCTCAAGCTCGAAGAACTCCCTGATCTGCTATGCTGTGAGTCTGTGCTTCTCCCCCTCGAACATGAAAATCATATACTCTCGGTCTGGGGAGATCCACACTGAAGCATAGAACACACGGATCCACTCCTCGACATATCCGTTGTGACTGAGTAGCTCTATCAAACCTGGCTGGGCCTCAAAGAACGGGCGCACATCCTACCCAGCTGCCTCTTTGATCCGGTCCACGTCAAGCTAGAGGTGATCAAAGATGTTGATCCCCTGCTTCCGTTACAAAGCGTAGATGTTGTGCTGCATGTATGTCCAGAAGCGCTGATCAACCCCGGGCTCCCTCACAAGGATATACCAGTCTCGCTCCTCTGACATCCTGAGCCACTTGATGCGACCGACTCGGATGGTGGTGAGGTCCCACAGATGGTACTGGTCGACACCTGGGTACTCCTCGTCCTGCTGGGGCTGCTCCCCATGCTCTCCCTCAAGCGGCTCCAGCGTGGGGCCCTGTTCGTGGCCACCTCTCTGCGTACCGCCACCATGAGTCCTAGGACCCTGTCGATGTGGGGCTGTACTTGGAGGAGTAGCGCGAGAGCGATCGGAGCAGCGTAGCTGGGGCTGCTCAGTTTGGGCTGTCTCTGCTCCCTCTGCCTGTGCTCCCCCTGACTCCTCCTGACTCGGAGCGCCCCCGATCCGGAGAGGACGCTGCTGGTGAATATCTGGCACTGCAAGAACCCTCTCAAGCTCGCACTGCTCGTGAGTCCTCTTCTTGACCTTTGGTTTCTCAACTGCCTTGCCTTTCCCTTTTTCTTTCGTCATCTGCCGAGAAAATGGTAGAAGATAATAGAATGAGCGACGAGAGTAGTAAACAAGTATGGAATTGTAACTAGGGGGTAAGCATGGTCCTTAAGCAAGCATGGAATTTGATTGAGCCTAAACATGAGTTCTAATGGATATGACATCAATTCCATGATAAAGTGACCATATGAATAAGATTACTAAGCACATGAGCAAAGCACTAAGCATGAGCCACACATACTTGGTAAATGGTACATAAGGTGCTGAGCAAGAACATTCATGGAGTGTGACTTCATTTTTACAGAAAATGGATAACACGGGCAGAAGATATGGATCACATGAACTAGATTGGCATGAAATTTGATCGGGAAATTCACTGAATTGCCATGGACAAAACAACTCATATGAGGGCACTAGAGCATGGAATTCACTAGGAATTGATCAAGACATCACATATATGGCATATGAAAATTCCTGGAAATGGAACTAAGATTTGACTAGAACAGAAAAGGGATGGGGATGCACGGGTTGCTCACCACTGCAGAGAATAGGAGAAGAGCCGAAGCAGTGGAGAGACAGTGCGTGGAGGGCTTCTTCCCCAAGTGGGCGGCGCGGATGCAGGGCAAGAGCCGTGCCCTAGATGGGGGCGGCAGTGGCACAAGAGCCCAAGGGCACGGGGCCGAATCCAAGCGGTGGAAGCAAGGTGCGGCGGAGGGGCTCGTCGGGGGTGGCTCGACGGTGGGGGGGAGCGGGGGAGGGGGGCGACAGTGGTGGGTGGCGGCGAGCGGTGATGAGGACATCCTCCATTATTACCCGCTGGCAAAGACGCAACAAGAAAATGGGCCAAAAGAGGCCCAGTTGTAGTCGGGCGGTGACCGTGTGAGCCTCTGAATAATCCCACCTTGCTTAGCTAGGGAGGAGGAAGCCACCTTAAAGGGGAGAGCCACCCTTCCCCTATCGGACTAGTCTTTTGGGGTGATTGGGCCTTTCCCTGAGGGGTGCGCCCGAGTGCGGTGCTAAGATTGCCGAGGCGCAACAAGAGGCCCTAGTGGTGTTGTGGGCCGGATCGGTGTGTCGTAAATTCGGCTGTCGGTGCTAAGATTGTTGAGGCGCAACAAGAGGCCCTAGTGGCGTTGTGGCCAGATCGGTGCGTCGGGCTTTCCATCCAAACCCCACCTGGGCTGGACTCATCATTTGGTATCAGAGCTGGGCCTTTGTTAAGAAGGGGAGAATGATGAGGACATCCTCTATTATTACCCGCTGGCAAAGACGCAACAAGAAAATGGGCCAAAAGAGGCCCAGTTGTAGTCGGGCGGTGACTGCGTGAGCCTCTGAATAATCCCACCTTGCTTAGCTAGGGAGGAGGAAGCCACCTTAAAGGAGAGAGCAACCCTTTCCCTTTCGGACTAGTCTTTTGGGGTGATTGGGCCTTTCCCTGAGGGGTGCGCCCGAGTGCGGTGCGAAGATTGCCGAGGCGCAACAAGAGGCCCTAGTGGTGTTGTGGGCCGGATCGGTGTGTCGTAAATTCGGATGTCGGTGCTAAGATTGTTGAGGCGCAACAAGAGGCCCTAGTGGCGTTGTGGCCAGATCGGTGCGTCGGGCTTTCCATCCAAACCCCACCTGGGCCGGACTCATCATTAATGATGAGTACATCCTCCATTATTACCCGCTGGCAAAGACGCAACAAGAAAATGGGCCAAAAGAGGCCCAGTTGTAGTTGGGCGGTGACCGTGTGAGCCTCTGAATAATCCCACCTTGCTTAGCTAGGGAGGAGGAAGCCACCTTAAAGGGGAGAGCCACCCTTCCCCTATCGGACTAGTCTTTTGGGGTGATTGGGCCTTTCCCTGAGGGGTGCGTCCGAGTGCGGTGCTAAGATTGCCAAGGCGCAACTAGAGGCCCTAGTGGTGTTGTGGGCCGGATCGGTGTGTCGTAAATTCGGCTGTCGGTGCTAAGATTGTTGAGGCGCAACAAGAGGCCCTAGTGGCGTTGTGGCCAGATCGGTGCGTCGGGCTTTCCATCCAAACCCCACCTGGGCCGGACTCATCATTTGGTATCAAAGCTGGGCCCTTGTTAAGAAGGGGAGAATGATGAGGACATCCTCCATTATTACCCGCTGGCAAAGACGCAACAAGAAAATGGGCCAAAAGAGGCCCAGTTGTAGTCGGGCGGTGACCGTGTGAGCCTCTGAATAATCCCACCTTGCTTAGCTAGGGAGGAGGAAGCCACCTTAAAGGGGAGAGCCACCCTTCCCCTATCGGACTAGTCTTTTGGGGTGATTGGGCCTTTCCCTGAGGGGTGCGCCCGAGTGCGGTGCTAAGATTGCCGAGGCGCAACAAGAGGCCCTAGTGGTGTTGTGGGCCGGATCGGTGTGTCGTAAATTCGGCTGTCGGTGCTAAGATTGTTGAGGCGCAACAAGAGGCCCTAGTGGCGTTGTGGCCAGATCGGTGCGTCGGGCTTTCCATCCAAACCCCACCTGGGCCGGACTCATCATTAATGATGAGTACATCCTCCATTATTACCCGCTGGCAAAGACGCAACAAGAAAATGGGCCGAAAGAGGCCCAGTTGTAGTCGGGCGGTGACCGTGTGAGCCTCTGAATAATCCCACCTTGCTTAGCTAGGGAGGAGGAAGCCACCTTAAAGGGGAGAGCCACCCTTCCCCTATCGGACTAGTCTTTTGGGGTGATTGGGCCTTTCCCTGAGGGGTGCGCCCGAGTGCGGTGCTAAGATTGCCAAGGCGCAACTAGAGGCCCTAGTGGTGTTGTGGGCCGGATCGGTGTGTCGTAAATTCGGCTGTCGGTGCTAAGATTGTTGAGGCGCAACAAGAGGCCCTAGTGGCGTTGTGGCCAGATCGGTGCGTCGGGCTTTCCATCCAAACCCCACCTGGGCCGGACTCATCATTTGGTATCAAAGCTGGGCCCTTGTTAAGAAGGGGAGAATGATGAGGACATCCTCCATTATTACCCGCTGGCAAAGACGCAACAAGAAAATGGGCCAAAAGAGGCCCAGTTGTAGTCGGGCGGTGACCGTGTGAGCCTCTGAATAATCCACCTTGCTTAGCTAGGGAGGAGGAAGCCACCTTAAAGGGGAGAGCCACCCTTCCCCTATCGGACTAGTCTTTTGGGGTGATTGGGCCTTTCCCTGAGGGGTGCGCCCGAGTGCGGTGCTAAGATTGCCGAGGCGCAACAAGAGGCCCTAGTGGTGTTGTGGGCCGGATCGGTGTGTCGTAAATTCGGCTGTCGGTGCTAAGATTGTTGAGGCGCAACAAGAGGCCCTAGTGGCGTTGTGGCCAGATCGGTGCGTCGGGCTTTCCATCCAAACCCCACCTGGGCCGGACTCATCAAGCGGGGGTCAGGAGCGAGCGGTGGCGGGCGGTTGGGTCAAAGAGGATGATTTAGGTCAAAGGGAGCACCGCTCTTATGACAGTTGGGTCCCGCGAGAAACGCCAACGGCGTATGATCCGCAGTGGCTCGGCGAAATAAAGTCGTTCGCTTTACGTAGATTGCATGTAGCTCGGGCCAACCCTAAGAACGAACGTTTTACATTCCACTGAGGGGTGGCGTACCAAACGCTGTTAGGCCTGTCATACAAGGAACTCGAGCGCCGCAAGATCCAGTGTCACTGTGTGAATAAAGGGCGGATAGAACGCCGATAAGGGTTGAATAGGGAGACGGGATTTGTGAATGCCGTATGCTTCTGGAATATCCGCCGTTCACTGTGAGAAACATACGCCGTTCAGAACTCGATGTTGGAGATCCAGCACTATTGCAAAGACAGTACGCCGTATTAAACACCGAAGGGCGGCAGAAGATACAGCATTCGAGAAATTTTCAGGCTGAAATTGATCTCTTGACTAGCTCAACTATTGAACAACCAACAAGCATCAACACTAGTTAGAGCTAGTCTTGAGTGACATCCTCACCCCTCAAACACTCTTTTCAAAATACATAGTGGTTGCTCAAGAGCTTTACATAACTTTAGGTTTTCAATCGAGCGAACAATAAGCAAAGGGGAGGAACTCAAAAAAGAAAATGTATGAGCCAACTTAGAGATTGAGACTTTAAGCTCGTTAGGACGTGACTCAATAGGCAAGGAAGCACAACATTGATTTCATCATTCTTATGGAGTTGTCAAGTCACATTGGAAGTGAAATAACTTTCTCACAAGATGATTTCTCCTTTGTGATCTAACGTATGCAAGATGCAATGCAAGACAAATGATGAAATTAAACATGAGTGCAAGCCTTATATAACAAGAAAGATGCAATAACGGAATTTAAATCTATCTTGTCAAGTTTGAACCCTTCTCAAGCTTGTTCATGATGAGCCAAACTACATGCCTTGAGTGAAAAGGGAACCACCGGCTCAAGCAAGACCCATGCTCATCACTATCTTGACAAGGTTAGACAAGCCCCTAGCATATATACAAATGAGATGCATTCTATATGACAAGGCAAACCTACATGACGTTAGAAGCATCTAAAACATTAAGCTCACTTCGTAAGCTCGAAAAGGTTGAATCATCAAGAGGTTTTGTGAAGATATCCGCCAATTGATGTTCCGACTGAACACCACAAAGTGATATATCATTACGGGCAACATGATGACGAAGGAAGTGGTGGCGAATATCTATGTGCTTTGTGCGAGAATGTTGAACTGGGTTATTAGCAAGTTTTATGGCACTCTCATTATCACAAAGGAGGGGAACCCTATCTAGTACCACACCTTAATCCAAGAGGCTTTGCTTCATATAGAGGATTTGAGCACAACAAGCCCCGGAGGCAATGTATTCCTCCTCCGCGGTGGATAAGTCCACGGAATTTTGCTTCTTAGATGACCATGAAACCAAGGAACGACCTAGCAAGTGGCAGCCCCCCTAAATACTCTTACGATCAACACGACATCCGGCAAAGTCCGAATCCGAGTATCCCAAGAGTGTAAAAGAAGCACCTTTTGGGTACCACAAACCTATGCTAGGTGTAAAGTTTAGGTATCTAAAGTTTCTTTTTAAGGCACATAGATGGGATTCCTTGGGATTAGCTTGGAAACGAGCACATAAGCAAACACTAAACATTATATCCGGCCTAGATGCGGTAAGGTAAAGAAGCGACCCAATCATAGAGCGATAAAGCTTTTGGTGAACCGATTTACCGGATTCATCCAAGTCGAGATGTCCCTTGGTTGACATTGGAGTCTTGATCGGCTTGCATTCATCCATCTTGAACTTCTTGAGGATGTCCTTGGTGTACTTTTCTTGATGGATGAATGTTCCTTCCTTCAATTGCTTGATTTGAAACCGGAGGAAGTAGTTGAGCTCGCCGATCATGGACATCTCGAACTCCTTAGACATCATATCACCAAATTCCTTGCAAAATTCTTGGTTAGTTGAACCAAAGATAATATCATCAACATAAATTTGGCAAATGAAAAGCTCATTGTCGATGATCTTTGTGAACAAGGTGGTGTCCACCCTCCCGATCTTGAATCCCCGGTTGATGAGGAAGTCACATAGGCGTTCATACCAAGCCTTGGCGCTTGCTTGAGCCCGTAGAGCACCTTTTGCAACCTATAAACATGGTTAGGATATCTAGGGTCCTCGAAACCGGGAGGTTGTTCAACATAAACCAATTCATTGATATAGCCATTTAAGAAAGTGCTCTTCACATCCATTTCATATAACTTAATACTATGATGTGAAGCATATGCAAGGAGGATACGGATGGCTTCAAGTCTAGCCATGGGAGCAAAGGTTTCACCATTGTCCAAACCTTCAACTTGTGAGAAGCCCTTGGTGACAAGTCTTGCCTTGTTGTGCACCACCACACCATGTTAATCTTGCTTGTTGCAGAAGACCCACTTGGCGCCAATCACGTTCTTGCTTTGGAGACACTCTTCAAGTACCCAAACTCGATTGCAGGTGAAGTCGTTGAGTTCTTATTGCATAGCCATCACCCAATCCGGGTCCTCAAGAGCTTCACCTACATGAGTGGGTTCCATACAAGAGACAAATGAGTAATGTTCACAAAATGAAGCGTATTGACGCCTACGAGTCCTTGTACTGCCACTTGGGTCTCCCATGACCAAGTCAATAGGATGATTGGTGGAGGTACGTGTACACTTCACTTGCGGCTCTTGAATTGATGCTTGTGGTGGTCCAACATCTTGTGCTTGAGCTTGAGCTTCTTCTTGTGTGATGGGTGTATCTACGGAAGGAAGTGGCTCTTGTTGATCTTGATCTTCATGATCTTGCTCATCTTGTTCTTCAACTTGAGCATCATCTTGAGCTTGATCATCATGTTCTTGACTATCTTGATCTTGATCAACTTGGGGAGCCATGGAGTTGGATGAAGTAGTTGGTGTAGCTTCCTTTTCTTCATCGGACAAGTCGAAGTGGTAGCATGATGTAGTGTGTACGACTTGTCCTCTTGGAGAAGGCTTGCTTTGTGTGGATGTAGGAGGTACATCTTCATCCTCCTCCTTTGGCTTGATGTCCCCAATAGCCATCTTCTTCATTGCTTCTCTTATTGGTTCATCACCAACATTATCACAAGAGAAACTCTCCCCTTGGGAGCCCTTAGTCTCATCAAACTCCACGTCGCATGTTTCATCAATCATGCATGTTGCATTATTGAATACTCGATATGCCTTGGAGTTGGATGAATAGCCAACAAGAAAACCAACATCACATCTACTTTCAAACTTGCCTATGTGCTTTCTCTTTTTAAATATGTAACACTTAGAACCAAACACCTGGAAGTAGGAGATGTTGGGCTTCCTCCCAATGATAAGCTCATAGGGCGTCTTCTCCAAGAAGCGGTGAAGGTAGACGCGGTTGGAAGCATGGCACGCCGTGTTGATAGCTTCCGCCCAAAACCTTTGTGGAATGCCATAGTCATCCAACATTGCCCTTGTTAGGGTGATCAAGGTCTTGTTCTTCCTTTCAACAATACCATTTTGTTGCGGCGTGTATGTGGATGAGAACTCATGCTTGATGCCGCCTTCATTGCAAAATTCTTCAACTTGGGTGTTCTTGAATTTGGAGCCGTTGTCGCTTCGGACCTTGACCAATGTAGACATGAATTCGACTTGTGCTCTCTTGGTGAAGGTCTTGAATGTGCCGGTCGTCTTGCTCTTGTCATCTAGAAAGAAAGTCCAAGTATATCTAGAATAATCATCGATAATGACAAGGCAATAAAGATTACCACTAAGGCTCTTGTAAGTAGTTGGGCCGAAGAGGTCCATGTGAAGAAGCTCAAGTGGTTGAGTCATCGATAAGTACGCCTTCATGGGATGTGAAGTTGCAAATTGCTTGCTAGCTTGACATGCACTACATGGCTTTTTCTTCTCAAACTTCACATCCACCAGACCAACCACCATTCCTCTCTTGAAAGCTTTCTTGAGTTGGTTCATTACAATATGAGCAATGCGCCTTTGCCAAAGCCAACCCTTGGAACTTTTGGTGAAGAGGCATGTTGACAACCTAGCATCATTAGAAGAGAAATCCACAAGATAGATGTTGCCATGTCGAAAGCCTTTGAAGATAACGTCTTTATGTTTCTTGCTTGACACGACAACATCAGTTTCACTAAATGTGCAAGTTAGTCCAAGATCACAAAGTTGAGCTATGGAAGGTAAATTATAACTTAGAGAATCTACATGCAAGACATTGGAAATAGAAAAGTCATTAGAAATTGCAATCTTACCTAAAACTACCACTTTACCTTTGGAGTTGTCACCAAATGTTACTGTTGATGGTCCTTATAATGAAAATACGACCATCAATAGGCTCAGAAAACGAATAGAGATCAAGCATAACTTAGACATTTGTATTCAATTAATGTTGTAGCATGCATATATAGAATATATTTGAGCACAGGGACCTTGACGCAAAAGATGGAGGAAAACGGGCACAGGCCCAGGTCGGCCGACCTGGCTAGGTCGAGCGACTTGGCCTGGAACCCGTTCGAGCCAATCTTTCATGCAGGTCAAGAAGCACACCAAGGGATGATCCTGGCCATTGAATCAAGGTCAATTGACATCAAGGACGAAGGATGAGCCACGTGTTACTCCCATGTGACATCAAGGGCCCACACTTCAACTCAAATGCACCCAAAACAGGCGTCTCACTGGGAAAACCAATGCCCTTCGGGGGAGAATCTCTAGCTTCCAGAAAGAGTCCGAGGAGACTGTTCCAGAGGCGTGGGATCGCTTCCAGGACTACATTCTGGCATGCCCTCACCATGGTATGCAGGAGTGGCTCCTGCTTCAGAACTTCTATCATGGGCTGTCTCAGACCGCCCATGAACACATGGATGCTGTTGCTGGAGGGGCATTCCTCTCCTTGACCATGACCGCCGCTAAGCTGCGCATCAAAAAGATGGTGTCAAACCAATCTTGGAATGACGACCGTCTCCAGGGGCGAAAACGTGGTATGCACACTGTAAAGGAGGCGGACATGCTGGCCGCCAAGATGGACCTCATCATGAAGCGCCTTGATGACCGCAACAAGGATGGGGGAGCCGACAACAAAGGACCACTGGATTCACACATGACGTGTGAAGTCTGTGGAGAAACCGGCCACTCGGGAACAACTGCCCCGAGACACAAGAGGAGGTACAGTTCGTAAACGGCAACAACGGGTACCGGCCTCAAGGGAACTGGAATCAGGAACGCCCTGTCTACCAGGAGGTAACAATAACAACTCCTTCTCTAACCAACCTTCCCTTAAAGATCTAGTCCTTGGTCAGGCCAAGATCAGTAAATCTATTTCAAAGAGGCTTGCTGCTAATGATAAGGCTCTGGAGGGCATAAACTCTAAAATAGAAAGTTTGTCCTCCACCTTCCAGAGCCAGCTGAGCTTTAATAAAATGCTAGAAACTTAGTTAGCTCAGCTAGCCGCCGCTGTTCCTTCTGGTGATAAGGGGAGAATTCCCGGGCAACCGGATTCCTCCTTTGAGAATGTAAAGGCGGTGTCCATGAGGAGCGGTAAGGCTACTCGGGATCCAGTCCCACCTAACCATGTAGGGAAGACAACAACGACGAGGAAGGAGATCCCAAAAGAAAGGGAAGAGCCTGAAGTCGAGCTAGCACCAGCTGGACAACTTGCACCACATGAGTTCTACGACAGCAACGTCTTGCCATTCCCGCAACGTCAAAAGAAACCATCTGCGGACGAGCAATTCGCCAGGTTCATAGAAGTTATTCAAAAGTTAAACATACATGTGCCATTGCTGGATGCTATGCAGGTACCGACCTATGCGAAGTACTTGAAGGACATACTCAACAATAAACGTCCACTCCCAAGTACCGAGGTTGTAAAATTGACTGAGGAGGGCAGTGCTGCCATCCTGAACATGGTCCCAAAAAAAAGAAGGACCCAGGATGTCCCAGCATCACGTGCACAATCGGGACACAGCATTTCGAGCATGCACTCTATGATCAGGGGGCAAGTGTCAGTGTCATGCCAAAGGTAGTCTTTTGATGAGGACATCACCACCACCGATACGTCCACCCCTCCACTTGGTCCCCTTACTCGTGCTCGTGCTCGACAACTTAACCATCAGATAAGCTCCTTCTTAAGCACTTGTCCATCTTGTTTAGACAACGGAGACACTTGCACTGTTGTTTTGCTCAGGAATGAAGAACAGGAGCCAAAGGGGAAAGGATTCACAAGCTCCAGGTTCGGGCAGCAGAACAACACCAACTTCTGACGGGTGCTGCGACTTCATACGGACTCCGATTGGGGTGATCTTGGACTTCCTGGAAAGCCTATCAAGTCTATTTTCAAATGGATTTGGAATCACCTTCAAATTCGCCCTGAGTCAACGGGAATCGTCAAAATGGTCGTGACTGGTACTGTGTTACCAGAACTTGGGCTGATGGGCCTTGTATCAAGTTGGGCCCATTAGGGGCGCGTCCTAGGGTTTGGGGGAGACATCCTGGTCGTCTCCAACCTCACAAATACCCCAGCAGCCGCCACTCTAGGGTTGGGTTTTGTTGAGTTGCATTCTTAGCCATTGTTGCTAGCTGCTTGCTGGAATAGCGCATGCTGGATAAGCTGCCCTACTTCCTGCCTTCGGAACCCCACATATTGTATCTTGGATTCGAATCCCTCATTCCTAATTGGTAATTTCAATACCTGTTATCTTGTTCTTGCAAGTTTCTTCGATTTGCTTGCAGGATTGAGAGCCCTAGTGGCTGGTGTCGTGCTCCACAAGGTGCGGCATCCTTGGAGGTGGTGTACCGGTTGCTAAGGCGCAGCACTTGAGAGAGCTGTAGTCGGACCGCCAACGTCATCCCCTTCCCCCAAATCGAGTTACCCCCTGCCTCTCATTGAAAGATCGGGCACCAACCCTAGCGGGTTCACATCATTTGGTACCAGAGCTCAAGGTTTATCGGTGAGAGATTTCGTTTCAGCCCTTTGAGCCTTTGCTAGTACTACTTGGTTAGGGCTTGCTGAGTTTTTGGTTGCTTTGGTTGTGTCAAGTTGCTGGTTCCTTTGGTCTAATCCACTAGAGTTTCGAGTTCTTGTCACCCCTTAGCACCAAGTTACCAATCTGTTGCGTTTAGAACTCAGATCTGAATGTTGAGTTCGAGTTGATTCGGAATCAGATCTGTATCTGGTCTCTTGAGTTACATATCTTCCACATACGAGCTCGGATCTTGGTGTTTAGATACAGGCTGGAAAGGCTACGAGTAGCTTTACAAGATTGCTTTTGGCCACAAGTTCTAATTCGGCCTCATTCCTGCTGTAACTCGCCCGTCAAGTTTAGTGCTGTATTTGTTACTTGTGCTGTCCAACTCTGCACTAGTTGTCTTGTGTGCTTTGAGGACCTCCCTCTGCATATTTGCTAGTCTGAAAGGGGAGAAACAAAGAGGAAAAAGGCAGAAAGGTGCAAAGAAAGAATGAAAGAAAAAGCCGCACCAAAAGAAAAAGAAACCACAACAACATTGAGCTGAATTCAGACCAAGAAAGGTTGTGTTGTTTGCAGCAGTTCAGTGTCATAGGTACTTGATAGCTTGTGTCAATTGGTCATATTAGGTGCTGTCATTTGTGGCTAGGCTCGCGTCTCTAGCTTGGTTTAGCCTAGGACCAGCACTTACCATCATTTGAACAATTATTCAGCTTGCTTGAGACTAATGTGGTGCTAGTATTTCCTTGTGCAATTTTTCATCCTTCCTACAGCTCCACACACACAACTACAGCTTCTCCAAGTGCTTGTATTGCTGCTGCACCGATACATTGCTTCCTAGGTGCCTCCCTTGCTGGTTGCCTTCACATCCTGATTGGCAAGGTAAGAACTTGTAAGAGCTTGCTTAATAGGTTGAGAGTGAGCGACTCCACTTGAACACAAACCCAATAGGTGTAGGGCCTGTTTTCTTTCACTTGCTTGTTTGCTCTTGTCTTTCTTACTATGGCAGGAACTGAGGAAGAAGACGATCGTCGACATTCTCCCCGCACCAGTGCTCTTATTCATGATGTACTGCGTCGAGTGAGGCTGCACACTGAAGGCCTTGATGCAGATTTGCAGACCACAAATGAGAAGCTTGGGCAATTGGAGGATGCACAGATTACTACCAACAATCGGCTTGGTACCTTGGAGGCATCCATTCAACGAGTGGACACCAGCCTTGCTGCTCTCTTGAGGCGATTCGATGACTTTGTGGCTCGAGGCAATAACAACCGTCTCCCGGATCATCACCATGATCAGCACCATCTTGAAGATGAAGGGGATGAGAACAACTACCCTGCTGACACTGAAGATGAAGAAAGACGCCATCGACGCCCAGAACAGCACCGTCGTGGTGTGGGCGGAGGACACCGCCGCCGTGAAGTGCACCATAACAACAACAACAACGAAGCTTTCCACAAGATTAAATTCAAGGTACCACCCTTTGATGGCAAATATGACCCTGATGCTTACCTTACTTGGGAAATTGCTGTTGATCAAAAATTTACATGTCATGAATTTCCTGAAAACACTCGTGTTAGGGCTGCTACTAGTGAATTTACAGATTTTGCTTCTGTTTGGTGGATTGAACATTGCAAGAAAAATCCTGATAACATACCACCTACTTGGGATGCTTTGAAAAGGGTCATGCGGGCTAGATTTGTTCCTTCTTACTATGCCCGAGACATGTTGAATAGGTTGCAGCAATTGAGACAAGGAACTAAAAGTGTAGAAGAGTACTTTCAGGAATTGCAAATGGGCATGCTGCGTTGTAATCTAGAGGAGGATGAGGAACCTGCTATGGCTAGATTTTTGGGTGGATTAAATAGGGAGATTCAGGACATTCTTGCCTATAAGGATTATAACAATGTCACCCGTTTATTTCACCTTGCTTGCAAAGCTGAAAGAGAAGTGCAGGGACGACGTGCCAGTACCAAGACTAACATTTCTGCAGGAAAGACTAGCTCGTGGCAGCCACGCACAACTTCTACTTCTGCCACACGTGCTGCTGCACCATCCTCTTCATTGAGTAGGGCAACACCTCCTCCATCCAGTGACAAGTCCCATGCTGCTCCATCAAATTCAGCAGCAAAGACCGTCCAAAAACCCGTAGAGAGCTCTTCATCTGTTGCCTCCACGGGTAGAACAAGAGACATTCAGTGCCACCGCTGCAAGGGCTATGGACATATGATGCGTGATTGTCCAAGCAAGCGCGTGATGATTGTTAGAGATGATGGTGAGTACTCCTCTGCTAGTGATTTTGATGAAAATACACTTGCTTTGCTTGCGGCTGACCATGTAGGTGAAGAAGAGGAGGAGCACATTGGTGCGGACGATGCAGCACACTATGAGAGCCTTGTTGTGCAGCGTGTGCTTAGTGCACAAATGGAACAAGCGGAGCAAAATCAGCGGCACACCTTGTTTCAAACAAAGTGTGTGGTTAAAGAGAGATCTTGCCGCATGATCATTGATGGAGGGAGCTGCAACAACTTAGCTAGCAGCGAGATGGTGGAGAAATTGGCACTCCCTACACAGCCACATCCTCATCCATACTACATTCAGTGGCTCAACAACAGTGGTAAGGCGAAGGTAACTAAACTTGTGAGAATCAACTTTGCCATTGGATCCTACAAAGATGTTATTGAATGTGATGTTGTGCCTATGCAAGCATGTAGTATCCTGCTAGGTAGACCATGGCAATTTGATAGAGACTCCATGCATCATGGTAGAACAAATCAGTACTCCTTTTCATACCATGAGAAGAAGATTGTGCTACATCCTATGTCCCCTGAAATGATTTTAAAGGATGAACTTGCTAGAGCTAACAAATTGAAAAATTTGGAGCATGCTAAGAGTGAAAATCAGATTGTAGTAAATGATCTTGAGAAGCATAAACACAAGAATAGCAAATCTGCTCATGATAACAAGAAGGAAATTAAGTTAAAGGGAGCTTGCTTGATTGCTACAAAATCTGAAATAAATGAGCTGATTGCTTCTACCTCCCTTGCTTATGCTTTGGTCTGTAAAGAAGCATTGATTTCACTCCATGAATTGCAGCCTGCTTTGCCTCCTGCCATTGCTAACCTTTTGCAGGAGTATTCTGATGTGTTTCCAAGTGAGATTCCACCGGGACTGCCACCTATTCGAGGGATTGAGCATCAAATTGATCTCATTCCTGGAGCTTCATTGCCCAACCGTGCGCCATACAGGACCAATCCAGAGGAGACAAAGGAGATTCAACGCCAAGTGCAGGAGCTACTCGACAAAGGTTATGTGCGTGAGTCTCTTAGTCCTTGTGCTGTTCCGGTATTGCTTGTGCCAAAGAAAGATGGAACATGGCGCATGTGTGTGGATTGTAGGGCTATCAATAATATCACCATTCGTTACCGTCATCCTATTCCACGCCTAGATGATATGCTTGATGAGTTGAGTGGTGCTATTGTGTTTTCTAAGGTTGATTTACGTAGTGGGTACCACCAGATTCGTATGAAATTGGGAGATGAATGGAAAACTGCTTTTAAAACAAAGTTTGGGTTGTATGAGTGGCTGGTCATGCCTTTTGGTCTCACTAATGCACCTAGCACATTCATGAGATTGATGAATGAAGTTCTGCGCGCTTTTATTGGCAGATTTGTAGTTGTATACTTTGATGACATCCTGATTTATAGCAAATCACATGAGGAACATCTTGAACACTTGCGTGCTGTTTTTGATGCATTGCGTGATGCACGTTTATTTGGTAACCTTGAGAAGTGCACATTTTGCACAGATCGGGTGTCTTTTCTTGGCTATGTTGTGACACCACAGGGAATTGAAGTTGATCAAGCCAAGGTTGAAGCGATACATAGCTGGCCGGTACCTACAACTGTTACCCAAGTGCGAAGTTTTCTGGGACTTGCTGGTTTCTATCGTCGCTTCGTGAAGGACTTTAGCGCCCTTGCTGCCCCGCTGCATGAGCTTACCAAGAAGGGAGTGATCTTCAAATGGACAGATGCACATCAGGACGCCTTCGACATGCTTAAAGATAAGTTAACACATGCACCTTTGCTCCAGCTTCCTGATTTCAATAAAACCTTTGAGCTTGAATGTGATGCTAGTGGAATTGGTTTGGGAGGTGTCCTTTTACAAGATGGCAAACCTGTAGCATATTTCAGTGAGAAATTGAGTGGGCCTAGTTTGAACTATTCTACTTATGACAAGGAATTGTTTGCTTTAGTTCGAACTCTACAAACATGGCAGCATTATTTGTGGCCCAAGGAGTTTGTCATACATTCTGATCATGAATCTTTGAAACACATTCGTAGCCAAGCCAAACTGAATCGTAGACATGCTAAATGGGTAGAATTCATTGAGACCTTCCCTTATGTCATCAAACACAAAAAGGGAAAGGAAAATGTGATTGCTGATGCTTTGTCTAGACGTTATGCCATGCTGTCACAGCTTGATTTCAAAATCTTTGGCTTGGAAACAATAAAAGAACAATATGCACATGATGCTGACTTCAAAGATGTATTGCTGAATTGTAAAGGAGGAAGGACTTGGAACAAATTCATCCTCAATGATGGGTTTGTGTTTAGAGCTAACAAGCTATGCATTCCAGCTAGCTCCGTGCGTTTGTTATTGTTGCAGGAAGCACATGGAGGAGGGCTGATGGGACACTTTGGTGTGAAGAAAACAGAGGACATCCTTGCTGCTCATTTCTTTTGGCCCAGGATGAGGAGAGACGTGGAGAGATTCATAGCCCGCTGCACGACATGCCAAAAAGCTAAGTCACGTCTTAACCCTCATGGTTTGTACATGCCTCTACCTGTCCCTAGTGTACCTTGGGAGGATATCTCTATGGACTTTGTTTTAGGACTGCCTAGAACCAAGAAGGGGAGGGACAGCGTGTTTGTGGTGGTAGATAGATTTTCTAAAATGGCACATTTCATACCGTGTCACAAAACCGATGACGCTACCAACATTGCTGATTTATTCTTTCGTGAGATTGTTCGTTTGCATGGTGTGCCAAATACAATTGTTTCTGATCGTGATGCAAAATTCCTTAGTCATTTTTGGCGAACCTTGTGGGCTAAGTTGGGAACCAAGCTGTTATTCTCCACTACTTGCCACCCTCAAACTGATGGTCAAACCGAGGTTGTAAATAGAACTTTATCAACCATGCTTAGGGCTGTCCTAAAAAAGAACATTAAAATGTGGGAAGAATGTTTGCCTCATATTGAATTTGCGTATAATCGTTCGCTGCATTCTACTACAAAAATGTGTCCTTTTGAGATTGTCTATGGCTTCATACCGCGAGCTCCTATTGATTTGATGCCCTTGCCGACTTCTGAAAAACTAAACTTTGATGCTAAGCAACGTGCTGAATTGATGCTTAAGCTGCATGAAACAACTAAAGAGAACATAGAGCGCATGAATGCTAAGTATAAGTATGCTAGTGATAAAGGTAGGAAGCATATGCATTTTGAACCGGGTGATCTGGTTTGGTTACATTTGAGGAAGGAAAGGTTTCCTGAACTGAGAAAATCCAAACTAATGTCTAGAGCTGATGGCCCTTTTAAAGTGCTGCAACGTGTTAATGAAAATGCATATAAGCTTGATCTTCCTGCAGATTTTGGGGTCAACCCCACATTTAACATTGCAGATTTGAAACCATACTTGGGAGAAGAAGATGAGCTTGAGTCGAGGACGACTCAAATGCAAGAAGGGGAGGATGATGAGGACATCACCACCACCGATACGTCCACCCCTCCACTTGGTCCCCTTACTCGTGCTCGTGCTCGACAACTTAACCATCAGATAAGCTCCTTCTTAAGCACTTGTCCATCTTGTTTAGACAACGGAGACACTTGCACTGTTGTTTTGCTCAGGAATGAAGAACAGGAGCCAAAGGGGAAAGGATTCACAAGCTCCAGGTTCGGGCAGCAGAACAACACCAACTTCTGAAGGGTGCTGCGACTTCATACGGACTCCGATTGGGGTGATCTTGGACTTCCTGGAAAGCCTATCAAGTCTATTTTCAAATGGATTTGGAATCACCTTCAAATTCGCCCTGAGTCAACGGGAATCGTCAAAATGGTCGTGACTGGTACTGTGTTACCAGAACTTGGGCTGATGGGCCTTGTATCAAGTTGGGCCCATTAGGGGCGCGTCCTAGGGTTTGGGGGAGACATCCTGGTCGTCTCCAACCTCACAAATACCCCAGCAGCCGCCACTCTAGGGTTGGGTTTTGTTGAGTTGCATTCTTAGCCATTGTTGCTAGCTGCTTGCTGGAATAGCGCATGCTGGATAAGCTGCCCTACTTCCTGCCTTCGGAACCCCACATATTGTATCTTGGATTCGAATCCCTCATTCCTATTTGGTAATTTCAATACCTGTTATCTTGTTCTTGCAAGTTTCTTCGATTTGCTTGCAGGATTGAGAGCCCTAGTGGCTGGTGTCGTGCTCCACAAGGTGCGGCATCCTTGGAGGTGGTGTACCGGTTGCTAAGGCGCAGCACTTGAGAGAGCTGTAGTCGGACCGCCAACGTCATCCCCTTCCCCCAAATCGAGTTACCCCCTGCCTCTCATTGAAAGATCGGGCACCAACCCTAGCGGGTTCACATCATCTTTGACCACTTAAATTATACTACATTGTCCCCTACTCCCATGAGACTGAAGCGGGCCGACTCCACGGTCCGCTACCCAGAGGGGATAGCCGAGGACATTCTGGTGTGTATCGGGGATTGCTTTGTCCCTATCGACTTCGTGGTGCTGGACATGGACGTGAGCAATGACTCATCGCTCATCCTTGGGCGACCCTTCTTGAGCACAGCAGATGCTCACAATAATGTGGGTGCTGGAGAGATCCAGCTTCACATTAATGGCAAGAAGGAGAAGTTTGAGTTCAGGCCAAAGGTGGAGCAATGCTCCATGATCAAGATAAAATATGGGAGGAACAGTCAAAACATGAAGGAAGTGGAGGTTACTTCTCCAGAGAAAGATAACCTGATAAAGTTTACGGAGAAGTTCTTGGAGAAGGAATTCCCCATCCGGTATCATGCAAAGAACATGAAGCCTATATGAGGTGCAAAAGCACCGGCAAAGAAAACAGCGGAACAAGCTGTCGACTGCCAGAAAAAGGTAAAACAGGTATGGCGGGTTAAATCATCTGTATCCTCATCTCCAGGGTCAGATGCTGTTTCATCAAGTTGAATCTTACTATGAAGACGTCATCGCTCGACGATGTAAAACACGAGTCCTGCGCCGACAGGTACATCGGTGTCAACAAAATAAGCTTGGGGAAGGACCCCCAGTCAGGTAAGTTAAGGTAAGCATTACTAATAAAATTTTCTTTTGAATAAAGTTAGTAGATGAGAGCTATCTAGGCTAGTCCCTTAATGTTTTGAGTCTATGCCTAAATCTTTATATATGGATATGATGAATAGTTGCTCTTATCTCTCCCTTGTACCTATGTTTCAACCTGCTATTCTCCTAAGCTTTGAATTTGCTGGTTGAGCATGATCTTTTCTGTTATCTTGTCTATCTATGGGTAGCATACGCAAGCTCTAGTCTAGGTTGTTGTTGGCTATGATATGATAAGACTTGAGTTACCTTAAGGCTTATACCAAGCAAGACTTGATAAACGGAGATTTCTTTTAAAGAAAAATGAAGAGTTCCTTATGGTGATCCACATTCCTACCAAAGCCCGTATTTGTTAAAACCCCTACATGCGCTACTTATTTTTGCATTGAGTTTTGTCAAGGTCAATGTGATTCTTAGAGAATTACTTCATGCTTTTAAAGCCAAGATCACGCACACTCCACCATATACATATTTCAATTCTACTCTGGAAGTAAGCATGCCATCCACCAAATAAAGGCTCTACATAAAGTATGGTACTCTTTCCCAACTTTATTGCAAAAGGAAACATGGGCTGATGAAAAAAAGATATGGACTCATGAAGGTCCAAGTATACAAAAAAAAAGAAAAAAAGAGAGCACATGAAGGCTCTTTGTTCAAAAAAAAACGTAAAGCCATGTATCCCAAGGCAACCTTTATAAGGAGGAGAGGAACCTGTGAAAAGGAGCTATCATACACCATGCCACCTACACATGTGCACATCTTGGTTTGAGAGTATGACTTATTTCTTTTTAAATCCTGGTCTTGACTTTAAAATATGTGCACTACAAGTATGCTATATAACTCTCCTAGCACAAACTCCACTCCAATAAGTGACATGAGAGTTGAGAGAGGAGCTTGGTGAGGAAATACACCTTGAGTGACTCGAGAGTACCACCTAAGGAACTCTGCCTTTATCCCAAAACCTCCGGTTTGACTGTCAAGCAAGGTAGAAGGCAAGGTGCTTGGTCTAAGTCGTTCTGGCTACCAACCACCCAAGACAAGGAGAATCTACCAGCCCCATAAAAGGCCAAGGTAATAAGGAAAGTCTATTTTACCAGCTTAATTCATAAGGTAATAAGGAAAGTCTATTTTACCAGCTTATTCAATTCTTGGTAGAATATCTTGCTGAACCACTAGTACTTTTGAGTGGTAATGAGGAAGAAACTCCTGATCCACTAAGCCTAAAGTTTTAGTCTTTGCTCGGGACGAGCAAAAGGCTAAGCTTGGGGAGTTGTTGACGGTCCTTATAACGAAAATCCGACCGTCAATAGGCTCAGAAAACCAATAAAGATCAAAGCATAACTTAGACATTAGTATTCAAATAATGTTGTACCATGCATATCTAGAATATATTTGAGTACAGGGACTACGGTGCAAAAGATGGACGAAACTGGGCACAGGCCCAGGTCGGCCGACCTGGCTAGGTCGGGCGACCTGGCCTGGACCCCAATCGAGCCCATTCTCCACACAGGTCAAGAAGCACACTAGGAGATGATCATGGATGTTGAATCATGGTCGGTTCAAGTCAAGGGTGAGGGATGAGCCAAGTGTCACTCCCATGGATTGAAGGGCCCACACCTCAACTCAATTGCACCCAAACGGAGTATACCCACCTGGAACCGTCATAAGGACCCACATGGCAGTCTACCAGAGAAGAGTGGGGCCAAAAGGCGGCGGCACCAGGTCGGCCGACCTGGCTAGGTCGGCCGACCTGGCCCTGCGGCCATTTCACTTCCCCCTTGACCAGTACCCGTAAACCGCCATGAGGAGTCCATCTGAGCCGTGTAATGCTGAAGACGGTGGATCCAAAGGTCGGCCGACCTGGGCCCACCTCCAAACTGCCACAACCGCCTCTGGCCGGCTCCAACCGCCTATGTGATGCTATAAATACCTGCAAAGGGCGCCATACTCAACACACACCAGAAGAAGAGCTCTCCTTTGCTACAAGCTTAGTCTTAGTCTTAGTAGTGGTAGTGCTAGTATTAGATCTTCGGAAGGCTTTTGGAGGAGTCTTGGTAAGTTCTAGAGTTCAGTTCTTGTATCTCTTCACTTACTTGTAATACTCTAAGCTTAATGGAAATACCTTCATACTTATGTTGTATGCCTCAGTTATACCTTATCTACTTAGTATATACTACTTATGTCTTGCACCTTGTTCAAGTGAATGTATGCTATGACATTGGCTCAATGTACCTTATGGTTGCTCTATTTATTAATGTGATAGATAGAGTTTTATTTCATATTGTAAGCATGGTGTTTGGAATACGGAATACTGTTGAGGGTACCATTGCCCCACGGATTAGTAGAAGTAGGCGGCAGGTGGTGACAGCCCTGTCCGTCCTTTGTAATCCTCTACGTTCGGGAGTGGGTATTAGGCCTTTATGATAAGACGTCCTACTGTCGTCCCTTGAAGAGGGAACCACTGGATACCTCGATATGTCCTCTTGCATAAAACCATTGAATGAGCTTGTATAGGGTATTGTAGTATATCCAAATCCCATATGTATGATGCTAATGAACCCTTTGTAATCTTCACTAATGTACTATGACTAACTAAGGCTACCTTATTGATGAGCAATGAACTTCTGTGTGTCACATTACCCATTCACTTCCATATTCTTTACCCCTATTTAGATTATGGTATATTAATGTTGTTGTAAGTAAGTACATTGGATGACACCTCTCTTTAACTAAACGCTTTCCCTGCGGATAAATAAATAACGATACTCTGGAATACTCCCGGGTGAGATGCTACAACGTACTTCTGTGCGCTTGGAGAATATCTGTAACGTCTAGATTTACGATGAAGTATCTCTAGTGCCATCACTACTCTAAGTGGTGATGCTAAGAAATACCAACAAAAAGATGTCATCGAATAAACACTCAAATATGGCATTTTTTGTTGTGGCATTCCAAGAAGCTTGTTTTAAGGTAGGTGGGTCGAGTAGAGCCTTCGTGGCGACCGCCAAGGCCACGGGAAAAAGTGCCTCCAAATAGCACTCCATGCGAATTTTCCAATAAGGATAGTTTCTCCCATCGAACCTAGGCGGACCATTACTACATCTCGAAGCCATTCTCTAAGCTTTTAAGCCTATAAAAGAGAGCCTAAACTTTGATACCACATGTAAGGATCGATGGCCCAAGAGGGGGCGGGGTGAATTGGGACTTTTTCAATTTCTATGAAAAACAACCTTAGCCTACTATACTAGTGTTGCCCAAACCTAGAATTTTATGGAATGCCAAGAGCACACTAAGCCGAGTCCTTAGACAAGCAAGAACAAGAAACAACAACTTGAATATAAATGCTTGAAAGGAAATGCGGGAAAGTAAAGAGAGGGCACGAAGACAACCAGATTTTTTTTCCCGTGGTATCGAGGAGTTGACGCTCCCCCATAATCCACATTGGAGCACACACTAAGAGTATAGCTCCATCTTGATTCACCAAGAACCAAGTGCTTCACTAAGAATACCCCTTCTCCAATTTCGGAATGGCGGGCTTCAATCACCGTGTACAACCTTATATATTGGGGCTCCCACAATCTCCAAGAGCTCACCAAGAACTTCTTCAATCACCAAGACTGGCTAGGTGCCGTCAAACACCAAGGGTAATAGGCCACAAAGTCTTCACTTGATTATCGGCCAAGAAGTAGAAGTCTCCAACGATGAACCAACTGTGGATAATGAAGTTGAAGCTGACCGAAACCGGCGCAGAGAGTGAAACGCTGCTCGCGCAGATCATGGCCGCCGTGCTGGTCGCAGACTTCCTCCACAGAACCTCAATGAAAGATTCATACAAGTCGTCGGATAGGATGTCTACCCCACTGTCGCAGCCAACATCCTGGCTGTTGTAGGAGAGCTTGACATTCTGGCGCAAACTCCGGAGATCGAGAGGATGAAAACGATGCTCCAGACAGTGGCCATTTAGCATGACGCAATCAACCCTGCTAAGACCATCACCAGGTCCAATGCACCAAGCCGTCACGCAAGTAGCCGGCCTGACGACGGCGGCAACCACAGCAATCGCTCCCATCACCCAAGCAGAGCCTGCCATCAGCCCGACAACGAGGGAGGCATGGTAGTCGGTGCCGGAGGTAGAAACCACGACGCCGGGCCTAGCCACCACGTTGCTCAACAGAGTCACAATGGCGGGCGCGATGGTGACAGGGACAGGGACATACGCCGGGACCCCGCGATGACGACAGGGATCTGCGACACCGCTTGCAGAACAGAGACGCACGCACTGTCATCTCGGCACGGTTCCGTGATCGCGAGGACGAAGAACGCAGGCAGCTGTTGGTATTTCTTAGCATCACCACTTAAAGTAGTGATGGTACTAGAGATGCTTCATCATAAATCTAGACGTTACAGATATTCTGCAAGCGCACAGAAGTACGTTGTAGCATTTCACCCGTGAGTATTCCAGAGTATCGTTATTTGTTTATCCGCAGGGAAAGCGTTTAGTTAAAAGAGAGGTGTCATCCAATGCAATTACTTACAACAACATTAATATACCATAATCTAAGCAGGGGTAAATGATATTGAAGTGAATGGGTAATGTGACACACAGAAGTTCATTGCTCATCATTAAGGTAGTCTTAGTTAGTAATAGTACATTAGTAAAGATTACTAAGGGTTTATTAGCATCATACATATAGGACTTGGATATACTACAATTGATGAGTCCGGCCCAGGTGGGGTTTGGATGGAAAGCCCGACGCACCGATCTGGCCACAACGCCACTAGGGCCTCTTGTTGCGCCTCAACAATCTTAGCACCGACAGCCGAATTTACGACACACCGATCCGGCCCACAACACCACTAGGGCCTCTTGTTGTGCCTCGGCAATCTTAGCACCGCACTCCGGCGGACCCCTCAGGGAAAGGCCCAATCACCCCAAAAGACTAGTCCGATAGGGGAAGGGTGGCTCTCCCCTTTAAAGTGGCTTCCTCCTCCTTAGCTAAACAAGGTGGGATTATTCAGAGGCTCACACAGTCACCGCCCGACTACAACTGGGCCTCTTTTGGCCCATTTTCTTGTTGCGTCTTTGCCAGCGGGTAATAATGGAGGATGTCCTCATCATTCTCCCCTTCTTAACAAGGGCCCAGCTCTGATACCAAATGATGAGTCCGGCCTAGGTGGGGTTAGGATGGAAAGCCCGACGCACCGATCTGGCCACAATGCCACTAGGGCCTCTTGTTGCGCCTCAACAATCATAGCACCGACAGCCGAATTTACGACACACCGATCCGGCCCACAACACCACTAGGGCCTCTTGTTGTGCCTCGGCAATCTTAGCACCGCACTCCGGCGCACCCCTCAGGGAAAGGCCCAATCACCCCAAAAGACTAGTCCGATAGGGGAAGGGTGGCTCTCCCCTTTAAGGTGGTTTCCTCCTCCCTAGCTAAGCAAGGTGGGATTATTCAGAGGCTCACACGGTCACCGCCCGACTACAACTGGGCCTCTTTTGGCCCGACTACAACTGGGCCTCTTTTGGCCCATTTTCCTGTTGCGTCTTTGCCAGCGGGTAATAATGGAGGATGTCCTCATCAACAATACCCTATACAAGCTCGTTCAATGATCATATGCAAGAGGACATATCGAGGTATCTAGTGGTTCCCTCATCAAGGGACGACAGTAGGACGTCTTATCATAAAGGCCTAATACCCACTCCCGAACGTGGAGGACTACAAAGGACGGATAGGGCTGTCACCACCTGCCGCCTACCTCTTCTAGTCCGTGGAGCAGCGGTACCCTCAACAGTATTCAATATCCCAAACACCATGCTTGTAATATGTAATACAACTCTATCTATCACGTTAATAAATAGAGCAACCAAGAGGCACATTGAGCCAATGTCATAGCATACATTCACATGAATAAGGTGCAAGACATAAGTAGTATATACTAAGTGGATAAGGTATAACTGAGGCATACAACATAAGTATGAAGGTATTTTCATTAAGCTCAGAGTACTACAAGTAAGTAAGAGAATACAAGAACTGAACTCTAGAACTTACCAAGACTTCTCCGGAAGCCCTTCAGAAGATCTAATACTATGACTATCACTACTAAGACTAAGACTAAGCTTGTAGCAAAGGAGAGCTTTTCTTCTGGTGTGTGTTGAGTACGGCACCCCTTGCAGGTATTTATAGCATCGCACAGGCGGTTGGAGCCGGCCAGAGGCGGTTGTGGCAGTTTGGAGGTGGGCCAAGGTCGGCCGATGTGCCAAGGTCGGCCGACCCTAGGTTGCACCGTCTTCACCATTGCACGGCTAAGATGGACTCTTGATGGCGGTTTACAGGTACGGGTCAAGGGGGGAGCGAAACGGCCGCAGGGCCAAGTCGGGTGACCTAGCCAGGTCGGCTGACCTGGTTTCGCCGCCTTTCGGCCCCACTCTTCTCTGGTAGACTGCCATGTGGGTCCTTATGATGGTTCCATGTGGGTATGCTCCGTTTAGGTGCAATGAGTTGAGGTGTGGGCCCTTCAACTTGTGGGAGTGACACGTGGCTCATCCTCACCCTTGACTTGAACCGACCATTATTCAACGTCCATGGTCCTTCCTTTGTGTGCTTCTTGACGTGTGTGGAAAATGGGCTCGACTGGTGTTCAGGCCCGGTCGCCCGACCTGCCCGGGTCGGCCGACCTGGGTCTGTGCCCAGTTTCGTCCATCTTTTGAACCGTAGTCCCTGTACTCAAATATATTCCAGATATGCATGGTACAATGTTATTTGAATACTAATGTCTAAGTTATGCTTGATCTTTATTGGTTTTCTGAGCCTATTGACGGTTAGATTTTCTGTTATAAGGACCATCAACAACTCCCCCAAGTTTAGCCTTTGCCCGTCCTGAACAAAAGACTAAAACTTTTAGGCTTAGTGGATCAGGAGTTGCTTCCTCATTACTCCTCAAAAGTACCAATGGTTCAGCAAGATATTCTACCAAGAATTGAATAAGCCGATAAAATAAACTTCCCTTATTACCTTGGCCTTTTATGGGGCTTGTAGCTTCTCCTTGTCTTGTGCGGTTGATGGCTAGAACGACTTAGACCAAGCACCTTGCCTTCTACCTTGCTTGACAATCAAACCAGAGGTTTTGGAAGTTTTTCAAAAAAAACAGAGTTCCTTAGGTGGTACTCTCAAGTCACTCATAGTGTATTTCCTTACCAATTTCCTCTATCAACTCTCATGTCACTCATTGGAGTGGAGTTTGTGCTAGGAGAGCTTTGTAGCATACTTGTAGTACACATATTGTAAAGTCAAAACCAGAATTCAAAGAGAAGTAAGTCATACTCTCAAACCAAGATGTGCACATGTGTAGATGGTATGGTAAATGCTAGCTCCTTTTTACAGGTTCGTCTTCCCCTTACAGAGTTGCTCTTAGAGACATGGCTTTACTTTTTGAACCAAGAGCCTTTATGTGCTCTCTCTTTTTTTTTTAACATTCTTGGACCTTCATGTGTCCATATTTTTTTCCTTTTTTTATTTCAAAAGCCCATGTCTCTTTTTGCAATAAGGATGGAGAAGAGTACCATACTTTATGTAGAGCTTTTATTTGGTGGAATAATGGGTGTTGTGTTCACTTCTAGGGTAGAAGTGTAACATGTATAAGGTGGCGTGTGCGTGATCTTGGCTTTAAAAGCATGAAGAAAATCTCTAAAAATCGCAATGACCTTGACAAAACTCAATGCAAAAGCAAGTAGCTTATGTAGGGATTTTAAACAATATGAGCTTTGGTAGGGAATTTAATCACCATAAGGAACTCTTTCTTTTATTTTAAAAGAGAAACTCCGGTTATCAAGTCTAGCTTAGTAAGATCTTAAGGTCACTCAAGTCTTATCATATCATAACCAACAACAACCTAGACTAGAGCTCGGATATGCCGCCCACAGATAGACAAGATAACAGAAAAGATCATCCTCAACCAGCAAACTCAAAGCCTAGGAGAATAGCAGGTTGAAACATAGGTACAAGAGAGAAATAAGAGCAACTATTCATCATGTCCAAAGTAAAGATTTAAGCATAGACTCAACACATTAGGGGACTAGCATGGATAGCTCTCATTTACTAACTTTATTCAAAAGAAAAACTTTATTCAGCAATACTTACCTGAACTTACCTGATTGGGGGTCCTCCCCCAAGCTATTTTGTTGACACCGATAAACCTATCGGCGCAGGACTCGTGTTTTACGTCGTCGAGCGAAGACGTCTCCGATGTAGGATTTCAACTTGACGAAGCAGCATCTGACCCTGGAGATGAGGATACAGATGATTTAACCCGCCATACCTGTTTTACCTTCTTTTGGCGGTCGACAGCTTGTTCCGGTGTTTTCTTCATCTTTGCTTTCGCACCTCGTGTAGACTTCTTGTTGTTCTTTGCATAATACCGGATGGGGAAATCCTTCTCGCAGAACTTCTCCATGAACTTAATCAGGCTGTCTTTTTCTGGAGGTGTCACCTCCACCTCTTTGACGCTTTGACTGTTTCTCCCATACTTGATCTTGATCATGGAGCATTGCTCCACCTTCGGCCTGAACTCAAACTTCTCCTTCTTACCATTAATGTGGAGCTGGATTTCTCCAGCACCCACGTTAATGTGAGCGTCTGCTGTGCTCAAGAAGGGTCACCCAAGGATGAGTGACGAGTCGTTGCTCACGTCCATGTCTAGTACCACGAAGTCGACAGGGACGAAGCAATCCCGGATGCGTACCGGAATGTCCTCGGCTATCCCCTCCGCGTAGCGGACCGTGGAATCGGCCAGCTGCAGTCTCATGGGAGTAGAGGACAAGGTAGTATAATTAAGGCGGTCAAATACTACCTTTGGCATGACGCTGACGCTTGCCCCCAGATCACAGAGTGCGTGCTCAAAATGCTGTGTCCCGATTGTACACGTGATGGTGGGACACCCTGGATCCTTCTTCTTCTCCGGGACCTTGTTTAAGATGGCTGCACTGCACTCCTCAGTCAACTTTACGACCTTGGTACTTGGGAGTGGACGTTTGTTGTTGAGGATGTCCTTCAAGTACTTTGCGTAGGTCGGTACCTCCATAGCATCCAGCAATGGCACATGTATATTTAACTTTTATATAACTTCTACGAACTTGGTAAATTGCTCGTTGCCGATGGTTTCTTTTAGCGTTGAGGGAATGGCAAGACGTTGCTGTCGTAGAACTCATGTGGCGCAGTTTGTCCGGCTGGTGCTAGCTCGGTTTCGGGCTCTTCTTTCACTGCGGGAATCTCCTTTCTTGGCGCTGCTATTTTTCCTGCATGGTTAGGTGGGACTGGATCCCGAGTAGCCTTACCGCTCCTCATGGACACAGCCTTTACATTTTCAAAAGACGAATCCGGCTGCCCGGGAATTCGCCCCTTATCCCCAAAAGGAACAGTGGCGGCTAGCTGAACTAATTGGGTTTCTAGCATTTTGTTAAAGCTCAGCTGGCTCTGGAAGGTGGAGGACAAACTTTCTATTTTAGAATTTATGCCCTCCAGAGCTTTATCGTTAGCAGCAAGCCTCTTAGAGATTGATTCATTGATCTTGGCTTGACCAAGGACAAGATCTTTAAGGGAAGTTGGTTAGAAAAAGAATTATTATTGTTACCTCCCTGGTAGAATGGGCGTTGCTGGTTCCAGTTCCCTTGAGGCCAGTACCTGTTGTTGCCATTCACGAACTATACCTCCTCTTGTGTCTTGGGGCAGTTGTTTCCCGAGTGGCCAGTTTCTCCACAGACTTCACACGTCATGTGTGAGTCCAGTGGCCCTTCATTGTCGGCGCCTCCATCCTTGGTGCGGTCATCAAGGCGCTTCATGATGAGGTCCATCTTGGCGGCCAGCATGTCCACCTCGTTTATGGTGTGCATACCGCGTTTGCGTCCCTGAAGACGGTCGTCATTCCAGGATTGGTTTGACACCATCTTCTCGATGAGTAGCTTAGCGGCGGCCAAAGTCAAGGAGAGGAATGCCCCTCCAGCAGCAACGCCCGTGTGTTCACTGGCTGTCTGGGACAGCCCATGGTAGAAGTTCTGGAGCAGGAGCCACTCTTGCATTACAATGGTGGGGGCATGCCAGAATGTAGTCCTGGAAGCGATCCCACGCTTCCGGAACTGTCTCCCCGGACTCTTGCTGGAAGCTAGAAATTCTTCCCCGAAGGGCATTGGTTTTCCCAATGGGGAAGAACTTCGCCAAGAAGGCGTTGGAGCACTTAGTCCATATGTTCACCGCATCACGGTTGGAATAGAACCATTGTTTGGCTCTTCCCAACAGTGAGAACGGAATCAGGTGGAGCCTGATGGCCTCTTGATCCACTCCTCGGATGGTGATGGTGCTGCAGACCTTCAGGAAGTGCTGCAGGTGAGCACTGGCGTCCTCATTGGCTTTCCCGCAGAAGGGGCTAGCCTGCACCATGTTAATTAGCGGGGCCTTCAGTTCAAAAGCATGATCCCCCATTTCCACCTCCGGACCCATAGGGATCTGGGCAGCGGATAGGGCGGAGTAGTCACGGATGGTCCTGTCGGCCATAGCTTCTTCCGGTTGGGGTGCTACGGGAACGGGTTGTTCTCCTTGATTAGAGGATTCCCCGATGACTGGTTCGGTCTCTAACAAGAACACTTGAGGGATTACGACACGAGAACGTACCCTCCTTCCTATGGTATTCGGGTTCTCGACGTAGTTGGATGGTAATTGGAAACCAATCATACACTACCTTGTTTCACATCACAGAGAAACAAAGCAAAAGGGTAAACCTACTAAATTACTGGCAATTAATCATGTTGCATCAAATGCATGGATGATCAAATCTCTTTAACCATTGCTTTCCCCAGCAACGGCGCCAGAAATGCTTGTTGGTATTTCTTAGCATCCCCACTTAGAGTAGTGATGGTACTAGAGATACTTCATCATAAATCTAGACGTTACAGATATTCTGCAAGCGCACAGAAGTATGTTGTAGCATTTCACTCGGGAGTATTCCAGAGTATCGTTATTTGTTTATCCGCAGGGAAAGCGTTTAGTTAAAAGAGAAGTGTCATCCAATACAATTACTAACAACAACATTAATATACCATAATCTAAGCAGGGGTAAATGATATAGAAGTGAATGGGTAATGTGACACAGAGAAGTTCATTGCTCATCATTAAGGTAGTCTTAGTTAGTAATAGTACATTAGTAAAGATTACTAAGGGTTCATTAGCATCATACATATGGGACTTGGATATACTACAATACCCTATACAAGCTCGTTCAATGATCATATGCAAGAGGACATATCGAGGTATCCAGTGGTTCCCTCATCAAGGGACGACAGTAGGATGTCTTATCATAAAGGCCTAATACCCACTCCCGGACGTGGAGGATTACAAAGGATGGACAGGGCTGTCACCACCTGCCGCCTACCTCTTCTAATCCGTGGGGCAGCGGTACCCTCAACAGTATTCCATATCCCAAACACCATGCTTGCAATATGTAATACAACTCTATCTATCACGTTAATAAATAGAGCAACCAAGAGGCACATTGAGCCAATGTCATAGCATACATTCACTTGAATAAGGTGAAAGACATAAGTAGTATATACTAAGTGGATAAGGTATAATTGAGGCATACAACATAAGTACGAAGGTATTTCCATTAAGCTCGGAGTACTACAAGTAAGTAAGAGAATAGAAGAACTGAACTCTAGAACTTACCAAGACTCCTCCGGAAGCCCTTCAGAAGATCTAATACTATGACTATCACTACTAAGACTAAGACTAAGCTTGTAGCAAAGGAGAGCTCTTCTTCTGGTGTGTGTTGAGTATGGCACCCCTTGCAGGTATTTATAGCATCATATAGGCGGTTGGAGCCGGCCAGAGGCGGTTGTGGCAATTTGGAGGTAGGCTTAGGTCGGCCGATGTGCCAAGGTCGGCTGACCCTAGGATGCACCGTCTTCAGCATTGCACGGCTCAGATGGACTCCTGATGGCGGTTTACAGGTACGGGTCAAGGGGGGAGCGAAATGGCCACAGGGCCGAGTCGGCCGACGTAGCCAGGTCGGCCGACCTGGTTCCGTCGCCTTTCGGCCCCACTCTTCTCTGTTAGACTGCCATGTGGGTCCTTATGACAGTTCCAGGTGGGTATACTCCGTTTAGGTGCAAATGAGTTGAGGTGTGGGCCCTTTAATCCATGGGAGTGACACGTGGCTCATCCCCACCCTTGACTTGAACCGTCCATGATTCAACGTCCATGATCCTTTCTTTGTGTGCTTCTTGACCTGTGTGGAAAATGGGCTCGACTGGGGTTCAGGCCCGGTCGCCCGACCTGGCCGGGTCGGCCGGCCTGGGTTTGTGCCCAGTTTCGTCCATCTTTTACACCGTAGTCCCTGTACTCAAATATATTCCAGACATGCATGGTACAATATTATTTGAGTACTAATGTCTAAGTTATGCTTGATCTTTATTGGTTTTCTGAGCCTATTGACGGTAGGATTTTCTGTTATAAGGACCGTCAATAGCGGCGCCAAGAATACGACCAGGTCTACGGGCCACCAGGTCAGGGTTAGAACCAGGCCCCGCCAACCTAGTTAGAAGGGCTAGAACCAGGCTCCATCGACTCCTGGGATGCGCTCTGCAAGGTTTTCATCAACAACTTCCAGGGTTCATGGCAGAAGCCGGGTACTCACTTTGACCTAGCCCAGTGCAAACAAGGCCTGAATGAGTACTTGCGAAGCTACAACCGACGATTCTGGGAGAGGCGCTCAGCATGCGTGGGCCTAACCGACCAAGACGTCATTGACTGCTTCCACAGCGGCCTCACTGATCCCACGTTGCACCATGATTTCGGGAGAAACAGGCCAAAAACACTGGAGTAGATGCGCGAGCTTATCGGTCGCTGGGCAGACGCTGAAGACCTGCAGCGCGAAAGATTCAACCGAAACAAGTTGGGAGGTGACCGCAACAACAACAACGACCGCAACAAGGGCAAGCAAGTTGAGAACAGTGGCAAGCGTGACTTCAACGACAAGAAACGCAAGCCTGAAGATACGGTCAACGTTGCTGAGAAAAGCTCTTCCTGCACGAAGTTCAAAAAACTACTCGACAAACAATGCCCTTTCCACCCAAAAGACAAGCATTCGAGTAGGGAATTCTATGGGCTCAAGAAGGCATTCGCATCTGAAGGTGCTCTTAAGCACAACCCTGACGACAAAGGAGATAAGGGTGACAAAGACACTGGCTACCAACAAGCCAACAAGGTGGTCAATGTCATCTTTGGGGGATCACTCAAACAGAATCGAAGTGCAAGCAAAAGCTTATCCAATGCGAGATTGCCTGCATTGAGCCTGCCATCCCCACCTTCCTAAAGTGGTCAGAAGTCCCGATCAGTTTCTCTTGCGATGATCAATGGATCAACCTCAAGAACCCGGGTCGGTACCTGCTGGTACTGGATCTGGTAGTAGCTGGTGCGTGACTCACAAGGACATTGTTCGATGGCGGAAGCGGACTCAACATCCTGTTCGCCAAGATCGTGAAGAAGATGGGCTTGGACATCACCAACCTTCTCAAGCCCACTGATTCACCCTTCTATGGCATTGTTCCAGGCAACACTGCCATGCCCGTCGGCCAGGTATCACTTTCAGTTACATTTGGTACCGAAGCCAACTACAGGACCGAGTACATTACATTCGAGGTCGCCGACTTTGAATCATTGTACCACGCGATCCTGGGAAGACCCGCTTTGGCGAAATTCATGGCGATTCCGCACTACATCTACCTCATCTTGAAGATGCTAGGCCCTAAAGGGATTATATCCCTAAAGGGCGACCTGAAGACCTCCTATGATTGCGACACCGAGGCAGTGACAATTGCTGCAAACATGCAGCAACCGAGCCAGGCAGCAATCGTAGCAGCTATGGTGAAACAACTCGGCGAGGCTAAGTTGGACATCCCAACGAAAAAGCCAGCCGCGTCAACCATGAAGCCCTCCCAGGAAGTTCCAATCAAGGCAATCGACCTAGGGACGGGCGTCCCCTCCAAGATGGCGCTGATCGGCACTGACCTGCCTACCAAATAGGAAAGCACGTTCACCAGCTTCTTACGGGAAAACCGCAACATCTTTGCATGGAAGACATCTGACATGCCGGGAGTCCCAAGGGAGTTGACTGAGCACAAACTCAACATCGATCCAGCAGCCAAACCGAAGAAACAATGCCAGCGACGCTTCGCCCAGGACAAGAAAGAAGCCATCCGGTCGGAACTGGCGAAACTACTAGCAGTTGGGTTCATTAAAGAGGTGTTCCACCCTGACTGGCTCGCTAATCCTATCCTTTTATGAAAGAAGAACAACAACGAGTGGTGGATGTGTGTCGACTACACCGACCTGAACAAGCACTACCCAAAGGATCCTTTCGAGCTACCCCGCATTGATCAGGTGGTGGACTCCACAGCTGGCTGCTCTCTACTCTGTTTCCTCGACTGCTACTTGGGCTATCATCAGATAAGCCTACATGAAGACAACCAGATCAAGACGGCGTTCATCACTCTGTTTGGCACCTACTGCTACACCACAATGTCCTTTGGACTCAAGAACACGGGGGCAACATACCAGCGTGCAATTCAGAGTTGTTTGAAGGCTCAGATTGGCCGCAATGTTGAAGCCTACGTTGATGACGTCGTCGTAAAGGCAAAGAACCCGAACAGCCTCATCGATGACTTGTCCGAGACCTTTGCCCACCTCAGGGAATTCCAATGGAAGCTCAACCCCACCAAGTTCATGTTTGGCGAACCCGCAGGAAAACTGCTGGGCTTCATAGTCAGCCACCGGGGAACTGAAGCCAATCCAGAGAAGATCACAACTATTACATCCATGGCGCCCCCAAAATACCTCAAGGATGTTCAAAAGCTGACCGGATGCATGGCGGCACTCAACCGATTCATTTCAAGACTGGGTGACAGAGGACTACCTTTCTTCAACCTCCTCAAGAAGCAAGACAAGTTCATATGGACTGTAGAAGCTGACGCGGCGTTTGAAGATCTCAAGAAATTCCTCCAGTCACCACCAGTACTTACTGCACCAGCTGATCAGGAACCACTGCTCCTCTCCATTGCAGCAACAACTCATGTTGTGAGCACTGCTATTGTAGTCGAGCGGGAGGAACCCAGCCATGTATATAAGGTATAGCGGCTGTCTACTTCATCAGCGAGGTGCTCACAGAGTCAAAAGGACACTACCCCTAGGTTGAGAAGCTATTATATATGTCTTGATCACATCTCGCAAGCTGCGCCACTATTTTGACGCTCACCGGGTTGTTGTAGTCACCTCTTTCCCAATTGGTGACATCCTCCGCAACCGGGATGCAACAGGGCGAATCTCCAAATGGGCGGTCGAGTTGGGCTCTCACGCCATCAATTTTGTCCCACGCGCCGCCATCAAGTCGCAAGCCTTGGTGGATTTTGTTGCTGAATGGACAGAGATACAACAAGCGGTGCCAAAAGAACCCCTCGAGCACTGGATCATGTACTTTGATGGGTCAATGAAGCTTGAAGGAGCTGGCGCAGGAGTACTATTCATATCTCCGAAAGGGGATCAACTCAAGTACGTGCTCCAAATCCTCTGGAAGGACACCAACAATGAAGCCGAGTACGAAGCTTTACTGCACGGGCTACGCCTGGCTGCTTCCCTTGGCATCAAGCATATGGTGGTCTACAGTGATTCCTCGGTGGTCATCAACCAGGTCAACAAAGATTGGGACTGCACCAAGGAGAACATGGATGCATACTGCATGGAGGTCCGGAAACTCGAGAAGCACTTCCATGGACTCAAATTTCATCACGTCCTTAGGGACAACAACATGGCTGCTGATGCACTTTCAAAATTGGGTTCTTGCCGAGTGCAAGTACCGGGTGGCGTTTTCGTCCAGGAGCTGTTACAACCATCCATCAGAGGGCAGGAAGTATAGCTGACTATAACACCCCCTCATCAGAAAGTCATGGTGATTACACCCGAGTGGACAAAGCCCTTCATCGAGTACATCCTACACCAGAAAGAGCCGAAAGATAAGGTGGAAGCTGAGCAAGTCATCAGGCAAAGCAAGCACTATGTAATAGTCAGCTCTACCCTCTTTCGATGCGGTGCATCATCTGGAGTCTTGATGAAGTGCGTCCCTCCAGAAGTCGGACGGGAGATCCTTGAAGAGATCCACGGTGGAATCTGTGGCAACCACGCTGCTCACCGCACGATCGTCGGCAAAGCCTTCCGGTCTAGGTACTATTGGTCATCCGCTGTGACCGATGCAGAAGAAATCGTGAAGACTTGCCAGGGCTATCAATTCTTTGCCCGGCAAGCTCACATCCCCACAACAGTCCTCAACACCATACCGCCCTCTTAGCCCTTCGCATGCTGGGGGCTTGATATGGTGGGACCACTAAAGACTGTGCCAGGAGGTTTTAAATATCTCTATGTGGCGATCGACAAGTTTACCAAGTGGATTGAAGTCAAGCCGCTTGTCAACGCTACTGCAGCAAAAGCAGCCGAGTTCATCCAAGATATTGCTTATCATTTCGAAGTCCCGAATCGCATTATCACTGATCCTGGCTCTGAATTCATAGGGAGCGAGTTCTTTGATTTCTGCGATAGTCTAGGAATTGAAGTTCGCTACGCATCGTTGGCGTACCCACGTTCCAATGGACAAGTTGAGAGAGCTAACGGCCGACTCAAGCCAAGGCTCTATGAATCGCTCAAAAAGTACGGCGGCAAGTGGGTGCAAGAATTGCCAGCCGTGGTATGGGGGCTCAAAACCCAGCCCAGCCGCGCGACGGGGCAATCACCCTTCTTCCTGGTCTACGGCTCAGAGGCAGTACTCTCGGTGAACATCGAGTATAATGCTCCAAGAATTCAAAACTACTCGTAGGAAGCAGCAGAGCAGAGCAGGGCAGAAGATGTGGACATGCTAGAAGAAGCGAGGCTAGCTGCGTTGATCAGGACAACCAAGTATCAGCAAGAACTCAGGAGGTATCATCATCAAAACGTCCAAGCAAGGTCGTTCAACATTGGCAATTTGGTCCTTCGGAGAATTCAGAGTACAAAAGATCAGCACAAGCTATCCTCGCCTTCAGAAGGCCCATTCATAGTATCAAGGGTTATCGGCCCGGGTACCTATCAGCTACAGCGGGAAGACGGAACAGAGGTGCCCAATGCTTGGAACATTTAGCACTTGTGGCGTTTTTACCTTTAAGAAGTTTTTAGGAGTTGTTAAGAGTTAATAAAGTCAGTCCTTTCATTGTACTGATATCGGCTTTTTAGCCAAATGATAATAAAGTGTCTATATTCCATTGTCATCAAGCTTGGAATTTTGATACAAGTATCATGCTTTGCTTGCCTGTCAAGTAGCGCATATACGAAATAATCTTGAATCATGCCGGGTTGTTTAAAAACAACCCAGACAAGCTACATTCAAAAAGCCATCTACTTTCTGTTCCACACAGAAGGATCGAGCACACAAAAAGCAGATAAACAAGTACTCTTGTTGACAAAACATTAGTATTTACATCTGACATAGTTCAATACAAAGGTTCTTCTTACATAAACAAGAAAACCTAGAACTCAAGGCGGGAAACTATCTTCTCCGCCGTGTCCTTCTCCTCCTCCATGTAGGTATCATACATGTTTCGGGTACATGCTGGGTTGATCCGTCCTTTCGTAATGCTCAGAGGCTGTGTGAGGAACCAGGTTCGGACAAGCCCGAGTACTTGCCTAGTACACGATCGGGCGATCCGCTGGTAATGCGCCCGCACCTGCCCAGGAGTTGCTCAGAGTCAATCAAGGAGAGGAGGAGCAGCACTACCCACGGGTACCTTGGCGTATACTTCGACCAGCGGGAGGCCAGCCTCTTTCCAGGATTCAATCTCCACACCAAGACGGTTGATCTCCACGCGAAGAGCCTGGATCTCCTCCTCCTGGTCACGGATCTTGGTCAAGTCCTGGACGAGCTGTGCATCGGCGTGCTGGCGCATCTTCTGCTCTTCAGCAAGCTCCGCCATGCAATCCTTCTCCCACTGCTCGGCCTGGTTCGCGAGCTCTTGTTGCCGGTAAAAGAGGCTCTTCATGTCGATTACTTCAGCTTTTAGAGCTTCAATGCGCTTATCACCCTCTGCGTCAAACACATCATATTATTTTTACTATATGATCCATGCTAACAATGGGGAGAAGCACTTGGTGACATACCTGAGAGTTTTTGTCTGAGTGACTTGTTCCTCTTAAAGTCCTCTCGCTGGTCTTGATACAAGTTGATTTTCTTGTAAGCCTCATCCAGCTCGAGGCGAAGCTTGGCACGCTCTTTCGCCCACGACTCTTGCCCTTTGGCTAAGTCATCTGTAGCTTTCTCTGCTCGGGAAATGGACGTGCTAGCTCTGCGGAGCAACTCAGACTTTTGATGCGACCGAACAAGTATGCTCTGTTCCTAAAAACAAGGCGGCAGAGTTGATCAGCAAAAGACCCAAGAGAGATAAGTATACTTACAGTATTGATTTACTCTATACTAACCTCTGTGAGCTTGGAGAGTTGCTTTTGCAGCTCGGTGGCCTTCTCGAGATCTTCCTGGTCAACTTGTGAGTTGAACAGGAAAGCATTATCATCTTCATTAATATTCACGCCCGGTGTTCCAGTGAAGATCTGGAATGGCTCCGGCGACGGCTCTCCGGGTTTCTTCTTCTCCTGGATAATTTCTTCGATGGTTGCCGCATTCACCAGACCAGCGGCCCCATCAAGTTCCTCAGTACGGAGACTAGCCATCCGAGTACCCTTGGAACAGAAGTACCTAGAGCGGCTTGCTCCGGTACTTTAGAAGACAACGAAGTCGCGGTACTCGGTTCTTGTGGGCGGGGCTGCAGAGATGCTTGGGGGCTCGGCTCTTGCTCCACTCTCGCCTCCTTGTCGTGAATCTCCACGGATGGGTTCACCTCTGGGACTTTCGGCGATTGCGCGGGAGGAGGAGTAGGCGGCCGGCTGAACAAGACAGAAAATTCCAAGAATCAATTTACTGAAGATCGTCAACAATCAGATGACGTTAGATACTAGAGTAGATTACTTACCTGGCGAACTGCATGTCGAACTCTGGCTCGTCTAGCTCAAAATTGAACCCTCTAGACGGGATGTCTTGGGGCTGGTGCGTTTCCTCTTGACGAGCGGGTTCCTCTTCTTGTGTTTGCTGCATACAAGAACTCAGATCAAGAAAAAGAACTCGGCTCAGGTCAAGATGAAGAGTTTCAAACATAAATTAACATACCTTGGGCGGAGATGGTTGTAGTGGGATCCCCATAGGAATCTCCATGTTTGCTTCTGCCTCCGTGCCAAGGTCCTCTGCTTCTAGGAGATTAGCATCAGTAGACTTCTCGACGGACGGAGACGGCCTCTTCCGCACAGGTCGCCTCTTCTTGGGAACCTGGGGACTTGGCGCGTCATCAGAACATGGCCTCTTCAGGCCTGATGCCCCCTGCTCGAGATTCTTAGGGCGAGGCTGTGGGGGCGCATCTTCATCTGATGAGGAGGATCCATCTTCCAGTATAACATCATCGACGACCGGCTCTGCCATCTTCTTCCTTTTCCCTGAACCACCAGCGGTTTGATGGGACGGTGGGGACATGAGCGGCTTAGGCAGGTCGGTCTGGGTATCCTCCGTTACGGGAGGAGCGGAAGCAAATCTTGTCTGCAATTCCTGAGATTGGGAAAGAAATTTATCAGTTCTTGTGAAGCAAGAAGGTGGATATCAAAAATGGTATTCGGGTTGATTTCAAACTTATAATTGGTGGAGGATGACTTGCCGAGTACTCGGGTACCCGGCGTGGCAGCTCTTGAGCATCCATGAACAGCACCTGGACACGCATGGCGACTTCATCGGATGATAGATCGGTAGAGGAGACCTTGGTTGGATCTTTGGGGCCGGTGTACTCATAGCCAGCGTGCTCCCGCTTCTGGCAGGGTTGTACGCGCCAGCGCAGGAATGAGCTGGTGATCCCAATGGCAGTCAGGTCCTTCTCCTTGAGGTCAGAGATCATCTTCAACAGGCTCGATAGTCCGTCGACTTTATCACTGTCTAGGGCTTCATTCCAATTATTTTGGGGACACGGCAACTGGCCTGAGTGCTTTGTCAGCTTTGGGGGCTGGTTCTCTACATAGAACCACTTGTCCGTCCAATCCTTGATGGAGTCGTTCATTTTGAAATCAAAGTAAACATTCTTCATGCCCTGACGCAGCTGGATTTTGGCCCCGCCGACTACTTTGTCCTGACTAGACTTAACGCGGAAAAGAAGACGGAAGAGATTGAAATGGGGGTCGATTCCAAGGAAAGTTTCGCAGAGGTGGATAAAAAGAGAAATCTGGATAATGGATTTAGGGTTGAGATGAACCAACTCTAACTTATAGAAAGAAAGAAGGCCATGGAGGAAATCATGAGCGGGTAGGGCAAATCCCCACTCATATAAGGCCGCAAAAACAACAATCTCATGGATTTCATCAAAGGGCCATGGCTTACCAATGTCGGTGCGCCAGCACGAGATTGACTTTTCCAAGAGATATCCTTGATTCACAAGGTCCTGCACCATCTCGTCTGTCGCCTTAGATGGTCTCCAGACGAGTGCAGGAGTAGGTGCATTCTTGAAAACCGGCATGTCGGTGATTGGAATCTTCGAGGGCTTCTTGCTTGCCGCCGGTTTGCTTGATGAGGTTTTGTTTCCGGAGGGCTTACTAGTTGCTGGCTTTTGACCCATCTTACCAGCTGAGGTCCTTGATGAGGATCTCGAGCAGGGCTGGAGTGGATTGGAGGGCGTGCGCGAGTACGAAAGATTGAGAATTTGAGATTTGGGAATGGCGGCTGGAAAAAATGGGAATATGAAGTGCTTTACCCTCTGTTTTTATAAACTGCAGTGGTAACCCTAAGCGTATTTTCCAAAAAGCTGTTTTCGTGCTAACACTTGTGTATTCGCGGTTATTTAACCAGATGCATACTTGTGCGGCAATTTCCTAATGAGCTAAGTCATTTTCCGATGTATTTTCATACTCGGGGGCTGATGCTTAATGGGAGTGATTTTTTCCTAATCAAAGAATATTCTTATTTCTACAGAAGTCTTTAAGCTTATTGTTATCTGCTTTAAGCTTGGGGGCTGGGGGGAAATAGTATATTTCTTTTGGAAAGTTTTTCATTAAAGACCCTGGAATTGTTTTTAATCCTTGAAAACATTTCTAGGCTCGGGGGCTAGACCCATAGTGGGTCCATCTTTTTTCAAAAGCTGGACACCATTATAGTAAATGGGAAAGTTTTTGCATCATCTTTGGTTTACAAACCGAAGCCCGGGGTCTAACTGCAAAAGAAGACGGCAAGGAACACATCATGTTCACTTCTAAAGGTTTTCAACAAACAAGCCGGGTGACAAGAAAACAACTCGGCTGGTGCCGAAATTGTTGAGAAACAACTCGGCAGGCGTGAAGACATGAAGACGCTCGGGGGCTTGATGGTCCAATATCGATGGGAGTCCTCACGGGCTATAGGCCCGCCAGGAAATTGGGCCAGCAACTCTGACAGATACAAGGAAGAGGCATACAACTTAAGGAAACTAGTCGGCTACTAGGAAACTACCCGGCCTACTCATGTTAGGACTCTGTGTATTGTATTCGACTAGGAGTTTGTATTTCTTGTCTTGTAGACCCTGTCTCCCGAGTATATAAGGTGACCCTGTCTCCCGAGTATATAAGCTCCATCGACTCCTGGGATGAGCTCTGCAAGGCTTTCATCAACAACTTCCAGGGTTCATGGCAGAAACCGGGTACTCGCTTTGACCTAGCCCAGTGCAAACAGGGCCAGAACGAGTACCTGCGCAGTTACAACCGAAGATTCTGGGAGAAGCGCTCAACCTGTGCAGGCCTATCCGACCAAGATGTCATTGATTGCTTCCACGAAGGGCTTACAGACCCCGTGCTGCACCTCGACTTCGGAAGGAATAGGCCAAAGACACTAGAACAGATGCGAGACCTCATCAGCCGCTGGTCAGATGCTAAAGACCTGCAGCGTGAAAGATTCAACCGCAACAAGTTGGGAGGAGACCGCAACAACAACAACGACCGTAACAAGGGTAAGCAAGTTGAGAACAATAGCAAACGCGACTTCAACGAGAAAGCCAGCACGTAAAGCTATTATTTCAGGAAGGTGGGGATGTCACAATAGCAAACGCGACTTCAGCACGACTGCGGCCCAATTCTGGATGTAGAGTATACTTGTACGATCTCAGCAGAAATCTGAGATGCTTCGGAGAGCCAGCACATCCATTGCCCGCGCTGAGAAAGCCACAGCCGATCTGGCCAAGGGACAAGCAGCTTGGGACCAAGAACGCGCCCAATTGCGCCGAGAACTGGATGAGGCGTACAAGAAGATCAACTTGTACCAGGATCAGCGCGACGACATCGTTGAAAAGAATAAATCTTTACGACAGAAGCTTTCAGGTGTGTACACCGAGTACTTATTCTCTGTCTGCACTGATCATATAATGAATAGAATATGATGTGTTGTCTGCAGAGAGTGACAAGCGCGTTGAAGCTTTAAAGGGCGAGTTCATCGATATGAAGAACCGCTTTTATCGGGAGCAAGGGCGCGCAATCCAGGCGGAGCGGCGGGAATCGGAGTGTATGGCGGATCTTGCTGAAGAGCAAAAGATGCGCCAACATGCCGACGCCCAACTCATTGAAGACCTGACCAAGATCCGCAACCAAGAGGCTGATATCCAGGTTCTTCGCGTAGAAGTCAATCGTCGCGGCGCGGAAATTGAATCTTGGAAAGAAGCCGCCCTGCCTTTGGTGAATGCTTACGCAAAAGTACCCACAGGAAGTGTTACTCCTCCTCTCCTTGATCGCGTTCGAGCAACTCCTGGGCAAGTGAAGGTGTATTGCCAACGGATCGCCCGTTCGTGTACTAAGCAAGTACTCGGGGTTGTCCGGTCATGGTTTCCTTCACAGCCTTTAGGTATTACTGAAGGAAGAATCAACCTGGCTTGTACCCGGGCCATGTATGATACCTACATGAAGGAGGAGAAGGACACTGTAGAGAAGATTATATCTCGTCTTAAGTTCTAGGGTCTCTGTTGTAAGAAACCCTTTGTAAAGAACTCGGGTTCAGATGTAAATACTTAGTGTTTTTATTAACAAAAAGTATCTGTTTATTTGATTGTGTGGGCCCGATCTCTTTGTTTTGAACAAAGAGTAGATGGCATTTGAATATAGTTTTCCTGGATTGTTTTTAAACAACCCGACTAGATTCAAAAATAAGTGCCCCGATCTTTCTGTGTGGAACAGAAAGTAGATGGCTTTTTGAATGCAACCCTTTTTTAGATTGTTTTTAAACAACCCGGGATGAGTCAGAAAAGATGCGCCCGATCCTTCTGTGTGAAACAGAAAGTAGATGGCCTTTGAGACAACCCTTTCTAGATTGTTTTTAAACAACCCGGGATGATTCAAATTTGTAAGATTGTATCTGAATTCCAGGCTTGAAGACAATGGAATATTGACACTTTATTATTATTAGGCTAAGAAGCCGATATCAATACATAAAGAAGGCTGACTGTTTATTGACTCTTAAGAAACTCTAATAACTTCCTCAAGGGTAAAAACGCCGCAAGTGCTCAATGTTCCAAGCATTGGGCACCTCTGTTCCGTCTTCCCGTTGTAGCTGATAAGTACCCGGACCGATGACCCTTGATACTATAAACGGACCTTCCCAAGGAGAGGATAGCTTGTGCTGATCTTTTGTACTCTAAATTCTCCAAAGAACCAAATCACCAATGTTAAATGACCGCATTTGGATGTTTTGGTCATGATACCTCCTGAGTCCTTGCTGGTACGTGGTTGTCCTGATCAACGCAGCTAGCCTTGCTTCTTCTAGCATGTCCACATCCTCCGCCCTACTTTGCTCCGCTGCTTACTCCGAGTAGTTTTGAATTCTTGGAGCATTGTACTCGATGTCCACCGGGAGTACTGCTTCTGAGCTGTAGACGAGAAAGAAGGGTGAATGCCCCGTCGCGCGGCTGGGCTGGGTTCTGAGTCCCCATACCACGGCTGGCAATTCTTGCACCCACTTGCCGCCGTACTTTTTGAGTGGTTCATAGAGCCTTGGCTTGAGACCTTGAAGTATGAGGCCGTTAGCTCTCTCAACTTGTCCATTGGTTCGTGGATGCGCCACTGATGCGTAGCGGACTTCAATTTCCAGATTGTCGCAAAAATCAAAGAACTCGCTCCCTGTGAATTCTGAGCCGAGGTCGGTGATAATGCGATTCGGGACGCCGAAACGATGAGCAATGTCCTGGATGGACTCGGCCGCCTTTGCTGCTGTAGCGTTGACCAGCGGCTTGACTTCAATCCACTTGGTGAACTTGTCGATCGCCACGTAGAGATACTTGAAACCTCCTGGCGCAGTCTTGAGTGGTCCAACCATATCGAGCCCCCAGCATGCGAAGGGCCAAGAGGGCGGTATGGTGTTGAGGACCGTTGCGGGGATGTGAGCTTGCCGGGCAAAGAATTGGCAGCCCTGGCAAGTCTTAATGATTTCTTCTGTATCAGCCACAGCGGACGGCCAATAGTACCCGGACCGGAAAGCCTTGCCTACGATCGTGCGGTGAGCAGCATGGTTGCCACAGATTCCACCATGGATTTCTTCAAGGATTTCCCGTCCGACTTCTGGAGTGACACACTTCATCAAGACTCCGGATGAGGCGCCGTGTCGAAAGAGGGTGGAGCCGACTACAATGTAGTGCTTGCTTCGCCTGATAACTTGCTCAGCCTCCACCTTATCTTCGGGCTCCCTCTGGTGCAGTATGTACTCGATGAAGGGCTTTGTCCACTTGGGTGTAATCACCATGACTTGCTGATGGGGTGGTGTTGTAGTCGGCTGTACTTCCTGCTCCTTGATGGATGGTTGTAACAACTCATAGACGAAAACGCCGCCTGGTACTTGCGCTCGGTGGGAACCCAGCTTTGAAAGTGCATCAGCAGCCATGTTGTTGTCTCTGATGACGTGATGAAATTCGAGCCCATGAAAGTGCTTCTCGAGTTTGCGCACCTCCATGCAGTATGCATCCATGTTCTCCTTGGTGCAGTCCCAATCCTTATTAACTTGATTGATCACCACAGAGGAGTCACCGTACACCACCATGTGCTTGATGCCAAGGGAAGCAGCCAGGCGTAACCCGTGCAGTAGAGCTTCATACTCGGCTTCATTGTTGGTGGCTTTCCAGAGTATTTGGAGCACATATTTGAGCTGATCGCCTTTTGGAGATATGAGTAGAACTCCTGCACCTGCCCCTTCAAGCTTCAATGATCCGTCGAAGTACATGATCCAATGCTCGAGAGGTTCTTCTGGTACTGCGTGTTGTATTTCTGTCCACTCAGCAACGAAGTCCACCAGGGCTTGAGATTTGATGGCAGCTCGTGGGACAAAGTCGATGGTGTGAGAGCCCAACTCACTTGCCCATTTGGAGATTTGCCCTATCGCATCCCGGTTGCGGAGGATGTCACCAATTGGGAAAGAGGTGACTACAACAACCCGGTGAGCGTCGAAGTAGTGTCGCAACTTGCGAGATGTGATCAAGACAGCGTATAATAGCTTCTCGACTTGGGGGTATCGCACTTTTGATTCTGAAAGTACCTCGCTGATGAAGTAAACTGGCCGCTGTACTTTGTATACATGGCCGGGTTCCTCCCGTTCGACTACAATGGCAGTGCTCACAATGTGAGTTGTTGCTGCGATGTAGAGGAGCAGTGGTTCCTGATCAGCTGGTGCAGTCAGTACTGGTGGTGACTGAAGAAAATTCTTGAGATCTTCGAACGCCGCATCAGCTTCTGGAGTCCATACGAACTTGTCTTGCTTCTTGAGGAGCTTGAAGAAAGGTAATCCTCTGTCGCCCAGCCTTGAAATGAATCGGTTGAGGGCCGCCATGCATCCAGTCAGCTTCTGAACGTCCTTGAGGGATTTTGGAGGCGCCATGGATGTAATAGCGGTGACTTTCTCGGGATTAGCTTCAATTCTCTGGTGGCTGACTATGAAGCCCAGCAGTTTTCCCGCGGGCGTGCCAAACACACATTTGGTAGGATTGAGCTTCCATTGGAATTCTCTGAGGTGTGCAAAGGTCTCGGACAGGTCGTCAATGAGACTATCCGGGTTCTTTGTCTTGACGACGAGGTCATCAACGTAGGCTTCCACATTGCGGCCAATCTGAGCCTTGAGACAACTCTGAATTGCACACTGATATGTTGCCTCTGTGTTCTTGAGTCCAAAGGACATTGTAGTATAGCAGTAGGCGCCGAACGGAGTGATGAACGCCGTCTTGATCTGGTCGTCTTTGTGCAGGCTTATCTGATGATAGCCCAAGTAGCAATCCAGGAAACAGAGTAGAGAGCAGCCAGCTGTAGAATCCACCACCTGATCAATGCGAGGTAGCCCGAAGGGATCCTTTGGGCAGTGCTTGTTCAGGTCGGTGTAATCGACACACATCCTCCACTCGTTGTTGTTCTTCTTGCGGACCAGGACAGGATTAGCGAGCCAGTCAGGGTGGAACACCTCTTTAATGAACCCGGCTGCTAAGAGTTTCGCCAGCTCCGAACGGATGGCTTCTTTCTTGTCCTGGGCAAAGCGTCGTAGGCGTTGTTTCTTCGGCTTGGCAGCAGGATCAACGTTGAGTTTGTGCTCAGCCAACTCCCTTGGTACTCCCGGCATGTTAGACGGCTTCCATGCGAAGATGTCGCGGTTGTCCCATAAGAAGCTGGTGAGCGCGCTTTCCTATTTGATAGGCAGGTCAGCGCCGATCAGCGCCGTCTTGGAGGGGTCGCCCGTCCCTAGGTCGATTGCCTTGATTGGAACTTCCTGGGAGGGCTTCATTTTTGACACGGCTGGCTTTTTCGTTGGGATGTCCAACTCAGCCTCACCGAGTTGTTTCGCCATAGCTGCTACGATTGCTGCCTGGCTCGGTTGCTGCATGCTCGCAGCAATGGTCACTGCCTCAGTGTCACAATCGTAGGTGGTCTTCAGGTTGCCCTTTAGGGATAGAATCCCCTTAGGGCCTGGCATCTTCAAGACGAGGTAGATGTAGTGTGGAATCGCCATGAACTTTGCCAGAGCAGGTCTTCCCAGGATCGCGTGGTATGATGATTCGAAGTCGGCGACCTCAAATGTAATGTACTCCGTTCTGTAGTTGGCCTCGGTACCAAATGTAACTGGAAGTGATACCTGGCCGAGCGGCACGGCAGTGTTGCCAGGAACGATGCCGTAAAAGGGTGAGTCAGTGGGCTGGAGCAAGTTGGTGATGTCCAAACCCATCTTTTTCAGTGTCTTGGCGAACAGGAAGTTGAGTCCACTTCCGCCATCGATCAATGTTCTTGTGAGTCGCGCGCCAGCTACCACAGGGTCAAGTACCAGGGGGTACCGCCCCGGGTTCTTGATGTTGGTCCATTGATCGTCGCGAGAGAAGCTGATGGGGACTTCTGACCATTTCAGGAAGGTGGGGATGGCAGACTCAATGCAGGCAATCTCGCGCTGGATAAGCTTTTACTTGCGCTTTGATTCTGACTGAGTAATTCCCCCAAAGATGACGTTGACAACCTTGTCGGCTTGTTGGTAGCTGGTGTCTTTGTCACCCTTGTCTCCTTTGTTGTCAGGGTTGTTTGGTTTGGGAGCGCCCTCCGCTGAGAACGCTTTCTTGAGCGACCAGCAGTCCCTGCTTGAGTGCTTATCCTTTGGGTGGAAAGGGCACTGCTTGTCGAGTAGTTTTTCGAACTTCCTGTGGGAAGAGTTCTTCTCAGCAACGTTGACCGTATCTTCAGGTTTGCATTTCTTGTCGTTGAAGTCGCGTTTGCTATTGTTCTCAACTTGCTTGCCCTTGTTACGGTCGTTGTTGTTGTTGCGGTCTCCTCCCGACTTGTTGCGGTTGAATCTTTCACGCTGCAGGTCTTCAGCATCTGACCAGCGGCTGATGAGGTCTCGCATCTGCTCTAGTGTCTTTGGCCTGTTCCTTCCGAAGTCGAGGTGCAGCCCGGGGTCCGTAAGCCCTCCGTGGAAGTAATCAATGACATCTTGGTCGGATAGGCCTGCACAGGTTGAGCGCTTCTCCCAGAATGTTTGATTGTAACTGCGCAGGTACTCGTTCTGGCCCTGTTTGCACTGGGCTAGGTCAAAGCGAGTACCCGGCTTCTGCCATGAACCCTGGAAGTTGTTGATGAAAGCCTTGCAGAGCTCATCCCAGGAGTCGATGGAGCCCGGCTTGAGCCCTACTAACCAGGTCAGTGGGGCCTGGTCGAGGACTACTGGGAGATAGGTGCACATGGTGTCGGTGTTGCCCCTCGCCGCCTTGATTGCCGAGTAGTAGATGCGAATCCACTGCTCAGGGTCGTGTTTCCCATCATATCTGTCAATATGGGCTGGTTTTAACTTGTCGGGCCAGGAAGTAGCGCGGATGCGGTCTGAGAAGACCGAGAACCCTTCGTACTTGTGGAGGTTGTGGTGATCCTGACCCGGCGGCCCGTAGACTTGGTCGTACTCCTGGCGTCTGCGGCGTTCTTGTTCTTCGCGATAGCGTGCCCGTGATGAGATGATGGTGCGCACGTCTCTGGGTGGCAATTGTTGTCGCAGATCCCTGTTGTTGTCGTGGTTGCCGGGGCGTCCATCCCTGTTCCGGTTGCCGTCACGCCCGCCAACGTGGCTCTGCTGAACTTCGCGGTTGCTTGGTCCGGCGCCGTGGTTACGACCTCCGCCGCCGAGTACCATGCCTCCCTCGTTTCATTGGCGTTGTTCTCTGCTCGGGTGGTGGGACTGGTTGCCTCAGTTTCCAATTTCAGGAAGTCGGCTGCTTGCCTGGCGGCTTGGTGCTTGGGTGATGGTCTTCGCCAGATTGACTGCGTCATGCTGGATGGCCGCTGTCTCAAGCATTTTCTTCATCCTTAGGATTTCAGGTGTTTCAGGCATCTATCCCAACTCTGTGACGACAGCCATGATGTTGGCTGCGGCGCTGGAGTAGACATCTTGGCCGGCGACTTGCCTGAACTTGGCGTTGAGGTCCTGTGGAGGTAGCCTACGGCCGAGGCGGCGGCGACGGTCTGCGCGAGCAGCGTTTCGCTCCCTGCGTCGGTTATGGTCAGCTTCAGCTTCGTTCTCCACAGTTGGCTCGCCGTTGGAGACTTCTTGTTCCTGGGCGATGATCACCATGGCTTGACACCCTAGCGAGTAGCTTCCTGTGCTTGAAGTTACTGGGACAGTTGAGCCGCGGCTGCTTGAAGAATTCAGGGGTTGCCCGTGTTGAAACGGGAGTGGATCGATGCACGCGATGATGCGAGACATGTCCAGGTCCTCCTATGGTGTTGCTCCAAGCGTTGGCCTGCGTCCTGGCCAGTGAACAAATCATCCTTTGGGGGTTGAAGTAATGACGAGTCCGACTTGTTTCCTGCTCAGGGGAAGTTCGTCGAATTCGACCAGAGATCGAAGTTGTTTTGGGGACGCCGCCTGGAAAGCAGAGGTGGGGCCCACGAGTCCAAAGGGATATCGGTTCGGGGTGTCGGCCTCACGCTTAGCAGTGGCTGGACTCCTTTTCTTCTGGATTTTCGAATTGGCGGATTTTGGCATAACCGATGGTTCAGAAACCGACTCGGATTGCTTGGTCTGCTTCGGAATTTTCCCAGCCCGAGTTAAAATCGAGCTAGGAGTAGTGGTTCCTTGAGTCCGAGTTGAGTTTGAACTCGAGGTTCCCCGAGCCCGAGTTGTATTCGGACCCGGGGGCGCGATCTCATCGAGCTTGTCGGTGAGTTGCTCCGGAGTCGGCGACTTGAGGACGCGGTCGAAGTTGCCTGCGCCGTCTGCCGTGCAGACCCAGGAGCCGAAGACGAAGGTGGCGCCTTTCTCGAATGCCATGTCGCCGTCGCAGTTGATGATGACTGGTGCCATCGAGCTTGCTGAACGATTCTCGACGAGAGCCCTACCTAGCGCGCGAGCTGTCGGTTTTTTATACCGGCTAGCCTACTATGGGGGGTCCCTAAGTAGTCGAGTTGTTCATGAGGGCCTCGCCGGAACCAGAAGCATGATGGTGAACACGAGATGATTTAGACAGGTTCAGGCCGCCTCGAGTAGAGAGCGTAATACCTTACGTCCTGTATGGTGGATCTTCTCGTATTGATGGTTATGATTTTACAAGGGGTCCCTGCCTCACCTTATATACTCGGGAGACAGGGTCTACAAGGCAAGAAATACAAACTCCTAGTCGGATACAATACACAGAGTCCTAACATGAGTAGGCCGGGTTGTTTTCTAGTACCCGACTAGTTTCCTTAAGCTGTACGCTCCTTCCTTGTATCAGTCAGAATTGCCGGCCCAATTTCCTAACGGGACTGTGGCCCATGAGGACTCCCATGGATCCTGGACCGTCATAGACCCTGTCTCCCGAGTATATAAGGTGAGGCAGGGACCCCTGGTAAAATCATAACCATCAATACAAGAAGATCCACCATATAGGACGTAGGGTATTACGCTCTCTACTCGAGGCGGCCTGAACCTGTCTAAATTGTCTCATGTTCACCATCGTGCTTCTGGTTCCGGCGAGGCCCTCACGAACAACTCGACTACTTAGGGACCCCCCTATAGTAGGCTTGCCAGTATAAACAACCGACAGCTGGCGCGCCAGGTTGGGGCTCTCATCGAGAATTGTACAGCAAGCTCGATGGCACCAGTCATCATCAACTGCGGCGGCGACATGGCATTCGAGAAAGGCGCCACTTTCGTCTTCAGCTCCTGGGTCTACATGGCGGACGGCCCGGGCAACTTCGACCATGTCCTCAAGTCGCCGACTCTGGAGAAGCTCGCCGATAAGCTCGACGAGATTGCGCCCTCGGGTCCGAAATCAACTCGGGCTCAGGGAACCTCGAGTTCGAACTCAGCTCGAACTCAAGGAACTTCGACTCCTAGCTCGACTCCAACTCGGGCTGGGAAGATTCCAAAGCGGACCAAGCGATCCGAGTCGGTTTTTGAACCATCGGTTATGCCAAACTCTGCCAACTCAAAAATCCAGAAGAGAAGGAGTCCTGCCACTGCTAAGCACGAGGCCGACACCCCGAGCCAATTCTCCTTTAGACTCATGGGCCCCACCTCTGTTTTCCAGGCGGCATCCTCAAAACAACTCCGATCTCTGGTCGAATTCGACGAACTCCCTCTAAACGGGAAACAAGTCGGACTCGTCATCACTTCAACCCCTGATGGACGATTTGTTCATTGGCCGGGACGCAAACCAAAGCTGGGAGCAACACCGCAGGAAGACCTGGACATGTCCCGCATCATCGCGTGCATTGATCCACTCCCGTTTCAACACGGGCAGCCCCTGAACTCTTCAAGCAGCCGCGGATCAACTGTCCCAGTAACTTCAAGCACAGGAAGCTACTCACCAGGGCGTCAAGCCATGGTGATCATTGGCCAAGAACCAGAAATCTCCAACGACGAGCCAACTGTGGAGAACGAAGCTGAAGCTGACTGCGACCGACGCAGGGAGCGAAACGTTGCTCGTGCAGATCATCGCCGCCGCGCCGGCCGCAGACTTCCTCCACAGAACCTCAACATCAAGTTCATCCAAGTCGCCGGGGAAGACGTTTACAACAACACTGCAGCCAACATCATGGCTGTCGTCACAGAGTTGGAACAGATGGCCCAAACTCCGGAAGTCCGGAGGATGAAGACAATGCTCGAGACAGCGGCTGTCTAGCATGACACAATCAACCCGGCGAAGACCATCACCAGAGCACCAAGCTGTCAAGCAAGTAGCCGACTCCCTAAAGTTGGTAATCGTGGCAACCAGTCCCACCACCCGAGCAGAGACCAACACCAACGCGACAACGAGGGAGGCATGGTATTCGGCGGCGGAGGTCATAACCACGGCGCCGGACCTAGCCACCGCGATGTTCATCAAAGCCACATCGGCGGGCGTGACGGCAACCGGAACAGGGACGCACGCCCCGGCAACCACGATAACAACAGGGATCTGCGAGAACAATTGCTGCCCAGAGACGCGCGCACCGTCATCTCAACACGGGCACGCGATCGCGAAGAACTCAAACGTCGCCGGCGCCAGAAGTATGACCAGATCTACGGACCACCAGATCAGGGTTATCACAACCTTAACAAGTACGAAGGGTTCTCGGTCTTTTCAGACCGCATCCGTGCTATTTCTTGGCCCGACAAGTTCAAACCAGCCCATATCGAAAGATATGATGGGAAGCGCGATCCTGAGCAGTGGATTCGTATCTACTACTCGGCAATCAAGGCGGCGAGGGGCAACACCGACACTATGTGCACTTACCTTCCAGTAGTCCTTGACCAGGACCCTCTGACCAGGTTAGAAGGGCTCAAGCCTGGCTCCATCGACTCCTGAGATGAGCTCTGCAAGGTTTTCATCAACAACTTCCAGGGTTCATGGCAAAAGCCGGGTACTCGTTTCGACCTAGCCCAGGGCAAACAAGGCCAGAACGAGTACCTGCGAAGCTACAACCGACGATTCTGGGAGAAGCGCTCAACTTGTGCAGGCCTATCCAACCAAGACATCATTGACTACTTCCACGGCGGCCTTACAGACCCCGTGTTACACCTCGACTTCGGGAGGAACAGGCCAAAGACCCTGGAGCAAATGCGAGACCTCATCGGTCGCTGGGCAGACGCTAAAGACCTGCAGCACGAAAGATTCAACCAGAACAAGTCGAGAGGAGACCGCAACAACAACAATGACCGCAACAAGGGCAAGCAAGTTGAGAACAACCCCAAACGTGACTTCAACGACAAGAAGCCCAAGCCTGAAGATACGGTCAACGTTGCTGAGAAGAACTCTTCCCGCAGGAAGTTCGAAAAACTACTCAACAAGCAATGTCCTTTCCATCCAAAGGACAAACACTCGAGCAGGGACTGCTACGGGCTCAAGAAGGCCTTTGCCGCTGAAGGCGCTCCTAAGCCCAACAACCCTGACGACAAAGGAGACAGGGGTGACAAAGACACTGACTATCAACAAGCCGACAAGGTGGTCAATATCATCTTTGGAGGAATTACTCAGTCAAAATCAAAGCGCAAGCAAAAGCTTATTCAGCGCGAGATTGCCTGCATTGAGCCTGTCATCCCCACCTTCCTGAAGTGGTCAGAAGTCCCGATCAGCTTCTCTCGCGACGATCAATGGACCAACATCAAGAACCTGGGGCGGTACCCTTTAGTACTGGACCCTATGGTAGCTGGCGCGCGACTCACAAGGACATTGATCGATGGCGGAAGTGGACTCAACATCTTGTTCGCCAAGACTCTGAAAAAGATGGGCTTAGACATCACCAACCTACTCAAGCCCACTGACTCACCCTTCTACGGCATCGTCCCTGGCAACGCTGCCGTGCCCCTCAGCCAGATATCAGTTCCAGTTACATTTGGTACCGAGGCCAACTACAGGACCGAGTACATCACATTCGAGGTCACCGACTTCGAATCATCGTACCACGCGATCCTGGGAAGACCTACCCTGGCGAAATTCATGGCGATTCCACACTACATCTACCTCGTCTTGAAGATGCCAGGCCCTAAGGGGATTCTATCCCTAAAGGGCGACCTGAAGACCTCCTATGATTGTGACACCGAGGCAGTGACGATTGCTGCAAGCATGCAGCAACCGAGCCAGGTAGCAATCGTAGCAGCTATGGCGAAACAACTCGGCGAGGCTGAGTTGGACATCCCAACGAAAAAGCCAGCCACGTCAACCATGAAGCCCTCCCAGAAAGTTCCAATTAAGGCAATCGACCTAGGGACGGGCGACCCCTCCAAGACGGCGCTGACCTCCCTACCAAATAGGAAAGCGTGCTCACTAGCTTCTTATGGGACAACCGTGACATCTTTGCATGGAAGCCATCTGACATGCCGGGAGTCCCAAGGGAGTTGGCTGAGCACAAACTCAACGTCGATCCTGCTGCCAAGCCGAAGAAACAACGCCTACGACGCTTTGCCCAGGACAAGAAGGAAGCCATCCGTTCGGAGCTGGCGAAACTATTAGCAGCCGGGTTCATTAAAGAGGTGTTCCACCCTAACTGGCTTGCTAATCCTGTCCTGGTCCGCAAGAAAAACAACAACGAGTGGAGGATGTGTGTCGACTACACCGACCTAAACAAGCACTGCCCAAAGGATCCTTTCGGGCTACCCCGCATTGATCAAGTTGTGGATTCTACAGCTGGCTGCTCTCAACTCTGTTTCCTTGATTGCTACTTGGGCTATCATCAGATAAGCCTGCATAAAGACGATCAGATCAAGACGGCGTTCATCACTCCGTTTGGCGCCTACTGCTACACCACAATGTCCTTTGGACTCATGAACGCGGGGGCAACATATCAGCGTGCAATCCAGAGTTGTCTCAAGGCTCAGATTGGTCGCAATGTGGAAGCCTACGTTGATGACATCGTCGTGAAAACAAAGAACCCGGATAGCCTCATTGACGACCTATCCGAGACCTTTGCACATCTCAGGGAATTCCAATGGAACCTCAATCCTACCAAGTATGTGTTTGGTGTGCCCACGGGAATACTGCTGGGCTTCATAGTCAGCCACCGGGGAATTGAAGCCAATCCCGAGAAAGTCACCGCTATTACATCCATGGCGCCTCCAAAATCCCTCAAGGATATTCAGAAGCTGACTGGATGCATGGCGGCCCTCAACCGATTCAATCAAGGCTGGGTGATAGAGGATTGCCTTTCTTCAAGCTCCTCAAGAAGCAAGACAAGTTCGTATGGACTCCAGAAGCTGATGTGGCGTTTGAAGATCTCAAGAAATTCCTCCAGTCACCACCAGTACTCACCGCACCAGCTGACCAGGAACCACTGCTCCTCTACATTGCAGCAACTACTCATGTTGTGAGCACTGCTATTGTAGTCGAGCGGGAGGAACCCGGCCATGTATATAAAGTACAGAGGCCAGTCTACTTCATCAGCGAGGTGCTTTTAGAATCAAAAGTGCGATACCCCCAGGTCAAGAAGCCATTATATGCTGTCTTGATCACGTCCTGCATGCTGCGCCACTACTTCGACGCTCACCGGGTTGTTGTAGTCACCTCTTTTGATGAGGACATCAACAATCACACGAGTACATCTACACCAGCAGCATCTCCATCCCAGGCGCCACCTTCTTCTTCAGCTGGGCCAATCACTCGGGCCCGTGCAAGAGAACTGAACTTCGTCATGCTACTGAAGAATGAAGGCCCAGAAGATTAGACGTTGGCCCAACAGCAGGCCCAACCCTCGCAAACCCTAGGCGTGAACAGTACCCGTGGCACTGTAGCACAGGTACTGTAGCGCGCCGCCCCTCCTGGCCACTAGGGGCTACGCTCCCTATTTAGATAGACTCCTCTTTTATTTTTAGACTCGGGTTTTGTTTTACATCTAGCTTTAGCTACTCTCGAACACGCACAAATACGTGTTGTCCTCGTGTGATTCGGAACCCCACCTTCGAGTGATATTGTGATTGCTCGCATCTTGTTCTTGTTCGTTCTTCGATTGCGGACAGGAATTGATCTTCGTGATCAGGCTGATCTTGTGACGGCAAGGTTGGTAACCATTGGGAGTTGGTTCAGCGATTGCATTGGCGCTTCGGGTTCGATTGTCGTAGTCGGATCGTGAGGGTCTACTTCCACCAAGTCGAATTTATCTCCACTCACCGAAAGATCGGGCACTCCAGCTCTATCAAGTGGTATCAAATTTCCAGGTTGATCGGTGAGTTATCGAGTGTTTTTCCATTACCTACAGTCCACAAAACCAAAAAAATTATTAGGTTAGATCTTTGTCCCAGCACCCCTTTGAGCCTTGCACTTTCTTTCAATAATTTGCATTGTTGAATTTGTGTGCTTATGCGTTCAATTGTTGCTGGTTACTTTATGTCTAATCCTTGTTTTTTTTCCTTTCTTCCAACCCTAGCGCCGCCACCATCTATCTGCCGCACGCCATCCTCCACGCGCCGGCCGTTCCTCTGGTTCGCGCCGACCCCCCGCCCTGATCGCGCTCCTCCCTGGATCGCGTTTCCTTGGGCAGCGCCGCACCTTCCCCTGATTAGCGCGTTTCCCCCAGATCGCCCCCCAGGCCGTTGCGACTTTGGCAAGTTTTACAAAAAAAAAAAAGAGGAAGGAAAGCAATCAAAAAAGCAGTCAAAAAAAGGGAAAAGAAAAGAAGGAAACAGAAAGGAGGTAGTCGATCTCGGCTTACTCTTGAGAGAGAGAGAGAGAAAGTGTGTGTGGTGACTTGCTCATTTGTATTCCCTTTGTTCATATAATCAGTTTGTGAGTTTTTCCGGAAAGCAAAAAAAACAAACAAAAGCGAGGAAACTGAAAGCTTTCCCTTCCTGGTCGCCTCTTGTATTCCTTTTCTTTTTTTTCCTTTCCCTTTGTCTCCTTTTTGCACTTTGTGTCCAGCAGCATACTTACGTGTTTAGCACTATAATTCAACTTTGCATTATTGTTTGATTGTGCTAATCCTTGATGTGAGTGCAGCCTACCCAGAACTCCACATATTCCTATGACGAGCAGATTTTGTTTCTCCAGGCAATCGCTGCTCCAATCTTTCGCGAGTTCCACCGGTTGGTTGCAGTTCGCCCCTGTGTGCGTGGTAAGAACGGATAAGAATTTGATAACAGCACTTTTGTGAGCGCATTACACCCTCGTAGTCGTAGGATTTTGTTCTTGTGTTTGCGCTAACCATGTCAGGAGAACACGACACGACGGATGCGAAGCTGCAGGACGTACGGGCACAAGTTGATGGACTTGCCACGGACATCAAGACCATACATGAATGGATGGATTCATCGGTCACTTCGGCGAACGAGCGGTTCGATCAGCTAGACCTCGCGCAGACGGCCACTAAGTCCACGCTTGACACCATCACGGCACGCCTCGACACATTGACCACGCTGCTCAACGACCGCCAGAAGGATTATGGCGGTGACACGGAGCAAGAGGGCGATTGTCGCGGTCGCGCCCGTCGTGTGGTACGTCCACCCGCTAATGATTCATTTGCTAAGATTAAATTTAAAATTCCATCTTTTAATGGCAAATATGATCCTGCTGCGTATCTTGATTGGGAATTAGAAGTTGAACAGAAATTTTCATGCCATGATATTCCTGCTGATTCTCAAGTTAAAGCTGCTATTAGTGAATTTACTGATTTTGCTTTAATTTGGTGGCGTGAACATAAACTAAAACATCCTACTGCTATTCCCACCACTTGGACTCAATTAAAATCTGCTATGCGACACCGCTTTGTGCCTTCCTATTATGCCCGCGATTTGCTTAATAAAATGCAGCGTTTTCAACAAGGCAATCAATCTGTTGAGGAGTATTACCAGGAACTACAAAAAGGTATGATTCGTTGTGGTATATTTGAAGTTGATGACGCTGCGATGGCACGTTTTCATGGTGGTTTAAATCGAGAAATTCAGGACATACTTGATTATAAGGAGTATCATGATATAACCACGTTATTTGAATTTGCTTGTAAAGCTGAACGTGAAGTGCAGGGACGACGATCGAAGCCCTATACTAACTCTTTTGCAGGTCGGAGCCCGGCGTCCAGTTCGGCTCCTTCTCGCCCCACTTCGTCCACGTCCAGCGCTACACCGCGAGAGACGACGGCCAAACCGGCCGCGCCACCAGCTACAGGCGCTCCTCCTTCCACCGCGCGTACAAGGGATATTCAGTGCCATCGTTGCAAAGGCTTTGGGCACATGATTCGGGACTGCCCAAACAAGCGCACTTTGCTCATACGTGACGATGGTGAGTACTCTTCTGCTAGTGATTCCGAGGATACTCGACATGCTATGCTTGCCACTGACAATGCAGATCATGCGGAGGTTCATGTCGCTCCCGGCGACGCCGATAGGTATGAGAGTCTTGTTGCACTGCGTGTTCTTAGTACGCAGGTTGCCCCACCCGAGAAGAATCAGCGACACACTCTATTCCATACTAAAGGCGTTGTGCAAGAACGGTCGATTCGCATCATCATCGACAGCGGCAGCTGCAACAATTTGGCGAGTACCGTGCTGGTAAAGAAGTTGTCGTTACCCACCCGTAAGCATCCGCACCCATATCACATTCAGTGGCTTAATGATGGTGGCAAAATTAAGGTAACGCGGTCAGTGCGTGTCCCTTTTTCCATGGGTGCTTATTCTGATTTTGTCGATTGTGATGTCATTCCCATGGAAGCATGCTCTTTGTTACTTGGTAGACCTTGGCAATATGATACTGATAGCTTGCATCATGGTCGTTCGAATCATTATTCTCTCATGTTTAAGGGTCAGAAAATAATTATACATCCCATGACACCTGAACAAATTGTTAAAGATGATCTTGTTCGAGCTGCTAAAACTGCTAAACAACTTGAACCATCACCATCGACCCCTGTTAATTCTGAAATCAAGTTGAATGCTCCTGTTTTACTTGCTACACGTGCTGATTTTGCTGATCTACGCGATGCTCATTTGCCCTGCTATGCACTTGTATGCTCTACTGTGCTTGTTTCACTTGATGATGCACCATCTTTGGATATTCCCCCTGCGGTTGCTAACCTTTTGCAGGACTACGCTGATGTTTTTCCCAAAGATTTACCACCGGGTCTTCCACCGATTCGTGGCATTGAGCACCAGATCGATCTCATTCCCGGCGCACAGCTTCCGAACCGCGCACCATACCGTACAAACCCGGATGAGACGAAGGAGATTCAGCGCCAGGTCCAGGCGTTGCTTGACAAGGGTTACATTCGTGAGTCTCTTAGCCCTTGCTCAGTTCCTGTGTTACTTGTTCCAAAGAAAGATGGGTCATGGCGTATGTGTGTAGATTGTCGTGCTATTAATAACATCACCATTCGTTATCGATGCCCTATTCCACGCCTTGATGATATGCTAGATGAGCTTAGTGGTGCCATTATTTTCACTAAGATTGATTTGCGTAGCGGGTACCACCAGATTAGAATGAAATTGGGTGATGAATGGAAAACGGCTTTTAAAACGAAATTTGGGCTATATGAATGGTTGGTTATGCCGTTTGGGTTGACTAATGCT
>CM014270.1:34041721-34281998 GCA_004135705.1 Alloteropsis semialata
TGCTTAAAGATAAGTTAACACATGCACCTTTGCTCCAGCTTCCTGATTTCAATAAAACCTTTGAGCTTGAATGTGATGCTAGTGGAATTGGTTTGGGAGGTGTCCTTTTACAAGATGGCAAACCTGTAGCATATTTCAGTGAGAAATTGAGTGGGCCTAGTTTGAACTATTCTACTTATGACAAGGAATTGTTTGCTTTAGTTCGAACTCTACAAACATGGCAGCATTATTTGTGGCCCAAGGAGTTTGTCATACATTCTGATCATGAATCTTTGAAACACATTCGTAGCCAAGCCAAACTGAATCGTAGACATGCTAAATGGGTAGAATTCATTGAGACCTTCCCTTATGTCATCAAACACAAAAAGGGAAAGGAAAATGTGATTGCTGATGCTTTGTCTAGACGTTATGCCATGCTGTCACAGCTTGATTTCAAAATCTTTGGCTTGGAAACAATAAAAGAACAATATGCACATGATGCTGACTTCAAAGATGTATTGCTGAATTGTAAAGGAGGAAGGACTTGGAACAAATTCATCCTCAATGATGGGTTTGTGTTTAGAGCTAACAAGCTATGCATTCCAGCTAGCTCCGTGCGTTTGTTATTGTTGCAGGAAGCACATGGAGGAGGGCTGATGGGACACTTTGGTGTGAAGAAAACAGAGGACATCCTTGCTGCTCATTTCTTTTGGCCCAGGATGAGGAGAGACGTGGAGAGATTCATAGCCCGCTGCACGACATGCCAAAAAGCTAAGTCACGTCTTAACCCTCATGGTTTGTACATGCCTCTACCTGTCCCTAGTGTACCTTGGGAGGATATCTCTATGGACTTTGTTTTAGGACTGCCTAGAACCAAGAAGGGGAGGGACAGCGTGTTTGTGGTGGTAGATAGATTTTCTAAAATGGCACATTTCATACCGTGTCACAAAACCGATGACGCTACCAACATTGCTGATTTATTCTTTCGTGAGATTGTTCGTTTGCATGGTGTGCCAAATACAATTGTTTCTGATCGTGATGCAAAATTCCTTAGTCATTTTTGGCGAACCTTGTGGGCTAAGTTGGGAACCAAGCTGTTATTCTCCACTACTTGCCACCCTCAAACTGATGGTCAAACCGAGGTTGTAAATAGAACTTTATCAACCATGCTTAGGGCTGTCCTAAAAAAGAACATTAAAATGTGGGAAGAATGTTTGCCTCATATTGAATTTGCGTATAATCGTTCGCTGCATTCTACTACAAAAATGTGTCCTTTTGAGATTGTCTATGGCTTCATACCGCGAGCTCCTATTGATTTGATGCCCTTGCCAACTTCTGAAAAACTAAACTTTGATGCTAAGCAACGTGCTGAATTGATGCTTAAGCTGCATGAAACAACTAAAGAGAACATAGAGCGCATGAATGCTAAGTATAAGTATGCTAGTGATAAAGGTAGGAAGCATATGCATTTTGAACCGGGTGATCTGGTTTGGTTACATTTGAGGAAGGAAAGGTTTCCTGAACTGAGAAAATCCAAACTAATGTCTAGAGCTGATGGCCCTTTTAAAGTGCTGCAACGTGTTAATGAAAATGCATATAAGCTTGATCTTCCTGCAGATTTTGGGGTCAACCCCACATTTAACATTGCAGATTTGAAACCATACTTGGGAGAAGAAGATGAGCTTGAGTCGAGGACGACTCAAATGCAAGAAGGGGAGGATGATGAGGACATCACCACCACCGATACGTCCACCCCTCCACTTGGTCCCCTTACTCGTGCTCGTGCTCGACAACTTAACCATCAGATAAGCTCCTTCTTAAGCACTTGTCCATCTTGTTTAGACAACGGAGACACTTGCACTGTTGTTTTGCTCAGGAATGAAGAACAGGAGCCAAAGGGGAAAGGATTCACAAGCTCCAGGTTCGGGCAGCAGAACAACACCAACTTCTGACGGGTGCTGCGACTTCATACGGACTCCGATTGGGGTGATCTTGGACTTCCTGGAAAGCCTATCAAGTCTATTTTCAAATGGATTTGGAATCACCTTCAAATTCGCCCTGAGTCAACGGGAATCGTCAAAATGGTCGTGACTGGTACTGTGTTACCAGAACTTGGGCTGATGGGCCTTGTATCAAGTTGGGCCCATTAGGGGCGCGTCCTAGGGTTTGGGGGAGACATCCTGGTCGTCTCCAACCTCACAAATACCCCAGCAGCCGCCACTCTAGGGTTGGGTTTTGTTGAGTTGCATTCTTAGCCATTGTTGCTAGCTGCTTGCTGGAATAGCGCATGCTGGATAAGCTGCCCTACTTCCTGCCTTCGGAACCCCACATATTGTATCTTGGATTCGAATCCCTCATTCCTATTTGGTAATTTCAATACCTGTTATCTTGTTCTTGCAAGTTTCTTCGATTTGCTTGCAGGATTGAGAGCCCTAGTGGCTGGTGTCGTGCTCCACAAGGTGCGGCATCCTTGGAGGTGGTGTACCGGTTGCTAAGGCGCAGCACTTGAGAGAGCTGTAGTCGGACCGCCAACGTCATCCCCTTCCCCCAAATCGAGTTACCCCCTGCCTCTCATTGAAAGATCGGGCACCAACCCTAGCGGGTTCACATCATGCTACTGAAGAATGAAGGCCCAGAAGATTAGACGTTGGCCCAACAGCAGGCCCAACCCTCGCAAACCCTAGGCGTGAACAGTACCCGTGGCACTGTAGCACAGGTACTGTAGCGCGCCGCCCCTCCTGGCCACTAGGGGCTACGCTCCCTATTTAGATAGACTCCTCTTTTATTTTTAGACTCGGGTTTTGTTTTACATCTAGCTTTAGCTACTCTCGAACACGCACAAATACGTGTTGTCCTCGTGTGATTCGGAACCCCACCTTCGAGTGATATTGTGATTGCTCGCATCTTGTTCTTGTTCGTTCTTCGATTGCGGACAGGAATTGATCTTCGTGATCAGGCTGATCTTGTGACGGCAAGGTTGGTAACCATTGGGAGTTGGTTCAGCGATTGCATTGGCGCTTCGGGTTCGATTGTCGTAGTCGGATCGTGAGGGTCTACTTCCACCAAGTCGAATTTATCTCCACTCACCGAAAGATCGGGCACTCCAGCTCTATCAAGTGGTATCAAATTTCCAGGTTGATCGGTGAGTTATCGAGTGTTTTTCCATTACCTACAGTCCACAAAACCAAAAAAATTATCAGGTTAGATCTTTGTCCCAGCACCCCTTTGAGCCTTGCACTTTCTTTCAATAATTTGCATTGTTGAATTTGTGTGCTTATGCGTTCAATTGTTGCTGGTTACTTTATGTCTAATCCTTGTTTTTTTTCCTTTCTTCCAACCCTAGCGCCGCCACCATCTATCTGCCGCACGCCATCCTCCACGCGCCGGCCGTTCCTCTGGTTCGCGCCGACCCCCCGCCCTGATCGCGCTCCTCCCTGGATCGCGTTTCCTTGGGCAGCGCCGCACCTTCCCCTGATTAGCGCGTTTCCCCCAGATCGCCCCCCAGGCCGTTGCGACTTTGGCAAGTTTTACAAAAAAAAAAAGAGGAAGGAAAGCAATCAAAAAAACAAAAAAGAAAGCAGTCAAAAAAAAGGGAAAAATAAAAGAAGGAAACAGAAAGGAGGTAGTCGATCTCGGCTTACTCTTGAGAGAGAGAGAGAAAGTGTGTGTGGTGACTTGCTCATTTGTATTCCCTTTGTTCATATAATCAGTTTGTGAGTTTTTCCGGAAAGCAAAAAAAAACAAACAAAAGCGAGGAAACTGAAAGCTTTCCCTTCCTGGTCGCCTCTTGTATTCCTTTTCTTTTTTTTCCTTTCCCTTTGTCTCCTTTTTGCACTTTGTGTCCAGCAGCATACTTACGTGTTTAGCACTATAATTCAACTTTGCATTATTGTTTGATTGTGCTAATCCTTGATGTGAGTGCAGCCTACCCAGAACTCCACATATTCCTATGACGAGCAGATTTTGTTTCTCCAGGCAATCGCTGCTCCAATCTTTCGCGAGTTCCACCGGTTGGTTGCAGTTCGCCCCTGTGTGCGTGGTAAGAACGGATAAGAATTTGATAACAGCACTTTTGTGAGCGCATTACACCCTCGTAGTCGTAGGATTTTGTTCTTGTGTTTGCGCTAACCATGTCAGGAGAACACGACACGACGGATGCGAAGCTGCAGGACGTACGGGCACAAGTTGATGGACTTGCCACGGACATCAAGACCATACATGAATGGATGGATTCATCGGTCACTTCGGCGAACGAGCGGTTCGATCAGCTAGACCTCGCGCAGACGGCCACTAAGTCCACGCTTGACACCATCACGGCACGCCTCGACACATTGACCACGCTGCTCAACGACCGCCAGAAGGATTATGGCGGTGACACGGAGCAAGAGGGCGATTGTCGCGGTCGCGCCCGTCGTGTGGTACGTCCACCCGCTAATGATTCATTTGCTAAGATTAAATTTAAAATTCCATCTTTTAATGGCAAATATGATCCTGCTGCGTATCTTGATTGGGAATTAGAAGTTGAACAGAAATTTTCATGCCATGATATTCCTGCTGATTCTCAAGTTAAAGCTGCTATTAGTGAATTTACTGATTTTGCTTTAATTTGGTGGCGTGAACATAAACTAAAACATCCTACTGCTATTCCCACCACTTGGACTCAATTAAAATCTGCTATGCGACACCGCTTTGTGCCTTCCTATTATGCCCGCGATTTGCTTAATAAAATGCAGCGTTTTCAACAAGGCAATCAATCTGTTGAGGAGTATTACCAGGAACTACAAAAAGGTATGATTCGTTGTGGTATATTTGAAGTTGATGACGCTGTGATGGCACGTTTTCATGGTGGTTTAAATCGAGAAATTCAGGACATACTTGATTATAAGGAGTATCATGATATAACCATGTTATTTGAATTTGCTTGTAAAGCTGAACGTGAAGTGCAGGGACGACGATCGAAGCCCTATACTAACTCTTTTGCAGGTCGGAGCCCGGCGTCCAGTTCGGCTCCTTCTCGCCCCACTTCGTCCACGTCCAGCGCTACACCGCGAGAGACGACGGCCAAACCGGCCGCGCCACCAGCTACAGGCGCTCCTCCTTCCACCGCGCGTACAAGGGATATTCAGTGCCATCGTTGCAAAGGCTTTGGGCACATGATTCGGGACTGCCCAAACAAGCGCACTTTGCTCATACGTGACGATGGTGAGTACTCTTCTGCTAGTGATTCCGAGGATACTCGACATGCTATGCTTGCCACTGACAATGCAGATCATGCGGAGGTTCATGTCGCTCCCAGCGACGCCGATAGGTATGAGAGTCTTGTTGCACTGCGTGTTCTTAGTACGCAGGTTGCCCCACCCGAGAAGAATCAGCGACACACTCTATTCCATACTAAAGGCGTTGTGCAAGAACGGTCGATTCGCATCATCATCGACAGCGGCAGCTGCAACAATTTGGCGAGTACCGTGCTGGTAAAGAAGTTGTCGTTACCCACCCGTAAGCATCCGCACCCATATCACATTCAGTGGCTTAATGATGGTGGCAAAATTAAGGTAACGCGGTCAGTGCGTGTCCCTTTTTCCATGGGTGCTTATTCTGATTTTGTCGATTGTGATGTCATTTCCATGGAAGCATGCTCTTTGTTACTTGGTAGACCTTGGCAATATGATACTGATAGCTTGCATCATGGTCGTTCGAATCATTATTCTCTCATGTTTAAGGGTCAGAAAATAATTATACATCCCATGACACCTGAACAAATTGTTAAAGATGATCTTGTTCGAGCTGCTAAAACTGCTAAACAACTTGAACCATCACCATCGACCCCTGTTAATTCTGAAATCAAGTTGAATGCTCCTGTTTTACTTGCTACACGTGCTGATTTTGCTGATCTACGCGATGCTCATTTGCCCTGCTATGCACTTGTATGCTCTACTGTGCTTGTTTCACTTGATGATGCACCATCTTTGGATATTCCCCCTGCGGTTGCTAACCTTTTGCAGGACTACGCTGATGTTTTTCCCAAAGATTTACCACCGGGTCTTCCACCGATTCGTGGCATTGAGCACCAGATCGATCTCATTCCCGGCGCACAGCTTCCGAACCGCGCACCATACCGTACAAACCCGGATGAGACGAAGGAGATTCAGCGCCAGGTCCAGGCGTTGCTTGACAAGGGTTACATTCGTGAGTCTCTTAGCCCTTGCTCAGTTCCTGTGTTACTTGTTCCAAAGAAAGATGGGTCATGGCGTATGTGTGTAGATTGTCGTGCTATTAATAACATCACCATTCGTTATCGATGCCCTATTCCACGCCTTGATGATATGCTAGATGAGCTTAGTGGTGCCATTATTTTCACTAAGATTGATTTGCGTAGCGGGTACCACCAGATTAGAATGAAATTGGGTGATGAATGGAAAACGGCTTTTAAAACGAAATTTGGGCTATATGAATGGTTGGTTATGCCGTTTGGGTTGACTAATGCTCCTAGTACCTTTATGCGCTTGATGAATGAAGTTCTAAGGCCCTTCATAGGATTGTTTGTTGTTGTCTATTTTGATGATATCCTCATTTACAGCAAGTCTATGGAAGAGCATTTAGAACATTTGAGTGCTGTTTTTGGTGCGTTGCGTGCGGCTCGTTTATTTGGTAACATCGAAAAATGCATCTTTTGCACGCAACGTGTCTCGTTTCTTGGCTATGTTGTCACTCCACAGGGCATTGAGGTGGATAGCAGCAAGATCGATGCCATTCGGGAGTGGCCTACACCGATGACGGTCACACAGATTCGGAGTTTTCTTGGACTTGCAGGTTTCTATCGCAGGTTCGTCCGTGATTTTAGCTCCATTGCAGCGCCTCTACATGAGCTTACAAAGAAAAGTGTGCTGTTTACTTGGAGTGATTCGCAGGAGGTAGCCTTCAGCACTTTAAAAGATAAGTTAACACATGCTCCTCTCTTGCAATTGCCTGATTTTGGTAAAATATTTGAGCTTGAATGTGATGCCAGCGGTATTGGGCTAGGTGCTGTCTTGTTACAAGAAGGAAAACCGGTTGCTTATTTTAGTGAAAAATTAAGCGGTGCTAGCCTGAGATATTCTACTTATGATAAGGAACTTTATGCTTTAGTACGCACTTTGCAAACATGGCAGCACTATCTTTGGCATCGTGAGTTTATAATTCACTCTGATCATGAGGCTTTAAAACATATTCGTACCCAAACAAATCTGAACCGTCGTCATGCTACTTGGGTAGAATTCATTGAGTCTTTCCCTTACATTATTAAACACAAGAACGGGAAGGAAAATGTCATTGCTGATGCTTTGTCTCGTCGATATACCATGCTGCCTCAGTTAGATTTTAAAATCTTTGGCTTGCAAACTGTAAAAGATCAATATGTCGACGATGCTGATTTTAAAGATGTCTTGGTCCATTGTATGAATGGGAAACCATGGGGCAAATTTCACATGCAGGATGGGTTCCTGTTTCGCGCTAACAAGCTGTGTGTTCCAGCAAGCTCGGTTCGTCTTTTGTTGTTACAGGAAGCGCATGGAGGCGGTCTCATGGGACATTTTGGCGTTTACAAGACGCATGAGGTGCTGGCCGGCCACTTCTTTTGGCCCCGGATGCGCCGTGATGTTGAGCGCCTTGTTGCCCGCTGCACTACTTGTCAGAAAGCTAAGTCACGATTGGACAACCATGGTTTGTATATGCCCTTGCCTGTTCCTACTTCCCCTTGGCTTGATATTTCTATGGACTTTGTTTTGGGATTGCCTAGAACTAAGAAAGGGAGGGATAGCATTTTTGTGGTTGTTGATCGATTCTCCAAAATGGCCCATTTTATACCTTGTCATAAGACTGATGATACTAGCGGTGTTGCTGAATTGTTCTTTAGAGAGATTATTCGTTTGCATGGTATTCCAAATACAATAGTCTCGGATCGTGATGCTAAGTTTCTCAGTCATTTTTGGAGATCACTTTGGAATAAATTGGGAACTAAATTGCTGTTTAGCACAACTTGTCACCCTCAGACTGATGGACAAACTGAGGTGGTTAATCGAACTTTGTCAACCATGCTTAGGGCTGTTTTAGACAAAAATTTGAAATGTTGGGAGGACTGCTTGCCTCATGTTGAGTTTGCTTATAATCATGCAACGCATTCTTCTACAAAGATGTGTCCTTTTCAGATTGTTTATGGTTACATTCCGCGGGCGCCTATTGATTTGTTTTCGCTTGATGCTGCGGACGCCCCACACATAGATGCTGTTGCACATGTTGAACAAATGATTAACTTGCATGAATAGACTCAACAAAACATTGCTGCTGCTAATGCTAAATATCAGGTTGCTGGTAGTAAAGGTCGAAAACTTGTTTCTTTTGCACCTGGTGATATGGTTTGGTTGCATTTGAGAAAGGATCGTTTTCCTACTTTGCGCCGTTCTAAATTGATGCCTCGTGCTGCTGGCCCTTTTAAGGTGCTAACCAAGATTAATGATAATGCTTATATCCTTGACCTACCTGCGGAGTTTGGTGTTTCCCCTAGTTTTAATGTTGCAGATTTGAAACCGTATGCGGGAGAGGATGAGGAGTTGCCGTCGAGGACGACTTCGGTTCAAGAAGGGGAGGATGACGAGGACATCAACGACCACACGAGTACATCTACACCAGCAGCATCTCCATCCCAGGCGCCACCTTCTTCTTCAGCTGGGCCAATCACTCGGGCCCGTGCAAGAAAACTGAACTTCGTCATGCTACTGAAGAATGAAGGCCCAGAAGATTAGACGTTGGCCCAACAGCAGGCCCAACCCTCGCAAACCCTAGGCGTGAACAGTACCGCGGCACTGTAGCGCGGGTACTGTAGCGCGCCGCCCCTCCTGGCCACCAGGGGCTGCGCTCCCTATTTAGATAGACTCCTCTTTTATTTTTAGACTTGGGTTTTGTTTTACATCTAGCTTTAGCTACTCTCGAACACGCACAAATACGTGCTGTCCTCATGTGATTCGGAGCCCCACCTTCGAGTGATATTGTGATTGCTCGCATCTTGTTCTTGTTCGTTCTTCGATCAGGCTGATCTTGTGACGGCAAGGTTGGTAACCATCGGGAGTTGGTTCAGCGATTGCATTGGCGCTTCGGGTTCGCTCGTCGTAGTCGGATCGTGAGGGTCTACTTCCACCAAGTCGAATTTATCTCCACTCACCGAAAGATCGGGCACTCCAGCTCTATCATCTTTCCCAATTGGCGACATCCTCCGCAACCGGGACACGACAGGGCGAATCTCCAAATGGGCGGTCGAGTTGGGCTCTCACGCCATCGACTTCGTCCCACGTGCTGCAATCAAATCTCAAGTCCTGGTGGACTTTGTTGCCGAATAGACAGAAATACAACACGCGGTGCCAGAAGAACCTCTCGAGCATTGGATCATGTACTTCGACGGATCATTAAAGCTTGAAGGGGCCGGCGCAAGAGTACTACTCATATCTCCAAAAGGCGATCAGCTCAAGTACGTACTCCAAATCCTCTGGAAAGTCACCAACAACGAAGCCGAGTTCGAAGCTTTACTGCACGGGCTACGCCTGGCTGCTTCCCTTGGAATCAAGCATATGGTGGTGTAGAGTGACTCCACGGTGGTGATCAATCAAGTCAATAAAGATTGGGACTGCACCAAGGAGAACATGGACGCATACTGCATGGAGGTGCACAAACTCGAGAAGCACTTTCATGGGCTCGAATTTCATCACGTCCTCAGAGACAACAGCATGGCTGCTGATGCACTCTCAAAGCTGGGTTCCCACCGAGCGCAAGTACCGGACGACATTTTCGTCCATGAGCTGTTACAACCATCCATCAAGGAGCAGGAAGTACAGCCGACTACAATACCCCCTCATCAGCAAGTCATGGTGATTACACCCAAATGGACAAAGCCCTTCATCGAGTACATACTACACCAGAGGGAGCCCGAAGATAAGGTGGAGGCTGAGCAAGTCATCAGGCGAAGCAAGCACTACTTAGTAGTCGGCTCCACCCTTTTTTGACGCGGCGCATCATCCGGAGTCTTGATGAAGTGTGTCACTCCAGAAGTCGGACAAGAAATCCTTGAAGAAATCCATGGTGGAATCTGTGGCAACCATGCTGCTCACAGCACGATCGTAGGCAAGGCTTTTCGGTCCGGGTACTATTTGCCATCCGCTGTGGCTGATGTAGAAGAAATCGTGAAGACTTTCCAGGGCTGCCAATTCTTTGCCCGGCAAGCTCATGTCCCCGCAACGGTCCTCAACACCATACCGCCCTCTTGGCCCTTCACATGCTAGGGGCTAGATATGGTTGGACCACTCAAGAATGCGCCAGGAGGTTTCAAATATCTCTATGTGGCGATCGACAAATTTACCAAATGGATTGAAGTCAAGCCACTAGTTGATGCTACAGCAGCAAAGGCGGCCGAGTTCATCCAAGACATTGCTCATCGCTTCGGCGTCCCGAACCGCATCATCACTGATCTTGGCTCCGAATTCACAGGGAGCGAGTTCTTTGATTTTTGCGACAGCTTGGGAATTGAAGTTCGCTACGCATCGGTGGCGCACCCACGAACCAATGGACAAGTTGAGAGAGCTAACGGCCTCATCCTTCAAGGGCTCAAGCCAAGGCTCTATGAACCACTCAAAAAGTACGGCAGCAAGTGGGTGCAAGAACTGCCAGCCGTGGTATGGGGCTCAAAACCCAGCCCAGCCGCGCGACGGGGCAATCACCCTTCTTTCTGGTCTACGGCTCAGAAGCAGTACTGATGAGGACATCGCTGCCACTGATACAACCATGCCTAGTGCTCAACAAGGACCATTAACTCGAGCACGAGCACGACAACTTAATTATCAGGAACTTGGGACATGAACAAGATAGGAGGGACAGCAACCAGATCGGACCGGCCAGTTCGGACTACACTAGTTCGGACCACCACGCAGGGGCAACTTCGGAAAGCCATAACTCCTAGCTCCGAAGGTTGTTTGAGGCAAATGGGTACTTGATGGAAAGCTCATGAAGTCTAGTTTCAGATGGATCTGACCCCATCATCAGATTCATCCTGGAACGCTCACAATCAGCGAAACAACGTCTAGACCTCCAGTCTGTGCAGAACCTCAGTTTTGGGCCTTGGGCCTTTTGTATCCAGTTGAGCCCATGAGGGGGCGCCTCCTAAGCTAGGGTTTTGACCCCAACACCTCCCTGGCTGCTCTCCCACTTACAAATACCACCAGCAGCAGCCAAGAACGTTTTTGGGTTTTGTTTAGATGAAAGTTTAGCTCTTGCTACTTTCTTGTAACTCGCGTGTGTCGATTAGACCATCCGATTACTTGTATCCAGAACCCCAAATTCGTGTGTATCAGATTCATCCATTGGGCAAGGTCTGTGTGTTGTTTGCTTGTCCACTTGTTCTTGCTTGTTCTTTGATTTGCTTGCAGGTTCAAGGTTGTTCTTGGCACAGCAAGAACAGCACAAATCGGAGGCGGTGTAACTGTCGCTAAGGCGCAGCCCCTTGTGGTCGTTGTAGTCGGACAGCCACCGTCGAATCCACCCCAAATCGAAGTTATCCCCAACTCTCATCGAAGGATCAGGAACAAACCCTAGCGGGTTCTATCATGTGGTAATCAGAGCAAGGTTTTCGGTGAGAGTTTCTACCCATACTTTACACTACCTACAGTCCACAAATACCAAAAACAGGTTAGATCTGAAATCCCAACAACTAGTTTGAGCCTTGCTGTTCTACCTAGTTCTTGGCTTGTTGAGTTTGTGGTTGCATCGTGGTGTCATGTGCTGGTTCTTAGGACCTAATCCATTAGAGTTTTGAGTTCTTGTCACGTTTTTGTCACCATTAGTTCGCTGCCACTTCCCCCCTTTCACGCCGTTGCATCTTTCCACTAATTTTCGCCATCCCCACTTCCAGATCTGCACAGGAAGAAATCTGCTATATTTCTTGCATCCAATCTCCAATTCAAGTGTTTAGATACATCCTGGAAAGCTTACTTTGTGCTCTTTCAGGGAAATTTAACCTTGCCACCAAATTCTTTCTGAGCGCTTTGCAATCGATCTGGAGATTTCCGCATATCTGCTGTGTAATCTGTGCATCTAAAAGCAAAGAGGGCTGTGTAAAGTAATTGTTTGTTTGATTGTGCCAAACATAACTTTTGAGGCCCCTGAAAAGAATTAAAAAAAAGAAGAAGAAAAAAAAACAAAGGAAGAAATAAGAAGGAAAAGAAGAAAGGAAGAAAAAGAGTTCTTGCTGCTGCAGTGCTCTCTTTGTATGCCTTGTTTGCCATTGTTTGGTGACTACGTTTGTGTCTAGGCTCACGTCTCTAACAAGGTTTAGCCTAGGACCAGCACGGTACCATTATGAACATTTATTCAACTTGCTTTGGCTAATGTGGTTCTAGCTATTCCTTGATTTTACTTGCTGCCACCTATAGCTCCAGAAATTATCTGCTACATCACAGGGTTGCACTTGTGTCACCATTTGTGTTGTTCTTGCTGGCTGCTAAGACCTTCTGCAAGTGTGGTAAGAACATGTAAGAACTTGATTGCACAAGTTGAGTGAAAATGTAGTGTGCCATCAGATTTTTCCTTTAGTTGATAGGCCACACCTTGTGTATATTTTTGTTGTCCCCTAACCATGACAGGCATGGGGAAGGAAACGGGAGCTAGCAGCCATTCCTATGGATGTCGACAGGCTGAACAACATGTGGGAACATTTCCACTTGATGATGTTCTAAGTGAGATCAAATATGCTCTACCTTCTTTTGAGGGAAATTTTGATCCTCATGCATACATTGATTGGGAGCTTAAGGTAGATGCAGAATTTGATAAGTATGATTTGTCTGAACATCAAATGATTCTAGCTGCTGCTAGTGCTTTGACTAAATATGCTTTGGGAGAATGGAAACATCTTTGTAGGCATAACAAAGTTCCTCAATCTTGGCAGGATTTCAAATTTCATTTTCGAGAAGTATATATTCCTGCATATTATGTTGAACATTTGCTTCACAAACTAGAGAAACTAAAACAAGGTAGTAGAACTGTGAAACAATACTACCATGATTTTAAAATTTGTATTCAGTTTGGTGGATTAGATAAATGCATGGAAGATGTTATGAGTAGGTTCATGAGAGGGCTCAATTCTGAAATTCAAACTTTGCTCATTAATGAAACATATGGCCATATCTCTCACTTGTTTTGTCTTGCTTGTAAAGCTGAAAATCAGATTCTGCTATATGTGAATACTCGCAAGAATGGTGTGATACAAAATGACCAATATTTTTCCATTTTACATGCTGAAAATGAGCAAAAGATAGTGGAAACCAATGCTAAACTGCCTTTGTCACAATGTGATTTGCTTGCTGAACCTTGTGATAAAGAAGAGTTGTGTGATACTTCTCTCATTTCATCACCACAACTTAAGATGGAGCATTCTTTTGTTTCCCTTGCTGTACCTAACATTTTGCAGGAGGATGGGAACAATTCCATAGAGTGCATTGAGCAACTTGAGAACCTTGAGCCGTTGTTGGAGATGGAAAATAATGATAGTGCAGCACCCTCCACATCGGATAAGTGTGAGAAAAGCAGAATGTATGGTGCTGCAAACCCTCTATGTGAGTATGCTCATGGTGAAATGCAATTGTCTACTATTCATGCTAGCCTTCCACAATCCTTTGTGGGACTTCCTATAGTGTACGCCTTGTCTCGAATGACATGCATTTCTCACCATTGTAAGGAGTTGTTTGAAAATGTTCCATGTATACCAGAAAACAACAAGTGCATGAACGTGTTAAATCTGTTTTCAATGATCTACATATGGTTTCTACACATGTTCATTGCATTGCTAGCAAGAAGGAAGAGCTGAAAATCTTGTCCTCTTTTAACACAATAGGTTATATTGAATTAGACATTCTTTGTAATCTAAAATGTCTAAAAGAGAAACTGAAATCTAATTCTGGCTTGCGAAGTTTTGATCATTGCTCACTTTATGCAATTGGCAAATATGATAGCAAAGGAGAATATTTTGTGCATAAAGTTTATATTTGCTCTCTATTTGGGCTAAAAACACCATGCTCAAATACGGGGCTGCACTAACGCTAACTATGCCTTGCCTAGTTCTCCTTGTTTTGTCTTTATGCAGCAGGGTCAGCTAGAAGAAGGGAAACATTGTAGGTTATGGCCATGCAACACAGCCATGGCTCCACTCGTTAACTCTAAATCAAACGCTTTTGCTGCCTGGTGGAGCAAGTCGAGGACGACTTCTCATCAAGAAGGGGAGGATGATGTGACCAACGCCAACATGGTTGCACCAACATCTTCAACCTTGCAGCAACATGGATACTTCCCCATGAACAACTACATCGACAACAAGGCTGCACGCAAAGCACTTGGTGATGGCACCTTGAGTGCTAAAATTAGAGTGCCCCCATGGCCGCCACCTTTAACACTCATTGGAGGTTTTGGGTGTGTTGCTGATTTGGAGCCACTTATGCGAATCATGGATGAGCTTGAGTCGAGGACGACTCAAATGCAAGAAGGGGAGGATGATGAGGACATCGCTGCCATTGATACAACCATGCCTAGTGCTCAACAAGGACCATTAACTCGAGCACGAGCACGACAACTTAATTATCAGGAACTTGGGACATGAACAAGATAGGAGGGACAGCAACCAGATCGGACCGGCCAGTTCGGACTACACTAGTTCGGACCACCACGCAGGGGCAACTTCGGAAAGCCATAACTCCTAGCTCCGAAGGTTGTTTAAGGCAAATGGGTACTTGATGGAAAGCTCATGAAGTCTAGTTTCAGATGGATCTAACCCCATCATCAGATTCATCCTGGAACGCTCACAATCAGCGAAACAACGTCTGGACCTCCAGTCTGTGCAGAACCTCAGTTTTGGGCCTTGGGCCTTTTGTATCCAATTGAGCCCATGAGGGGGCGCCTCCTAAGCTAGGGTTTTGACCCCAACACCTCCCTGGCTGCTCTCCCACTTACAAATACCACCAGCAGCAGCCAAGAACGTTTTTGGGTTTTGTTTAGATGAAAGTTTAGCTCTTGCTACTTTCTTGTAACTCGCGTGTGTCGATTAGACCATCCGATTACTTGTATCCAGAACCCCAAATTCGTGTGTATCAGATTCATCCATTGGGCAAGGTCTGTGTGTTGTTTGCTTGTCCACTTGTTCTTGCTTGTTCTTTGATTTGCTTGCAGGTTCAAGGTTGTTCTTGGCACAGCAAGAACAGCACAAATCGGAGGCGGTGTAACAGTCGCTAAGGCGCAGCCCCTTGTGGTCGTTGTAGTCGGACAGCCAACGTCGAATCCACCCCAAATCGAAGTTATCCCCAACTCTCATCGAAGGATCAGGAACAAACCCTAGCGGGTTCTATCAAGTACTCCCGGTGGACGTTGAGTACAATGCTCCACGAATTCAAAACTACACGGAGGAAGCAGTAGATCAAAGTAGGGCAGAAGATGTGGACTTGCTAGAAGAGGCGAGGCTAGCCACGTTGATCAGGACAACCAAGTACCAGCAAGAACTCAGGAGGTATCATGACCAAAATGTCCAAATGCGGTCATTCAACATTGGTGATTTGGTCCTTTGAAGAATTCAGAGTACAAAAGATCAGCACAAGCTATCCTCTTCTTGGGAAGGTCCGTTTATAGTATCCAGGGTCATTGGTCTGGGTACTTATCAGCTACAACGGGAAGACAGAACAGAGGTGCCCAATGCTTGGAACATTGAGCACTTGCGGAGTTTTTACCCTTAAAGAAGTTATTAGAGTTTATTAAGAGTCAATAAAAAGTCAGTCCTTTCTATATACTGATGTTGGCTTCTCAGCCAAACAATAATAAAGTGTCTATATTCCATTGTCTTCAAGCCTGGAATTCAGATATAATTCTACAATTTTGAATCATCCCGGGTTGTTTAAAAACAATCCAGAAAGGGGCTGCATTCAAACAAGCCATCTACTTTCTGTTTCTCACAGAAGGATCGGGCGCACCTACTTCGAATCTAGTCAGGTTGTTTAAAAACAATCTAGGAAGACTATATTCAAAAATGCCATCTACTCTTTGTTTCACACAGAGAGATCGGGCGCACACAATCAGATAAAAAGATACTTTTTGTTAATAAAACACTAAGTATTTACATCTGAATCCAAGTTCATTACAAAGGTTTTCTTACAAAGGGATCCTAGAACTTAAGACGAGATACAATTTTCTCCACAGTGTCCTTTTCCTCCTCCATGTAGGTATCATACATGGCCCGGGTACAAGCCGGGTTGATTCTCCCTTCGGTAATACCCAGCGGCTGTGAAGGGAACCATGACCGGACAACCCCGAGTACTTGCCTAGTACACGAACGGGCGATCTGTTGGCAATATACCTTCATTTGCCCAGGAGTTGCTTGAAGGCGATCAAGGAGAGGAGGAGCGACACTACCTGCGGGTACTTTCGCATAAACATCAACCAGCGGAAGGGCAGCTTCTTTCCAAGACTCAATTTCCGCGCCACGGCGATTGATCTCTACACGATGCGCCTGGATTTCAGCCTCTTGGTCGTGGATCTTGGTCAAGTCTTCAATAAGTTGCGCATCGTCATGCTGGCGCATCTTCTACTCTTCAGCAAGATCCGCCATGCAGTCCTTTTCGCGCTGCTCCGCTTGGTTTGCGCGCTTTTGTTGCCGATAAAAGCGGTTCTTCATATCGATGAACTCGACCTTCAGAGCTTCAATGCGCTTTTCACTCTCTGCATTCAAAAGATCGTATTATATTCATTATATGATCAGTACAAATAACAGAGAAAAGGTACCCGGTTTACATACCTGAGAGTTTCTGTCGTAAAGACTTATTCTTCTCAACGACGTCCTCGCGCTGGTCTTGGTACAAGTTGATTTTCTTGTAAGCTTGATCCAGCTCATGGCGCAATTGGGCGCGTTCTTGGTCCCAGGATTCTTGCCCCTTGGCCAAATCAGCGGTGGCTTTTTCGGCACGGGCGATGGACGCGCTGGCTCTCCGAAGCATCTCAGATTTCTGCTGAGATTGTACAAGAACACTCTGTATCCAAGATAAAGGCGACAGAGTTGCTAGGTCATTTCGACTAACCTCTGTGAGCTTGGAGAGTTGTTTGTGCAGCTCGGCAGCCTTCTCCAGATCCTCGTGGTCAACTTCCGAGTTGAACAAAAAGGCGTTTTCATCATCACTTGCGTTGACGCCTGGTGTGCCCGTGAAGATCTGGAATGGCTCTGGTGAAGGCTCACGGGGTTTCTTTTGTTCCCGGATGATTTCTTCAATGGCTGTTTCCATCACCAGGCTTGTGGTGGCGTCCAATTCCACAGTCTGGAGGCTCGCCATCCGGATACTTTCTATTGCCTTGGACCATGACCCAGGGGCAGAAGTACCCGAAGTGGCTTGCTCTGTCACCTGGGGCGGCGGTGTGACGTTGCTGCTTGTTACTTGGGGTTGGGGTGGTGGAGATGCTCGGGGGCTTGGCCTTTCGCTTCCTCCTCTTGCCTCTACGATTGGAGTTTTTGGCAACTCTATAGGTGTGGGGGTAGGTGGACGGCTGCACAAAGATCGAAGATTAGCAATATTCGCAATTCAGAGAATGGCTCTACAAAAGATGACTCATTTACCTTGCGAACTCCATGTTGAATTCGGGTTCGTCCACATCAAAGTTGAATTCTCCAGACGGAATGTCTTGAGGTTCTTCTGGTCCTTTTGGACGTGCGGGTTCTTCTTCTTGAGGTCGCTGCAATCATAAATTCAAGTCATGAAAGAACTCGGCAACTGACAAGAGTGAAGAATTTTGCAACAAGATAACTGGTGTACCTTGGGGGGAGATGAATGCAGTGGAATTCCTACAGGAATCTCGACATCTGTTTCTATCTCTGCTTCAAGTACCTCCGCTTCACTAAGTATAGTATCAGTCGACTACTTCAGCGAAGGAGATACTTTCTTCCGCAGAGCCCGTTTCCTCTTAGGGATTGGCTGACTTGGGGCATCTTCGGTATTAGGTCTTTTCGGACCTGATCCTCCTTGCCCAAGTATCTTGCCGGGAGGTTGTCGGGGTGCATCACCTCCAGAATCACCTGGTCCATCTCCGGTGATACCTTCTTCTTCCCTTTCCTTGAGCTTTCAGCAGTTTGCGGGGGTGGAGGAGATCCAGGCAATCCGAATTGGTTCTCTGTTATTTCTAGAGGTGAGGACGCAAGTCTGGTTCGCAATTCCTAGCATTGGATATCAAAGAAATTGATTAGTTGTCAACAAGCAAGAAGGTGAAAATCATAAATGGTATTCGGGTTGTTTTCGAGCTTACCAATAGTGATGGACGACTTGCCGAGTACTCGGGTACTTGACGCGGCAGATCTTGGGCGTCCATAAAGAGCGCCTGGACGCGGACGACGACTTCATCTGATGATAAATCGTTGGAGGAGATCCTGGTTGGGTCTTTGGGGCCGGTACATTCATAGCCAGCGTGCACTCGCTTCTGGCAGGGTTGTACGCGCCGGTGCAGGAAGGAACTGGCAATCCCAATGGCAGTTAGACCTTGCTCCTTCAAGTCAGCGATCATCTTCAACAGGCTGGAGATTCCTTCAACCTTGTCCCTATCAAGAGATTCATTCCACGAGTCTTGCTGATGAGGCAGATGACCGGAATGTTTGGAGAGTCTTGGGGGCTGGTTTTCTACATAGAACCACTTATCATTCCAGTCCTTAATGGAATCGTTCATCTTGAAATCAAAATAAATGTTTTTCATCCCCTGACGAAGCTGAATTCCAGCTCCGCCGACTACTTTGTCTGGGGTGGCTTTCACACGGAAGAGGAGGCGGAAAAGATTGAAATGGGGATCGATCCCCAGGAAGGTTTCACAGAGATGAATGAAGAGGGAGATCTGTAGGATAGAGTTGGGATTGAGATGAACCAACTCTAACTTATAGTAAGAAAGAAGCCCTCGGAGAAAATCATGAGCGGGGAGGGCAAATCCGCGTTCATAAAATGCAACAAAAACCACGATTTCGTGGATATCTTCAAAAGGCCAGGCCTTACCGACATCAGTGCGCCAACAGGAGATCGATTTCTCCAGGAGGTAGCCTTGATCCATAAGACCTTGCACCATCTCGTCTGACGCCTTGGAAGGTTTCCAGACAAGAGCAGGCGCGGAGGCGTTCTTGAACACCAGCATATCTATGATATGGATCTTGGATTTCTTTTTGCTTGCCGCGGCTTTGCTCTCAGCAGGTTTGGATGAAGTGGGTTTCTGACCCATCTTGCCAGACGAGGTCTTGGATTGACTCCCGGACGGGGCTAGAGTGGATTGGGGATTGCGCGCGGAGGCGAAAAGGATTTGAGGATTTCAATTGTGAAAGCGACGGCGGCAGGAAGGGGAATACGAACGGTTCACCCTCTGTCTTATAAGATTGAAGTGGTAACCCTAAGCGTATTTCCCATAACCCGTTTTCCAAAATACACCAACACTTATGTATTCGCGGTTACAAACCAGATGCATATTTGTGCGGCCATTTCCTAACGAGCTAGGTCATTTTCCGATGAATTTTCATTCTCGGGGGCTGATGCTTAATGGGATTTATTTCCACATCAAAGAATATACCTATTTCAACAGAAGTCTTTAAGCTTATTGTTATCTGCTTTAAGCTTGGGGGCTAGGGGAAAAATAGTATATTTCTTTTGGAAAGTTTTTTTCAATAAAGACCCTAGAATTGTTTTTAATCCTTGAAAACATTTCTAGGCTCGGGGGCTAGACCCATAATGGGTCCATCTTTTTTCAAAAGCTGGACACCATTATAGTAAATGGGGAAGTTTTTGCATCATCTTTGGTTTACAAACCAATGCCCGGGAGCTGGCTGCAAAAGAAGTCGGCAAAGGAGCACATCATGTTCACTACTGGAGGTTTTCAACAAGCAAAACGATGAGGAAACAACTCGGCTGATGCTGAAACAGTTGAGAAACAACCCGGCAGGCGTGAAGACATGAAGACGCTCGGGGGCTTGACGGTCCAAGATCCATAGGAGTCCTCATGGGCTGTAGGCCCATTAGGAAATTGGGCCGGCAACTCTGACAGATACAAGGAAGAGACGTATTGCTTAAGGAAACTAGTCGGCTACTGGGAAACAACCCGGCCTACTCATGTTAGGACTCTGTGTATTGTATCCGACTAGGAGTTTATGTTTCTTGCCTTGTAGTCTCCCGAGTATATAAGGTGAGGCAGGGACCCCTTGTAAAATCATAACCATCAATACGAGAAGATCCACCATACAGGACGTAGGGTATTACGCTCTCTACTCGAGGTGGCCTGAACCTGTCTAAATCGTCTCGTGTTCACCATCGTGCTTCTGGTTACGGCGAGGCCCTCACGAACAACTCGACTATTTAGGGACCCCCATAGTAGGCTAGCCGGTATAAAAAACCGACACCCACGTGCCAACGGACAAGTTGAGAGAGTTAACGGCCTCATACTCCAAGGACTCAAGCCAAGGCTCTATGAACCGCTCAAAAAGTACAGCGGCAAGTGGGTGCAAGAATTGCCAGCCATGGAAAGGGGCTCAGAACCCTGCCCAGCCACGCGACGGGGCAATCACCCTTTTTCCTGGTCTACGGCTCAGAAGCGGTACTCCCGGTGGACATTGAGTACAACGCTCCCAGAATCCAAAACTACTCAGAGGAAGCAGTAGAGCAGAGTAGGGCAGAAGACGTGGACATGCTAGAAGAAGCAAGGCTAGCCGCGTTGATCTGGACAACCAAGTATCAGCAAGAACTTAGCAGGTATCACGACCAAAACGTCCAAGCGCGGTTGTTCAATGTTAGCGATCTGGTCCTCCGGAGAATTCAGAGTACAAAAGCTCATCACAAGCTATCTTCGCCCTAGGAAGGCCCATTCATAGTATCAAGGGTTATCGGCCCGGGTACTTATCAGCTACAGCGGGAAGACAGAACAGAGATGCCCAATGCTTGGAACATTGAGCACTTGCTGCGTTTTAACCCTTAAGAAGTTTTTAGTAGTTGTTAAGAGTTAATAAAGTCAGTCCTTTCAATGTACTGATGTCGGCTTTTTAGCCAAATGATAATAAAGTATCTATATTCCATTGTCATCAAGCTTGGAATTCGGATATGTGTATCATGCTACGCTTGCTTGCCAAGTAACGCATATACTACAAAGTTTTGAATCATGCCGGGTTGTTTAAAAACAATCCAATCGGGCTACATTAAAACAAAAGCCATCTACTTTTTGTTTCACACAGAAGGATCAGGCAAATCAAAATACAGATAAACATGTACTTTTGTTGATGAAACATTAGTATTTACATCTGACAAAGTTTATTACACGGGTTCTTCTTACGTAACAAGAAAACCTAGAACTTAAGGTGAGAAACTATCTTCTCCACTGTGTCTTTCTCCTCTTCCATATAGGTATCGTACATGTCCCGGGTGCACGCCGGGTTGATCCGCCCTTGTGTAATGCTCAAAGGCTGGGCAGGGAACCAGGATCGGACTAGCCCGAGTACTTGCCTAGTACAAGAATGGGCGATCTGCTGGCAGTAAGCCCGCACCTGCCCAGGAGTTGCCTGGAGACGATCGATAAGAGGAGGAGCAGGACTACCCGCGGGTAACTTGGCGTACACATCAACCAGCAGGAGGGCAGCCTCTCTAAAGGATTCAAGCTCCGCACCACGACGGTTGATTTCCACGCGGAGAGCCTGGATCTCATCCTCCTGTTCATGAATCTTGGTCACGTCCTGAACGAGCTGAGCATCGACGTCCTGGCGCATCTTTTGCCCTTCAACAAGTTCCGCCATGCAATCCCTCTCCCGCTGCTCGGCCTAGTTGGCGTGCTCCTATTTCCGGTAGAAAAGATTCTTCATGTCGAATACTTTGGCCTTCAGAGCTTCAATCCGCTTCTCTTCCTCTACAAGAAACAAGTCTTATTATTTTCATATTTTATGATTTGTGCTAACAAACAGGGAAAAGAAGTTGGTGCCATATCTGAGAGCTTTTGCCTAAGTGACCTATTCTTTTAAAGAACATCCTCGCACTGGTTCTGATACAAGTTGATCATCTTGTAAGCCTCATCCAGCTCAAGGCGAAGCTTAGCGCGCTCTTGTTCCCATGACGCCTAACCTTTGGCCAAGTCGTCTGTTGCCTTCTCCGCTCATGTAACAGATGTGCTAGCTTTGCAGAGCATTTCAGACTTCTGATGCGAACGGTGAAGGATGCTCTGTTTCCAGAAACAAGGCGGCAGAGTTGATCAGCAAAAGACCCAAAGGAGATAAGTATTATGGCAATAATAATTTCCTTTATACTAACCTCTGTAAGTTTGGAGAGTTGTTTCTGCAGCTTGATGGCTTTCTTGAGATCTTCCTGATCAACTTGCAAGTTGAATAGGAAGGCATTATCATCTTCATTCAGATTTACGCCCGGTGTTCCAGTGTATATCTGGAATGGCTCTGGCGTCGGCTCTAGGGGTTTCTTCTTCTCCCAGATGATTTCCTCAATGGTTGTCGCCTTTACCAGTCCAGCAGCCACATCAAGCTCCTCGGTGCGCAGGCTTGCCATCCGAGTACTATCTGCTGACCTGGGCCAGGCGCCTTGAGCAAAAGTACCCGGAGCGGCTTGCCCCGGTACCCTAGAGGACGACGAAGCTGTGGCGCTTGACTCTTGCGGGCAGAGCTCTGGTGATGCCTGGGGGCTCAGCTTTTGCTCCATTCTCGCCTCCTTCGCATGGGTTTCCACGGACGGGTTCACCTTCGAGATTTCTGGTGATTGTGCGGGAGGAGGAGTATGCGGCCGGCTGTACAAGACACAAGATCGCAAGAATTAATTTACTGAACATAGTAAACAAGCCGATGGCGCTGATCAACAGAGAAGATCACTTACCTGGCGAAATCCATATCGAATTCCAGCTTGTCCAGGTCAAAGCTGAATCCCCAGATGGGATGTCTTGAGGCTCGTGTGTTTCTTCCTAACGAGCGGGTTCCTTTTCCTCTGTTTGCTGCATACAAGAACTCAGATCAAGAAAAAGAACCCGGCACAGCTCACGACGAATGGTTTCAAGCTTAAATTGACATACCTTGGGCGGAGATGGCTGCAATGGGATCCCCATTGGAATCTCCACATTTGCTTCCACCTCCGTGCCAAGGTCCTCTGCTTCAAGGAGACTGGCGTCAGCAGACTTCTCGATGGTCGGAGACAGTTTCTTCCGCACAGCTCGCCTTTTCTTGGGGATCTGGGGACATGGCGCATCCTCGGAGCTAGGCCTCTTTAGGCCTGATCCTCCCTGCCCGAGTATCTTGGGGCAAGGCTGTGTGGGCGCGTCATCATCTGATGAGGAGGATCCATCTTCTAGCACAACGTCGTTGATGACCGGCACTGCCTTTTTTTTCCCTTTCCCAGAACCACTAGCGGATTGCTGGGGCGGTGGGGACAGGGGTGGTTCAGGCAAGCCGGTCTGGCTATCTTCCATTACAGGAGGTGCGGAAGCAAACCTCATGCGCAATTCCTGAAATTGGGTGCAAAAGTAACTTATCAGTTCTTTTGAAGCAAGAAGGCGGAACAGATTGAAATGGGGGTCGATTCCAAGGAAAGTTTCGCAGAGGTGAATAAAAAGAGAAATCTAGAGAATGGAGTTAGGGTTGAGATGAACCAACTCTAACTTATAGAAGGAAAGAAGGCCACGGAGGAAGTCATGAGCGGGTAAGGCAAATCACCGCTTATAGAAGGCAGCAAAAACAACAATCTCATGGAATTCATCAAAAGGCCATGGCTTACCAATGTCGGTGCGCCAGCACGAGATTCACTTGTCCAAGAGATATCCTTAATTCACGAGATCTTGCACCAGCTCATCTGTTGCCATGGACGGTTTCCAGACGAGTGCAGGCGCAGGTGCATTCTTGAAGACTGGCATGTCCGTGATTGGGATCTTTGAGGGCTTCTTGCTTGCTGCAGATTTGCTTGCGGCGAACTTCCTTGGTGCTGGCTTTTTCCCCATTTAGTTTTGATTGGGGGATTATCCGAGGAGATATCGAGCGAAGCCTGGATGGATTCAAGGGCGCGCGCGACTGTGAAAGGATTTGAGATTTGGGGGCGGCGGCAGCAATAGATGGAAATGTGAAGCGGTTTACCCTCTGTCTTTATAAGCTGAAGCGGTAACCCTAAGCATATTCTCTAAAAGCCATTTTCCCCTCAAACGCCAACACTTGTGTATTCGCGGTTTTTAACCAGATGCACATTTGTGCGGCAATTTCCTAACGAGCTAAGTCATTTTTCGATGTATTTTCATACTCGAGGGCTGATGCTTAATAGGAGTGATTTTTTCCTAATCAAAGAATATACTTATTTCTACAGAAGTCTTTAAGCTTATTGTCATCTGCTTTAAGCTTGGGGGCTGGGGGGAAAATAGTATATTTCTTTTGGAAAGTTTTTCAGTAAAGACCCTAGAATTGTTTTTAATCCTTGAAAATATTTCTAGGCTCGGGGGCTAGACCCATAATGGGTCCATCTTTTTTCAAAAGCTGGACACCATTATAGTAAATAGGGAAGTTTTTGCATCATCTTTGGTTTACAAACCAAAGCCCGGGGGCTGACTGCAAAAAGAAGTCGGCAAAGAGCACATCATGTTCACTTCTGAAGGTTTTCAACAAGCAGGATGACAAGAAAACAACTCGGCTGATGCTGTAATTGTTGAGAAACAACTCGGCAGGCGTGAAGACATGAAGACGCTCGGGGGTTGACGGTCCAAGATCCATGGGAGTCCTCATGGGCTGTAGGCCCGCTAGGAAATTGGGTCCGGCAACTCTGACAGATACAAGGAAGAGGCATACAGCTTAAGAAAACTAGTCGGCTACTATGAAACAACCCGGCCTACTCATATTAGGACTCTGTGTATTGTATCCGACTAGGAGTTTGTATTTTTTGCCTTGTAGACCCTGTCTCCCGAGTATATAAGGTGAGGCAGGGACCCCTTATAAAATAATAACCATCAATGCGAAGCGATCCACCATACAGGACGTAGGGTATTACGCTCTCTACTCGAGGCGGCTTGAACCTGTCTAAATCGTCTCGTGTTCACCATCGTGCTTCTGGTTCCGGTGAGGCCCTTACGAACAACTCGACTACTTAGGGACCCCCTATAGTAGGCTAGCCGGTATAAAAAACCGACAACAGTGCCTTTACGTTCCCCATGGATTCGATACCTGGTTTACTCACGGGTGAAAGCTACTTCGACCGTCATGCGCTTGCGGACTTTCTGTTTGCCACCCCTGGTGTCAACAAGCTTTCTGGCGCCATTGCTGGGGAACGGTAGCTGTTTTCTAAGAACTACGGTTGTCCGTTTATCTTTTATTTTTGTTTTCAACCATGGATTCCACCCAAATTCATGAGTTCTCTGCTCCAAAGGGCGAGTTATTGGAGCTGCACCCCTCGTCAAATCCCATTTTAACAGATAGCTATGAACTTCGCCCTGCCTTCATAGCTATGGTCCAGGACAAATCCTTCTCGGGAAGTGATGGTGAAAACCCATATCGTCACTTGCACGAATTTGAGTTGCTCTATTCATGTCTGGTCATATCGGGCATGACACAGGCAACGATTAGATGGAAGCTCTTCCTGTTCTCTCTCAAAGAAAGAGCGAGGAAGTGGTATGACCATACCGTTGGGCTAACGAACGGTGAATGGGAAAAGTTACAGGACAAGTTTTGTCTTGAATACTTCCCTGTTCACCGGATCTGTGCACTTTGGAAGGAGATCATTAACTTCCAACAAAGAGAGAAGGAAACGATCGCGAAAGCATGGGACCGGTTCCAGGACTCGTGTCTAACTGGAACGGATCTAGGCTTCCCAGAATACATGCTCATGCAGCATTTTCGGTCTGGGTTGAATAGTGAAGATGCCCAGTACATTGACATAGCAGCCGGAGGATCATTCCTACACATAACCCTGGCTAGAGCAAAAGAAGTCCTGGCAGCTATCCGGGACAACTCTCCTGCTGACGTGGAAGAAACTGAGCAAGAAGAACCCCAAGAAGAACCTACTTTACCCATAGACTTGCCTAGTCTAGCTCCTGAGACCCCATTCGTTAAGGAAGAGGAAACTCAAACTCTCGGATTACCCTTTGATTTCGAGGAAGACCTCTTTGAAGATTACGGGAATACCTCTAACTATACAACACAGAAAAAGCCTACGGTAGAGACCCCCTCCATTCAATTGGAGACAGAATTTCTGAATGAAATCATGAGGGAGCTCATTTCTATCCTCAACACGGAATGGTCAAATGAGGCTGAGTTTTCTTCCGAAGTCATTCGGATTGACTCACCTTTACAAACCATTCGAGGTTTCGTAAGCAAGGTGGCCATAGACATCCTTTATAACCCAACCGTTTGGGCTAATATCATGTCCAGTTCCTTCGCGCATATCCTTGGACGTCGTAAGAAGCTGGCCCCAACATCAAAACTCCTTAGAACAACCTAAGGCCACATTCTCGAGAGCCTCGGCTTAGCACGAGACTTTCTCCTCAAGCACAATGGGATTCAGATGGCTCTAGACTTTTACGTCTTTGAGACATCTGATTTCGACCTCATGATAGGGCATCCTATAGAGGGCCTCCTACAGGATGTAACCTCGGAAGAAAATCTCCTAGCCAAGGTAGGAAGAAATCTCCTCACCATTCCTTTAGCTAGGGTCAAGAATTCTATAGTCGAACCTACAATAGAACATGACCCAGTTGAGGTAGTTGTTGACACTAGCGGTGGCAAAAAGAAAGTCCGCAAGCGCACGGCTGTCATAATAGCTTTCACCCATGAGTAAACCAGGTATCGAATCCACGGGGAACGTAAAGGGCTGTCTAATCACTAAGAATGACCGGATTGATCGAGTGTACATAGAGGCTAGGTAGAGAGGATAACTTAGCACTAAGGCTGTGAATATAGCGAAGGGAATTCTCCTATGCTTGCTTTGGGCACCGGGGTATCCTAGACCTCTAGGAAATTGCCGGCCAACAGCTCTACGCCATACCCGAATGTGGAGGATTACAAAGGACGGACAGAGCTGTCACCACCTGCCGCCTACCTCTTCTAATCCGTGGGGCTACGAGGCAAACGAGGGCAGATATACACCAAAGCACCACGCGTAAGATAATATCAGCTATCCTAACCTTGATCAGAGATTAGAATACATTATGAATAAAGCAACGAACCCACAAGCACAATAGAGAACTCAGCTTTCTATAACTCAGACTTAAGAAATAATTGAATCACGGATACTTATTGAGTAGCTTGCATCCGTCGAGGTACAGGTGGAGGGTCGCCGACACGCCGGGACTCCTCCAGACTCTCCCTCACTCTCTCCCTATGTCTACTCTAGATATGAGGAGGGCTTCGCCTTGGATCTTCACTTCATCTCGATGATGATTAGTCCTGCCCCGAGTCCAGGTATTTATAGCTTGGAGAGGCGGTTTAGAGTCGGTGTGCGGCGGTTGAGACGGTCCGGAGGTGGGCCCAGGTCGGCCGACTAGGGGGGTCGGCCAACCGTGGGATTCACCGACTCTGGTGATGCACGGCACGGATGGCTTCCTGGAGGCAGTTGACAATTGCAGGTCAAGGCGGTCGCGGTTTGCATGCGCGGCCAGGTTGGCCGACCTGGCTAAGTCGGCCGACCCGGGGTTGTGGCCCCTCGGCTCCACTCTGCCAAGGACACTTCCTTGTGGGCCCCATGGTGGGTATTCACGCAGATGTGTAGGTTAAGTCAGGGATGTGGGCCCATGAATCCATGTGCTTGCCACGTGGCCCAATCCCATCTCTTCATTTCCACCGACTTGATCTCAGCGTCTCTGATCACTCCCGAGTGTCTTCTGTCAGTGGGCTAAGGATGGACCTCATTGGGCCTGGGCCCAGGTCGGCCGACCTGGTGGGGTCGGGCGACCTGGCCCTGGGCCCACTTTAGTCCTTCTTTTGTCACTTTATTCTTGTAAGCACATATGCACCAAAACTCGTGGAATTCATTAGTAAATAACCCTATGTCTATTTGTTTTATCATTCTTTTATATCTTTGTTGGCAATAATATTTTATCATTAAGAACCGCCAACAAGCTCCCCCGCACTTATCCTTTACTCGTCCTCGAGTAAAGTCTAAGCTTCATCATAGAAATCATAAACAAACATATAGGTTATTCCCAAACATTTAGGCTTAGTGGAATTACATGAGTGGCTAACATGTCTTCTTGGGTTATTGCAGAAAGGAACATCCTTTTCTATGACATGATACACTTTACTCTCAAGTTCTTGGGTTTTTAGAATTTTGCAAAGAAAACCAATGCCTTGCTCTTCAAAGAGTTTCTCTCTGAATATTCATGGTGGTTGGACAACACTCATATTCTCCAAAATAGAACTTTACATGTGGAGCTCTCAAGATACATACCTTATTTCACTTTTGTTGTCATTCCAAGGATTGGATCCAAGTCAGAGACAAGTCATGTAATCAAGTCAAGACGTGCTAGTGTATGATATGAGGTGGACATGTAGTGGTACTCCCTTGTCTTGATTTGCTTCCCTTCTCTTTTCTTTTTGGATATGGGCTATTGCACTTTTCTTTTGCTTTTCTCTCTTTTTTTTCACTCAATGCTTTTTAGCATGAGTCTCTTTCTTCTTTCTCTCTTTTTTTTCTATGCATATAGCCCATATCTTCTTTTCATCTTGATTTTGGGAAGAAGGCCATTTTAGGAGTATTTTATTCATGAACATGGAACAATGGCATGTTTTGCTTCACCCTTAGTGTAAGGGTTTAGCTTTTTATGGTGGAGTGTACGTGATCTTGACTTTAAAGACATGAAAAATCCCTAATAAGGGTAACAAGACTTAGAACAACTCAAAGCTCAAAGGAAATGCTTGATTATATTTGTAAGTGGTTGTCTCTCAAACCCATGAGGAGCATAGCAAGGTTAAAAGTTTTAAAACTTTTCATAAATTTCAAGTACTCGAGTAAGCAAAGGCATCTTTCATATTAAAGCCATATCTCAAAATGCAATAACTTAGATGACATGAGTTCCTATAAATATGAGGATTTCCACAAGCCAAAAGGTACAGGGAATAAAATATATGTAAGTTAATAATCTTTTCCAGATGATGAGGAGATGCAAAAGGGTTAATTTTATTATGTTCCAAATTCCATGATCAAGTTCTGCAAAGATTCAACTGAAACAGGGTTTAGGATGATCAAACCAGCGTGCAGGAAGAAGCGGGGGCCAGGTGGGACTCAGACCAGGTCGGGCGACCTGGTGGGGTCGGGCGACCTGGGGGTGACCTCTCTGGTTCAGATCTTTCGCATGCTGTTCTGTTTCGATCTGATATGCTCTGTTCCGCGTTGGATCACTCTGTTTCCCATTGCGAGTCTCCCCCACACTTGTACCTTTTATTCAAAAACAAGTGGAAACAAAAGACACAATCCTAATACACTAAACATTTTATTTTATTCATAAACTCAGAGGCATATTATATGATAATCAAATGAAGAAATAAATGAAATAAATGAATGAATGAAATAAAAAATTAATGTGCCTATCCTAATCCAAAGCCTAGGGTGCCTAAGGTTCATTGTAGAGGTTTTCATCCCCTGTGGCTTTAGCATAGCGCTTAAGCTTCACGACTGTTGATCTACGCAGCATATCAAAGTCGTCTTGAAGGTTTATGTGCTCAAGTCGCTCTTCAGCGAACCTCTTCTCCAACTTGGCATAGTCACGACCGAGTTGATTAATCAACTCTAGCAACTCGGCGTTGGCCGTGGGGGCCTTCTCATCATCACTTTCATAGTGACCCCTGTTGACGGTCGTTAAGTACCAAATTTAACTGTCAACTCCTACAAAAAATATATAAAATATAAACACCAAACACAGCGATTGAGCATTGAGCATGAAAAAAAAGAGAGAAAAAAATTGAGGTATCCATGTTTTCAAAATAAAGAGGAGAGAGATCATACAAAAAGGAGCTATCATAATTTCTACATACATTTTCCATTGCTCCACACACATGCACATCTTGATCAAATTGTATGAATAGTTTTCTTTTTGGATCCGCTCTTTGATTTTGCAATATATGTGATGCAAGTATGCTTTACCCTTACCCCTATCATGAACTCTACATAAGCCTTTTTAGAAGTAGGGTGAAAGATGGCAAATTAATGCTTTGGTGAGGAACCATACACATTGAGAGATTTGAGAGAATCATTTGAGGAGCTAGGTAAGGTTATGTTTTTGAAAATTTTTCGAAAACCCAAGTTACTTGGCATAAGAATTGAGATGACTTGAATCAAGGCCGTTCCGTTCCTCAACAACCCAAGATTACATGATAGACACTTCAAAATTCACAAGTGCAGGTATGTCTTGGAATAACTTATATGCTTGTATCATATCAGTTGGATTCATGTTTTCCACCTTAGTCTTAAGCTTTACTCGAGGACGAGCAAAGGCTAAGTGTGGGGGAGCTTGTTGACGGTCGTTAAGTACCAAATTTAACTGTCAACTCCTGCAAAAAATATATAAAATATAAACACCAAACATAGCGATAGAGTTTATTACTAGCGAATTCCACAAGTGTTAGTGTTTCATTGTGTTATACAGGAAATGGTGCTAAGGGAGCTTAAAATATTATTATCATGAAGTATCTCAAATGATAAGTTGGAGTACACCATAACGAAGAGCTCGTCAAAGGGTTTCCAAACGGACATATTATTAATATTATTTGGAACTTGGGTCAGAAATATATATTAATGTCATGAGCCCGGCCGCTAGACTGGGACCCACCAAGCGGACCCAACAGCCAATCAGCGTGGTCAACACCCGGGCGGTTCCCAGCCAAAGCAGCGGCAGCGCTGCACCCTCCCTCTCACGGACAACGCCCGAGGACGGATGCAGAGAGGGGCGGGAAGGCGTGCTAGCTCGGCTCAGGGCCATGCAGGCCAAACAAGTGAGGCAGGGGCCAGAGGCGCCCATGGTGAGCAGCTGTGCTGCAGCACATGCACACGAACGCGGGCAGATGGCCTAGCATGTGCCACGGTGGCCAGCAATTGCATAGGAGGAAGCCGACACATGCAGGGAACATGCGGGGCCCAACACCCATGCAGGCAGGGGCCTTAGCGGGGCCCAAGGGCATGCATGCAGCTAACGCCGGACCAGGCCAGGCAGTGCAACAGGCCTGCATGCGGGTCAGCAGGACAAGCAGGCCCTACGTGGGCAGGCCACAGGCCACGCAGCAGCGGCCGACTCGGCCAGAGGCCCTCGCGCGCGTCCGCGAGAGGAGGTCAAAAGGGTCGCGTGGCAAGCTGTGACTCGCTGGTAGATCGTTCACGCGGATCGAGGCCGAGCAGCGCACGAGATTCACCGTAGGAAGCACATAAATGCGGGAAATGGTCCTCGCGACTGTTTCTTCGCTCCACCGACGTAGAAACGTTAGTGCTAGGGACAGGTGTCGTATTGGGAGAATAGGGAGGAGAATATTCCCTAGAATCAAGTGAAGCATATCCACATCCTAAGACATCTCCTCCACTATAAATAGAGGCATCCACTCCTTCATTCAACACACACCAAGAAGGAAGAGCTCTCTTTGTCTCAAGTTGTAGTCTTAGTTAGTAGTGAAGTAGTCTTAGGAGTTGAGCTTCTACGGGCTTCCGAAGGAGTCTTGGTAAGCCCAGAGTTTAGTTACCTTTTATCTTTTGTTTACTTATAAGACTCTGAGCTTTAATGGAATTACTATCTTGCTTATGTTATTTGGCTTATTGCCTTATTTGTTCATCATATAAGTTGTATGTCTTGCACCTTAGTATAGTGGATGAATGTTATGGCAATGGCCCAATGCACCGCAAGGTTGCTCTGTTTATCTGGACAATAAATAGAGTAGTTATTTCATATTACAAACGTGGTATTTGGGGTATGAAATACCATTGGGGATACCCTACCCCACGTATTCAGAGGTAGGCGGCAGGTGGTGACAGCCCTGTCCGTCCTTTGTAATCCTCGCCGTTCAGGTTTGGGCGTTTGCAGGCTTTCGTGATAAACATCGTGACAGTACCCTTGGATAAGGGGATCCCACGACTCCTCGATTTGCCCTCTAACATGTGTTCCTTCTGAGCTTGTATACATACACTTGTAGGTATGTAACCCATATGCAAGAAGTACATAGAACCCCTAGTTCTCTTTTAGGACCTTCATATTAACTAGACTTATGTACTGAGCAGTGAAACCTTCTGTGTGTCACACTACCCATCTATCAATGTTTACCCCTTGCTAGACTTTGGTATATTAATAATGTTATGATTGAATACAATGGATAACTACTCTACTCAACCACCGCCTTCTCTGTGGATTCGATACCCTGAATACTTCCGGGTGAAAGCTACAACGGTATCCGTGCGCTTGCGGATTTATCTGCGACCGTAAGAAATACCAACAAGCTTTCTGGCGCCATTGCCGGGGAACGTCAATGGTTGAAGAGTTTTGTTAACCCATGTACTCAATTAATAGCATGATTAATTACCACTGCTCCGGCAGGGTTATCTTTGCTCTGTTTCTCTTTGATGTGGGACAGGGTAGTGTATGACTGATCTTGAACTGCCAATGGACTTCATCGACAACCCAAGATTATCGGGAAATACGATCTTGCATCGTATCTTCCTAGGTAGTCTGATCGCAGCAACTCCAGTCAATCCTACATTAACAATATCGACGAGTGCTACTGCCGAAAGAACGATTCGCGAGTTCTCGATTCACTCTGGTTCGCAAACCGGCCCAGAGCTGAACATGAGAGACATCGCGTTCGATCTTAGGCTAGCATCTGTCAAATTGGTACACGCCAGCCCATTACATGGGAAGACCAACGCGAACGGACCCAAGGCCAATGCTCAACCCCAAGGCCTATATGATCCTGTCCGAAGAAGACAAACAGGTTTGGCAATACAAACCATCTCCAAATGCTACATAAAGTCAAAATTCATGATGGAGACGTCCCCACTCGACGGACGTAAAACAGCGAGTCCTCACCAACAGGTAAATCAGTATGTATCTCATATTTATTTCACATTGTTTTTTCTGAATTCCAATCTCTGCATGTTTAAATTCCAATCTTTGCATGTTTGAATTCCAAATCAATTTTTTTGCATTGAAATTTAAACTTGGAGTCTTTTATCTTGAAATCCCTTTGGATCCCCCGCTCCTGCATACACATACATAATCTTAATGAGCGCGAACCACGTAGGATAGCAGAGCCAGCTGGGCCGGAAAGGTACCAACAGGTCATCGGCTGACCCCATGGGTCGCCTGACCTGTGGCTGCCTTTCTTGTGCCGCATTCATTCAGATTCAAAACAGCTTTTGCATTTGGTTTACCGCTCGAAGGTTCAATAGAATGGGCCCTGTGCCAGAATCGCCCGACCCCATCTGTCGGCCGGCCTAGCTCTGGCCCTTCAGCAGCAAATTTAATTGCCATCAGATCACACCAGCGAATCCAGTGCAAACCTTGAAAGCTTGGCTGAAACGGAGCCGTGCTAGGGTTGGCCGACCCCAGGCCTCCTCTGTTTAGTGAAAGTTGGTGCCCTCCACCATCATTTCGTACCCCCAGCTAAGCTGCCAAGAGCCCTCGGCCTCTCACCTATCACTCCTTAGGATTTTCAAGTGATTGGCTCTCAAGTTTGTAAAAAAAATAAAAGCAAGAACATGTTTTTAGGATAAGTTCCCTTCGGGTATTTTTGGTCGTTAACTATTTCAGGTTGCAACTGAAAAGAATGAAGGGTACAATGCTTAAGAACATGAGAGCTATATAAGCTGTGACACCTTGGTAAGTTTTGGTGATGGAACAAATTCAAAGGAGGTCTACACACTTGATTTTTGGGTGTCCTACGATTCACAAAAATCCAAGTGTGGGGGAGGTTGGTAAGTGTTACACGACAAATTCCATTGGTATAAAATTTTATCTTGGTTTTCAGGTGATGCTAGTTCTTGCATTCCTTGCTTAACAAATCTAATAAAAAAAAGATATAGCCGGTGAGGCTTAGTGGGATTAAGACAACCAGGTGTACATGCCATTGTGGCGTTGCACCACGGTAGTCCCCATGTGGCTCCTAGCTCCGCCTTGCCTTGCATCCTGGTTCTTGTGTTTGCTTTTATGAGAAAAGACATCCGCTCGTGTTTTGCCGCTTTGCCAACTACTTGTTGGGGAAACCCCAACATTTAGTGAGCACAAGCTACCCGCGTCACCGTCAATGACATCACCAAGAGCCAAGGAACTACCGTGATGGAAATTCTGAAGTAATCATCCGCCACCAGCGGTAAGTATGCTAAGGTAAGTGTCATGTCATGCTTTTAACTTTAAACAAAGCCCTTCCGGGAGGTAACCCGAAGTTCACCAGTCATATACTCATGATATCTCCATTCGAAAAATGCTTGGTCAAGTTATCATGCTTCCTTTATCTATTCTCATATGCTCTGGTTTGAATGTATTATCGAGGTACCACGAGGTACATTCAAAGACCTTTTAAATTAAGCATGGTGCTTAGGTTAAAATGGTCTTCTTTAATCACATTAAACATGGTGTTAAGTTTGATTAATGAACCATTGAGTAAATGCATATACAGATATTGGTGTATGCATGGACTAACCCCTGCAGGAAAGATTTCAAACTTGAGCGGATAAGTCCTCGAGCTTGATTCAAATTGGAGACAGACCAAGGCATTGGATGCATTGCAACACATTGTGCACAACATACAAGGAGGTACATAACCTTTCGATGGTTCACTGGATGAAGTAATGACTAAAGGATGGTGAGCATAACTTCAACATTCAACATCTTTAGTCACATGGAAGAAATTTGCACGATGAAGCAAGATGAACAATGGGCAAATCTTTTGGCGCTCTAAGCTCAAATCTTGCATTCGCTTGCAAGACTAGAGTTTGGGGGAATTCGTCAAGGAGGTATCCAAAATACTCTGTGCACTTATTTTCCTTTGATCTCCTACTAGTTACCTTGAAAGATTTGTTTGCCATGAGAAAGAAAAAAAATAAATAACCCATAAAAATTTGCATAACATTAAAACACCAAAAATATTTGAATTCCAATAAAGGCTCATGGTTCTTAAAACCATGGAGCCATTGTTTTGTTTCCATTCTGTGAGAATAAATGCAGGCAAAAGATCAAGTGTGGGGGTCTCTCGAGCCTTCTTACGCACATATGATTGAGACCACCCACAGACAGGTTGTACAACATCGCACCGGCCAGGTCAAGGAAGATTAAGGTGACTGAGGCCCAGAAGGTTTCGACCGATCCCCCAGGTTGGCCAAAGGCCCTCTGGTAGCTCTCGCCCATATTTTCGTCCAGAGCGATGGTTTGCACATCCTATCCACCCTTCTCTCTGATTCATGAGTTTAAAAAATTCCAAGTTTAAGATGATCACTAAAAATTAAACTCAATGAATCCTGGTGCTCTTTCGATATACATGACTATCCTTGATTGTCTTGCATATTCTTTATTCCTTGCACAGACACCTGTTGCTTGTGAACTTATCTCTTTAGGAAAACATGTTTATCTAAGTGGTTGATTAATGAGATATGGTATGATGAAAGAGATCTTGCTCTTTCTGTATAAAGTACTTGGGATGTTTTTATTGCAAAAGTTTAAAATCAATAGCCTTGCAAAGCTCCTCAATGATATTCCATTCCTACCAAAGCCATATGTTGCTCACATTCCAAAACCCATACACATATGCTGCTTGCTATTGCATTGAGCTTTGTCAAATTGTTGTGACCCTTGTAAGATGCTCTTCATGCTTTCTTGATCAAGATCACGTACACTCCACATACATATGCTAAACTTTTGCACTGGAAGTTAGCAATATCCATTCCATTCATCCACCAAATAAATGCTCCATGTGTTTTATGAATCTCTCTCCAAATATCCTTTTGCAAAAGAAGACATGGGCTATAGAAAAATATTTTGGACACGAAGGTCCAAGAAAAAAAGAAAGAAATATATATATATAAATATATGCTCATACAAAGCATTGGGCATGAAAAAAAAGAGAGAAAAAGAGGAGAGAGATCATACAAAAAGGAGCTATCATAATTTCTACATACATTTTCCATTGCTCCACACACATGCACATCTTGATCAAATTGTATGAATAGTTTTCTTTTTGGATCTGCTCTTTGATTTTTGCAATATATGTGATGCAAGTATGCTTTATGCTTACCCCTATCATGAACTCCACATAAGCCTTTTTAGAAGTAGGGTGAAAGATGGCAAATTAATGCTTTGGTGAGGAACCATACACATTGAGAGATTTGAGAGAATCATTTGAGGAGCTAGGTAAGGTTGTGTTTTTGAAAAATTTTCAAAAACCCAAGTTACATAACAGAAGAATTGAGATGACTTGAATCAAGGCCATTCCGTTCCTCAACAACCCAAGATTACATGATAGACACTTCAAAATTCACAAGTGCAGGTATGTCTTGAAATAACTTATATGCTTGTATCATATCAGTTGGATTCATGTTTTCCACCTTAGTCTTAAGCTTTACTCGAGGACGAGCAAAGGCTAAGCGTGGAGGAGCTTGTTGACGGTCGTTAAGTACCAAATTTAACTGTCAACTCCTGTGAAAAATATATAAAATATAAACACCAAACATAGCGATAGAGTTTATTACTAATGAATTCCACAAGTGTTAGTGTTTCATTGTGTTATACAGGAAATGGTGCTAAGGGAGCTTAAAATATTATTATCATGAAGTATCTCAAATGATAAGTTGGAGTACACCATAACGAAGAGCTCGTCAAAGGGTTTCCAAATGGATATATTATTAATATTATTTGGAACTTGGGTCAGAAATATATATTAATGTCATGAGCCCGGCCGCTAGACTGGGACCCACCAAGCGGACCCAACAGCCAATCAACATGGTCAACACCCGGGCGGGTCCCAGCCAAAGCAGCACCTTCCCTCTCGTGGTCAATGCCCGAGGGCGGACGCAGAGAGGGGTGGGAAGGCGTGCTAGCTCGGCTCTGGACCATGCAGGCCGGACAAGCGAGGCAGGGGCCAAAGGCGCCCATGGTGAGCAGCTGTGCTGCAGCACATGCACACGAACGCGGGCAGATGGCCCAGCAGGTGCCACAGTGGCCAGCAATTGCATAGGAGGAAGCCGGCACATGCAGGGAACATGCGGGGCCCAACACCCATGCAGGCAGGGGCCTTAGAGGGGCCCAAAGGCATGCATGCAGCTAACGCCAGACCAGGCCAGGCAGTGCAGCAGGCCTGCATGCGGGTCAGCAGGACAAGCAGGCCCTACGTAGGCAGGACACAGGCCACGCAGCAGCAGCCGACTCAGCCAAAGGCCTTCGCGCGCGTCCGCGAGAGGAGGTCAAAAGGGGCGCGTGGCAAGCTGTGACTCGCTGGTAGATCGTTCACGCGGATCGAGGCCGAGCAGCGCACGAGATTCACCGTGGGAAGCACATACATGCGGGAAATGGTCCTCGTGACTGTTTCTTCGCTCCACCGACGTAGAAACGTCAGTGCTAGGGACAGGTGTCGCATTGGGAGAATAGGGAGGAGAATATTCCCTAGAATCAAGTGAAGCATATCCACGTCCCAAGACATCTCCTCCACTATAAATAGAGGCATCCACTCCTTCATTCAACACACACCAAAAAGGAAGAGCTCTCTTTGCCTCAAGTTGTAGCCTTAGTTAGTAGTGAAGTAGTCTTAGGAGTTGAGCTTCTACGGGCTTCTGAAGGAGTCTTGGTAAGCCCAGAGCTTAGTTATCTTTTATCTTTTGTTTACTTATAAGGCTCTGAGCTTTAATGGAATTACTGTCTTGCTTATGTTATTTGGCTTATTGTCTTATTTGTATGTCTTGCACCTTAGTATAGTGGATGCATGTTATGGCAATGGCCCAATGCACCGCAAGGTTGCTCTGTTTATCTGGACAATAAATAGAGTAGTTATTTCATATTACAAACATGGTGTTTGGGGTATGAAATACCATTGGGGATACCCTACCCCACGTATTCAGAGGTAGGCGGCAGGTGGTGACAGCCCTGTCCGTCCTTTGTAATCCTCGCCGTTCGGGTTTGGGCGTTTGCAGGCCTTCGTGATAACGCCCCCCCCCCCCCCCCCCCCCCCCCCCCCCCCCCCCCCCCCCCCCCCCCCCCCCCCCCCCCCCCCCCCCCCCCCCCCCCCCCCCCCCCCCCCCCCCCCCCCCCCCCCCCCCCCCCCCCGACAGTACCCTTGGATGAGGGGATCCCACGACTCCTCGATTTGCCCTTTAACATGTGTTCCTTCTGAGCTTGTATACATACACTTGTAGGAATATAACCCATATGCAAGAAGTACAAAGAACCCCTAGTTCTCTTTTAGGACCTTCATATTAACTAGACTTATATACTGAGCAGTGAAACCTTCTGTGTGTCACACTACCCATCTATCAATATTTACACCTTGCTAGACTTTGGTATATTAATAATGTTATGATTGAATACAATGGATAACTACTCTAATCAACCACCGCCTTTCCCGTGGACTCGATGCCCTGAATACTTCCGGGTGAAAGCTACAACGGTATCTGTGCGCTTGCGGATTTATCTGCGACCGTAAGAAATACCAACAACCCCCAGGCCTGCGAATTGGAGGAGGCTTGATGTGCATCTTGATCTTGCCGGCGGATGAAGATTCCACTGACTCCTCCAATTCCTTCCTCTCCTTATGTGTGAGGGCAGGGAACAACCCCTTTCCATAGCCACCTCCGGGTTTCCCTTCCCCAAAGTCCCAGAAACGTGGCTCCGGGGTGCTAGCAGGAGAGTAGATGGACACATCGGACACATAGTGATACACCACGATGTCCTCCCACTTGTTCCTGACCACTTCCTTCAGCTTCTCTCCTGGTTGAAGCGTGGGGAGTCCATCCCCCTTGATTGGAGTGGCCGCCGGCGTCTTCTTTGGAGTAAGTTGCCCTGTCGTCGGCCTTCTGTACGGGCTTGGTGCCCGTGCATCACGCCTCTGGGTCCTCCTCGGAGACTGAGACCGCGCCGCCGAGCGAGGCGCCGAGGGGCCACCAAGGCCGGTCGCCCGACCTAGGCCGTCGGCCGACTCCCCGGTGCGGCCTCTCGCGTCCTCCTCTAGCGGGAGGCTTGCCAGTGGGGAAACGACCACTTCCATGGCCGACTCCAGGTTGATGGGCACCAGTTGGTTCACCGGAGTGGGCTCTCCATCAAGATCGAAGGTCGATCGGGATCTGGGGTGGCTCTTCCCAGCCATTCTTTGGGGAATTGGAAGGTGTGGCTCGGTGTTTGCAGAATCGGGACGAAGAAGAACTCAGATGAGAGGGGAGAAGAGGATGGGTGAAAATTTAAAGAAAGATCAACCTTCTTCTCGAATCAATCAGAGGCTGAATCGCTTATCCACCGCGGAATGGCCTCGGAGACGTTGGAGTGGAATGTTTGCAAAGGATAGGGCTGATCGGGCTCAGTGGCCCGTCGGCCGACCTGGTGGGGTCGGTCGACCTGGCCTTGAGCCCGGTCGCCTTCTCCTTTTCTGTGCACTATGTGACAGGTACAAAATACCCCAAAGTGTGTACATATAGGCTCTATGGGTTAAGGACTTAGCGTAAGGTGAAATTATAGATGGGAATTATCCATGACCAAATTGATCACATCAAATTCCTCATCTACTTTATCAGGTTCAAGGAAAACTTTTAAACGTTGACCATTTACCTTGAAGAGGTTACCTTCATCATCTTGGAGTGTGATTGCCCCGTGCGACGAAGTATCCACCACAATGAACGGTCCTTCCCATTTGCTTCAAAGTTTTCCATGCCCAAAAAGCTTCACCCAGGAATTAAAGAGTAGTACCTTATCCCCTGGGTGGAACTCCTTCACCTTGATCCTCTTATCGTGCCATCTCTTGGTTCTATCCTTGTAGATTCTGGCACTGTGGTACGCTTTGTTTCTCCACTCTTCTAGCTCTGATAGCTGCATTCTCCTCATCTGCTGGGCTGCTGGGAGATCCATGTTCCACTTTCTTATAGCCCAGTGTGCCCGATGCTCTAGCTCAACTGGTAAATGGCAAGTCTTGCCATAAACCAGTTGATATGGAGACATCCGATTGGCATTTTGTATGCCGTTCGGTAAGCCCATAGAGCATCTGGAAGCTTGCTCTTCCCTCCTTTTCCCATTTCTGTCATGATCTTCTGCAGAATGTTCTTGATCTGCTTGTTTGATGTTTCTGCTTGACTGCTTGTCTGGGGGTGGTATGGTGTAGCTATGTTGTGCTTTGCCCCTAGTTCTGCCAGAAACTTCAGGAAGGTCTTATCGATGAAATGTGACCCTCCATCACTGATCACCATCCTGGGGGTTCCAAAACGTGGAAAGATGATCTCATGGAACATCTTTCACGTGTGTTTGGAGTCAGCGGCTCGACATGACATTGCTTCAACCCACTTCGAGACGTAGTCCACTGCCACCAAGATGTACTCACTGTCATAGAATTTGACAAAGGGTCCCATGAAGTCAATGCCCCCCACATCAAATAACTCAACTTGTAAGTTGTTTGTGAGTGGCATTGCATCTCTTGCTGTGATCCCTCCATGTTTCTGGCATTGCTGGCATCGTCGAATGAACTCCTTTGTGTCCTCATACATTGTGGGCCAGTAGAATCCACTCTGCCAGATCTTTGACCTTGTCCTGAACTCCCCGTAGTGACCTCAATATGGGGCTGCATGGCACTGCTCAAGGATCTTTCTTGCCTCATTTGTTGGTACACATCGCCTGAGCATGCCATCTGAACATACCCTGTACAGGTATGGTTCATCCCATAAATGGAGTCTACTCTCGTAGATAAGCCTTCTCTTGTTCTCCCCTGGCGGTACATATCCTGCAACCATAAAGTTCACAATATTTGCATACCAGGGGCCGGAGGCAGTCACCTTGAGTAGGGTGTCGTCGCGTAGAAAGTCATTTATCGGTAGATCCTACATGTCAGTAAACTGCATACACGACAAATGATCTGCGACTGAATTCTCTACTCCCTTTTTATCTTTAATTTCCAAGTCAAATTCTTGGAGTAAGAGAATCCAGCGAATAAGGTGTGGTTTAGCATCTTTCTTGGTAAGCAAATATTTCAAGGCAGCCTGATCGGTGTAGACAATCACCTTAGCTCCTATCAAGTAAGATCTAAACTTGTCTATAGCAAAAACTACGGCCAGGAGCTCTTTTTCAGTGGTAGCATAGTTAAGTTGAGCTCCTGTCAAAGTTTTACTAGCATATGAGATAGCATGATGGTTCTTATTTTTGGTTTGTCCAAGGACAGCACCAACAGCATAGTCACTAGCATCACACATAATCTCGAAAGGTAGCGTCCAGTCAGGGGGTTGAATGACTGGCGCTGAGATGAGATCATTCTTTAGAATGGTAAAAGCATGCAAACACTCATCATTGAAGTCGAAGGGCACATCCTTAGCTAGAAGGCTAGTGAGGGGCCTGGCTATCTGAGAGAAATCTCTAATGAAGCGCTGGTAAAACCCCGCATGTCCTAGGAAGCTGCGGATCTCCTTGACATTGGTAGGCGGTGGAAGCTTTTCTATGACTTCAATTTTTGCTCTATCCACCTCTATCCCCCTTTCGGACACCAAGTGTCCTAGCACTATACCCTCTCGGACCATAAAATGGCATTTTTCCCAGTTTAGCACTAGGTCCTTGCCTCGGCATCTTTGTAGCACCTTGTCTAGGTTCTGCAGACAATGGTCAAAAGTCTTTCCATAGACTGAAAAATCGTCCATGAAAACTTCCATGATCTCTTCTATCATGTCTGAGAAGATAGACATCATGCACCTTTGGAACGATGCTGGCGCATTGCATAACCTGAATGACATCCTGCAGTATGCATACGTTCCATAGGGGCAAGTGAAGGTGGTCTTTTCTTGATCATTGGGGTGGATGGGAATCTGATGATAGCCGGAATACCCGTCAAGAAAACAGAAGAAGGAGTGGTTCGCGAGTCTCTCCAACATCTTATCGATGAAGGGGAGCGGGAAGTGATCCTTCTTCGTCGCCTTATTGAGTCGGCGGTAATCAATGCACATCCGCCACCCAGTAACGGTACGCTGAGGAATCAGCTCGTTCTTCTCGTTACTTACGATGGTCATACCTCCCTTCTTTGGTACTACTTGAACAGGGCTGACCCATTCACTATGAGGGACGGGATAGATGATCCCGGCGTGTAGAAGTTTTAGGACTTCCTTCTTCACGACTTCCCTCATCGCATTGTTTAGCCTACGCTGAGGCTCCCTAGATGGTGTAGAAGCTGGGTCTATGGGAATGCGATGGGTACAGAGCACGGGGCTTACTCCCTTCAAGTCCTTGAGGGAGTACCCAAATGCCGAACGGTGTTTCTCGAGCACCCTTACGAGTCTATCACTCTCGTCCTGCGATAGCTTGTCACTAATGATAACAGGGGTCTCCCTGTCCTCATTTAGAAAGACATAGCGAAGGCCAGCGGGCAAGGGTTTTAGCTCTACGTGCATCTTGGGTGGCTCCTCAGTTTCAAGTGGCTCAGAAGTGTCATCCTCTTTCTCTATAAAGTCGTGAACATGCTCTTTGAGGAATGACTCAAATGGGTCACTAGGTTGTAGGTATTTCACTTCCTCAGCTGGGTTAGGCTCTACCAAAGGTTCAACTATGGATTTCTTGACCCTAGCTAAAGGTATGGTGAGGAGATTTCTTCCTACTTTGGCTAGGAGATTTCCTTCCGAGGTTACATCCTGGAGGAGGCCCTCGATAGGGTGTCCTATCATGAGGTCGAAATCTAATGTCTCAAAGACGTAAAAGTCCAGAGCCATCTCAATCCCGTTGTGCAAGAGGAGAAAATCTCGTGCTAATCCGAGACTCTTGAGAATACAGCCTTGTTCTAAGGATTTTTTATGTTGGGGCCAGCTTCTTACAATGTCCAAGAATATACGCGAAAGAACTGGACATGATGTTCGTCCCAACAGTCAGGTTGTAAAGGATGTCTATGGCTACCTTGCTTATGAAACCTCGAATGGTCTGCGAAGGTGAGTGAATCCGAATGACTTCGGAAGAAAACTCAGCCTCGTTTGACCATTCCGTGTTTAGGATGGAAACAAGCTCCCTCACGGTTTCGTTCAAAAATTCTGTCTCCATATAAATGGAGGGGGTCTCTACCGTAGGCTTTTTCTGTGTTGTGTAATTCGAGGTATTCCCAAAATCTTCAAAGAAGTCTTCCTCGAAATCAAAGGGTAATCCGAGAGGTTGAGTTTCCTTTTCCTCCACGGATAGGGTCTCAGGAGCTGGACTGGGCAAGTCTATGGGTTCTACCTGGGAGTCTTCTTGCACAGTTTCACTCGCATCAGCAGGGGAGTTTTCCCGAATGGCTATTAGGACTTCTTTTGCTCAGCCAGGGTTATGTGTAGAAATGAGCCTCTGGCTGCTATGTGTATGTACCGGGCATCTTCACTATTCAACCCAGACCGGAAATGCTGCATGAGCATGTAGTCTAGGAAGCCTAGATCCATTCCGGTTAGACATGAGTCCTGGAACCGGTCCCATGCTTTTGCGATCGTTTCCTTCTCTCGTTGTTGGAAGTTAATGATCTCCTTCCGAAGTGCACAGATCCGGTGAACAGGGAAGTATTCAAGACAAAACTTGTCCCGTAACTTTTCCCATTCACCGTTCGTTAGCCCAATGGTATGGTCATACCACTTCCTTGCTCTCTCTTTGAGAGAGAATGGGAAGAGCTTCCATCTAATCGTTGCCTGTGTTATGCCTGATATAACCAGACATGAACAGAGCAACTCGAATTCATGTAGGTGACGTTACAGGTTTTCACCATCACTTTTAGAGAAGGATATGTCCTGGACCATAGCTATGAAGGCAGGGCGAAGTTCATAGCTATCGGTTAAAATAGGATTTGACGAAGGGTCCAGCTCCCATAATTCGCCCTTTGGAGCAGAGAACTCATGAATTTGGGTGGAATCCATGGTTGAAAACAAAAACAAAAGAAATTTAAAATAAAAGATTAATGGGCAACCTTAGATCTAAGACAACAGCTACCGTTCCCTAGCAACGGCGCCAGAAAGCTTGTTGACACCAGCGGTGGCAAACAGAAAGTCCGCAACCGCACAGCTGTCGTAGTAGTTTTCACCCGTGAGTAAACCAGGTATCGAATCCACGGGGAATGTAAAGGGCTGTCTAATCACTAAGAATGACCGGATCGATCGAGTGTATATAAAGGCTGGGTAGAGAGGATAACTTAGCACTAAGGCTGTGAATATAGCGAAGGGAATTCTCCTATGCTTGCTTTGGGCATCGGGGTATCCTAGACCTCTAGGAAATTGTCGGCCAACAGCTCTATGCCGTACCCGAACATGGAGGATTACAAAGGACGGATAGGGCTCTCACCATCTGCTGCCTACCTCTTCTAATCCGTGGGGCTACGAGGCAAAGGAGGGCAGATATACACCTAAGCACCACGCCTAAGATAATATCAGCTATCCTAACCTTGATCAGAGATTAGAATACTTTATGAATAAAGCAACGAACCCACAAGCATAATAGAGAACTCAGCTTTCTATAACTCAGACTTAAGAACTAGTTGAATCCCGGATACTTACTGAGTAGCTTGCATCCATCGAGATACAGGTGGAGGGTCGCCGACACGCCGGGACTCCTCCAGACTCTCCCTCATTCTCTCTCTATGTCTACTCTAGATATGAGGAGGGCTTCGCCTTGGATCTTCACTTCATCTCGGTGATGATTAGCCCTGCCCTGAGTCCAGGTATTTATAGCTTGGAGAGGCGGTTTAGAGTCGGTGTGCGGCAGTTGAGACGGTCTGGAGGTGGGCCCAAGTCGGCCGACCTAGGGGGTCGGCCGACCGTGGGATTCACCGACTCTGGTGATGCACGGCACGGATGGCTTCCTGGAGGCGGTTGACAGTTGCAGGTCAAGGCGGTGGCGGTTTGGACACGCGGCCAGGTCGGCCGACCTGGCTAAGTCAACCGACCGGGGGTTGTGGCCCTTTGGCCCCACTCTGCCAGGGACACTTCCTTGTGGGCCCCATGGTCGGTTCCCGGTGGGTATTCACGCAGATGTGTAGGTCAAGTCAGGGATGTGGGCCCATGAATCCATGTGCTTGCCACGTGGCCCAATCCCATCTCTTCATTTCCACCGACTTGATCTCAACGTCTCTGATCACTCCCGAGTGTGCTTCTGTCAATGGGCTAAGGATGGACCTCATTGGGCCTGGGCCCAAGTCGGCCGACCTGGTGGGGTCGGGCGACCTGGCCCTAGGCCCACTTTAGTCCTTCTTTTGCCACTTTATTCCTGTAAGCACATATGCACCAAAACTCGTGGAATTCATTCGTAAATAACCCTATGTCTATTTGTTTTATCATTCTTTTATATATTTGTTGCCAATAATATTTTATCATTAAGAACCGCCAATAGTAGTGAAATCCTTTCAACCTAGTGACCCATTTGAGTCATTCCTTGAAGAGCATGTAAACGACTTTATTGAGGAAGAGGATGACGCATCTGAGCCACATGAAAATGAGGAGCCACCCAAGTCACACATAGAGCTAAAACCCTTGCCCGCTGGCCTTCGCTATGTCTTTCTGAATGAGGACAGGGACACCCCTGTTATCATTAGTGACAAGCTATCGCAGGGCGAGAGTGATAGACTCATTAGAGTGCTCGAGAAACATCGCTCGGCGTTCGGGTACTCCCTCAAAGACTTGAAGGGAGTAAGCCCCGCGCTCTGTACCCATCGCATTCCCATAGACCCATCATCTACACCATCAAGGAGGGGAAGTTGTAAAGAAAGAAGTCTTAAAACTTCTGCATGCCGGGATCATTTATCCCGTCCCTCACAGTGAATGGGTCAGCCCTGTCCAAGTGGTACCCAAGAAGGGAGGCATGACTGTCATAAGCAATGAGAAAAACGAGCTGATTCCTTAGCATACCGTTACTGGGTGGTGGATGTGCATTGACTATCGCCGACTCAACAAGGCGACGAAGAAGGATCACTTCCCGCTCCCTTTCATCGATGAGATGTTGGAGAGACTCGCGAACCACTCCTTCTTCTATTTCCTTAATGGGTATTCTGACTACCATCAGATTCCTATCCACCCCGACGATCAAGAAAAGACCACCTTCATATGCCCTTATGGAACGTATGCATACCGTAGAATGTCATTTGGGCTATGCACTGCGCCAGCATCGTTCCAAAGGTGCATGATGTCTATTTTCTTAGACTTGATAGAGGAGATCATGGAAGTTTTCATGGACGACTTTTCAGTCTATGGAAAAACCTTTGATCATTGTCTACAGAACTTAGACAGGGTGCTACAAAGATGCCAAGACAAGGACCTGGTGCTAAATTGGGAAAAGTGCCATTTCATGGTCCGAGAGGGTATAGTGTTAGAACACTTAGTGTCTGAAAGAGGGATAGAGGTGGATAGAGCAAAAATTGAAGTCATAGAAAGGCTTCCACCTCCTACCAATGTCAAGGGAATCGTAGCTTTCTAGGACATGCGGGGTTCTACCGACGCTTTATTAAAGATTTCTCTCAGATAGCCAGGCCCCTCACTAGCTTATTAGCTAAGGATGTACCCTTTGACTTTGATGATGAGTGTTTACATGCTTTTACAATCTTAAAGAACGCTCTCATCTCAGCGCCAGTCATTCAACCCCCTGACTGGACGCTACCTTTCGAGATAATGTGTGATGCTAGTGACTATGCTGTTGGTGCTGTCCTTGGACAAACCAAAAATAAGAACCATCATGCTATCTCGTATGCTAGCAAAGACTTTGACAGGAGCTCAACTTAACTATGCTACCACTGAAAAAGAGCTCATGGCCGTAGTTTTTGCTATAGACAAGTTTAGATCTTACTTGATAGGAGCTAAGGTGATTGTCTACACCGATCATGCTGCCCTGAAATATCTGCTTACCAGGAAAGATGCCAAACCACATCTTATCCGCTGGATTCTCTTACTCCAAGAATTTGACTTAGAAATTAAAGATAAAAATGGAGTAGATAATTCAGTAGCCGATCATTTGTCGCGTATGCAATTCACTGACATGCAGGACTTACCGATAAATGACTTCCTGCACGACGACACACTGCTAAAGGTGACAGCCTCCGACCCCTGGTACGCAAATATTGTGAATTTTATGGTTGCAGGATATGTCCCACCAGGGGAGAACAAAAGAAGGCTAATCTACGAAAGTAGACTCCATCTATGGGATGAACCATACCTGTATAGGGTATGTTTAGATGGCATGCTCTGGCGATGTGTACCAACAAATGAAGCAAGAAGGATCATTGAGCAGTGCCATGCAGCCCCATATGGAGGTCACTACGGGGCATTTAGAACGAGATTAAAGATCTGGCAGAGTGGATTCTACTGGCCCACAATGTATGAGGATACAAAGGAATTCATTCGACGATGCCAGCAATGCCAGAAACATGCAGGGATCACATCAAGTGATGCAATGCCACTCACCAACAACTTACAAGTTAAGTTGTTTGATGTGTGGGGCATTGATTTCATGGGACCCTTTGTCAAGTCATATGACAGTGAGTACATCCTGGTGGCAGTGGACTATGTCTCGAAGTGGGTTGAAACAATGCCATGTCGAGCCACTGATTCCAAACACGCGCGAAAAATATTCCATGAGATCATCTTTCCACGTTTTGGAACCCCCAGGATGGTAATCAGTGATGGAGGGTCACATTTCATCGACAAGACCTTCTGGAAGTTTCTGGCAAAACTGGGGGCAAGGCACAATATAGCTATACCATACCACCCTAGACAAGCGGTCAAGCAGAAACATCAAATAAGCAGATCAAGAACATTCTGCAGAAGACTATGACAAAAATGGGAAAAGGATGGAAGAGCAAGCTACCAGATGCTCTATGGTCTTACTGAACGGCATACAAAACGCCAATTGGGATGTCCCCTTATCAACTGGTTTACGGCAAGACTTGCCATTTACCGGTTCAGCTAGAGCATCGGGCACACTGGGCCACAAGAAAATGGAACATGGGCCTTCCAGCAGCCCAGCAGATGAGGAAAATGCAGCTATCAGAATTAGAAGAGTGGAGAGACAAAGCGTACCACAGTGCCAGAATCTACCAGGAAAGAACCAAGAGATGGCACGACAAGAGGATCAAGGTGAAGGAGTTCCATCCCGGGGATAAGGTATTACTCTTTAATTCCAGAGTGAAGCTATTCGGGCATGAAAAACTTCGAAGCAAATGGGAAGGACCATTCGTTGTGGTGGAGACTTCGTCGCATGGGGCAATCACACTCCAAGATGATGAAGGTAACCTCTTCATGGTAAATGGTCAGCGTTTAAAAGTTTCCCTTGAACCTGATAAAGTAGAAGAGGAATTTGATGTGATCAATTTGGTCATGGACAATTCCCATCTATAAATATCCTTCACAATAATGTCCTTAGCCCCTAGAACCCATTTGCACACACTTTGGGGCATAGAGGACATGACACGTAGTGCACGAAAAATTTGAAGGTGACCGGGCTCAAGGTCAGGTCAGCCAACCCCACTAGGTCGGCCAATGGCCCCCTGAGCCCGATCAGCCCTATCCTCTGCAAACGTTCCACTCCAATGTCTCTAAAGCCGTTTCGCGGTGGATGAGCGATTCAACCTCTGATTGATCTGAGAAGAAGGCTATTCCTTCTTTAAAAATTCACCCATCCTCTTCTTCCTTCTCATCTGAGCTCTTTATCGCCCATACTCTGAAACATACGAGCCAAATCCCCCAACTCCACAAGAAATGGCCGGAAAGCGCCACCCCAACTCCTGATCGACATTCGATCTTGAGGGAGAACCCACTCCGGCAAACCAACTAGTGCCAATCAACCTGGAGTCGGCCATGGCCGTGGTGGTACCTCCACAGGCCAGTCTCTCACCGGAGGAGGACGCGAAAGGCCGAACCAAGGGGTCGGCCGACCTAAGGGGTCGGCCGACCGTCCCTAGTGGCCCCTTGGCGCCCCGCTCAGCGGCGCAATCCCACTCCTCGAGAAGGTCCCAGAAGCGCGAGGCACGGGCATCAAGCCCGTATAAAAGGCCAACAACGAGGCAGCTTACCCCAAAGAAGACGTCGGCGGCCACTCCCACCAAGGGCGATGGACTCCCTACTCTTCAACCAGGGGAGAAGCTGAAGGAGGTCATCTAGAACAAGTGGGAGGACGTCGTGGCGTATCATTATACGTCCGATGTATCCATCTACTTTCCTGCTAGCAACCCGAAGCCACGATTCTGAGTCTTCGGGGAAAGGAAACCCAGAGGCGGCTATGGAAAGGGGCTGTTCCCTCCCCTCACACCTGAGGAGAGGAAGGAGTTGGAAGAGTCAAGATGAAGAGGCGTATCAAGCCTCCTCCAATTCGCAGGCCAGGGGGTCACTATGAAAGTGATGAAGAAAAGGCCCCCATGGCTCCCTCCAAAGAAGAGTTGCTACAGTTGATTAATCAGCTCGGTCGTGACTATGCCAAGTTGGAGAAGAGGTTCGCTGAAGAGCGACTTGAGCGTTTGAACCTTCAAGATGACATTGATATGTTGCGTAGATCAACAGTCGTGAAGCTCAAATGCTTTGCTAAAGCCGTAGGGAATGAAAACCTCTACAATGCACCTTAGGCACCCTGGCTTTAGAATAGGATGGCACATTAGTTTTAATTCCTTCATTTATTTCATTCCTTTATTTGTTTATTCTGTAATGTGCCTATGCTATGATAAATAAAATAAAATATTTAGTGTATTAGGGTTGTGTTTCTTGTTTCCACTTGTTTTTGAATAAAAAGGTACAAGTGCGGGGGAGTCCCTTGCCAGAGGATTGATGGAAAATAGAACGATGCAACGCGAAACAGAACAGAATAGAATGAAACAGAACAGCATGCAAAAGAGCTAGACCAGAGGGGTTGCCCCCAGGTCGCCCAACCCCTCCAGGTCGGCCGACCTGGCCTAGGTCCCTCCTGGCCTCCGTTTTTCCCTGCACGCTGGTTTGATCCTCCTATACCCTGTTTCAGTTGAATCTCTGGAGAATAAGATCCTGGAATTCAGAACTTAAATAAAATTTACCCTTCATATCTCCCCATCACATGGAAAATGTTATTAACTTACATATATTTTATTCCCTATACCTTTTGGCTTGTGGATATCTTCATTTAGGAACTCATGTCATCTAAGTTATTGCATTTTGAGATATGGCTTTAATATGAAGGATGCTCTTACTTATTCAAGTACTTGGAATTTATGAAAAGTTTTAAAACTTTTAACCTTGCTATGTTCCTCATGGGTTTGAGAGACAACCAATTACAATTATAATCAAGCATTTCCTTTGAGCTTTAAGTTGTTCCAAGTCTTGTGACCCTTATTAGAGATACTTCATGTTTTTAAAGTCAAAATCACGTACACTCCACCATAAAAAGCTAAACCCTTACACTGAGGGTAAAGCAAAACATGCCTCCGTTTCATATTCATGAATAAATACTCCTAAAATGGCCTTCTTCCCAAAATCAAGATGAGAAGAAGATATGGGCTATATGCATAGAAAGAAGAGAAAGAGACTCATGCTAAAAAAGGCATTGAGTGGGAATAAAAAGAGAAGAAGAGAAAGAAAAGTGCAATAGCTCATATCCAAAAAGAAAAGAAAAAGGGAAGGAAGCCAAGACAAAGGAGTACCATTACATTTTCACTCCATATCATACACTTGCACATCTTGACTTGATTACATGAATTGTCTCTGGTTTGGATCCAACTCTTGGAATGACAACATAAGTGAAATAAGGTATGTATCTTGAGAGCTCCACATACAAAGTTTCATTTTGGAGAGTATGACTGTTGTCCAACCACCATGAATATCCAGAGAGAAACTATTTGAGGAGCAAGGCATTGGTTTTCTTTGCAAAATTCTGAAAACCCTAGTACTTGGAAGCAAGGTGTATCATTTCATAAAAGAGGCTGTTCCTTTCTGCAATAACTCAAGAAGACATGTTAGCCATTCAATATAATTCCACTAAGCCTAAATATTTGGGAATAACCTATATGTTTGTTTATAATTATTTCTGTGAAGAATCTTAGTCTTTACTCGAGGACGAGTAAAGGCTAAGTGTGGGGGAGCTTGTTGGCGGCTCTTAATGATAAAATCTTATCGCCAACATAGATATAAAAGAATGATAAAACAAATAGACATAGGGTTATTTACTAATGGATTCCATGAGTTTTGGTGCATATGTGCTTGCAAGGATAAAGTGTCAAAAGAAGGACCAAAGTGGACCCAGGGCCAGGTCGCTCGACCCCACCAGGTCGGCCGACCAGGGCCCAGGCCCAACTGAGTCCAGTCTTTCCCATGCAGGAGAAGCACACCTGGAGATCATCATAACCATTGAATCAACGTCGGTTTGCATCAAAGGCATGAGATGAATGTTGACGGTCCTTATAATAGAAAATCCGGCCGTCAATAGGCTCAGAAAACCAATAAAGATCAAGCATAACTTAGACATTAGTATTCCAATAATATTGTACCATGCATATCTAGAATATATTTGAGTACAGGGACTACGGTGGAAAAGATGGACGAAACTGGGCACAGACCCAGGTCAGCCGACCTGGCTAGGTCGGGTGACCGGGCCTGAACCCCAATTGAGCCCATTTTCCATACAGGTCAAGAAGCACACAAAGGAAGGATCATGGACAATGAATCATGGTCAGTTCGAGTCAAGGGTGAGGATGAGCCATGTGTCACTCCCACGGATTGAAGGGCCCACACCTCAACTCATTTGCACCTAAACGGAGTATACCCACCTGGAACCGTCATAAGGACCCACATGGCAGTCTACCAGAGAAGAGTGGGGCCGAAAGGCGGCGAAACCAGGTCGGCCGACCTGGCTAGGTCGGCCGACTTGGCCCTGCGGCCGTTTCGCTTCCCCCTTGACCCGTACCTGTAAACCGCCATCAGAGTCCATCTGAGCCATGCAACGCTGAAGATGGTGCATCCTAGGGTCGGCCGACCTTGGCACATCGGCTGACCTAGGCCCACCTCCAAACGGCCACAACCGCCTCTGGTCCGCCTATGCTATAAATACCTGCAAAGGGCGCCGTACTCAACACACACCAGAAGAAAGAGCTCTCCTTTGCTACAAGCTTAGTCTTAGTCTTAGTAGTGATAGTCATAGTATTAGATCTTCTGAAGGGCTTCCGAAGGAGTCTTGGTAAGTTCTAGAGTTCAGTTCTTGTATTCTCTTACTTACTTGTAAGTACTCTGAGCTTAATGGAAATACCTTCATACTTATGTTGTGTGCCTCAGTTATACCCTATCCACTTAGTATATACTACTTATGTCTTGCACCTTATTCAAGTGAATGTATGCTATGACATTGGCTCAATGTGCCTCTTGGTTGCTCTATTTATTAACATGATAGATAGAGTTGTATTACATATTGCAAGCATGGTATTTGGGATATGGAATACTGTTGAGGGTACCGCTGCCCCACGGATTAGAAGAGGTAGGCGGCAGATGAAGACAGCCCTGTCCGTCCTTTGTAATCCTCCACGTTCGGGAGTGGGTATTAGGCCTTTATGATAAGACATCCTACTGTCGTCCCTTGATGAGGGAACCACTGGATACCTTGATATGTCCTCTTGCATATGATTATTAAACGAGCTTGTATAGGGTATTGTAGTATATCCAAGTCCCATATGTATGATGCTAATGAACCCTTAGTAATCTTTACTAATGTACTATTACTAACTAAGACTACCTTAATGATGAGCAATGAACTTCTGTGCGGATGACACCTCTCTTTTAACTAAACGCTTTCCCTGCGGATAAACAAATAATGATACTCTGGAATACTCCCGGGTTAAATGCTACAACGTACTTCTGTGCGCTTGCAGAATATATGTAACGTCTAGATTTACGATGAAGTATCTCTAGTACCATCACTACTCTAAGTGGTGATGCTAAGAAATACCAACAAGCATTTCTGGCACCGTTGCCGGGCAAAGCAATGGTTAAAGAGATTTGATCATCCATGCATTTGATGCAACATAATTAATTGCCAGTAATCTAGCAGGTTTACACTTTTGCTCTGTTTCTCTGTGTTGTGAAACAGGGTAGTGTATGACTGGTTTCCAATTACCATCCAACTACGTTGAGAACCCGAATACCATAGGAAGGAGGGTACGTTGCTTTATTCGTAAAGTATTCTAATATCTGATCAAGGTTAGGATAGCTGATATTATCTTAGGTGTGGTGCTTAGTTGTATATCTGCCCTTGTTTGCCTCGTAGCCCCACGGATTAGTAGAGGTAGGCGGCAGGTGGTGAAAGCACTGTCCGTCCTTTGTAATCGTCCACGTTCGGGTACGGCGTAGAGCTGTTTGCTGGCAATTTCCTAGAGGTCTAGTATACCCTGGTGCCCAAAGCAAGCATAGGAGAACTCCTTTCGCTATATTCACAGCCTTAGTGCTAAGTTATCCTCTCTACCCAGCCTTTATATAAACTCGATTGATCCGGTCAGCTTTAGTGATTACACAATGCCTTTACGTTCCCTGTTGATTCGATACCTAGTTTACTCGCAGGTGAAAGCTACTTCGACAGCCATGCGCTTGCGGACTTTCTGTTTGCCACCACTGGTGTCAACATCTTCATGCCTACCGAGTTGTTTCTCAACAATTTGAGCATCAGCTGAGTTGTTTCCTCGTCATCTTGCGCCTTTGTTGAAAACCTTCAGAAGTGAACATGATGTGCTCCCTGCCGACTTCTTTTAGAATCAGCCCCCTGGCTTTGATTTTTAAATCAAAGATGATGCAAAAAACTTCCCCATTTAATATAATGGTGTCCAGCTTTTAAAAAAAGATGGACCCATTATGGGTCAGCCCCCGAGCCTAGAAATGTTTTCAAGAATTAAAAAAATTTCAGGGTCTTTAATGAAAAAACTTTCCAATAGAAATATACTATTTCCTCCCAGCCCCAAAGCTAAAAGCCAATGATAGTAAGCTTAAAGACTTTACAAGAAATAAGTATATTCTTTGATTTAGAAAAAACTCATCCCATTAAGCATCAGCCCCCGAGCATGGCAATGCCTCGGTAAAAGACTTAGCCCTTAGGAAAAAACCGCACAGATATGCATCTGGTTAAAAACCGTGAATACATAATTGTTGGCGTATTGGTGAAAACGGCTTTCTCGTAATACGCTTAGGGTTACTGCTTCGTTAATAAAAACAAAGGTGAACCGCTTCGCATTCACATCTGTTCAAGCCGCCACTCCCAAATCTGAAATCCTCCATACTCGCGCGCCCCTCAAGTCCAGTCAAGCCCTGTCTGGCAATCCGCACCAACGCAAGCAAGCCTCGACTGGCAATATGGGTAAGAAAGCAGCACCAAGCAAGAACGAGCCCAAGATTCCCTTTACAGGAATGCCGGTGTACAAGACCACGCCAGCACCTGCATTGGTTTGGAAGAAATCCAAAGCGACCAATGAAATGGTGTAGCAGCTAGTCAATCAAGGCTACCCTTCTGGATAAGTCCATCTCTTGCTAGCAGTCAGACACCGGCAAGTCTTGGCCTTTTGATGAAGTCCATGAAGTAGTTGTTTTCACTTCCTTTTATGAACACGGATTTGCTACTCCCATTCATGATTTCCTCCATGGCTTGCTTGATTTCTACGGATTAGAGCTCATCCATCTCAATCCCAACTCTATTCTTCAAATTTCTATGTTCATCTACCTTTGTGAGGCCTTCCTTGGCATCAATCCCCACTTCAACCTTTTCCGCCTCCTTTATCGAGTTAAACCTAACTCAGACAAAGTAGTCGGCAGGGCGGGATTTCAACTGTGCCAAGGAATGAAGAAGTTGCACTTTGATTTCAAGTTAAATGACTCCATTAAGGATTGGGCAGATAAGTGGTTCTATGTTGAGAATCAGCCCCCGAGATTGAAGAAACACTCAGGCCACCTGCCCCACCCCCAAGCCAATTGGAACCAGGCTGTAAGCGAGGATGAAGCTGATGGTATTGCCAGCCTTCTGAATAGCATTGCCGAGTTGAAGAAAAGAGGCCTGACAGGGATAGGAATCGCTAGTTCCTTCATTCACCGTCATGTGCAGCCCTGCCAGAAGAGGGCCCACGGTGGCTATGAATACACTGTTCTGAATGACCCAACCCAGACGAGTGCGGAAGACTTGTCCGTGGATGAAGTAGCACTTAGCATAAGTGCACTTTTTATGGATGCCAATGATCTGCCTGTCCGAGTACCTGAGTACTCGGCAGAACGTCCTCCAGCTGCTGTAAGTAGTTTCCATACGCCGTGGAGACGCAAACCAGACTGCCCGAGCCACCCCTCTCTTCGCCGCCCAAGCAAACTGCTGGTGGCTCTGGAAAAAGAAATGGCCATGCGGAGCCGGATGATGAAGAAGAGGTGCTTATTGAAGATGCTTCAACAGATGAGGAGGTGACACCGCATCATCTTGGTGACCTTGGGCAAGGTGGATCCAACCTGAAAAGGCCCATCATCGGAGACATCCCGAGCCCCCAATTCACCAAGAAAAGGTGGACAGTAAAGAAAAGAACCAAGTCACAGGTTGAAAAATCTGTCAACTCCAATCTGCCTGAAGCATAGGAGGTCGGCGAAGAGGCCAAGAAGGACGCGGAGATACCTACGGGTATCCCTCTCCACGCATCCCCTCAGAAGGTACATCTATCTTGCTTGTTTATAGTACTCAAAATCTTGAATCTTGAACTGATCCGTGTTCTTTTCGTGCAGCAAACACAAGAAAAGATGCCGTCACCAAAAGAAAAAACCTCTGATCTTCGAGAAATTCCAACTGGAGAGATCTCATTTGAAGTGGATGAGCCCAAGTTTGACATGGATTTTGCCAGGTAAATATTCTGTTTGTTAATCATAGCCTTCTTTTTTCTGCTATATCCAACTTATTCAATTCTGTCCGTTGTCTTATGCAACCGGCCGCCTACTCCACAGCCCACTCAGTCGCCAGAAATCCCTGAGCGTAACCCGCCAGGAGATACTCAAACCAAGGAGGCGGAGGTAGAGCAGGAGCCGAGCCCCCGGATAACATCGCAACCCCAAGGAGCAAGGACAGAGGCCTCATCATCTTCCAAAGTTCTAGAGCAAACCGCTCCGGGTACTTCTGCACAAGGTGCATGGCCAAAGGCTACAGAAAGTACCTGGATGGCTGGTCTCCGTGCTGAGGAACTTGACGCAGCCGTAGGTCTTGTCAAGGCCGCCGCCGTCGAAGAAATTGTCTGAGAGAAACAACCCCGAGCACCCTCACCCGAACCGTTCCAGATCTACATGGGGACACCGGGTGCAGGAGCGGATGACGATGTGGCCTTCCTGTTCAACTCACAGGTTGACCAGGAGGACCTTGAAAAAGCCGCAGAGCTACAAAGCCAATTTACCAAGCTTACAGAGGCCAGTATAAAGTAAATTAATACTGTAAGTATACTTAGCTCCATTGGATGTTTTGTTGATTGCTCTTCCAACTTGTTTTCTTTTGAAAACGGAGTATCCTTCATCGCCCGCACCAGAAGTCGGAGATGCTCCGTAGGGCTAGTGCATGCTTCACGTGAGCGGAGAAGGCAGCAAATGACTTTGCCCAGGGTCGATCTTCTTGGGAAGAAGAACGCGCCAAGTTGTTGCTGGATCTGGACGTAGCATATCAGATGATGAATTCATACCAGAACCAGCGCGACGATGTCCTTGAGAAGATAAAGTCACTTAAACAAAAGCTTGCAGGTAAGCCGCCGACTTCTTCTCGCAGCGTTAGCACAAATCACATAATGTGTCAATAATATGATTGTATATGTATAGAAAGAAAAGAGGATCGAGGTGCTTGGGGCTCAAGCATACGATATGAAGAATCTCTTCTATCGGGAACAAGAACACGCGAACCAAGCCGAACAGTGGGAACAGAATTGCATGGTGGAGCTCGCTGAGGAAAAGCAAAAATGGAAGGACGCTGATGCCCAGCTTGTCCGCGACATGGCCAAGATCCGTAGCCAAGAGGACGAGCTCAACAACCTTCGTGCAGAAAACAACAGGCTGCATGCAGAACTCGGATCCCTCAAGGAGGCCGCTATCCCACCGATCGACACATATGCCAGAGTACCTACAAGTGGTCCTACTCCTCCACTGGTTGATCGTCTCCGGGCTACTCCTGGGCAGGTTAGAGCCTACTGTCAACGTATAGCCTAGTCTTGCACTAAGCAAGTACTCGGCATAGTCCGATCCTGGTGGCCTGCCCAGCAATTAGGCATCACCCAGGGTAAGGTCAACCCGACTTGTACTAGAGATATGTTCAACACTTATATGGAGGAGGAAAAGGACAAGGCGGAGAAAATAGTTTCCCGCCTTAAGTTCTAGGTTCTATTGTTGTCTAAAAGAAACCATTGTAATGAACTTTAAGTTAGATGTAAATACTGATGTCATGTCAACAAAAGTACTTGTTATCTATATTTTGGAGTGCTTGATCTCTCTATGTTAAAATAGAAAGTAGATGGCATTGGTTTGTGAAGATAGCCTATTTTGAATTGTGTTTAAACAACTCAGCATGATTCAAAAACTCTTTGGTATGTGTTACTTGACGAGCAAGTGTAGCATAGGACGCGTATCCGAATTCCAAGCTTGATGACAATGGAATGTAGACACTTTATTATCGTTTGGCATAAAGATGGTATCAGTACATTGAAAGGACTGACTGTTATTGACTCTTAATAACTCCTAAAAAACTTCAAGGATAAAAATGCCTCAAGTCCTCGATATTCCAAGCATTGGGCACCTCTGTTCTATCTTCCCGTTGCAGTTGATAAGTACCCGGGCCGATAACCCTTGATACTATGAACGGGCCTTCCCAAGGCGAAGATAGCTTGTGATGATCTTTTGTACTTTGAATTCTTCGGAGGACCAAATCACCGATGTTGAACGACCTGGACTGGACGTTTTGGTCGTGATACCTCCTAAGATCTTGCTGGTACCTGGTTGTTCTGATCAACGCGGCTAGCCTTGCTTCTACTAGATGTCCACATCTTCTGCTCTGCTCTACTCTGCTGTCTCTTTCGAGTAGTTCTGAATTCTATGAGCATTGTACTCGATATCCATCGGGAGTACTGCCTCAGAGCCGTAGACTAGGAAAAAAGGTGATTGCCCCGTCGCGCGGCTAGGCTGGGTTCTTAGCCCCCAGACCATGGCTGGCAACTCTTGCACCCACTTGCCGCCGTACTTTTTGAGTGGTTCGTAGAGCCGTGGCTTGAGTACTTGTAGTATGAGGCTGTTAGCTCTCTCAACTTGTCCATTGGCACGCGGGTGCGCCACCGATGCGTAGCGGACTTCAATTCCCAGACTGTCGCAAAAGTCAAAGAACTCGTCCCCTGTAAATTGGGAACCAAGATCAGTGATAATACGATTCAGGACGTCGAAGCGGTGGGCGATGTCTTGGATGAACTCGGCCACCTTTGGAGCTGTGGCTTTGACTAGCGGCTTGACTTCAATCCACTTCATGAACTTGTCGACTGCCATGTAGAGATATTCAAATCCCCCCGGTGCCTTCTTGAGTGGCCCGACCATATCCAGCCCCCAGCATGCGAAGGGTCAGGAGGGTGGTATGGTGTTAAGGATCATTACCGGAATGTGAGCTTGCCGGGCAAAGAATTGGCAGCCCTGGCAAGTTTTCTCGACTTCTTCTGCATCGGCCACTGCAGATGGCCAATAGTACCCGGATCGAAAGGCCTTGCCGATGATGGTGCGATGGGCGGCATGGTTGCCGCGGACTCCAGGATGGATCTCTTCAAGGATCTCCCATCCGAGTTCTGGAGGGACACACTTCATCAAGACGCCCGATGATGCTCCATGTCGGAATAGGGTGGAGCCGACTACTATGTAGTTCTTGATTCGTCTGATGACTTGCTCTGCTTCCACCTTATCTTCGGGGTTTTTCTGATGTGGATGTACTCGATGAAGGGCTTTGTCCACTCAGGTGTAATCACCATGACTTGCTGACGAGGGGGTGTTGTAGTCGACTGTACTTGCTCCTTCTTGATGGATAGTTGTAACAGCTATTAGACAAAAATGCCGCCCGGTACTTGAACTCGGTGAGAACCAATCTTGGAAAGTGCATCGGCAGCCATGTTGTTGTCCCTAAGGACGTGATGAAATTCGAGCCCATGGAAGTGCTTCTTGAGTTTACGGACCTCCATGCAGTATGCGTCCATGTTCTCCTTGGTGCAATCCCAATATTTGTTGACCTGATTGATGACCACCGAGGAGTCGCCGTAGACCACCATATGCTTGATGCCATGTGAAGCAGCCAGGCGAAGCCCATGCAGTAGAGCTTCGTACTCGGCTTCGTTGTTGGTGGCTTTCCAGAGGATCTGGAGCATGTACTTGAGCTGATCTCCTTTTGGAGTTATGAAGTGAACACCTGCGCCAGCTCCTTCAAGTTTCATCGACCCGTCGAAGTACATAATCCAGTGTTCTGGGGGTCCTTTGGGTGTTGCTTGCTGTATTTCTGTCCATTCAGCGACAAAATCAACTAAAGCCTGAGACTTGATTGCGGCGCGTGGGACGAAGTTGATGGTATGAGAACCCAGCTCGACCGCCCATTTGAAAATTCGCCCGGTCACGTCCCGGTTATGGAGAATGTCGCCGATTGGGAAGGAGGTGACGACAACAACTCGGTGAGCATCGAAGTAGTGGTGTAGCTTGCGAGATGTGATCAAGACAGCATATAACAGCTTCTCGACCTGGGGGTAACATACTTTTGATTCTGTGAGTACCTCGCTGATGAAGTAGGCTGGCCGCTGTACTTTAAATATATGGCCGGGTTCCTCCCGCTCAACTACAATCGCGGTGCTCACCACATGGGTTGTGGCCACAATGTAGACGAGCAGTGGTTCCTGATCAGCTAGTGCAGTAAGTACTGGTGGTGTCTGGAGGAATTTCTTAAGGTCTTCAAACGCTGCGTCAGCTTCTTCAGTCCATATGAATTTGCCTTGCTTTTTGAGGAGTTTGCAGAAAGGTAGTCCTCTGTCACCAATTCTTGAGATGAATCTGTTGAGAGCCGCCATGCACCCAGTCAGCTTCTAGACATCCTTGAGGGACTTGGGAGGCTTCATGGATGTGATGGCAGTGATGTTCTCAGTGTAAGCTTCGATTCCACGGTGGCTGACTATGAAGCCCAACAATTTTCCTACGGGCACACCAAACACACACTTGGTTGGATTGAGCTTCCATTTGAACTCCCTGAGGTGTGCAAAGGTCTCGGACAAGTTGGCGATGAGGCTGTCCAGGTTTTTGTCTTGACTACGACGTCGTCAACGTAGGCTTCAACATTGCGGCCAATCTGAGCCTTTAAACAACTCTGAATTGTGCGCTGATATGTTGCCCCTGTGTTCTTGAGTCTGAAGGACATTGTTGTGCAGGAGTAGGCCCCAAACGGAATGATGAACGCCGTCTTGATCTGGTCGTCTTCATGCAGGCCTATTTAATGATAGCCCGAGTAGTAGTCGAGGAAAGAGAGTAGAGAGCAGCCGGCTGTGGAGTCCACCACTTGATCGATGCAAGGTAGCCTGAAAGGATCCTTTGGGCAATTCTTGTTTAAATTGGTGTAGTCGACACACATCCTCCATTCATTGTTGTTCTTCTTCCGAACCAAGACAGGATTAGCGAGCCAGTCAGGGTGGAACACCTCCTTGATGAACCCGGCTGCTAATAGTTTTGCCAGCTCCGATCGGATGGCTTCTTTCTTGTCCTGGGCGAAGCTTCGTAGACATTGTTTCTTGGGTTTGGCGGCTGGATCAACATTGATTTTGTGCTCAGTCAGCTCTCTTGGGACTCCCGGCATGTCCGATGGCTTCCATGCAAAGATGTCACGGTTGTCCCGTAAGAAGCTGGTGAACGCGCTTTCCTATTTGGTAGGCAGGTTAGCACCGTCTTTGAGGGGTCCCCCATCCCTAGGTCGATCGTCTTGATTGGTACTTCTTGGGAGGGCTTCATGGTTGACGTGGCTGGCTTTTTCGTTGGGATGTCCAACTCAGCCTCGCCGAGTTATTTTGCCATTGCTGCAACAATGGCTGCCTGGCTCGGTTGCTGCATACTTGCGGCAATCGTCACTGCCTCAGTGTCGCAATCGTAGGAGGTCTTTAGGTTGCCCTTTAGAGATAGAATCCCTTTAGGGCCTGGCATCTTCAGGACGAGGTATATGTAGTGTGGGATCGCCATGAATTTTGCCAGGGCAGGTCTTCCCAGGATTGCGTGGTACAATGATTCGAAGTCGGCGACCTCGAATGTAATGTACTCTGTCCTGAAATTAGCCTCGGTACCAAATGTAATTGGAAGTGATACCTAGCCGAGCGGTACGGCGGCGTTACCTGGAACGATGCCGTAGAAGGGTGAATCAGTGGGCTTGAGCAAATTGGTGATGTCCAAGGCCATCTTCTTTAGCGTCTTGGCGAATAGGATGTTGAGTCCACTTCCGCCGTCGATCAGCGTCCTCGTGAGTCATGCGCCTGCTACTACCGGGTCCAGTACGAGAGGGTACCTCCCCAGGTTCTTGATGTTGGTCCATTGGTCATCACGAGAGAAACTAATCGGGACCTCCGACCACTTTAGGAAGATGGGGATAGTCCGCTCGATGCATCCAATCTCACGATGGATTAGCTTTTGCTTGTGTTTTGAGTCCGTCAGGGCTATTCCTCCAAAGATGAGATTAACCATCTTGTCGGCTTGTTGGTAGCCGGTGTCGTTGTCGCCCTTGTCCGTCCCGATGTTGTCTGGCCCGTCGGGTTTGGGAGCGCTTTTGGAGCTGAAAGCCCTTTTAAGCCCATAGCATTGCCTGCTGGAGTGTTTGTCCTTTGGGTGGAAAGGACACTCCTTGTCAAGTAGCTTTTCGAATTTCTTGCAGGTGGGGACCTTCTCGGCAACGTTGACTGAATCCTCGGGCTTGCGTTTCTTGTCATTGAAGTCGCATTTGCTGCTGCCAACTTGCTTGCCCTTGTTCTTGTCGTTGTTATTGTTGCGGTCGCCCCCGACTTGTTTCGGTTGAATCGTTCAGGCTGCATGTCTTCGGCGTCGGCCCATCGGCTGACAACGTCGCGGATGGCTTCCACTGTATTGGGCCTATTTCTTCCGAAGTCTACGTGGAGCGTAGGGTCGGTGAGACCGTTGTGGAAGCAGTCGATGACATCTTGGTTGGTGATCCCTGCGCATGTTGCGCGCTTCTACCAGAATCGGCAGGTGTAGCTTCAAAGGTACTCATTCTGACCCTGTTTGCACTGGGCGAGGTCAAAACGAGTACCCGGCTTCTGCCATGAGCCCTGGAAGTTGTTGATGAAAGCATTGCAGAGTTCTTCCCAGGAGTTAATGGAGCCTAGCTCTAATCCTTCTAGCCAAGTCAGAGGAGCTTGGTCGAGGACCACGGGGAAGTAAGTGTGTTGACGGTCCTTATAACGAAAATCCGACCGTCAATAGGCTCAGAAAACCAATAAAGATGAGGCATAACTTAGGCATTTGTATTCAAATAATGTTGTACCATGCATATCCAGAATATATTTGAGTATAGGGACTATAGTGCAAAAGATGGACGAAATTGGGCACAGGCCCAGGTCGGCTGACCTGGCTAGGTCGGGCAACCTGGCCTAGACCCTAATCGAGCCCATCCTCCACACAGGTCAAGAAGCACACTAGAAAATGATCATGGACGCTGAATCATGGTCAGTTCAAGTCAAGGGTGAGGGATGAGCCACGTGTCACTCCCATGGATTGAAGGGCCCACACCTCAACTCTATTGCACCCAAACGGAGTATACCCACCTGAAACCGTCATAAGGACCCACATGGCAGTCTACCAGAGAAGAGTGGGGCCGAAAGGCAGCGGTACCAGGTCGGCCAACCTGGCTAGGTCGGCCGACCTGGCCCTGCGGCCGTTTCGCTCCCCCCTTGACCAGTACCTGTAAACCGCCATCCGGAGTCCATCTACACAGTGCATTGCTCAAGGCGGTTCATCGGAGGGTCGGCCGACCAAGGCACTTCAGCCAACCTGGGTCCACCTCCAAACTGCCACAACCGCCTCTGGCCGGCTCCAACCGCCTATGTGATGCTATAAATACCTGCAAGGGGCGCCGTACTCAACACACACACCAGAAGAAGAGCTCTCCTTTGCTACAAGCTTAGTCTTAGTCTTAGTAGTGATAGTCATAGTAGTAGATCTTCTGAAGGGCTTGCGGAGGAGTCTTGGTAAGTTCTAGAGTTCAGTTCTTGTATTCTCTTACTTACTTGTAATACTCTGATTTTAACGGAAATACCTTCATACTTATGTTGTATGCCTCAATTACACTTTATCCACTTAGTATATACTACTTATGTCTTGCACCTTATTCAAGTGAATGTATGCTATGACATTGGCTCATTGTGCCTTTTGGTTGCTCTATTTATTAACGTGATAGATAGAGTTGTATTTTATATTGCAAACATGGTGTTTGGAATACGGAATACTGTTGTGGGTATCGCTGCCCCACGGATTAGTAGAGGTAGGCGGCAGGTGGTGACAGCCCTGTCCGTTCTTTGTAATCCTCCACGTTCAGGAGTGGATATTAGGCCTTTATGATAAGACGTCCAACTGTCGTCCCATGATGAGGGAACCACTGGATACCTCGATATGTCCTCTTGCATATAGCCAGTGAATGAGCTTGTATAGGGTATTGTCGTATATCCAAGTCCCATATGTATGACGCTAATGAACCCCTTTGTAATCTTTACTAATGTTCTATGACTAACTAAGACTACCATAATGATGAGCAATGAACTTATGTGTGTCACACTACCCATTCACTTTCATATCCTTTATCCCTGCCTAGATTATGGTACATTAATGTTGTTGTAAGTAAATGCATCGGATGACATCTCTCTTTGACTAAACGCTTTCCCTGTGGATAAACAAATAAAGATACTCAGGAATGCTCCCGGATGAAATGCTACAACGTACTTCTATGCGCATGCAGAATATCTGTAACGTTTAGATTTACGATAAGGTATCTCTAGTGACATTACTAATCTAGTGGTGATGCTAAGAAATACCAACAAGCATTTATGGCGCCGTTGCCGAGGAAAGCAATGGTTAAAGAGTCTTGATCATCCATGTATTTAATGCAGCATGATTAATTGCCAATAATCTAGCAGGTTTACCCTCTGTGACGTGAAATAGGGTAGTGTATGACTGGTTTTCAACTACCATCCAACTACGTCGAGAACCCGAATACCATAGGAAGGAGGGTACGTTCTCGTGTCATAATCCCTCAGGTGTTCTTGTTAGAGAACCAGCCAGTCATCGGAGAATCCTCCAACCAAGGAGAACAACCCGTTCCATAGCACCCTGTTGATGGTCCTTATAACAAAAAATCCGACCGTCAATAGGCTCAGAAAACCAATAAGGATCACGGCATAGCTTAGACATAAGTATTCAAATAATGTTATACCATGCATATTTAGAATATATTTGAGTACAGAGACTACGGTGCAAAAGATAGACGAAATTGGGCACAGGCCCAGGTCGGCCGACCCGGCTAGGTCGGGCAACCTGGCCTGGACCTCAATCGAGCCCATTCTCCACATAGGTCAAGAAGCACACTACGGAATGATCATGAACACTGATTCATGGTCGGTTGAAGTTAATGGTGAAAGATGAGCCACGTGTCTATCCCATGGATTGAAGGGCCCACAACCAAAGCTAAGTGTACCCAAACCGACTGAACCCACCTGGAACCGACCTCAGGACCCACATGTAAGCCTCCCAGAGGAAGATGGGCCCTAGAGGCGGTTGTGGAGAGTCGGCCGACCCCCCTAGGTCGGCCGACCTTCCCGTGCGCCCGACTCGGCCCTAATTTGACCTGCAACTGTAAACCGCCTTGGAGATTACATCTGAGCCGAGCAATGCTGAAGACAGTGGATCCAAGGGGTGACCGACCTGGGGACTTTGGCCGACCTGGGCCCACCTCCAAACGGCCTCAACCGCCTCTGGCCGGCTCCAACTGCCTATGTGATGTTATAAATACCTGCAAGGGGCCCCATACTCAAACACACACCAGAAGAAGAGCTCTCCTTTGCTACAAGCTTAGTCTTAGTCTTAGTAGTGATAATCATAATCATAGTATTAGATCTTCTGAAGACTTCCGGAGGACTCTCGGTAAGTTCTAAAGTTCAGTTCTTGTATTCTCTTTCTTACTTGTAATACTCTGAGCTTAATGGAAATACCTTCATACTTATGTTGTATGCCTCAGTTATACCTTATCCACTTAGTATATACTACTTATGTCTTCCGCCTTGTTCGAGTGAAGATATGCTAGACATTGGCTCAATGTGCCTTATGATTGCTCTATTTATTAACATGATAGATAGAGTTGTATTTCATATTGCAAGCATGGTGTTTGGAATACGGAATACTGTTGAGAGTACCGCTGCCCCACGGATTAGTAGAGGTAGGCGGCAGGTGGTGACAACCCTGTCCGTCCTTTGTAATCCTCCACGTTCGAGAGTGGGTATTAGGCCTTTATGATAAGACGTCCTACTGTCATCCCTTGATGAGGGAACCACTGGATACCTCGATATGTCCTCTTGCATATAATCATTGAATGAGCTTGTATAGGGTACTGTAGTATATCCAAGTCCCATATGTATAACGCTAACGAATCCTTTGTAATCTTTACTAATGTACTATGACTAATTAAGACTACCTTAATGATGAGCAATGAACTTCTGTGTGTCACATTACCCATTCACTTCTATATCATTTACCCCTGCTTAGATTATGGTATATTAATGTTGTTGTAAGTAAATGCATTGGATGACACCTCTCTTTAACTAAACGATTTCCCTACGGATAAATAAATAACGGTACTCTGGAATACTCCCTGGTGAAATGCTACAACGTACTTCTGTGCGTTTGTAGAATATCTGTAACTTCTAGATTTACGATGAAGTATCTCTAGTACCATCACTACTCTAAGTGGTGATGCTAAGAGATACCAACAATCATTTCTGGCACCGTTGCCGGGGAAAGCAATGGTTAAAGAATTTTGATCATCCATGTATTTAATGCAACATGATTAATTGCCAGTAATCTTGCAGGTTTACCCTTTTGCTCTGTTTCTCTGTGATGTGAAATAGGGTAGTGTATGACTGGTTTCTAATTACCATCCAACTACGTCGAGAACCCGAATACCATAGGAAGGAGGGTATGTTCTCATGTCGTAATCCTCAGGTGTTCTTGTCAGAGACCGAACCAGTCATCGGAGAATCCTGCAACAAAGGAGAACAACCCGTTCCCGTAGCACCCCAACCGGAAGAAGCCATGGCCGATAGGACGATTCGCGACTACTCCGCCCCGTCCGCTGCCCAGATCCCTATGGGTCCGGAGGTGGAAATGGGGGATCATGCTTTTGAGCTCAAGGCCCCGTTGATCAACATGGTGCAGGCCAGTCCCTTCTGTGGGAAGGCCAATGAAGACGCTAGTGCTCACCTGCAGCATTTCCTGGAGGTGTGCAGCACTATCACCATCTGAGGAGTCGAACAAGAGGCCATCAGGCTTCACTTGTTCCCGTTCTCGCTGTTGGGAAGAGCCAAACAATGGTTCTACTCCAACCAGGTGGCGGTGAACACGTGGACCGAATGCTCCAATGCATTCTTGGCTAAATTCTTCCCCATTGGGAAAACCAATGCCCTTCGGGGGAGAATCTCTAGCTTCCAGCAAGAGTTCGGGGAGACTGTCCCGGAGGCGTGGGATCGCTTCCAGGACTACATTCTTGCATGCCCCCACCACGGTATGCAAGAATAGCTCTTGCTCCAGAACTTCTATCATGGGCTGTCTCAGACTGCCCGTGAACACATGGATGCTGCTGCTGGAGGGGCATTCCTCTCCTTGACCGTAGCCGCCGCTAAACTGCTCATTGAAAAGATGGTGTCAAACCAATCTTGGAATGATGACCGTCTTCAGGGGTGCAAACGCGTTATGCACACCGTGAAGGGGGTGGACATGCTAGCCGCCAAGATGGACCTCATCATGAAGCGCCTGGATGACCACACCAAGGATGGGGGCGCCGACACTGAAGGGCCACTGGACTCACACATGACCTGTGAAGTCTATGGAGAAACCAGCCACTCGGGGAACAACTGCCCCGAGACTCAAGAGAAGGTACAGTTCATAAACAGCAACAACGAGTACCGGCCTCAAGGGAACTGGAACCAGCAACGCCCATTTTACCAGGGAGGTAACAACAATAACTCTTTCTCTAACCAACCTTCCCTTAAAGATCTTGTCCTTGGTCAGGCCAAGATTAATGAATCTATCTCTAAGAGGCTTGCTACTAACGATAAGGCTCTGGAGGGCATAAATTCTAAGATAGAAAGTTTGTCCTCCACCTTCTAGAGTCAGCTGAGCTTTAACAAAATGCTAGAAACCGAGCTAGCTCAGCTTGCCGCTGCTGTTCCTTCCGGTGATAAGGGGAGAATTCCCGGGCAACCAGATTCCTCCTTTGAAAATGTTAAGGCTGTTTCCACGAGGAGCGGTAAGGCTACTCGGGATCCAGTCCCAACTAACCATGCTGGGAAGGCAGCAGCACCGAGGAAGGAGATCCTAGAAGAAAGGGAAGAGCCTGAAGCCGAGCTGGCACCAGCTGGACAAACTGCGCCGCATGAGTTCTACGACTCCAATGTTTTGCCATTCCCGCAACGTCAAAAGAAGCCATCCGCGGACGAGCAATTCACCAGGTTCGTAGAAGTTATTCAAAAGTTAAACATACACGTGCCATTTCTGCATGCTATGCAGGTACCGACCTATGCGAAGTACTTGAAGGACATACTCAACAACAAACGTCCACTCCCAAGTACCGAGGTCGTAAAGTTGACTGAGGAGTGCAGTGCTGCCATTCTAAACAAGGTCCCGGAGAAGAAGAAGGACCCAGGATGTCCCACCATCACACGCACAATCGGGACACAGCATTTCGAGCACGCACTCTGTGATCTGTGGGTGTTGACGCAGAATTAGGTCAACACACAAAAGCGCTAGAACGCGCAGCACGTAACACGATAAACCCGCAGCTTCCCTGCGCCGACCGGTCAGACCGGTCAGGGGCACCGGTCAGACCGGTTCCTGTCGGGGAAGAAGGGGGTAAACCCTAAAAACGCCTCCCGGAAGGATCAGTCAGGGAGAACGCGATCAGGGGTGCCCTAGGCTCAGCAGGCCACCTAGGACACCTTCAAACGTCGTGGAGACGCAGGAAGAACAACAAGTAGAGGTTGGAAAAGCTAGGGTTTGGAGATGCAAAAAGGTAAAGGTAAAAGTAGTAAATTTGATAGATTCGATTGTTGTGTGTTCAATCGGCCGAATCCCCTTATATTTATAGGGATGGTAGGTCTTGTCCCGCAAGGAAACCAAGTTACAACTCGTTACAACCTCGGAATCCTAAATTAAGAGTCCTAGTCGGATTACTAAAAGGGTAACTGGTCTGACCGGTCCCCCACACTGGTCAAACCGGTCTAGGTCGGAGTCCCTCGTCTTGCACGTCTTGCTCCTCCACCGACTCTTGCGGTCCTCTTGAATCCTAAGCACCGCAACTTTCTGTCATTCCAGAGAGTATGTCATCTTTCGCTTCTTTCGAACTAGGACCAATTGTTGCGGTCTTCAATGCGCCAGCACCGCAACATCCTGTGCCAGACCAGTCAGACCGGTCAGGCTAACCGGTCTGACCAGTTGCCTTGGCCTGTGCCAATTTTGGTTGTCAACATATGCCCCCCGTTTTTTGGTAAAGCTTGCGTACCATAAAGCATATCAGCACAAAATTGTCACCTAAGGACGATGTTTTAACAGAATTCATCGGCCATTATATTTTTCTAAGGGCGATATCCAAATATCGGCCATATGCCACTTCATGCTTCTTGCCAAACACTTGGATAGTACCTTTTCAAGTACCTCCCGTTTAATGCTTTAGGTAAACGTCCTCCTTGCAGCGTCTCCACCATGTAGGAATTCCCGCCATTGATCTTGAATACTCGATATGGACCTTCCCAACTTGGAGACCACTTGCCGAACTTATTATCTTTAGTACCAAGTGGCAATATTGTCTTCCATACTAGATCACCAACCTGAAAAGTCTTCTCTTTAACCTTCTTGTTGTATGCTCTAGCAACTCGGATCTTGTCTTTCTCAATTTTCTTGAGAGCTTGTAAACGTTTATCGATCACTTCATCAATGTTGTCCATCATCAAGTCATAATATTCACCAACCGAAAGCTTACTTTGTCTAGCAAGTCTATAAGCGTCCAGATTTACCTCAACGGGCAAAACGACCTCTTGACCATAAACAAGCTCAAAAGGAGTGACTTTGGTAGCACCATGCCTAGATATGCGATGAGCCCATAAAGCTTCAGACAAGACTTCATGCCATCTTCAGGGATTTTCCTCTATCTTCTTCTTGATCAATTTAATCAAAGTCTTATTACTGGACTCGGCCTGACCATTGGCCTGAGCATAGTATGGAGATGAATTGAGCAATTTGATCTTATACATATCGGCAAAAACTCGTACTTCTTTAGACAAAAAAGATGTGCCTTGATCCATAGTTAAAGTTTGTGGAATGCCGAATCTATGAATAATATGCTTAGTAATAAACTCAATTACCTCCTTTTGGGTCATATTCTTGAAAGGAACAGCTTCGGTCCATTTAGTGAAGTAATCAGTAGCAACCAACACGAAGCGGTGACCCTTTGAAGAAGAAGGATGTATCTCTCCAATAAAATCCAATCTCCATCCTCGGAAAGGCCATAGTTTAATAATAGGATGAAGTAATGCAGCAGGTACCATCTGAATATTACCAAACTTCTGACATTCTTCACATCCTTTGTAGTAACGAAAACAATCGGCCATCATAGTAGGCCAATAGAAGGCAGCTCTTCTTAGTAACCACTTCATCTTAGGAGCCGATTGATGCGTTCCACAAATCCCTTCATAAACTTCACCCATGGCCACTCTAGCTTGATCAGCACCCAAGCATTTAAGCAACAAATCATCGGCGGTGCGACGAAGTAACTCATCGTCAACCAAAATATATTTGAAAGCCAAACGCTGAATTTTCCTGTCCGTTCCAGAACTAGGATCCTTCAGATACTTAATAATGGGTGCTCTCCAATCATCCACTTTGGCTTTCTTGTTTTGAAGATTTTCAGCAGCCGAATTTGGACCAGAAGGGGTCGGACCGGTCGGACCGGTCTCTGAATCGGTCTGACCGGTTCCTGGACCGGTCGGACTGGTCTCTGCAGCGGTCTGACCGGTCAAGTCTGGAACTGCTGCGAGTGCTAGAGCTTCACTTGTGACATTAGCAATCAACGGCCTTTTTCTATGACAGTGTCTCTTCTGGACATTATAGCCAGATGCTTGCTGTACCAAAGTACTAGCTCTCGGATTTTCACACCTTGGAACATGATATATGGTGAACTCATCAAAATATGGTATAATATCAGGCACTTGTCAAGATAAATATTTAATGAGCCTTCTAAGCATTAACACACCTTAGATACTTGCTGTACAACCAGTAATGAGTCACCAAAAGCTTCAACATGCTTTACCCCATGTCATGCAAAATCTCTAGTCCGAATAGAGCTTCATATTCGGCTTGATTATTTGTGCACTCATCTTCTAATCGGCTAAGAGCTTCAGAAATAGTTCCATTAGGAGAAACAAGAACAATTTCAATGCCACATCCGTTCTTGCAAACCTATCCATCAAAATGCAATTTCCATGGAGTAAAAGTCATGTAATCAATCTCTAGATCATGCTCATCCTTAATCTGATGTTCAACAATAAAATCAGCTACAATTTGGCCTTTCATGGATTTCAAAGGTTCACAAGCCAAATCATATTCAATAAGTGCATATGCCCACTTACCGATCCTTCCGCTCAAAATCGGTCTATGCAACATATAATTAATAATATCGGCTTGACATGCCACAATGCAAGTACTAGACAACAAATAATGCCTCAATTTTGTACAAGCATAATACAAAGACAAGCATAATTTTTCAACAGGTTTGTACCTTGTTTCTGCATCCAAAAGCCGTCGACTCAAATAGGTAATAATATGCTCCTTGCCATTTGTTTATTGAGTCACAACAGCCCCAATAACGTTATCTTCGGCCGAAATATAAAGCCTAAATGGCACCCCATTCTTAGGCGTCTTAAGCACGGGCGGCGAAGATAAGTATCTCTTAATTTCTTCAAAGGCCTCTTGCTGCTTTGCCCCCCCAAGTAAAATCAGCTTCATTCTTTAACCAAAGTATAGGAGTAAAAGCACTAACTTTCCTAGACAATTTAGAAATAAACCTCCTCAAGTAATTAACTTTGCCCAAGAATTTCTGTAAATCATGCTCGCAAGTAGGCGCTTCAAGCTTATCAATAGCTTTTATTTTCTTAGGATCTATCTCTATGCCCCTTTCATGAACCATGAAGCCTAAGAATCTTCCAGCCGATACACCAAAAGCACATTTCAATGGGTTCATCTTTAAACCAAACCGACGCATTCTTTCAAAAGCAAGACGCAAATCAGCCAAGTGGGAATTTAATCCAGCCGATTTGACAACAATATCATCAATATAGACTTCTAGGATAACACCAAGTAAGTCATGAAAAATCAAATTCATTGCTCTTTGATAAGTAGCGCCGGCATTCTTTAAACCAAAAGTCATCACAACCCATTCAAATAAACCAACAAAGCCGGGACATTTTAAGGCTGTTTTGTATACGTCTTCCTCAGCCATAAAGATTTGATTTTATCCCGTATTACCATCAAGAAAGCTAATAATCTTATGTCCAGAAGCATCATTAATAAGCATATCGGCTATAGGCATAGGATATTCATCTTTGGGAGTTGCTCTATTAAGATCTCTAAAATCAATGCACACTCTAATCTTATTAGAACCCTTCTTCTCAACAGGCACAATATTAGAGATCCATTCAGCATAGCGACACGGCCGAATAAACTTAGCTTCAAGCAAACGATTAACCTCTTCTTTTATGCGATCATAAAATAAAGGATTAAATCGTCTATTGCTCTATTTATATGGCCTAAAACCAGGTTTAATTGATAACTGATGTTCAACTAATTCACGGCTTAAACCAGGCATCTCATGATACTCCCAAGCAAAGCAATCAGAATATTCTTTCAATAACTCGATTAACTCAACTTTATAATCGGCTTTCAAATTTTTATTTACAAAAGTCGGCCTTGGTATAGAACCATCACCTATGTCTATCTTTTCTAAAGGATCAGCCGACGTAAATCCTTGTCCTAGCTTCTCTACTTCTTCAAAATCATTAATGGCTTCACATGCATCGTTCATGTTTGACCGATAATGCTCCACCCTTTCCTTTAGCCACTTCTCGCTTGCATCCATCTACTCTTCATTATCTGAATCAACCGATCTTTGAACCGGCCTTAGAGCAGCGGACACAAAGCCATCCTTAGTACAAGCAAGGAACTCAAAGTCCGAAATATCAATTCCGGTCAAGCACTTTACATTATCATGAGTTCTCAATATGGATGCATCGGCCATAGCAACACATGCCGAAGTATCCGCATGAACCACCTCAACTTCGTCACCAACCCATTGAATTAAGCATTGATGCAAGGTAGAAGGCACACATTGATTTGCATGAATCCAATCGCGCCCCAAGATCACACTAAAGTTACCTTGCACCTCCGTGACGAAGAAAGCAGTCGCCAGCGTCTTGCTCTCGACAGTGAGCTCCAATGATGCAACTCCCTTAGCACTCATCGGTTCTCCTCCTCCAACGCCGCTGATCGTCATGCTTGTTTTGATTAGCTCGCTGTCCAAACCTCCCAATTTCTTGTACAAAGTGTATGGCATGAGGTTCACAATAGCACCACCATCAACGAGCATCTTAGAAATCGGCCTACCTTTAATATGACCCTTCACATAAAGGGCTTTCAGATGGTTATCTGATTCTAAAGGTCTCTGAAACACAGCATTCTTGGGGGCAAAATCAACTTAAGCCACCCTTTCATCATCTCCGACAAAGCAATAGTCAGCGTTCAAATAAATGACATTGACGTCCATGTCCGTCCTGCTGGGTGAAGGTTCAAAGTCAACAGCTTCATCATCATTGCCCATCTGAACATCTGAAATTGCAGTGGGCGGAATCGAAAACTTAGCCGAAGAAGAAAACGCATCGGCTACTGATTCTTCAGGCGACACCGGTTTGACTGGTTCCTCCTGACCGGTCTGATCGGTTCCAGTTGCCGGAACTGGAATAGGGGGTGACCGGTCTGACCGGTCAGGGAAATTGGTCTGACCGGTTGCGGCCAGATCAGCCGAGTTCGCTGCAGATGGCTTGGCTTTTTCTGGTGTTTTAGCTTGAATGTCTTGCGCACTAGAAACGTCCTTAGAACTCTGACCAGACGGTGGAATCATCGGCTTAGCCTCATTGAACCACTCCTCCCTCTTCTTAGCCGATTCTTCCTCCCTTTGCTTTTGGTGCGCAACCGCTGCAATCTCCTCTTCTGAGAATGAGTCAAACCAGGAGGACACCACTTTGGCTGCGTGTACTGAGGCAAAGGAACCTTTTTTACGGCCGATGCGCCAATAACATTGGGTCCATCAGCCATTGAAGGATTAACTGCCATAGAGTCAATCTGAATCACACTTTTCACAACTGGCTTTTGAATAATAGGTGCAGGCTCTTTCTTCTTCGGAACGGGGCGATATTCTTGCTTAGCCAGCTCCTTGCCCGGCCTCCTCTGGAAACCGGTCTGACCGGTCTGGATGACCGGTCTGACCGGTCTGTGCTGCTGAGGCACAGACACTGGCTTCTGTTGGACACCGGTCTGACCGGTCAAGGGAACCGGTCTGATCGGTCCGTGCTGCTGAGGCATGGACAAGTGTCTTGGCTGAAAATTCATAGGCCTAGGCTGTGGTGTATTCATCCTTGCATGCACAGGAGCCCCAGGCTGTGATTGATTTGGTGTAGGACAGTAAGGCACATACATAATACCATCCCTCCAAATAGGCTGAGGAGGGGGAGGTTGATACGGCCTCCATGGCCTAGAAGGACCAGCACCATTGGATGAACTTGAACCTTGATCCCACTGCCTTCTTGGTGCCTTCATCACACCAGAATCCCTTGGCGGCGGTCTTGATCTCTTTTTTAGTGACCGATCTTGTTGAATGGCCGCATTGTGCATGTGCTTAGCCATGACTTGATCAAAGGTTGCCTTCGGCTTGAAAACTTTTCCCCTGATCCTTGTCCTGGTTAGTCTTCGAAGTGCCAACTTCAGGACGTTTAGGCACAAACGTCCGGACCGGCCTCTGGGCCGGACCGGTCTGACCGAACTGGGCAACCGGTCTGACCGGTTTGCCCTGAGCAGGGACAACCGGCCTTTGATCCCGCACTTGAGAGCTTGATTGCCCCCCAACTTCAGAAGTCTTCACTGTAATAGTCAAGATTTTCTTTCCATCAGGAGCTTGCTTAAGCACAGCTTCTCTCCCAAGCACTTTGTCATTTTTCATCACCCTCCTTGGTTCTACAATCACAACATTCTTGCCTCCTGCTGCATCGGCATTGTCCGGCCGAACCAACATCTTGGCATCCTGAAGATCCATGGTATTAACCACCATGTTGTTGACTGGAAACGGGCGCTTATCAACTTGCATCTCATTCAAACTCAATCGTCCATCATTTACAACTGATTGAATCTTCCGAGAAAGAAATTGCAATCATTAGTCGCATGAGAAAAAGAATTATGAAATTTGCAATAAGCACGCCGCTTTAACTCCTCGGGTGATGGAATAGTAAAAGAACATTTGATATATCCATTCTTATGCAATTCATCAAAAATTTTACCGCACTTAGATACATCAAAAGTAAACTTCATCTCCTCCTGCCGATTCCTGTGAGTCGGCTTAAGAGATGTGCAAGTAAAAGCTTTGTTAGATGTTGGCCATACAAATTCAGCAGCCAACACTTCATGAGACTCTTCATCGGAACTACTAGAATCACATTCTACATTATGTACATTTGCCCGATGAGTTCTATGGCTTTCTTTTAAGTCTTTGCTTCGGCTTTCAGCAGCCAAAGCTCTTTGATGCACTTGGTTTACATTAAAGAAATCAAAACCCTCTAATTTCTCCTTAATGTGAGAACGTAAACCATTCAAAGCCAAATCAGCAAGATCCTTTTCGGCAATATTAACACCAAAACAACGGTTTTTAGTATCACGGAAACGTTTAATATAATCATTAATGGTTTCATCACGTGATTGCCTAACCGATGTAAGATGTGATAATTTAAGCTCATTGCTGCCTGAAAAGAAGTAATCATGAAATTTTTGTTCTAACTGTTCCCATGAAGTAATAGAATGAGGAGCCAATGATGCAAACCATGAGAAAGCACTACCGGTCAGAGACAAAGAAAATCAGGAAGTCTAAAACCAGTGGGGAAAGGAATTAAATCAAATCTAGGAACATAAGGCTTTTGGTATAACCTAGTCTTATCCCTGACATCTACTCCCAAATTCTCTTTAAGAGTTGAAGCCAAATCAAGTTTGTATTTAGAAAATATTTTATCTAAATACTCTAATGAATTATCCTGTAGATTTGGCTGTTGAGTATTTTGTACGGGAGTAGAAGACAAATTCGCCGTATCTGATCCCTCAGGACCGGTCGGACCGGTTCCCGACACCAGTCTGACCGGTTGATGCGGCACAAGCTAGTTGGCCGCATCTGACCCTCCAGGGCCGGTCTGACCGGTCACGGTGACCGGTCTGACCGGTTGGTGTTGGCCAGATGAATTGGCCGACACTTGCCCCTGCATCTGTTGGCCGAACCTTCCGAAAAGTTCGTAAGGTACTGGGCCTTGTGAAAATAAATTTTGTACTGAAGGGGGTACAGAATATCCATAATTTGGGTTTTGCGGGGTAAAATTCACAACTTCATTGTTAATTCGGCCATAATTAACCAAATTAGGCAAAGTTGCAAACGGCTGAGGCGCAACAGGCCGAGTAAGCATTGGGTTGGATGGTGTAACAGATTGGCCTTCAAAATAATTCAACGGCATGCCATATGTAGGTTGTTCTATGGGCTTTGCTACCGATGTTTTAAAATCAGGCATAATAGGAATTTTAGGAATCAAAAGACTAGGATCGGCGGCAGGTTGTTCAGCCATGGGCTGTTTGCCTTCCGATTCTAAACACTTGTTATGCATCCAATTAACCAACTTGACATTATTCTCAGCCAACTTATCCTCCATGTACTTAAGAAAAACTTCGTGAGCATTTTCATCAGGTTGTACCTTAGGAGGTGCCGCTGAAGATGTAGCAGATGGATCTACGTCCTTGATCTTGGTGACCACGCCCTTGCAGTCCTTCTTGAAGTGCGACAGGTAGTAGATGCGTTCTTCTTCTGCCTTCTTCTTCAGGTACTCTTCAAGCCCTTAGCGATCTTCAGCAGAAAGTTCATCGTCCTTGACGACGATGATGTTCTCAAGATCGAACTCGGTGTTGGAACCCATCTAGATTGAATTAGATAGATCGGCTGCACGAACCAGATCTCCAATTCCCCAGCGGAGTCGCCAAAAGTATGTTGACGCAGAATTAGGTCAACACATCTCAGACCATCAACTTTGATATACAAATATACATTCACCATAGTTATAGGGATTATATCTAACAAGTTCAACTAGTATTGGTGACTATGTGTATGCAGAAGGCAACAGGTGAAATTTGAGGCGAAACGGGCTCGGTGGGCCGTCGCCCGACCTAGCCAGGTCGGCCGATGCCCAACCGAGGCCAAATGACCCGATCTTTGGATATATGCTAGGAAAGCCACTCTAGACCAACCCTTGCCTATGCACCAAGGTTGGGTCAAGCCCATATGTGAGAAGAACCTCAAGAGAAGCACAAACGGGCCACATCCACAAGTACACATACTCAAATGGAGTGGTGTCACCAAGGGTGGGACTGCACGGCCTACAAGATAGTGGCTGGTAAAAGATGAGGCCAATCGGGCACAAAAGGTCCATCGGCCGACCCTGGCCCAGAGCCCAATAGGGCCCACTTTCCTCCAGGGCAAAGAAGCACATTTGGGGATCATCCTAGCCACTGATTCCAGGTCGGTTGGATCCAAGAGATGGGAATGGTCCAAGGAGAGGTCACATGGATTGAAGGGCCCACCTTGCAATCTAAACGTACTCAAATTCAGCTATACCACCTGAAACCGCCATGAGGACCCACTAAACAGTCACTCAGCCGAAGATGGGCCCGATCGGTGCCCGTGGACAGTCGCCCGACCGAGCCTGATCGCCCGACCTGGTCCGGAGGCCAAACCACCTCATCCTTCTGGTGCGGGTTGCCACCGCCTCCAGGAGTCCATCTACGCCGTGCATCACTCAAGGCGGTGGATCCAACGTCGGCCGACCTCCACGCGTCGCCCGACTGTGGCTGAGTCCGTTCGTCCTCATCTTCCACGTGTCCACTCTCAACCGCCTCTACAAGCTATAAATAGCTGCATACCGATCATTGAAGGGCATCATCGAGCTGGAGCATCAAGTCAAGGCAAAGCCCTCCTCAAATGAGAGTAGAAATAGGGAGAGAGTGAGGGAGAGTCTGGAGGAGTCCCGGCGTGTCGGCGACCCTCTACCTGTACCTCGGCAGATGCGAGCTACTTAGTAAGTATCCAGTATTCAACTAGTATTTAAGACTGAGTTATAGGAAGCTGAGTTCTTTATTTTGCTTGTGGGTTCGTCGCTTTATTTATAAGGTGCTCTAGTCTCAAGCTAAGATTAGAGTAGTAGTATATATCTTAAGCGTGGTGCTTAGGTTATCGACTACCTTCGTTTGCCTTGTAGCCCCATGGATTAGTAGAGGTAGGCGGCAGGTGGTGACAGCCCTATCCGTCCTTTGTAATCCTCCACGTACGGGTACAGCGTAGAGCTGTTGGCCGGCAATTTCCTAGAGGTCTAGGATATCCCGGTGCCCAAAGCAAGCATAGGAAAACTCCCTTCGCTATATTCACAGCCTTAGTGCTAAGTTATCCTCTCTACCCAGCCTTCATATAACCTCGATCGATCCGGCCAACTTTAGTGATTAGACAGTGCCCTTTCGTTCCCTGTGGATTCGATACCCTGAATACTTCCGGGTGAAAGCTACAACGGTATCCGTGCGCTTGCAGATTTATCTGCGACGTAAGAAATACCAACAAGCTTTCTGGCGCCGTTGCCGGGGAACGGTAGCTGTGTTGTCTAAGAACTACATTTGCCCGTTACCCATGGACTCAACCCAAATCCATGAGTTCTCTGCTCCAAAGGGCGAATTATTGGAGCCACATCCCTCGTCAAATCCTATACAAACAAATAGCTATGAGCTTCGCCCTGCTTTCATAGCTATGATCCAGGAGACATCCTTCTCAGGATGTGATGGTGAAAACCCATACCATCACTTGCATGAATTCGAGTTGCTCTGCTCATGTCTAGTCATATCAGGCGTAATGCAAGCAACGATTAGAAGGAAGTGGTATGACCATACCGTTGGGCTAACGAACGGTGAATGGGAAAAGTTATGAGACAAAGTTTTGTCTGGAGTCCTTCCCCATTCATCGGATCTGTGCCCTTCGGAAGAAAATTATTAACTTCCAACAAAAAGAGAAGGACACGATCGTGGCAGCATAAGAACGATTCTAGGATTTCAAGGCTGCCCGATTCGTTGATATAGCCGCCGGAGGATCATTCTTATATGTAACACCGGCTAGAGTGAGAGAGGTCTTGGAGAAGATTCGAGAGCACTCTCCCGCTGCTATGGATGGAACTGAGTAAGAAGACCTTCAACTAGATTCTATCTTACCCATAGACTTGCCCAGTCCAGATCCAACTCCTGAGACACCATTCGTTAAGGCAGAGGAAACTCAGCCTTTCGGATTACCTTTTGACTTCGAGGATGATCTCTTTGAAAATCATGGAAACTCGGATTATTCAAGGCACAAGAAGGCTATGACACCCCCTCTTTCTCATCCTCCCTGTCCTCCCCACGAAGCATTTCTCGTGAAAAACATAAAGGAGGAATGGTTGGATGGAATGTGTCACTTTTTCAAAGCAATTTGGAATAGTTCACCTTCCGTAATGCTTCCATGTTATATAAGGGGAACTATCGTAGAAACCCATTTCAACCCCAGCATGAAGGTCAACATCATATCATGGCACATTGCACATAATCTCTTAGGAGATGTTCCACTATGGCCATCCGACAAGCTCCTCAAAAGTTGTCCCTTTGGACACATCATTCAATGTCGGGAGATCGCCAGTGCCGTGACAATCACGCTAGACAAAATCGAGGTCAATTTAGATCTCCACATCTTTGATACCCTCGATTTTGATCTACTCCTAGGCTATGCGCTAGAAAAGCTTCTCCAAGGAGAAGTGTCTCATGGGAGCCTATATAACATGCTTGGGAAAGCTGCTTTTGCCACCCTATCTCTTGCATAGGAATTCCAAGGGCAAAGTCATCTTCCAAGCATAACTCGCTCAAGAAAGTGATGTTTGTGTCGCCATTTGCACCGACTTCTCATCCCTACGAACACGAACAACTTCCATCACCCTCGAACGAGCAAACTTTTTGGCCCCATGGCCTTCGGGACATTGTTCTCGACAACAGTCAAGAATCAACCCTGATCATGCACAATGAATCTCTTGAATTGGAGAAACCAAGGGCCATGGACAGGCGTGAAGCGTTGGCTCTGGAGTCCAAGCAAAAGGATTCTATAAATGAGCATGAAACCTTTTCATTTGAAATCCCACAAGGATGCTCATTTAACAAATCTCTAGAGTCTTCCACGCTTTGTGCCACAATCACATATGAGGGCTACAACCACCTCGAGGTTCTCAATTCTAAAATGTTTAGAACATTGGTTGTAGATGCATCTGTTCATCATAAACTTTGCAAAAATTGTGGATGCATTTGTGGCACTAACCTTGTAGCTAAAGCTTCAATGACACATCAACAATTGGCGATGAGCTTGGAAGCTACATCACCAAGGATAGCTGCAATGTGAGGATCCCTCATGGTCTAGCTTCAAACCATAAACAAAGCACTGCCGGGAGATGGCCCCGATTATCATTTATTTCCTTTTTAATAAAAGAAAGAACATGTTTTTAGTATAATCTTTCCTTCGGGTATTTTTGGTCACTAACCGTTTCAGATAGAGATTAAGAAGAACGATGGACAGGTGATACCTAAGAACATGGAGCTACATCAGCTACAAAAATATCTCGGTAAGTCTTGGTTTGGGAAAGATTACAAGAGAAGCTTGAACTCCACACACTTGAGTTATGATGCGTTGCACTACAAACTCAAAGTGTGGGGGAGGTATGTGAGTATCCCGAGTAAGTTCCTTTTGAGCCAAATCTTATTTTGGTTTAGAGTTGGTGTTAGTTCTTGCACATTGATAAAAAAATTGAGTTCCAATAAAGGCTCTTGGTCTTTAGAACCAAAGGGCCATTGTTTTGTTTCCACCATATATGAATAAATGCAGGTACAAGGTCAAGTGTGGGGGTCTCTCGAGTTTTCTGATGCACACATGTTTGAGACCACCCACAGACAGGCTGCACAACATCGCACAAGACTACACAAAAAAGATCAACGAGAAAAAGGTCCAGAAGGGGACCCCACCAGATCGGCCGACGGCCCTCTAGTGCCTTTCGACTCCAATTTCGTCCAAAGCGATGATTTGCGCACCCTATCCCTCATCCTCTCTGATTCATGAGTTAATTTGTTCCTATCTTCATATGATCATTAAAATTAAACTCATGATAAAATAAGCTTTGATGCTCCTTCGGTTTACATATCTATCCTTGATTGGCTTGTATATTCTTTATTCCTTGCACATATGCTTGCTGCTTGTGAACATATATATCTTTAGGAAAACATGTTTATCTAAGTGGTTGATTAATGAGATATGGTATGATGAAAGAAATCTTGCTCTTTCTGTATAAAGTGCTTGGGATGTTTTTCTTGTAAAACTTTAAATTAACAGACATACAAAGCTCCTCAGTGATGCCTTATTCCTACCAAAGCCATATGATGTTAACATTGCAAAAACCCATACACATATGCTGCTAGCTGTCACTTTGAGCTTTGTCAAATTGTTGTGACCCTTGTAAGATGCTCTCCATGCTTTCATGATCAAGATCACGTACACTCCACATACACATGCTAAATTTCCACATTGGAAGTTAGCAACATACATTTCATCCATCCACAAAATAAATACTCCATTTAAGTGTTGATCTCCTCTCCAAGTATTATTGCAAACAGAGACATGGGCTGTAGAATAAAAAATATGGACACATGAAGGTCCAAGCATAAAAAAAAGAGAAAAAAATATAAGGGCACATGAAGGCCCAAGTATCATGAAAAAAAATATATATATATACTATAGCCATGTTCTCAAAGTAAATTAAGGAGGAGAGATATCATACAAAAAGGAGTTATCATTCCATTGTTCCACACACATGCACATCTTGATCAGATTGTATGGATGGTTTTCTTCTTGGATCCGTTCTTTGACTTTGCAATATATGTGATGCAAGTACGCCTTATCTTTACTCCTACCTTGAGCTCCACATAAGCCTTTTAGAAGTAGGGTGAAAGAAGGCAAGGAAATGCCTTAGTGAGGAATCATACACAATGAGCGATCTGAGAGAATCATTTCAGGAGCTAGGTAAGGCTGTGTTTTTGAAAATTTATCGAAAACCCAAGCTACTTACCAGAAGAGTTGAGATGACTTGAATCAAGGCCGTTCTATTCCTCAACCACCCAAGATGGCTTGGTAGACACTTCCAAATTCACAAGTGCAGGTATGTCTTAGAATAACTTATATGCTAGCTTCATATCAGAAGGATTCATGGTTTCCACCTTAGTCTTTAAAGCTTTACTCGAGGACGAGTAAAGGCTAAGTGTGGGGGAGCTTGTTGACGGTCATTAATGCACATCTCAGACCATCAACTTTGATATACAAATATACATTCACCATAGTTATAGGGATTATATCTAACAAGTTCGACTAGTTTTGGTGACTATGTGTATGCAGGAGGCAACAGGTGAAATTTGAGGCGAAACGGTCTCGGTGGGCCGTCGCCCGACCTAGCCAGGTCGGCCGATGCCCAACCGAGGCCAAATGACCCTATCTTTGGATATATGCTAGAAAAGCCACTCTAGACCAACCCTTGCCTATGCACCAAGGTTGGGTCAAGCCCATATTGGAGAAGGTCCTCAAGAGAAGCACAAAGGGGCCACATCCACAAGTACACATACTCAAATGGAGTGGTGTCACCTAGGGTGGGACTCCATGGCCTACAAGATAGTGGCTGGTAAAAGATGAGGCCAATCGGGCACAAAAGGTCCGTCGGCCGACCTGGCCTGGTCGGCAGAGCCTGGCCCGGAGCCCAATGGGGCCCACTTTCGTCCAGGGCAAAGAAGCACATTTGGGGATCATCCTAGCCACTGATTCCAGGTCGGTTGGATCCAAGAGATGGGAATGGTCAAAGGAGAGGTCACATGGATTGAAGGGCCCACCTTGCAACCTAAACATACTCAAATGCAGCTATACCACCTGGAACCGCCATGAGGACCCACTAAACAGTCACTCAGCCGAAGATGGGCCCGATCGGTGCCGGTGGACGGTCGCCCGACCGAGCCCGGTCGCCCGACCTGGTCCGGAGGCCAAACCGCCTCATCCTTCTGGTGCGGGTTGCCACCTCCTCCAGGAGTCCATCTACGCCGTGCATCACTCAAGGCAGTGGATCCAACATCGGCCGACCTCCCCGTGTCGCCCGACCTGTGGCTGAGTCCGTTCGTCCTCATCTTCCACGTGTCCACTCCCAACCGCCTCTACAAGCTATAAATAGCTGCATACCGATCATTGAAGGGCATCATCGAGCTGGAGCATCAAGTCAAGGCGAAGCCCTCCTCAAATGAGAGTAAAAATAGGGATAGAGTAAGGGCGAGTCTAGAGGAGTCCCGGCGTGTCGGCGACCCTCCACCTGTACCTCAACGGATGCGAGCTAGTTAGTAAGTATCCGAGATTCAACTAGTATTTAAGACTGAGTTATAGAAAGCTGAGTTCTTTATTTTGCTTGTCGGTTCGTCGCTTTATTTATAAGGTGCTCTAGTCTCAAGCTAAGATTAGAGTAGTAGTATATATCTTAAGCGTGGTGCTTAGGTAATCAACTACCTTCATTTGCCTTGTAGCCCCACAGATTAGAAGAGGTAGGCGGTAGGTGGTGACAGCCCTGTCCGTCCTTTGTAATCCTCCACGTACGGGTACGGCGTAGAGCTGTTTGCCGGCAATTTCCTAGAGGTCTAGGATACCCCGGTGCCCAAAGCAAGCATAGGAGAACTCCTTCGCTATATTCACAGCCTTAGTGCTAAGTTATCCTCTCTACCCAGCCTTCATATAACCTCGATCGATCCGGCCAACTTTAGTGATTAGACAGTGCCCTTTCATTCCCTGTGGATTCGATACCCTGAATACTTCCAGGTGAAAGCTACAACGGTATCCGTGCACTTGCGGATTTATCTGCGATGTAAGAAATACCAACATAGGTCAACACACGAAAGCGCTAGAACGCGCAGCACGTAACACGATAAACCCGCAGCTTCCCTGCGCCGACCGGTCAGACCGGTCAGGGGCACCTGATGAGGACATCCCTTCCATTGATACAACCATGCCTAATGTTCAGCAACGACCAATGACTCGAGCCCATGCACGACAACTCAACTATCAGGTAAAGCCGTTCCTCGCTGTTCACACAAATCAATCTCAGAATTAGATGCTACCAAACTACAGTGATGAATGTCTTATTCTTAGGAACATGGGACATAAGGAAGAGGGGAGAAGCAGGCACAACAACCCAGAACGTCAGCAAGCTCCACGTTTGGAGATGAGGGGCGCTCCCATGCAAACGGAGTGATTCCTCCCGTTTTGAGTCAAGCGGACAGCAACACAACACCAGTTTGTTTCGGCCATAACTCTTAGCTCCGGAGTTTGTTTGGGGCATATGAGTACTTGATGGAAAGCTCTTGAAGTCAACTTTCAGATGGATCAATAAACACCCTCAGATTCCTACGGAGTCGCCCAGAATTTACAGAGAGACGTTCGGACCTTCCAGCCAAAGGCTGATAGCCTTGTATCCAGTTAAGCCCAATAGGGGCCCATTTTATTTTAGGGTTTACACCCCCCACGCCTCCTGGCTGCCTCCCATGTATAAATACATGCCCCAGCCGCCAAGGAAGGGTTGGGTTTTGTTTAGATGCAAGTTAGCTACTGCTACTTCCTAGTGAACGCGTGTGTCAATCTGACCACCCGATTTGCTTGATTCAAGACCCCAACTTGTGTTCCAGATTCATATTATTTCCAATCCATGAGTTATTTGCTTGTCATCTTGTTCTTGCGTGTTCTCGATTTCTAGCAGGAGCTTTGGTGTTCTTGGCATGGCAAGAGTACCTCAAACGGAAACGGTGTACCTGTTGCTAAGGCGCAGCCCCGGTTGGTGTTGTAGTCGGACAGCCAACGTCGAATCCACCCCCAAATCGAGATTACCCCCAACTCTCATCGAAGGTCGGGAACAAACCCTAGCGGGTTCTATCATGTGGTAATCAGAGCAAGGTTTTCGGTGAGAGTTTCTACCCATACTTTACAATACCTACAGTCCATAAATACCAAAAACAGGTTAGATCTGAAAATCCTATCAACAAGTTGAGCCTTGCTGTTCTACTTAGTTATTGCTTGTTGAATTTTCAGTTGCATTGTTGGTCAGGTTGCTGGTTCTTGTTGTTAATCCTATAGAGTTTCGAGTTCTCCACACGATTTTTTTTGTCACCTCCACCACCTCTATCGCAACCACCACCAGCAGATCCGCCACCGCTATCACCACCACCACAAGATCCGCCACCGCTGTCACTAGCACCGCCAAATCCGCTGCCATTTTTCCACCATCACCACCACAAGATTCGCCATTGTTGTCATCAGTACCACCACCCCCTTTTTCCCCCATTCGCTGCCTGTTCAAATCAACTTCTAGTTCTTAATGCTATGCAATACCTAAAGAAAGGGTTGTTGCGTTCAGGAGAAAGGGTTCTTAATGCTATGCAATCTTCTTTTTACCTTTTTACCCCTGCTCAAAAGAAAAAAAAATTGTGCATGTACAAGTTGTCTCCCTGAAATCTTTGTGAGAAATATTCAGTTTGTTCTGATTGTAAAAAAAAAAGAAGAATCAAGGAAAGGGTTGTAGAAGAAGAGGACGAATTTCCTTCAGCTGCTTTCTTTGTGCCTTTTGTTGCTGACCTAGGTGACTACACTTGTGTATAGGCTCGCGTCTCTATCATGGTTTGACCTAGGACCAGCAACTACCTTCTTTGAATGATTATTCAACTTGCTTTAACTAACGTGGTTCTAGCCGTCCTTGTTGTCTTGCAGCCACCTATAGCTCCACAAATCATCTACTACTCCACAGGGCTGTGCTTATACCACCGTTTGTGTTGATCTTGCTGCTGCCAACACCGAGCGCTTTGTGTGGTGAGAACATGTAAGAGCTTGTATAACAGGTTGAGAGTTAGAGAACACCACACAACATTTACATCTAGTAGTTGTAGGGACTTTTCTACTTCACTTGTTTCCTGTTTGCTCTTGTATCTTTACCATGGCAGGAACAGGGGATGGACGAGGATGATGTAGGACCGCTTACACCTCGTACTAAGGGCATCATGCAGCATTTTCAGAAGCAAGTGAGAGAGTACACCGAAGGGATTGATAATGATTTGCAGGTGATAAATGAGAGGATTGGGCAAATGGAGACCGCACAGACCACCAACAACACCAAGCTTGCAGGGTTGGAGGCAACGGTTGGTCGTGTGGACAAGAGCCTCACTGCTCTTCTGAAGCGCTTTGATGACCTCCACGCGAAGACGAACGATAAGCATAAAGATCGTGACCAAGGAGATGAGGACAGAACAGAAAATTCAGAAGCTGATTATGGTGCTGACACCGAAGTTGAGGACAGAGATCGGCGACATCTACGCCAGAACCGTCGAGGTATAGGTGGGCATCGCCCACGTGAGGTACATCACAATGACAATGCTTTCAGCAAGATAAAATTTAAGATACCCCCTTTTGATGGTAGATATGATCCGGATGCTTATCTTACTTGGGAGATGGCTATTGAACAAAAGTTTATTTGTCATGATATTCCTGAGAATGCTTGTGTTAGGGCAGCAACTAGTGAGTTCACTGATTTTGCTTCTGTTTGGTGGATAGAATATGGCAAGAAAAACCCTAATAACATGCCACGAACTTGGGATGCTTTGAAGCGGGTCATGAGGGCTAGGTTTGTTCCATCTTACTATGCACGTGATCTATTAAACCAGCTGCAACAATTAAAACAAGGAACTAAAAGTGTAGAGGAATACTATCAAGAGCTGCAAATGGGTATGCTACGCTGCAATTTAGAGGAGGATGTGGAACCTGCGATGGCTAGATTTTTGGGAGGATTAAATCGGGAAATTCAGGACATCCTTGCTTATAAAGAATACACTAACATAACCCGTTTGTTTCATCTTGCTTGTAAAGCTGAAAGGGAAGTGCAGGGACGACGTGCTAGTACCAAGAATAACATTTCTGCAGGGAGGAATTTGTCCACGCAGCCCCGCACGAGTTTTCCCTCAACTGGACGTGTTGCTGCACCGTATTCATCATCAAATAGAGCAGCAGACCCATCTACTAGCGACAAGCCTCGTGACAGCCCCGCGAATTCAGCAGCAAAGACCGTGCAAAAACTTGCTGCAACCACTTCATCTGTGGCATCCACAGGCAGAACAAGAGACATTCAATGCCACCGCTGCAAGGGGTTCGGACATGTCATACGTGACTGCCCAAGCAAGCGTGTTTTGGTGGTCAAAAATGATGGTGAGTACTCACCTGCTAGTGAACTTGATGAAGATACACTTGCATTGCTTGCAACTGACATTGCAGGAAGTGAGGGCTGCCCAGAAGAACATATTAATGCAGCTGAAGCGGACCGCTATGAGAGCCTCATTGTGCAGCGCGTGCTGAGCGCACAAATGGAGAAGGCGGAGCAGAATCAGCGACACACATTGTTCCAAACAAAGTGTGTCATCAAAGAGCGGTCGTGCAGAATGATCATCGATGGAGGTAGCTGCAACAACTTGGCTAGCAGCGACATGGTGGAGAAGCTTTCACTCACCACCAAACCTCACCCTCATCCATATTACATTCAATGGCTTAACAACAGTGGTAAGGCAAAGGTAACTAAACTTGTGCGAATCAGCCTTGCCATCGGCTCCTATAAAGATGTTGTTGAATGTGATGTTGTCCCAATGCAAGCATGTAGTATTCTGCTAGGAAGGCCATGGCAATTTGATAAAGATTCACTGCATCATGGTAGGTCAAACCAATATTCCTTTCTATACCATGATAAAAGGATTGTGCTGCATCCAATGTCCCCTGAAGATATTTTGAAAGATGAACTTGCTAGAGCTTGTAAAATAAAGAACCATGAGCATTCTATGAGTAAAAATCAGATTGTGGCAAGTGAACTTGAGAAGCACAAAAAGGAGAATGCCAAATCTGGTCCCAATCACAAAAATGAGATTAAGTTGAAAGGGTCATGTTTCATTGCAACCAAATTTGATTTGAATGAGGTTGATGCTAGTGCTGCTGTTTACTATGCTTTGATTTGCAAGCAAGCTTTGTTTTCACTCGAGGACATGCCTTCTTCTTTGCCTCCGGCAGTCACTAACCTTTTGCAGGAATATGCGGACATTTTTCCAAAGGAAGTGCCACCGGGGCTGCCACCCATGCGTGGGATTGAGCACCAGATTGACCTTATTCCTGGAGCCTCCTTACCCAACCGTGCGCCATATAGAACCAACCCCGGAGAAACTAAGGAGATTCAGCGCCAGGTGCAAGAATTGCTCGACAAAGGTTATGTGCGTGAGTCCCTGAGCCCTTGCGCTGTTCCTGTCCTTTTGGTTCCCAAGAAAGATGGATCTTGGCGCATGTGTGTAGATTGCCGAGCGATTAATAACATTACAATCAGATATCGTCATCCTATCCCTAGGCTAGATGATATGCTTGATGAACTGAGTGGTTCAATTGTGTTCTCGAAAATTGATTTACGTAGTGGTTACCACCAGATTCGCATGAAGTTAGGAGATGAATGGAAAACAGCGTTTAAAACTAAATTCGGTCTATATGAGTGGTTAGTCATGCCTTTTGGTCTCACTAATGCACCCAGCACTTTCATGAGATTAATGAATGAAGTTTTACGTGCTTTCATTGGCAGATTTGTTGTGGTATACTTTGATGACATCTTGATATATAGTAGATCATTAGAGGAACATCTTGATCATTTGCGTGCTGTTTTTAATGCTCTACGGGATGCACGCTTGTTTGGGAACATTGAGAAGTGCACCTTTTGCACAGACCGCGTCTCTTTTCTTGGATATGTTGTGACACCGCAGGGAATTGAAGTTGATCAAGCCAAGGTGGAGGCCATACACAGCTGGCCTGTCCCCTCCACTGTTACACAAGTGCGAAGCTTTCTAGGACTTGCTGGTTTCTACCGACGATTTGTGAAAGACTTTAGCACCATTGCAGCCCCATTGCATGAACTCACCAAGAAGGGTGTGATCTTTACTTGGGCTGCAGCTCAACAGGAAGCTTTCGCCACTCTCAAAAATAAGCTCACTCATGCACCTTTGCTACAACTTCGAGATTTCAGCAAAACCTTTGAACTTGAATGTGATGCTAGTGGGATTGGTTTGGGAGGTGTGCTGCTACAAGATGGCAAACCTGTAGCCTATTTCAGCGAGAAACTAAGTGGACCTAGTCTGAATTATTCTACCTATGATAAGGAATTGCTTGCTTTAGTTCGGACTTTAGAAACTTGGCAGCATTATTTATGGCCAAAAGAGTTTGTAATTCATTCTGATCATGAGTCTTTAAAACACATTCGAAGTCAAGCAAAACTGAATCGTAGGCATGCTAAATGGGTTGAATTCATTGAGTCTTTTCCTTATGTCATCAAACACAAGAAGGGTAAAGAGAATGTCATTGCTGATGCGTTGTCTAGGCGTTATACCATGCTGTCACAACTTGATTTTAAAATCTTTGGTTTGGAAACAATTAAAGCGCAATATGCCCATGATGACGATTTCAAAGATGTGTTGCTGAATTGCAAGAAGGGAAAAACATGGAACAAATTTGTCATAACTGATGGGTTTATTTTTAGAGCTAATAAGCTATGCATTCCAGCTAGTTCCGTGCGTTTGTTATTGTTGCAGGAAGCGCATGGAGGTGGGCTGATGGGACATTTCGGAGTGAAGAAGACGGAGGACATCCTTGCTGGTCATTTCTTTTAGCCCAAGATGAGGAGAGATGTGGAGAGGTTCGTTGCTCGCTGCACAACATGCCAAAAAGCTAAGTCACGCCTTAATCCTCACGGTTTATACATGCCTCTTCCTGTTCCAAATGCACCTTGGGAAGATATTTCAATGGACTTTGTTTTAGGACTGCTTAGAACAAAGAAGGGGAGGGATAGTGTGTTTGTTGTTGTGGATAGATTTTCTAAAATGGCTCATTTCATACCCTGCCACAAGTGTGATGATGCTACACATGTTGCTGATTTGTTCTTTCGTGAGATTGTTCGTTTGCATGGTGTCCCAAATACCATAGTTTCTGATCGTGATGCAAAATTTCTTAGTCATTTTTGGAGAACTTTGTGGGCGAAACTGGGAACTAAACTTTTGTTTTCCACTACTTGTCATCCCCAAACTGATGGGCAAACGGAAGTTGTGAATAGAACCTTGTCAAGTATGCTTAGGGCTGTCTTGAAGAAGAACATCAAAATGTGGGAAGACTGTTTACCTCATATTGAATTTGCTTATAATCGTTCACAACACTCTACCACTAAGAAGTGCCCTTTTGAAATTGTTTATGGTTTTGTGCCACATGCTCCTATTGATTTGCTGCCACTTCCAACTTCAGAACGAGTAAACCTTGATGCTACACAACGTGCAGAACTGATCCTAAAGTTGCATGAAACTACTAAAGAAAACATAGAATGCATGAATGCTAAGTATAAACTCGCTGCTGATAAAGGAAAGAAACATGTCACCTTTGAACCCGGTGATCTAGTTTGGCTACACTTGAGAAAGGATAGGTTTCCTGATTTAAGAAAGTCAAAATTGCTGCCTAGAGCTGATGGTCCTTTTAAGGTGTTAGAAAGGGTTAATGATAATGCATACAAACTCGAATTGCCTGCAGACTTTGGGGTTAGTCCCACATTTAACATTGCAGATTTGAAGCCTTATTTGGGAGAGGAGGATGAGCTTGAGTCGAGGACGACTCAAATGCAAGAAGGGGAGGATGATGAGGACATCCCTTCCATTGATACAACCATGCCTAATGTTCAGCAACGACCAATGACTCGAGCCCATGCACGACAACTCAACTATCAGGTAAAGTCGTTCCTCGCTGTTCACACAAATCCATCTCAGAATTGGATGCTACTAAACTACGGTGATGAATGTCTTATTCTTAGGAACATGGGACATAAGGAAGAGGGGAGAAGCAGGCACAACAACCCAGAACGTCAGCAAGCTCCACGTTTGGAGATGAGGGGCGCTCCCATGCAAACGGAGTGATTCCTCCCGTTTTGAGTCAAGCGGACAGCAACACAACACCAGTTTGTTTCGGCCATAACTCTTAGCTCCGGAGTTTGTTTGGGGCATATGAGTACTTGATGGAAAGCTCTTGAAGTCAACTTTCAGATGGATCAATAAACACCCTCAGATTCCTACGGAGTCGCCCAGAATTTACAGAGAGACGTTCGGACCTTCCAGCCAAAGGCTGATAGCCTTGTATCCAGTTAAGCCCAATAGGGGCCCATTTTATTTTAGGGTTTACACCCCCCACGCCTCCTGGATGCCTCCCATGTATAAATACATGCCCCAGCCGCCAAGGAAGGGTTGGGTTTTGTTTAGATGCAAGTTAGCTACTGCTACTTCCTAGTGAACGCGTGTGTCAATCTGACCACCCGATTTGCTTGATTTAAGACCCAACTTGTGTTCCAGATTTATATTATTTCCAATCCGTGAGTTATTTGCTTGTCATCTTGTTCTTGCGTGTTCTCGATTTCTAGCAGGAGCTTTGGTGTTCTTGGCACGGCAAGAGTACCTCAAACGGAAACGGTGTACCTGTTGCTAAGGCGCAGCCCCGGTTGGTGTTGTAGTCGGACAGCCAACGTCGAATCCACCCCCAAATCGAGATTACCCCCAACTCTCATCGAAGGTCGGGAACAAACCCTAGCGGGTTCTATCTGCACCGATCAGACCGGTTCCCGTCAGTGAAGAAGGGGGTAAACCCTAAAAACGCCTCCCGGAAGGATCCGTCAGGGAGAACGTGATCAGGGGTGCCCTAGGGTCGGCAGGCCACCTAGGACGCCTTCAAACGTCGCGAAGACGCAGGAAGAACAGCAAGTAGAGGTTGGAAAAGCTAGGGTTTGGAGATGCAAAAACGTAAAGGTAAAAGTAGTAAATTTGATAGATTCGATTGTTGTGTGTTCAATCGGCCGAATCCCCTTATATTTATAGGGAGGGTAGGTCTTGTCCCGCAAGGAAACCAAGTTACAACTCGTTACAACTTCAGAATCCTAAATTAAGAGTCCTAGTCGGATTACAAAAAGGGTAAACGGTCTGACCGGTCCCCCACACCGGTCAGACCGGTCTGGGTCGGACTCCCTCGTCTTGCACGTCTTGCTCCTCCACCGACTCTTGCGGTCCTCTTGAATCCTAAGCACCGCAACTTTCTGTCATTCCAGAGAGTATGTCATTTTTTGCTTCTTTCGAACTAGGACCAATTGTTGCTGTCTTCAATGCGCCAGCACCGCAACATCCTGTGCCAGACCGGTCAGACCGGTCAGGCTAACCAGTCTGACCGGTTGCCCTGGCCTGTGCCAATTTTGGTTGTCAACAGTGGGCAAGCGTCAGTGTCATGCCAAAGGTAGTGTTCGATCGCTTAAATTACACTACCTTGTCCCCTACTCCCATGGGACTGCAGCTGGCCGACTCCACAGTCCGCTATCCGGAGGGGATAGACGAGGACATTCCGATGCGCATCCGAGATTGCTTCGTCCCTGTCGACTTTGTGGTGCTGGACATGGATGTGAGCAACGACTCGTCGCTCATCCTTGGGTGACCCTTCTTGAGCACAGCAGACATTCACATTAATGTGGGTGCTGGAGAGATCCAGCTCCACATTAATGGTAAGAAGGAGAAGTTTGAGTTCAGGCCAAATGTGGAGCAATGCTCCATGATCAAGATCAAATACGGGAGAAACAGTCAGAATGTCAAGGAAGTGGAGGTTACACCCCCAGAAAAAGACAGCTTGATAAAGTTCATGGAGAAGTTCTGGGAGTAGGAATTCCCCATCTGGTATCATGCGAAGAACAAGAAGCCTATACGTGGTGCGAAAACACAAGCGAAGAAAAGATCGGAACAAGCTGTGGACTGCCAGAAAAAGGTAAAACAGGTATGGTGGGTTAAATCATCTGTATCCTCATCTCCAGGGTCAGATGCTGCTTCATCAATTTGAATCCAAAACGGAGACGTCTTCACTCAACGACGTAAAACACGAGTCCTGCGCCAACAGGATCATCGGTGTCAACAAAATAGCTTGGGGGAGTATTATTGAATAAAGTTCAGGTAAGTTCTGGTAAGTATTATTGAATAAAGTTTTCTTTCGAATAAAGTTAGTAAAAGAGAGCTATCTAAATTAGTCCCTTAATGTTATAAGTCTATGCTTAAGTCTTTATTTTGGATATGTTGAAAAGTTGCTCTTATTTCTCTCTTGTACCAATGTTTCAACTAGCTATTCTCCTAAGCTTTTGAGTTTGCTGATTGAGCAAGATCTTTTCTGTTATCTAGTCTATCTGTGGGTAGCATATTCAACCTCTAGTCTAGGTTGTTGTTGGCTATGATATGATAAGACTTGAGTTACCCTAAGCTCATACCAAGCAAGACTTGATGACCGGAGTTTTCTTTTAAAATAAAATAAAGAGTTCCTTATGGTGATTCACATTCCTACCAAAGCTCATATTGTTTAAACCCCTACAAAAGTTACTTGTTGTTGCATTGAGTTTGGTCAAGGTCATTGTGATTCTTAGAGATTTACTTCATGCTTTTAAAGCCAAGATCATGCACACTACACCATATACATGTTGTACTTCTACTTTGGAAGTAAGCATGACACCCATCGATCCACAAAATAAAAGCTCTACATAAAGTATGGTACTATTCTAACTTTATTTCAAAGAAGAGACATGGGCTGATGAAAAAAAAAATTTTATGGACACATGAAGGTCTAAGTATGTAAAAAAAAGAGAAGAAGAGAGCACATGAAGGCTCTCTGTTCAAAAAGTATAGCCATGTCTCTAAAAGTAACTTCTATAAGGGGAAGAGGAACCTGTAAAAAGGAGCTATTGTACATTTTACTGTGCCACTTCCACATGTGCACATCTTGGTTTGAGAGTACGACTTACTTCTCTTTGAATCCTGATCTTGTCTTTACAATATGTGCGCTACAAGTATGCTATAAAGCTCTCCTAGCACAAACTCAACTCCAATGAGTGATATGAGAGTTGAGAGAGGAATTTGGTAAAGAAATACACCTTGAGCGACTTGAGAGTACCACCTAAGGAACTCTGACTTTTTGGAAAACTCCAAAACCTCCGGTTTGATTGTCAAGCAAGGTAGGAGGCATGGTGCTTGGTCTAAGTCGTTCTAGCTACCAACCGCTTGTTGGTATTTCTTAGCGTCATCACTAGATTAGTGATGACACTAGAGATGCCTTATCATAAATCTAAACGTTGCAGGGATTCTACAAGCGCACAGAAGTATGTTGTAGCATTTCACCCGGGAATATTCTAGAGTATCGTTATTTATTTATCCACAGGGAAAGCGTTTAGTTAAAGAGAGGTGTCATCCGATGTATTTACTTACAACAACATTAATATACCATAATCTAAACAGGGGTAAATGATATAGAAGTGAATGGGTAATGTGACACACAGAAGTTCATTGCTCATCATTAAGGTAGTCTTAGTTAGTCATAGAACATTAGTAAAGATTACAAAGGGTTCATTAGCATCATACATATGGGACTTGGATATACTACAATACCCTATACAAGCTCATTCAATGATTATATGCAAGAGGACATATCGAGGTATCCAGTGGTTCCCTCATCAAGGGATGACAGTAGGACGTCTTATCATAAAGGCTTAATACCCACTCCCGAACGTGGAGGATTACAAAGGACGGACAGGGCTGTCACCACCTATCGCCTACCTCTACTAATCCGTGGGGCAGTGGTACCCTCAACAGTATTCCGTATTCCAAACACTATGCTTACAATATGAAATACAACTCCATCTATCACGTTAATAAATAGAGCAACCAAGAGGCACATTGAGCCAATGTCATAGCATACATTCACTTGAATAAGGTGCAAGACATAAGTAGTATATACTAAGTAGATAAGGTATAACTGAGGCATACAACATAAGTATGAAGTTATTTCCATTAAGCTCAGGGTATTACAAGTAAGTAAAGAGATAAAGAACTGAACTCTAGAACTTACCAAGACTCCTCCAGAAGCCCATCAGAAGATCTACTACTATGACTATCACTACTAAGACTAAGACTAAGCTTGTAGCAAAGGAGAGCTCTTCTTCTGGTGTGTGTTGAGTACGGCGCCCTTTGCAGGTATTTATAGCATCACATAGGTGGTTGGAGCCGGCCAGAGGCGGTTGTGGCAGTTTGGAGGTGGGCCCAAGTCGGCCGAAGTCCCCAGGTTGGCTGACCCTTAGATCCACCGTCTTCAGCATTGCACGGCTCAGATGGACTCCTGATGGCGGTTTACAGGTACTGGTCAGGGGGGGAGCGAAACGGACGCAGGGTCAGGTCGACCGACCTAGCCAGGTCGGCTGACCTGGTGCCGCCGCCTTTCAGCCCCACTCCTCTCTGGTAGGCTGCCATGTGGGTCCTTATGACGGCTCCAGGTGGGTATACTCCGTTTGGGTGCAATTGAGTTGAGGTGTGGGCCCTTCAATCCATGGGAGTGACACGTGGCTCATCCCTCACCCTTGACTTGAACCGACCATGATTCAGCGTCCATGATCATACCCTAGTGTGCTTCTTGACCTGTACGGAGGATGGGCTCAATTGGGGTCCAGGCTAGGTCGGCCGACCTAGCCAGGTCGGTCGACCTGGGCCTGTGCCCAGTTTCGTCCATCTTTTGCACTGTAGTCCCTGTACTCAAATATATTCTGGATATGCATGGTACAATATTATTTGAATACTAATGTCTAAGTTATGCTTTGATCTTTATTGGTTTTCTAAGCCTATTGATGGTCAGATTTTTGTTATAAGGACTGTCAACACCGCCCAAGACAAGGAGAAGCTACATGCCCCATGTTGATGGTCCTTAAATGCCAATTTTGACCGTCAACTCCTGCAGAGAATATGTCAAATATAATCACCAAACATAGTGATAGGGTTTATATCTAATCAATTCCACAAGTTTTGGTGAATATGTGAATGCAGGGACTAATTAGCAAAAGAGGAAGAGATTTGGGCTCAGGGCCAGGTCGCCTGACCCACCTAGGTCAGCTGACGTGGGCCCAAGCCCAATGGAGCCCATATTTGGCCACAACAAAGAAGCACACTTTAGGACCATCATAGTCGCTGATTCCATGACGGTTGGATCCAAGAGATGGGAATGGTCCAAGGGGAGGTCACAAGGATTGACGGGCCCACCAACGTATCTAAACATACTCAAATTGAGCAAACCCACCTGGAACCGTCATTAGAACCCACTCTGCAGTCACCCAGACGAAGATGGGCCTGAAAGGAGCCGGTGGTCAGTCACCCGACCTGGTATTTCCACCAAATCTGCTCAACTTTGACGGCGTGCTTCCCACCGCCTCTAGGAGTCCATCCCGGCCGTGCATCACTCAAGTCGGTGCATCCTAGGGTCGGCCGACCTAGGGGGATCGGCCGACCTGGTCCCAGGGCCAAACAGCCTCAACCGCCTCGAGGTGCCTCTCCACCGTCCTACCAAGCTATAAATAGATGGCCACAGCTTCAGTTCAACACACACCAGAAGGAAGAGCTCCATTTGCTATAAGTCATAGTCTTAGTTAGTAGTGAAGTAGTTCTAGGAGTTGAGCTTCTAAGGGTTTCCGAAGGAGTCTTGGTAAGCCTAGAGCTCAGTTATCTTTTATCTTTTGCTTATTTGTAAGACTTAGAGCCTTAATGGATATGCTATCTTGCTTATGTTACTTGACTTATAGTCTTGTGTGTTCATCATATAAGTTGTATGTCTTGCACCTTAGTATCGTGGATGCATGTTATGGCAATGGCCCAGTGTACCGCAAGGTTGCTCTGTTTAGGTGGACCATAAATAGAGTTGTATTTCATATGGTAAACGTGGTGTTTGGTATATGGAATGACATTGGGGATACCCTACTCCACGTATTCAGAGGTAGGCGGCAGGTGGTGACAGCCCTGTCCGTCCTTTGTAATCCTCGCCGTTCGGGTTTGGGCGTTTGCAGGCCTTCGTGATAAACATCGTGACAGTACCCTTGGATGAGGGGATCCCACGACTCCTCGATTTGTCCTCTAACATGTGTTCCTTCTGAGCTTGCATATACACACTTGTAGGAATGTAACCCATATGCAAGAAGTACATAGAACCCCTAGTTCTCTTTTAGGACCTTCATATTAACTAGACTTATATACTGAGCAGTGAAACCTTCTGTGTGTCACACTACCATCTATCAATGTTTACCCCTTGCTAGAGTTTGGTATATTAATAATGTTATGATTGAATACAATGGATAACTACTCTAGTCAACCACCGCCTTCCCTGTGGATTCGATACCCTGAATACTTCCGGGTGAAAGCTACAACGGTATCCGTGCGCTTGCGGATTTATCTGCGACCGTAAGAAATACCAACAAGCTTTCTGGCGCCGTTGCCGGGGAACGACATTGGTTGAATAGTGTGGTTAACCCATGTACTCAATTAATAGCATGATTAATTACCACTGCTCCGGCAGGGTTATCTTTGCTCTGTTTCTCTTTGATGTGGAACAGGGTAGTGTATGACTGGTCTTGAACTGCCAATGGACTTCATTGACAACCCAAGATTATCGGGAAATACGATCTTGCATTGTATCTTCCTAGGTAGTCTGATCGGCAGCAACTCCAGTCAATCCTACACCACCAATATCGACGAGTGCTACTGCCGAAAGAATGATTCGTGAGTTCTCAATTCACTCTGGTTCGCAAACCGGCCCAGAACTGAACATGAGAGACGCCACGTTCGATCTTAGGCTAGCATCTGTCAAATTGGTACACGCCAGCCCACTACATGGGAAGACCAACGCGAACGGACCCAAGGCCAAGGCGCAACACCAAGGCCTACATGATCCTGTCCGAAGAAGACAAACAGGTATGGCTAAAACAAACCATCTCCAAATGTTACATAAAGTCAAAATTTATGATGGAGACGTCCTCACTCGACGGACGTAAACCGACGAGTCCTCACCGACAGGTAAATTGGTATGAATCTCATATTTATTTCACATTGCATTTTTCTGAATTCCAATCTTTGCATGTTTGAATTCCAAATCAATTTTGTGCATTGAAATTTAAACTTGGAGTCTTTTATCTTGAAATCCCTTTGGATCCCCCGCTCCTGCATACACACATACATAATCTTAATGAGCGAGGACCATGTAGGATAGCCGAGCCAGCTGGGCTTGAGAGGCGCCAACAGGCCGTCGGTCGACCCCACGGGTCGCCCGACCTGTGGCTGCCTCTCCTGTGCCACATTCATTTAGATTCAAAACAGCTTTTGCATCTGGTATACCGCTGCGAAGGTTCAACAGAATGGGCTCTGTGCCAGAATCGCCCGACCCCATCCGTCGGCCGACCCAGCCCTGGCCCTTCTGCAGCAAATTCAATTGCCATCAGTTCACACCAGCGAATCTAGTGCAAACCTTGAAAGCTTTGCTGAAACAGAGCCGTGCTAGGGTCGGCCGACCCAGGCTGTCGGCCGACCCCAGGCCACCTCTGTTCAAAGAAAGTCGGTGCCCTCCACCGTCAACTCTTTCCCCCAGCTAAGCTGCCAAGTGCCCTCGGCCTTTGTCCTATCCCTCCTTAGGATTTTCAAGTGATTGGCTCTCAAGTTTATAAAAAAAATAATACAAGCAAGAACATGTTCTAGGATAAGTTCCCTTCGGGTATTTTTGGTCACTAACTATTACAGGTTGCAACTAAAAAGAACGAAGGGTGAAATGCTTAAGAACATGGAGCTACACAGCAATACCAACAATGGTAAGTTCTGGTAATGGAACAAATTCAAAGGAGGCCTACATACTTGGTTTTTGGGTGTCCTGCGACACACAAAATCCCAATTGTGGGGGAGGTCGGTAAGTGTTACACAACAAGTTCCATTGGTACAAAATTTATCTTGGTTTTCAGGTGATGCTAGTTCTTGCATTTCTTGCTTAACAAATCTAAAAAAAAAGAAAGATATAGCCGGCGAGGCTCAGTGGGATTGAGACAACTAGGTGTACATTGTGGCGTTGCACCTCGGTAGTCCCCACATGGCTCCTGGCTCCGTCTTGCCTTGCATCTTTGGTTCTTGTGCTTGCTTTCATGAGAAAAGACGTCTGCACATTTTTGCCGCCTTGCCAACAACTTGTTAGGGGAATCCCAACATTTAGTGAGCACAAGCTATTTCACGTGCAACCACGTCACCGGTAATGATGCCAGCAAGAGCCAAGGAACTACCGCGACGACAGTTCTAAACTCGTCATCAACTAACCGCCAGCGGTAAGTATGCTAAGGTAAGCATCATGTCTTGCTTTTGACTTTAAACAAAGCCCTTTCGGGAGGTAACCCAAAGTTCACCACTTATATTCTTATGATATCTCCATTTGAAAAATGCTTGGTCAGGTTATCATGCTTCCTTTATCTATTCTCATATGCTCTGGTTTGAATGTATTATCGATGGTACCTTGAGGTACATTCATAGACCTTTTAAATTAAGCATGGTGCTTAGGTTAAAATGGTCTTCTTTAATCAAATTAAACATGGTGTCAAGTTTGATTAATGAACCTTTGAGTAAATGCATGTATAGATATTGGTTGTATGTATGGACTAACCTCTACAGGAAGGATTTCAAATTCAATCGGGTAAGTCGTCAAGCTTGATTCAAATTGGAGATAAACCAAGGCATTGGATGCGCTGCAACAATTGCTGCACAACATACAAGGAGGAACATCACCTTTCGAAGGTCCACTATGAGTATATTGCAAAACCCTCTTTGATCATGCTAATGCAATTTAAATTCAGCCTTGTTTGAGTCATGCTTAAAAGAAAGTGATGAAAAGTTGAAAAAAAAAAGAGAAAGGCAAATAGGATCTACGCTTAGTATGTTAAGGACCAATCTATTTTCAAGCGTGGATGTGAACAACTAACCCAAGGGCAACAATGATTTATTCTTTATAGTCCTTCGGGTATTTGTTGTCCATTAACTTTTTGCAGGGATGAAGTAAAGACTAAAGGATGGCGAGCATAACTTCAACATTCAACATCTTTAGTCACATGGAAGAAATTTGCACAATGAAGCAAGATGAACAATGGACAAATCTTTTGGCACTCTTAAGCTCAAATCTTGTATTCGCTTGCAAGACTAGAGTTTTGGGGAATTCGTCAGGGAAGTATCCAAAATACTCTGTGCACTTATTTTCCTTTGATCTCCTGCTTAGTTACCTTGAAAGATTTGTTTGCCATGAAAAAAAATCCATAAAAATTTACATAACTTAAAAAACACTAAAAATATTTGAATTCCAATAAAGGCTCATGGCTCTTAAACCCATGGAGCCATTGTTTTGTTTCCATTGTGTGAGAATAAATGCAGGCAAAAGAGCAAGTGTGGGGGTCTCTCGAGCTTTCTGACGCACATATGATTGAGACCACCCACGGACAGGCTGTACAACATCGCACTGGTCAGGCCAAGGAACATCAAGGTGACCGAGGCCCAGAAGGTGTCGGCCGATCCCCCAGGTCGGCCGACATCCCTTTGGTACCTCTCGCCTCCATTTTCGTCCAAAGCGATGGTTTGCGCATCCTATCTCTCATCCTCTTTGATTCATGAGTTTAAATAATTCCAAATTTAAGATGATCACTAAAAATTAAACTCAATGAATCCCGATGCTCCTTTGATATACATGTCCATCCTTGATTGGCTTGCATATTCTTTATTCCTTGCACATACACCTGTTGCTTGTGAACATATTTCTTTAGGAAAACATGTTTATCTAAGTGGTTGATTAATGAGATATGGTATGATGAAAGAAATCTTGCTCTTTCTGTATAAAGTACTTGGGAGGTTTTTATGGCAAAAGTTTAAAATCAATAGCCTTGCAAAGCTCCTCAATGACATTTCATTCCTACCAAAGCCATATGTTGCTCATATTGAAAACCTTACACATATGCTGCTTGCTATTGCATTGAACTTTGTCAAATTGTTGTGACCCTTGCAAGGTGCTCTTCATGCTTTCTTGATCAAGATCACGTACACTCCACATATATCTGCTAAACTTCTACACTGGAAGTTAGCAATACCCATCCATCCACCAAATAAATGCTCCATATGTCTTATGAATCTCTCTCCAAATATCCTTTGCAAAAGAGACATGGGCTATAGAAAAACATTTTGGACACATGAAGGTCCACGAAAAAAAAATGCCCATAAAAGCATTGACTAAAAAAAAGAGGAGAAAAAAATGATGAATGAGATAGCCATGTTTTCAAAATAAAGGGGAGAGAGATCATACAAAAAAGGGAGCTAACATAATTTCCACATACATTTTCCATTGTTCCACACACATGCACATCTTGATCAGATTGTATGAATAGTTTTCTTCTTGGATCCGCTTTTTGACTTTGCAATATATGTAATGCAAGTATGCCTTATCTTTACTCCTACCTTGAGATCCACATAAGCCTTTTAGAAGTAGGGTGAAAGAAGGCAAAAGAATGCCTTGGTGAGGAATTATACACAATGAGCGATCCGAGAGAATCATTTGAGGAGCTAGGTAAGGTTATGTTTTTGAAAATTTATCAAAAACCCAAGTTACTTAACAGAAAATTTGAGATGACTTGAATCAATGCCATTCCGTTCCTCAACCATCCAAGATGACATGATAGACACATCAAAATTCACAAGTGCATGTATGTCTTGGAATAACTTATATGCTTGCATCATATCAGTTGAAGTCATACTTTCCACCTTAGTCCTAAAGCTTTACTCGAGGACGAGCAAAGGCTAAGTATGGGGGAGCTTGTTGACGGTCCTTAAATGCCAATTTTGACCGTCAACTCTTGCAGAGAATATGTCAAATATAATCACCAAACATAGTGATAGGGTTTATATCTAATCAATTCCACAAGTTTTTGGTGAATATGTGAATGCAGGGACTAATTAGCAAAAGAGGAAGAGATTTGGGCTCAGGGCCAGGTCGCCTGACCCACCTAGGTCAGCCAACCTAGGCCCAAGCCCAATGGAGCCCATATTTGGCCACAACAAAGAAGCACACTTCAGGACCATCATAGTCGTTGATTCCATGACGGTTGGATCCAAGAGATGGGAATGGTCCAAGGGGAGGTCACAAGGATTGACGGGCCCACCAACGTATCTAAACATACTCAAATTGAGCAAACCCACCTGGAACCGTCATTAGGACCCACTCTGCAGTCACCCAGACGAAGATGGGCCCGAAAGGAGCCGGTGGCCAGTCGCCCGACCTTGTATTTCCACCAAATCCGCTCAACTTTGACGGCGTGCTTCCCATCGCCTCCAGGAGTCCATCCCGGCCGTGCATCACTCAAGTCGGTGCATCCTAGGGTCGGCCGACCTAGGGGGATCGGCCGACCTGGTCCCAGGGCCAAACGGCCTCAACCGCCTCGAGGTGCCTCTCCACCGTCCTACCAAGCTATACATAGATGGCCACGGCTTCAGTTCAACACACACCAGAAGGAAGAGCTCCATTTGCTACGAGTCATAGTCTTAGTTAGTAGTGAAGTAGTTCTAGGAGTTGAGCTTCTAAGGGTTTCCGAAGGAGTCTTGGTAAGCCTAGAGCTCAGTTATCTTTTATCTTTTGCTTATTTGTAAGACTTAGAGCCTTAATGGATATGCTATCTTGCTTATGTTACTTGACTTATAGTCTTGTGTGTTCATCATATAAGTTGTATGCCTTGCACCTTAGTATCGTGGATGCATGTTATGGCAATGTCGGGCGACCTGGCCTGAACCCCAATCGAGCCCATCCTCCACACAGGTCAAGAAGCACACTAGGAGATGATCACGGACGCTGAATCATGGTCAGTTCAAGTCAAGGGTGAGGGATGAGCCATGTGTCATTCCCATGGATTGAAGGGCCCACACCTCAACTCAATTGCACCTAAATGGAGTATACCCACCTAGAACCGTCATAAGGACTCACATGGCAGTCTACTAGAGAAGAGTGGGGCCGAAAGGCGGCGGTACCAGGTCGGCTGACCTGGCCCTGCGGCCGTTTCGCTCCCCCCTTGACTAGTACCTGTAAACCGCCATCAGGAGTCCATCTACACCGTGCATTGCTCAAAGTGGTTCATCGGAGGGTCGGCCGACCAGGGCACTTTGGCCGACCTGGGCCCACCTCCAAACTGCCACAACCACCTCTGGCCGGCTCCAACCGCCTATGTGATGCTATAAATACCTGCAAGGGGCGCCGTACATAACACACACTAGAAGAAGAGCTCTCCTTTGCTACAAGCTTAGTCTTAGTCTTAGTAGTGATAGTCATAGTAGTAGATCTTCTGAAGGGCTTCCGGAGGAGTCTTGTTAAGTTCTAGAGTTCAGTTCTTGTATTCTCTTACTTACTTGTAATACTCTGAGCTTAATGGAAATACCTTCATACTTATGTTGTATGCCTCAATTACACTTTATCCACTTAGTATATACTACTTATGTCCTACACCTTATTCAAGTGAATGTATGCTATGACATTGGCTCAATGTGCCTTATGGTTGCTCTATTTATTAATGTGATAGATAGAGTTGTATTTCATATTGCAAGCATGGTGTTTGGAATACAGAATACTGTTGAGGGTATCGCTGCCCCACGGATTTGTAGAGGTAGGCGGCAGGTGGTGACAGCCCTGTCCGTCCTTTGTAATCCTCCACGTTCGGGAGTGGATATTAGGCCTTTAAGATAAGACGTCCAATTGTCGTCCCTTGATGAGGGAACCACCGGATACCTCGATATGTCCTCTTGAATATAGCCATTGAATGAGCTTGTATAGGGTATTGTAGTATATCCAAGTCCCATATGTATGATGCTAATGAACCCCTTTGTAATCTTTACTAATGTTCTATGACTAACTAAGACTACTATAATGATGAGCAATGAACTTCTATGTGTCACATTACCCATTCACTTTCATATCCTTTATCCCTGCCTAGATTATGGTACATTAATGTTGTTGTAAGTAAATGCATCGGATGACATCTCTATTTAACTAAACGCTTTCCCTGCGGATAAACAAATAACGATACTCTGGAATACTCCCAAGTGAAATGCTACAACGTACTTCTGTGCACTTGCAGAATATCTGTAACGTCTAGATTTACGATAAGATATCTATAGTGACATCACTAATCTAGTGGTGACACTAAGAAATACCAACAAATTTCACATAGTGTCAATGTTCCCCTTAGCAGCCTTGATTGTCGAGTAGTAGATGCGGAGCCACTTCTCGGGATCGCGTTTCCCGTCGTATCTTTCGATGCCGGACGGCTTGAACTTTTCGGGCCAGGCAGTAGCTCGGTTGCGGTTTGAGAAAACCGGGAACCCTTCGTACTTGTCAAGGTTGTGGTGACCTTGGCCTGGAGGCCCATAAATCTGGTCATTCTCCTGGCACCACCTGCGTTCTTCTTTCTCGCGATCGCGGGCGCGTGTGGAGATGACTATGTGCGCATCTCTATTCTTCAATTGGTGTCACAGATCCCTGTCGTCATCGCGGTTGTCGCACCGCCCGTCTCTGTCCCTGTTCCCGCCGAGTCCACGATTGTGGCTTTGTTGGGCAACATGGTGGCTAGGCCCGGCACCATGGTCACGACCTCCGGCCCATCCTACCATGTCGCCCTCGTTGCCGTGTTCTCGACGATCTCTGCTCGGGTGATGGCATGGATTGCCGCGGTGGCTATCTACAGGCTGACGACTGCTGCCCTGTCGACTTGCAATTTTGGTGATTGACCGAGCGGAGTGCATTGCGTCGTGCTCAATTACTGCTGTTTGGAGCATCATCTTCATGCGTTGGATCTCTAGGGTCTGCTCCAAGGCATCGAGTCCTTGCCCGACAGCTATGATGTTGGCTGTGGTGCTGGGGTAAACGTCTTGCCCGACGACTTGTACAAATAGCTCGTGAAGGTTTTGCGGAGGCAATCTGTTGGCTCGGCGACGGCGTTCTGCGCGGGTAGCGTTGCGTTGTCAGTGCCTCTCCCGGTCATCCGCAGCTTCGTTGGCGACAGACGGCTCGTCGTTGGAAACTTGTCTTCATTGCCGATGATCATCATGGCTTGCCGCCCTGGTGAGAAGCTTCCCGTGCTTGAAGATGCAGGGACGGTAGAGCCGTGTTCATCTGAAGAGTCCAGCATCTCGTCATGTTGGAAAGGTAAAGGATCAATGCACGCAATGATGCGGGACATGTGCAGTTCCTCTTGGGGTGATTTGCCAAGCTTTGGCCTACGTCCTGGCCAATGAATGAACCTCCCTTCTGGTGTTGAAGTGATTACAAGTCTGACTTGTTTCCCTCTCAAGGGGAGTTTGTCGAATTCAACCAGAGATCGGAGTTGCTCTGAGTTCGCCGCCTGGTAGACAGAGGTGGTTCCCACGAGACCAAAAGGAATCTGACTCGAGGTAGTGACCTTGTGCCTAGTAGTGGCTAAGCCCTTCCTTTTTTGGGTTTTTGAAGAATTGGATTTCGGCACGACCGATGGTTCAGAAACCGACTCGGACTGCCTAGTCCACTTTGAATTTTTCTCAGTCCAAGTTGTATTCGAAGTAAGACTTAGAGTTCCTCGAACCTGAGTTGGAGTTGGGTCTAGGAGCGCGATCTCGCCGAGCTTGTTGTCAAGTTGCTCCTTAATCGGCAACTTCAGGACGCGATCGAAGTTTCCTGCGCCGTCCGTCGTGCAGACCCAGGAGCCGAAGACGAAGGTGGCGCCCTTCTCGAACGCCATGTCGCCGTGGCTGGTGAAGATGACTGGTGCCATTGAGCTTGCCTGACGATTCTCGACGAGGGCCCCTACCTGGCGCGCCAGCTGTCAGTTTTTTATACCGGCTAGCCTACTATACGGGGTCCCTGAGTATTCGAGTTGTTCGCAAGGGCCTCGCCGGAACTAGAAGCACGATGGTTAACACGAGACGATTTAGACAGGTTCAGGCCGCCTCGAGAGAGAGCGTAATACCGTACGTCCTGTATGGTGGATCGCTTTGTATTGATGGTTATGATTTTACAAGGGGTCCCTGCCTCACCTTATATACTCGGGAGACAGGGTCCTACAAGGCAAGTAATACAGATTCCTAGTCGAATACTATATACAAAGTCCTAACATGAGTATGCCGGGTTGTTACCTAGTAGCCGACTAGTTCCCTTAACCTGTACGTCTCTTCCCTGTATCTGTTAGAGTTGGTGGCCCAATCTCCTTGCAGGCCTGGAGCCCATAAGGACTCCCATGGATCCTGGTCCGTCAACCAGGTCTGGCCTAACAACCGAATACAGCGAATCCGGTTAGACCGGTCCCATGGTACCTTTCGAGGGACAGCCTATGCCACTTGCTACAGTACCTCCTTCGGTGGTCCGTAGCCGAAATGAAGAGGTTGCTTGTTATACTGTTTATTTCACCACACGTGCATACACATCACCTCCTATACCAAATCAGAGTATTAGTGCTAATGGAATTCCTAATGATGTGCATGATCGTTATTTGCGGCAAGCTCCTAATCGTACACTGTTGGCATTTCTTAACATCACCACTACTGGAGTGATGGTACTAGAGATGCCTTAATATAGATCTTAGCGTTATACAAGTTCTGCAAGCACACAGAAGTACATTGTAGCATTTCACCCGGGAGTATTCCAGAGTATCGTATTTATTTCCTCAGGGAAAGCGAATGGCAAAGTAATATATTTTCCAATGTATCAACTATATCATAATCAATTTACCAGGACTAGGCCAGGGGATAATATGATATGAAAGATTGAGTATGTTGACACACAGAAGATTTCTCTGCTCATTATATAAGTCTAGTTAGTATGAAGGTCCTAAGAGAGAACTAGGGATTCTATGTACTTCTTACAAATGGGTTACATTCATTACAAGTGTATCCTATACAAGCTTAGTAAGTGATACATGCTAGAGGACAAATCGAGGAGTCGTGGGATCCCCTCATCCAAGGGTACTGTCACGATGTTTATCACTAAGGCCTGCAAACGCCCAAACCCGAACGGCGAGGATTACAAAGGACGAACAGGGCTGTCACCACCTGCCGCCTACCTCTGAATACGTGGAGTAGGGTATCCCAACGGTATTCCATAACCCAAACACCATGTTTGTAATATGAAATACATCTTTACCAATTGTACGGAAAGGTAAAGAACAATCATAGAGATTCATTGGGCCATTGCCATAACATGCACCAGCCAAACTAAGGTGTAAGACATACAACTCATATGATGAACACACAAGACTATAAGTCAAGTAACAAAGGCAAGAAAGTAATTCCATTAAGGTTCTAAGTCTTACAAATAAGCAAAGGATACAAGATAACTGAGCTCTAGGCTTACCAAGACTCCTTCGGAAACCCGTAGAAGCTCAACTCCTAGAACTACTTCTCTACTAACTAAGACTATGACTTGTAGCAGTTGGAGCTCTTCCTTCTGGTGTATGTTGTACAGGAGGCGTTGGCACCTATTTATAGCACTTGGAGGCGGTTCAGGGCCGGTACAAGGCGGTTGAGGGTGAGTGGGCCCACCCCCGAGTCGGCCGATCTGCGGACGTCGCCCGACCATCAGATGAACCGACTGAACTCATCCACGGTGTAGCTTTGCTGCTGAAGACGGTGTGGATACACCAGAGAAGGGAGGACCGCAACGGCCGCTAGACTGGGTCGGCCGACCTGGCCAGGTCGGCCGACCTGGTCCAGGCACGTTTTGCCTTGATCTTCTTCTGAGTCGCTGGAATGTGGACCCTGGTACTCGTGGAAGATGGGTATGGATCCTCAGAGTAACTGTTGATTCTCATGTGGGCCCATCAATCCATGTAGTCCTCCTTATCCTTCTTGTCATCCCTTGGATACAACCGTCATTGATTCAACGTTCTTGATGACACTAACTTGTGCTTCTTCTGCATGGCCAAAGTTGGGCTTGGGTGGACACTAGGCCAGGTCGGCCGACCTGATGGGGTCGGGCGACCTGGGCCTGGCCCTGGTTTACTTCATCTTTTGGCCCATATTTCCTGCAATCAAATAATCTCCATGTACATGTGGAACTACGTTATTTGAAATAAAATCCTACTGATCATTACTAATTTATTTCATTTTATCATGTTGGCGTTACAAAATAATTATGACTTAACAAGCACCAACAAACTCCCCCAAGCTAAGACTTTGCTCGTCCCGAGCAAAACTTGGAGAGTTAGGAACTTAGGATCAGAAATGCTTACTTCCCATAAAAGAAATTTTCAATAAGAAAGCAATTCATGACTTGATTAAGTTGGCAAAGATTAAATCATCCTTTTTACCTTATCACTCATGGGGCTTTTTAGCTTTTTCTTCATCTTGAGCGGTTGAAAGCCAGAACAACTTAGCGAGAGCGCTTTTCCTTAAACCTTTGTTCCACACCGGAGGTTTTAAAAAGACTTTTGCAAAGAAAAACACAAGACTCCTCAAGTGACTCTCAAGTCGCTCATTTGTGTTTATACCTCTACCATCACTCCTCTCAATTTCCCTCAAAAGCATAAACAAATGGGGTTCATAAATGGGAAACTATTGTTTCATATATGCATTGCTTATCTTGTTGAGTCAAATCCAGGATCAATGAAGAATTAAATCATCCACTCAAATTGGAGTGTGCAAGTGTGGATATATGGTACTGGAAGAATGAACTCCTTTTAGAGAATTTCTCTTCTTTAGAAATTTTTCTATAAAGCTTGGCTCCCTTTTTTTCATGGACTATACAGTGTCCATAATTTTCTTTTTCTCTCTCCTTTTTTTTTCATGGACTAGACTTATGTCCATATCTTTTATTCTCTTATTTTGGCTTTCATAGGGAGCCTAAGCCTTATTCCTAGAAATATTTTTTTGGAGAAGAGTCTCTTTGGAGTACTTTATAGTTGCTTACTTCCAGGATAGGAGTATTGCATATGTGGTGACGTGTACGTGACTCCAATTTTTAAGAGCATGAAGTAAATCTTACAACGATCGCAATGAACTTGACAGAACTCAAAACAAATACACATGCTCTTTGTACGTGGTTGGAATATGGGGCTCTGGTAGGATTTTCACTCTTCACTGAGGAGTCTAGACTTTTGTTCTTTTTGAAATAAAAATCTCCGGGATCAGGTTTCACTGTGGTAAAGATAAAGCAACTCTAACTTATTATCTCATATCTCCCAACAACCTAGAATCAGATTTAGCAATTGCTACCCACAAGTTTTAAGTTTCCAAGGAAGTCATTAATTTAAGTCAACAAATTCAAGACACAAATGACTGCCTTATTGAGACTTGCATGAATTGGGAAAGTCATAGCAAAAGCTCATCACTTCCAAATAGAGTTTTATTTTTCATTCATTTCCATTTTCATCATTATTATTATTGTTATTATTTTTTTTAGACAAGATAAAGGAAAAACAAAGAGAATGGTTCAGACAACTTACCCGTACGGGGGTCCTCCCCCAAGCTGGACTTTTCACTGCTGCCGGTAACGAGGATCGTTCAGGTCAAAACCTTGGGACCGAAGATAGGCAGTTAGGTTCTGGTTGCCCGCCTGGATGCTGTTCTGGAGGGTGTTGAAGTTCTGTGCTGACTGGTCCCACCAAGCTTGCGACTGCTGCACATGCTGGGTTAACGTATCATCAATACGGTGAGTGGTTACCTCTAGGGTTCCCATGCGGTTGGATAACCCATCCATGCTGCTGCGCCAGTCCCTTGCCAAAAAGGAACGTCGGGCGTCGAACGGAAGAGGGCCGCCACTTGAGCTAGACGACTGATGATAGCGCGGGTCTTGGGGATTCCATTGTGCGTGTGGCGCTTCATGCCATCCTGAACCTCCTGCCATGTATGGTGGAGGCGGCTGCGGCTGCTCCCAGTTTGATCTGCCGGTATGTACGGCGGAGTTGGAGGCTCCCATGCTGCTTGGGCCTGCGGCACTCCGGCTTCTCCCCGTCGGGACATGCTTCTTGTCACCCTCCCTGTCACGCTTTGCCTGCCTTCCTGTTGCAACTCCAACAAAAGTGTTTTGCATCTGTACAACTAGTATTCCGGTGCTGGCAACGGAATTCTGGTTGTGCTATTATGATAAACCATAACAAGCTTTTAGTCTATGGCATGAGTAACAAGGTGACTCTGAACAAAATAAGACTCGTCCAGAGTTGGTCGAGGCTGCGGAAGGAACTCGACTCGATAATTATCCAAAAGGCCCATCGACTCAAAAATGCGAGTAACCAAAGAAGTGCATTCAATGCGACCTTGCCTCTTAAAAACACCCATCCATTGATCAATCATGAAAACAACAGGAGAGACTTTTATCTTCTTAACCATTGCATATAATAATTTTAATTCATCAATGCGCACGGTTCGAAGATCATTTCGAGGAAATAGAGTCATAGCAAGCCAGCGGTGCATGAAACGAAGAGTGGGATTATGAATGTGGCTAGTTCTAGGGGAGTGCCATCTGTGATACCCGAGATATCCCGCCAAAAGGATTCTCTCACAAAATGCCTCAAAACTTTATCAACTTCCAAGCTGCAACGCTTGCTAAAACCCAGATAGGTACTAAGCTACCTCCAAGAAACGAAATACTCTTCCCTTAAAAAGCGAAAAGTAATCCCTTCCTCACCCTTTCTCAGAGTAGCAAGAAATTGGATTGTTAACAAACGACACCCATCCTCGTTAATGCGAGCAAAATCCGACCATCCCACAGCACCCCACACGGTTTCGAAATCAGTAGCCATACCTGATTTCTCCATGAGTTCGCTTGTGAACACACGCGTGTGATCAAAAGCGCGACCCAGAAGAATTTGATACGCTTCCAGTTCGTAGCCTTCTTCGATGTCGAGTTGATCGTCGGAGATGAACGCCGGGCGAGGATCATCTTCGTTTTGGTTGCTGCTGGAGCTGTCCCCGTTGCCATCTCCATTGCCACCGCTGCCACCGCCTCCTGCGGATGTAGCGCCAGCACCGGTGTAGTAGTATTGGTCTTCGGAGATCTCCATAGAGTGTTGGCTGTCCATCCTCTCTTCAGAGCCACCAGCTGATTCCATGATCTCCGTGCTGGAGGAGATCACCTCAGTGCTCCCTGAGTGTCGACTCCTCCTCGAACTTGACCCCTTCAATTTCTTTGCTTGCTTTACGACTCCTCTGACGATGTTCATGATTTCGGTGAGGACTCGATGTTTTTCGTCCGTCAAGTGCAGACGTCTCCAAGTCATGATTTAGCTTGATGATCTGGCCGCCGCATTTGAAGATAATGCGGATGCTTTGCAACGCCACTCTGGTTCTGTTGTCTTCACACAAGGTGTTGTTGATGTTATTGCCTTCAGAGCCTTAACACTTTGTGTGAATTCCTTGGGCAGGGGCAGGAGTGGCTCGCTGTTGGTGACTGGTGGTTTCTGTGGCTTCCATCCATAAATCACCTTGATTACGGGTCCGTCATGCTTTTGGTTTGATTCTTTCTTGTTTCCTGCATGGTTAGCCAAAATTTCCCGACTGGTCTCTTGTACCATTGCAGCTAATGATAGAGCTGGAGTGCCCGATCTTTCGGTGAGTGGAGATAAATTCGACTTGGTGGAAGTAGACCCTCACGATCCGACTACGACGAGCGAACCCGAAGCGCCAATGCAATCGCTGAACCAACTCCCGACGGTTACCAACCTTGCCGTCACAAGATCAGCCTGATCACGAAGATCAATTCCTGTCCGCAATCGAAGAACGAACAAGAACAAGATGCGAGCAATCACAATATCACTCGAAGGTGGGGTTCCGAATCACACGAGGACAGCACGTATTTGTGCGTGTTCGAGAGTAGCTAAAGCTAGATTAAAACAAAACCCGAGTCTGAAAATAAACGAGGGGTCTATCTAAATAGGGGCAAGGGGGCGCAGCCCCTAGGGCGTTACTGTTCACGCGCGAGCACTGTTCACGTGCGCTACTGTAGCGCGGTGGTGTGAACAGTACCGCGGTACTGTAGCACAGGTGGCGCCCAACCCTAGGCGCCCACATGGGCCTCCTGTTGGGCCATCCTCTAGTCTTCTGCGCCCCCACCTTGGGGACTCGAACCGAATTAGCCTCGGGCCTCCTTCTTGATTTGGACACCCATGTTGGACTCCTCCAAGCCCAGCAATCATGGGTATATCCATGGTTCTCATGTCCTCATCATCCTCCCCTTCTTGACGAAAAGCCGTCCTCGGCGTCGATTGTACTTGAAGCCCATCCTGCACAACACAAAAGAGAACGGGGTTGCGAAAACAAAGGAAACCAACAATATTGAGAGGAAGGATGTCACCATGTTTCCAATTGGCAAAAGTGTCATCTCGCATATAACTTTTAGCATGCATGTAGGCTTCTTGATCGGACGACACACGATGTTTGTCAACACTATCCTGCACAAGATTAGTACCAACAAAAGACAAAACAGGCATAGGTAGCAACCAGCAAGGCTCCCCTTCTTTATAGTAAATTTGTGTCATGAAAATAGAACTAGAGGAATATAAACTATGATGTGTAGTATGGCTGTCCTCTAATTGATCATAATCTTTCACAACAAAAGGAGTACTCATATTGCAACAAATGTAGACTCTTTGTATCATATATTGTCCTTTGTTGTCATATTTGCCAATAACATGATAAGTGTGTTTAGCAAACCAAGGCAAATCAGCATATTGAAAAAGTCTCGCTTGCAAACAATCTAGATTACACAAATCATCAAATTCAATGTAACCCAATGTATGTAAGGAGGACAACAATTTTAGCTCATCATTTGCACTAGCAATATGCATAACATGTTTATTTTCAGCACAAATGGTTGGTTCCAAAACATGTAGAACTGAAGCATGATCAAACAATTCATCTTTATCACAAGGAACAACAAGCACATCATCATGTGACAAAGATGCATCAAGAGATGGTTCCACTAACAATTGCTCTATGATAGCATGGTTTGTGAAAAAATTTAGCACATTAAGACAATTCTCACCATCCATGAGTGTAGCACCATGAGCATTACCTGTATTTTTAGTAGGAGTACGAGGTTCATTGGGAAGTGATGGTTCTGAAATTGCATAAGAGGATGTGAGCTCCACAGTTTCCATCATGTCGTCCTTATCCTCTTGCTTTTGATCGGAATCCTGCAAAAGGTTAGGTGTGGCAAGAGATACAACAATGGACTGATCCTGCACAATGCCCTTTGTATGCCATTTATAATATGAAGGTACAAATCGATGTCGCATAGCAGCTTTTAATTGAGCCCAAGTGGTGGGAATAGTAGTGGGATGTTTTTGTTTACATTCACGCCACCAAATTAAAGCAAAATCAGTAAATTCACTAATAGCAGCTTTAACTTGAGAATTTGCAGGAATATCATGGCATGAAAAATTTTGTTCGACCTCTAACTCCCAATCAAGATATGCAGCAGGATCATATTTGCCATTATAAGATGGTATTTTAAATTGAATCTTAGGAAATGAATCATTAGTAGGATGACGTACCACGCGGCGGGCACGACCGCGGCGATCTCCATCCTCCTGCTCCGTGTCAGCACCATAGTCCTTCCGCAATTCCGTGATCGCGGTGTTCAATGCGTCGAGTCGTGCCACGACGGTGTCGAGCGTGGTCTTGGTGGCCGTCTGCGCGAGGTCGATCTGATCGAACTGCTCGTTCACCGAAGTGATCGTCGAATCAAACTGTGCATGCATCGTCTTAATGTCTGCGGCCATTCCATCAACCTGTGTCCGCATATCCCGCAGCTGTACATCCGTCTTGTCAACGTCTCCTGGCATGGTTAGCGCAAACACAAAACAAAATCCTACGACTATAAAGGGTGTAATGCGCTCACAAAAGTGCTGTTATCAAATTCTTATCCGTTCTTACCACGCACACAGGGGCGAACTGCAACCAACCGGTGGAACTTGCGAAAGATTGGAGGAGCGATTGCTTGGAGAAACAAAGTTGGCTCGTCGTAGAAATATGTGGAGTTCTGGGTAGGCTGCACTCAAATCAAGGATTAGCACAATCTAACAATAATGCAAAGTTGAATTATAGTGCCAAACTTGTACGACGCTGCTGGAACAAAGTGCACAAAGGAACAAGAATTAGAGAGAGGAAAAAAAAGAAGCACTGGAAAAAGGGGGGGGGGCGGTAGAAAGCGCTGCGCCCAGGAGTCCCGGCGCGCAGGGAAAGGCGCCGAGTCCGCTCAGATGAAACCGATCAGGAGTCTATTTCCTCTCTTTTTTAAAAAAAAAACTTTCCAAAAGGATTACAACACAGGCAAACAGGCAGGCGCTAGGGAAAGTCGCGATCTAGGGAGGAGGCGCGATCTGCGCGTGCGCGGTGTTGCGTCCTTTCCTTTTTTTTGATTTTTTTTGGGACTGCTTTCTCTTTTTTTATTACTTGCCTTTTTTTTTGACTTTCCCAAGCAGATACGACAGGGAGGGGGGCGATCAGGGGGAGGCAGGGAGCGGCGCGTTCCAGAGGAAAAGGCGCGGCCCAGGGGTTTGCGGCGCGTTCCAGGGAGGCACGCTCCAGAAGGTTGGCGCGGCGGATTACGAGCGGCAGAGAGAAAAAGGCGGCGGCGCAATTAGGGTTTAAGGAAGAAAAGAAAAACAAGGATCAGACACAAAGTAACCAGCAACAATTGAACGCGTAAGCACACAAATTCAACAATGCAAATTATTGAAAGAAAGTGCAAGGCTCAAAGGGGTGCTGGGACAAAGATCTAACCTGATAATTTTTTTGTTTGGTTTTTGTGGACTATAGGTAATGGAAAAAAAACACTCGATAAACTCACCGATCAACCTGGAAATTTGATACCACTTGATAGAGCTGGAGTGCCCGATCTTTCGGTGAGTGGAGATAAATTCGACTTGGTCGAAGTAGACCCTCACGATCCGACTACGACGAGCGAACCCGAAGCGCCAATGCAATCGCTGACCAACTCCCGATGGTTACCAACCTTGCCGTCACAAGATCAGCCTGATCACGAAGATCAATTCCTGTCCGCAATCGAAGAACGAACAAGAACAAGATGCGAGCAATCACAATATCATTCGAAGGTGGGGTTCCGAATCACACGAGGACAGCACGTATTTGTGCGTGTTCGAGAGTAGCTAAAGCTAGATGTAAAACAAAACCCGAGTCTGAAAATAAACGAGGGGTCTATCTAAATAGGGGCAAGGGGGCGCAGCCCCTAGGGCGTTACTGTTCACACGCGAATACTGTTCACGTGCGCTACTGTAGCGGCGGTGGTGTGAACAGTACCGCGGTACTGTAGCGCGGGTGGCGCCCAACCCTAGGCGCCCACATGGGCCTCCTGTTGGGCAATCCTCTAGTCTTCTACGCCCCCACCTTGGGGACTCGAACCGAATTAGCCTTGGGCCTCCTTCTTGATTTGGACACCCATGTTGGACTCCTCCAAGCCCAGCAATCATGGGTATATCCATGGTTCTCATGTCCTCATCAGCTAACTCGGTTGACTGGGTTTCTAGAATTTTGCTTAAGCGCAGCTGGTTTTTCACAGCAACTGACAAGGCATGGAATCTAGAACTTAGATCATTTACCTTTCTCTTAGCAGGTATAGTGTATACGCTTCCTCCTTGCTGGGATGGGCCCCAGTTATGTGCTAGAAATAAATCCCTGCACTGCTGCCAAGACTCCATCTTTGTCTGGTGGTTGTAGTACCACTGCAGTGCTCTACCTGTTAACGAGAATGGGAATAACCATTGCTTTGCCCTTCCTGCTAGTCGACTGCATATTGCTGAGAAATGTCGGAGATGTTCTGCTGCATCTGTTATGGCCTTTCCGTTAAATGGCTTGGCTTGCACCATGGTGATGTACGTTGAGTCGATCATGAGAGTTTCAGTTGCCATCTTAGTGCAAAGGTACTTCGATTTCAATTGACAGAAATTGTAGGATCACTTTGAGTTCTTCGGCGAATCGATGATGTACCTTCTGTTCCACACAAAGAGAAACAAGACAAGGGTAAATCTGTCTAGAGATGGTAATTAATTGTGACATAAGTTAATACAGAGGTTAACATATTCTTTGACCAATGCTTTCCCCGGCAACGGTGCCAGAAATGCTTGTTGGCATTTCTTAGCATCACCACTACTGGAGTGATGGTACTAGAGATGCCTTAATATAGATCTTAGCGTTATACAAGTTCTGCAAGCGCACAGAAGTACATTGTAGCATTTCACCCGGGAGTATTCCAGAGTATCGTATTTATTTCCTCAGGGAAAGCGAATGGCAAAGTAATATATTTTCCAATGTATCAACTATATCATAATCAATTTACCAGGACTAGGCCAGGGGGTAATATGATATGAAAGATTGAGTATGTTGACACACAGAAGATTTCTCTGCTCATTATATAAGTCTAGTTAGTATGAAGGTCCTAAGAGAGAACTAGGGATTCTATGTACTTCTTACAAATGGGTTACATTCATTACAAGTGTATCCTATACAAGCTTAGTAAGTGATACATGCTAGAGGACAAATCGAGAAGTCGTGGGATCCCCTTATCCAAGGGTACTGTCACGATGTTTATCACTAAGGCCTGCAAACGCCCAAACCCGAACGGTGAGGATTACAAAGGACGGACAGGGCTGTCACCACCTGCCGCCTACCTCTGAATACGTGGAGTAGGGTATCCCCAACGGTATTCCATAACCCAAACACCATGTTTGTAATATGAAATACATCTTTACCAATTGTACGGAAAGGTAAAGAACAATCATAGAGATTCATTGGGCCATTGCCATAACATGCACCAGCCAAACTAAGGTGTAAGACATACAACTCATATGATGAACACACAAGACTATAAGTCAAGTAACAAAGGCAAGAAAGTAATTCCTTTAAGGTTCTAAGTCTTACAAATAAGCAAAGGATACAAGATAACTGAGCTCTAGGCTTACCAAGACTCCTTCGGAAACCCGTAGAAGCTCAACTCCTAGAACTACTTCTCTACTAACTAAGACTATGACTTGTAGCAGTTGGAGCTCTTCCTTCTGGTGTATGTTGTACAGGAGGCGTTGGCACCTATTTATAGCACTTGGAGGCGGTTCAGGGCCGGTACAAGGCGGTTGAGGGCAAGTGGGCCCACCCCCGAGTCGGCCGATCTGCGGACGTCGCCCGACCATCAGATGAACCGACTGAACTCATCCACGGTGTAGCTTTGCTGCTGAAGACGGTGTGGATACACCAGAGAAGGGAGGACCGCAACGGCCGCTAGACTGGGTCGGCCGACCTGGCCAGGTCGGCCGACCTGGTCCAGGCACGTTTTGCCTTGATCTTCTTCTGAGTCGCTGGAATGTGGACCCTGGTACTCATGGAAGATGGGTATGGATCCTCAGAGTAACTGTTGATTCTCATGTGGGCCCATCAATCCATGTAGTCCTCCTTATCCTTCTTGTCATCCCTTGGATACAACCGTCATTGATTCAACGTTCTTGATGACACTAACTTGTGCTTCTTCTGTATTGCCAAAGTTGGGCTTGGGTGGACATTAGGCCAGGTCGGCCGACCTGATGGGGTCGGGCGACCTGGGCCTGGCCCTGGTTTACTTCATCTTTTGGCCCATATTTCCTGCAATCAAATAATCTCCATGTACAAGTGGAACTACGTTATTTGAAATAAAATCCTACTGATCATTACTAATTTATTTCATTTTATCATATTGGCGTTACAAAATAATCATGACTTAACAAGTGCCAACATACACCTCAGGTTGCTCCAGTTCAAAATACAGTCGTAGTGCAGCAAGAGCTAACTCGTCCCAATTTATATGCTGAATTTCATAATTAAAGGATGAATTTGCTAATATGATGGGAGATAAGCATGGCATTGATATGGGTAATTCTAGGTTGTATCAAAAACCATATTCTGGTGACTTTGACAATGCTGCTTATCCCAAAAATTGGCATGTTCCTGATTTTGTGAAATTTAATGGTGATGATAATAAAACTACTTGGGAATATAGTAGTCAATATCTTGCTCAGCTAGGTGAAGCTAGTTCTAGTGAAGCTTTGAAGGTTCACTTATTTTCTTTATCTTTAACTTGAACTATTTTGCTTGGTTTTCTTCATTGACTCATGGTTCTATTAATTCATGGAATCAATTGGAGCAAAGATTTCATGATCACTTTTATAGTGGGAGTACTCAATTAAAATTGATAGATTTGACATAAAGAACAAATGGATGAATCTATTTTTGATTATTTTAAACGATTCAAGGAAACTAGAAACGGGTGCTTTAATTTGTCGCTATCTGAAAGGGATCTTGTTAATGTTGCTTTTAGTGATTTGAGATACTTCATTAAAGAAAGAACAGAAGGTTTTGATCATCTTTCAGTTAATCAAGTGCATGTAAGAGCCGTAAGTGCCGAAAACCAAATGAAGAATGCTAAGGATACATATAAAACTCATCATTCTAATGTCCATTTTGTTGATTATGATTCTAGTAGTTCAGACGACGAGGAAAAAAAGGTATATGTTGCTGAACTTATTTGGCCTTCTAAGAATAAATCATACGCATGTCCTTCTCTTAAGCCAATTCTTAAGAATTGGCACGAAGAAGTGCGATTTAATTTTGATGTTCCCAAGTGTGATCGTATTTTTGATCAATTATTGAAGAATGGGAATATTAAGATGACTCATACCATCCCTTCAACTGAAGAGCTTAAGAGATGTGCATATTGTAAGTAGCATAATCGATGGACCAAGATCCATAGGAGTCCTTATGGGCTATAGGCCCATGAGGAAACTGGGCCGACAACTCTGATAGATACAAGAAAGAGACGTATTGGTTAAGGAAACTAGTCGGCTACTAGGAAACAACCCGGCCTACTCTTGTTAGGACTCTATGTGTAGTATCCGACTATGAATCAGTATTATTTGACTTGTAGTCTCTTGAGTATTTAAAGTGAGACAGGGACCCTTTGTAAAAACATAACCAACAATACGAAGCGATCCACCTCATACAGGACGTAGGGTATTACGCTCTCCATTGAGGCGGCCCGAACCTGTCTAAATCGTTTCGTGTTCACCATCATGCTTCTGGTTCCGACGAGGCCCTAGCGAACAACTCGACTACCTTGGGACCACCCATGGTAGGCTAGCTGGTATAAAAAACCGACAACTGGCGCGCCAGGTAGGTGCACTCACCGAGAATCGCCAAGCAAGCTCGATGGCACCAGTCATCTTCACCAACAACTGCGACATGGCGTTCAAAAAGGGTGCTACTTTCGTCTTCGGCTCCTGGGTCTGCACGACGGACGACGTGGGCAACTTCGACCGCATTCTCAACCCGCCTACTTCGGAGCAATTCGCTGACAAGCTCGACAAGATCGCGCCCCCAGATCCGACCTCAACTCGGACTCAGGGAACTCCAACTCTCAACTCGAATCCAACTCGGTCTGAGAAATTTTCAAAGCAGACTAGGAAGTCCGAGTCAGTTTCTAAACCATCGGTCATGCCGAAACCCAGTCCACCCAAAACCCAGAAAAAGAGGAGATTAGCCATTGCTAGGCATGAGGCCAATTTCCTTTTGGTTTCGCCGGAACCGCTTCCACTTAGATTTCTAGGCCAATTCGACGAACTACTCCTGGATGGGAAGCAAGTCGGACTCATGATTACAGCAACACCATAAGGCAGATTTGTCCACTGGGCGGGACGCAAGCCAAAGCTTGGAGCAAGTCCACAAGAGGACTTGGACATGTCTCGCATCATCGCGTGCATTGATCCATTGCCTTTTCAGCAGGGAGAGACGCTAGACTCTTCCGATGAACGCGGCTCTACTCTCCCCGCATCTTCAAGCACAGGAAGCTTCTCACTAGCACGTCAAGCCATGGTGATCATCCAACCCCAAGACCAAATCTCCAATGATGAGCCATCTGTGGCTAATGAGGCCTCAAAAGATCAGGATAGACGCAGGCAAAGAAACTCTGCTCGTGCGGCGCGACGCCGTCAAGCTGCTGCTGCATTAGCTCCCTAAAATCTTGACACACAATTTCAGCAAGTTGCTGGACATGAAGTCTCTGACAATGCTGCAGCCAACATCTTAGCTGTCGCACAAGGAGTACGCGCCTTAGATCAAACTCCAGAGATCCAAAGAATGACAACGATGATCGAGGCCGCAGCACTCCAACATGATGCAATGAACCCTGCTCGATCTATCACCAAGTCCAAAACTGCAAGCCGCTAGGGCAGCAGTCAATACCATCCTGAAGGAAGAAATCGTGGCAACCCACTTTGCCCTCCAAGCAGAAGTCGCCAAGAACCAGTGGACGTGGGCAGTGCAGCAGTCAGCGCTGGACCTAGGCACCACGCCCCCGCTCATAGCCGAAATGCTCCCAATTGGGGACATGGCGGAAGCCACCACAACAGTGGCGGAGGGGGCTACCGCAATGACAATGACGATGACAGGGATCTGCGACACCGCCTCCGAAACGGGGATGCACGCACTGTCATCTCTGCACGGGTTCGCAATCGTGAAGAAGACGAACTCAAGCGACGCCAAGAGTATGACCAAATCTACCGGCCCCCAGACCAAGGCTATCACAACCTTGGCAAGTACGATGGATTCCTGGTTTTTTCAAACCGCATCCGGGCTACTTCTTGGCCAGACAATTTCAAACCGTTCGGCATCGACAAATATGATGGAAAGCGCGACCCAGAATAGTGGTTGCGCATCTACTACTCTGCAATCAAGGCGGCCAAATAAGCCTGCATGAAGACGATCAGATCAAGACGGCCCTCATCACTCCCTTTGGCGCCTTCTGCTACACAACTATGTCCTTTGGACTAAAAAATGCTGGGGCAACATATCAGCGCGCAATTCAAAACTATTTAAAAGCTCAAATTGGACGCAATGTTAAAGCCCATGTTGATGACATCGTGGTCAAGACAAGGAACTCGAACAGTTTGATCACCGACTTGTTCGAGATTTTCGCAAATCACAGGGATTTCCAATGGAAGCTCAATCCAACCAAGTGTGTGTTTGGCATGCCCACAGGAAAACTGTTGGGTCTTATCGCCAGCCACCGTGGAATTGTGGCCAATCCCGAGAAAATAACCGCCATTACTTCTATGAAGCCTCCCAAAACCCTCAAGGACGTCCAGAAGCTGATAGGGTGCATGGCGGCCCTCAACAGATTCATCTCAAGACTTGGTGATAGAGGACTACCCTTCTTCAAACTCCTGAAGAAGCAGGACAAGTTCGTTTGGACTATAGAAGCCGATGAGGCATTTGAACAACTTAAAAATTCCTCCAGAGACCACCAGTACTTACCGCACAGCTGATAAGGAACCACTATTCCTCTACATTGCGGCCACAACCCATGTGGTGAGCACCGCAATTTTAGTTGAACGGGAGGAACCCGGCCATGTACTCAAAGTACAACGGCTAGTTTACTTCATCAACAAGGTACTCACAGAATCTAAAGTACGCTACCCCCCAGGTCGAGAAGCTGCTTTATGCTATCTTGTTCACATCATGCAAGCTGCGCCAATACTTCGACTCTCACTGAATTGTGGTAGTCACATCTTTTCCAATTGGCGATATCGTCCACAGCCGAGATGCAACCGGGAGAATTTCCAAATGGGCAGTCGAGCTAGACTCTCACACCATCAATTTCGTCCCACGCGTGGCAATTAAATCTCAGGCTTTGGTAGACTTTATCACTGAATGGATGGAGATACAGACTTCAACACCCGAAGAACCTCCAAAATATTGGATCATGTACTTCAACGGGTCGATGAAGCTTGAAGGAGCTAACGCAGGAGTCCTCTTTATATCCCCAAAAGGAGATCAGCTCAAATATGTGCTCCAGATCCTCTGCAAAGCCACCAACAATGAGGCCGAGTACGAGGCTCTACTGCACGGGCTCCGCCTGGCTGCCTCCCTCAGAATCAAGCATATGGTGGTCTACGGTGACTCCTCAGTGGTCATCAACCAAGTCAACAAGAATTGGGACTGCACCAAGGAGAACATGGATGCATATTGCATGGAAGTTCGCAAACTCAAAAAACATTTCTATGGGCTCGAATTTCATCACATCCTCAGGGACAACAACATGGCTGCTGATGCACTCTCCAAGCTTGGTTCGCACCAACCACAAGTACCAGGCGACGTTTTCGTCCAAGAGCTGCTACAACCATCCATCAAGGAGTAGAAAGTACAACCAACTACAACACCTCCTCATCGAGTACAATCTACATCAGAAAGAACCCAAGGATAAGGCAGAGGCAGAGCAAGTCATCTGACGAAGCAAGAACTACATAGTAGTCGGCTCCAACCTATTCCGACGAGGCACATCCTCTGGTGTCTTGATGAAACACCTCTAGACATCGGATGGGAGATCCTTAAAGAAATCCATGCCAAAATTTGTGGCAATAATGTTGCCTACCGCACGATCGTCGGCAAGGCCTTCTGCTTTAGGTACTATTGGCCGTCTGCCACGGTGGACGCAGAAGAAATCGTGAAGACTTGTCAGGGCTACCAGTTTTTTGCCCAACAAGCTCACGTCCCCGCAATGGTCCATAACACCATACCACCCTCTTGGCCTTTCGCATGTTGGGGACTGGATATGGTTGGACCACTCAAGAAAGTGCTATGGGGATTCGAATATCTCTACATGGCAATTGACAAGTTTACAAAGTGGATTCAAGTAAAGCCTGCATTATCATTGACCTTGGTTGCCAATTCACGGGAGATGAGTTCTTTGATTTCTGCGACAATCTGGGAATCGAAGTCCACTACGCATCAGTGGCACACCCTCGAGCCAATGGACAAGTCAAGAGAGCTAACAGACTAATCCTACAAGGTCTGAAGGCTCGGCTATATGATCCACTCAAGAAGTACGGCAGCAAGTGGGTGCAAGAACTCCCAGCTGTGGCCTGGGGGCTACGAACCCAGCCAAGTCGAGCGACGGGGCAATCTCCTTTCTTTCTGGTCTACCGCTCTGAAGCAGTACTCCTGGTGGACATTGAGTACAATGCTCCAAGAATTGAAAACTACTCGGAGGAGGCAGCAGAGCAGAGCAGGGCAGAAGACGTCGACATGGTGGAAGAAGAAAGACTCGCAGCGCTGATCAGAACAACGAAATACCTTCAAGATCTAAGGAGATACCACGATCAGAACATCCAATCTCGGTCGTTCAACATCGCCGATCTGGTCCTTCGAAGAATTCAGAGTTCAAAAGATCACCACAAGCTATCTTCTCCTTGGGAAGGCCCCTTTATAGTATCAAGGGTAATTGGCCCGGGTACTTATCAGCTACAACTAGAAGATGGAACAGAGGTGCCCAATGCTTGGAATATCGAGCACTTGAGGCATTTTTATTCATAAAGTTCAAAAGTCTTTAAAGTGTCAATAAAGTTAGTCCTCCCAATGTACTAATATTGGCTTTATGCCCCAAATAAATAAAGTGTCTACATTCCATTGTCTTCAAGCTTGGAATTCGGATATCTTTTTTTGTGTCATACTCAGTTTTGAGTTATGCATATAACATCACTTATGAATCATGCCGAGTTGTTTCACGCAACTTACAAAGGCTAAATTCATAAGATAAAACAAGCCATCAACTCTTTGTATATACACACAGAGATCGGGCGCCATACAAATAGATCTAAGTACATTGTCATCACGACATAAGTATTTACATCAACTACAAGTTCATGACAAAAGGTTACTTTTACAATAAAGAACCTAGAACTTCAAGCGGGAAACAATTTTCTCCGTTGTGTCTTTCTCCTCCTCCAAATAAGAGTTAAACATGTCCTGAGTACATGCAGGGTTCAACTTACCCTCTGTCACACTTAGTTTCTGGGCAGGCCACCAAGATTGGACAACGCCGAGTACTTGCTTGGTGCAAGATTGAGCTATCCTTTGACAATAGGAACGAATCTGCCAAGGAGCTTCTTGGAGATGATCAACCAACAGAGGGGAAGGCCCACCTGCAGGAACACGGGCAACCAAATCCACGAGCGGCATTGCAGCCTCTTTCAGACCGCTAAGCTCTGATCGAAGGACACCAAGTTCTTCTTCTTGGTTTCGGAGCCTCTGCATCATCCGAACGAACTGGACATCTGCGTCTTGGAGCTTTTTTGTCTCTTTGGCAAATTCAACGATACAATCCTGCTCGCGCTGATAGCCTAGTTTGCCCTTTCTTGCTCCCGGTACAAGCCGTTCTTCCAGTCACTTGCCTTGATTTCAAGGGCTTCTATTTTCTTCTCTTTTTCTGCATATACAATCATATGATTATATCATGTGATTTATGCTGACATAACTTGAGGAAGTCGGCTACATACCTGCTAGCACATGCTTGAGTGACCGATTCCTCTCTACAATATCATCATGCTGGTTCTGGTAAAGGTTCATCTTCTGATAGGCGGCATTGAGCTCAAAGCGCAGCTTGCAATGCTCTTCCTCCCAAGAAGATTGGCCCTGAGCAAGCTCCTTCTCCGCCTTCTCGGCCCGAGCAAAGCATGAGTTTGCTCATCGCAGCATCTCGGTCTTTTGATGACAATGGCGGAGAATGCTCTGTTTTCAAAGAAAACAATACGGAATATCAAATAAGTTCCAAATCACAGCGATAAGTATAATCGTGACATCAATTATGATTATTACTAACCACTATGAGCTTTGAAAGTTGCCCTTGCAGCGCTTCGGCCTTCTCTAGATCATCCAGATCAACCCAAGAGTCGAACAGGAAAGTGTCCTCGTCGTCTGCTCCAGCACCGGGTGTTGCGGTGTAAATCATGAAGGGCAGAGGTGAAGGCTCTCTGGGTTGTCTCTCTCGGATAATTTCTTCAATAGAAGCTGCCTTCATTAGACCCATAGCTGCATCGAGCTCTTCTGCATGGAGACACGCCATCCCGAGTACTTTCCGTGGCCTTTGGCCATGTGCTTTTATGTCCTTGCGTGGAAGAACTAGGAGCTGCTTTCTCTGACTCTCAGGACGGTTCTACAACTCTGGTCTTTGCTTCCTTGACTGGAGAGGTTTTCTGGGGGCTAGGCTCTTTCTCTGTCTCTTTCTCTATTGATGGCGTGTCCTCAGGCAGATTGGGCTCTGGATGAGGAGAAGGAGGCCGACTACAAGTACAAAGCGGAAAATCAAAACAAAACTAGAACAAAGTGGAAATATTCAGTATAATGAAAGTCAGCTTATTACCTGGCAAATTCCATCTCAAATTCAGGCTTCACGAAGCCAAAAGAAGTCGCTCCTGAGGGATTCTCTTCTAACTCCAGGTTCATTTTCCTCTGCCTGCTGCACAAAGAGTACTCGGGTCACTCAAGATAGAAGAGCAAAGTATATGTCAAATTTCAAATACAAAGATTCAAGAGTACCTCTTTGGGAGAAGGAGCAGCTGGCTCTGATTTCTTCAGGGCGATTCCCATGGGTATTTCCGTATTTCCCGTAGGATCCTCGTGGATTTTGTGAGCTTCTTGCAGAGGAGTGTCGGGGAACCCTTGTGGTAGTGACACGGTCCGCTTCCTCTGCGTTTGCCTCTTTTTTCGCAACAAGAAGGCATTGAAGCTCCTCTATACTTGGCCTCTTCAGCCTTGATCCTCCTTGCCCGATGTCACCAACAGTCCATTGTCGAGGAGTGTCTTCATCTATTGACCAATCTTCTTCATATTCACTCTCGATTTCTCGGCTAGCTGGGTGCGGGCTTCTCTGGAGGTGAGTTGAGAGGAGGTTGCGGCGATCCAGAGGTAGTTTCAACAATGGGAGGAGGTGTCGATGCATATTTCGCGGGCAATTCCTATAAAACATGACCACAAGTTGTCAGCAAGTTATTACAAAGAAGTCGGAAGCGTGTACAAACAAGTTTGAGAGAAGTAGAGTACTTACAACGGGAGGTGGGCTATCAGCCGAGTACTCTGGTACTCGCACTGGTATCTCATTGGCATCCATAAAAAGCGATTGGACGCGGAGTGCTACCTCGTCAGTTAATAATTCTGTGGTAGTAGTCCGGGTCGGATCGGAAGGAGCAGTATATTCATCGCCAGCATGAACCCGCTTTTGGTAGGGTTGTATGCGACGGTGAATGAAAGAACTGGCAATTCCAACACCAGTCTTACCTCGCTTCTTCGGGCTGGCAATCATCTTCATCAACTTGGCTATTCCATTTAGGTCATTTTCGCCTAGAGCCACATTCCAGTAGTCATGAGAGCGGGGCAAGTGGCCTGAATGTCCGACCAGTTTGGGCGGTTGGTTCTCTACATAAAACCACTTATCATTCCAATCCTTGTTCGAGTCATTGTCTTTGAAGTCGAAGTACTCCTTCTTCATGCCTTGGCGCAATTGGATTCCAGCCCCACCTATAACTTTTCCTTTGTTGGGTTTCACCCGATACAGATAGCGAAAAAAGGTTGAAATGCAGGTCAATTCCTAGAAAAGCCCCGTTGAGATGAATAAAGGTCAAAATTTGAAGAATAGAATTGGGATTCAGATGTACGAGCTCCAAACCATAGAAAGCAAGAAGACCTTGGAGGAAATCATGGGCGAATGTTGAAAAACCACGCTCATAGAAAGGGGCGAAAACTACAACTTCATCGATTTCCTCAAAAGGCCAAGGTTTCCCAGCATCAGTTCTCCAGAATGCAATACCTTTCTCTAGGAGATAGCCTTGATCTACCAAATGTTGTATCATCTCCCAGTGGCTTTGGATTGCTTCCGCCAATGCTTGGGCGGGTGATTCTTGAAGATGGGCAATCCAGTGATTGGGATCTGGGGGCTTTTCTTGCTTGCTGTGTTTTTATTGACCATCTTGCCAGCCGAGATCTTAGTGTGCATGCATGGATCACCAAGCGCGGTTGGAGCAGAAGGGAGATTGCGCAGGCGGTGAGATTTGGTTTTTGGAGTGCCAAAGACTGAAACAGATGCGAATGTGAGCGGTTCCTTTCGTTTTTATTAACGAAGGGTTAAACCTAAGCGTATTTTTCAAAATACGTTTTCATCGTTTACAGACAGTTACGTGATCGCAGTTTATTCCAGATACGTAACTGTGTGAATATTTTTCCAAAGAGAGAGTTATTTTTTGAGTGGAGGCATTGCCACGCTCGGGGGCTTTCGCTCGATGGCATAATTTTTTTCTGAATCAAAGGATATTTATTTCCTAAAAGTCTTTAAGCTTGTGGCCGTTAGCTTTAAGCTTGGGCGCTAAGGGGGAAATAGTATATTTCTTTTGGAAACTTTTTTCATTAAAGACCCTAGAATTGTTTTTTATTCTTGAAAACATTTCTAGGCTCGAGGGCTAACCCATAATGGGTCCATCTTTTTTACAAAAGCTGGACACCATTATATTAAATGGGAAAGTTTTTGCGTCATCTTTGATTAAATATCAAAGCCCAAGGGCTGTTTGCAAAAAGTAAATGGCAAGGAGCACATCATGTTCACTACAGGAAGTTTCAATGAAGGCGCAATATGACAAGGAGACAACCCGGCTAATGCTCAACTCGTTGGAAAACAACTCAGCAGATGTGAAGACATGAAGACACTCGGGGGTTTGACGGACCAAGATCTATAGTAGTCCTTATGGGTCGTAGGCCCATGAAGAAACTGGGCTGAGAACTCTGACAGATACAAGGAAGAGACGTACAGGTTATGGAAACTAGTCAGCTACTAGGAAACAACTGGGCCTACTTTTGTTAGGACTCTGTGTAGTATCCGACTAGGAATCTGTACTATTTGACTTGTAGACCCTGTCTCCAGAGTATATAAAGTGAGGCGGGGACCCCTTTGTTGGTGGCTCTTAATGATAAATTTCCACCGCCAATATGGATATAAAGGAATGATAAAAATAATAGACATAGGGTTGTTTACTGACGAATTCCACTAGTTTTGGTGTATATATGCTTGCAGGAACAAAGTGGCAAAAAGGGAGTAAAAACACCATGCAGAAGAAACACACCTGGAGAAGATCCATACCGTTGATTCAATGACGGTTTACACCAAGGGTAAGAGATGAACCACCCAAACTCACGCAATTCAGGCATACCCACCTGGAACCGACCTCAGGGCCCATAGTGCAGCCACTCATAGAAGACTGGGCCCAAGAGGCGGCAACTCCAGGTCAGCCGACACCTCTAGGTCAGCCGACCTGGGCGCGCGCCTGAACCGGTCCTCCTTTGACCCATACCTTCCAACCGCCTTCAGGAGGACATCTAGGTCGTGCATGCCTTAAGACAGTGGATCCAAGGGAAGGCCGACGCCCTTGGATCGGCCGACCTGGCCCCACCGGCTAACCGCCTCAACCTCCTCATACCGACTCCAAATCGCCTTGGCTACCTATAAATACCTGAGTCCGGGGCTGGGCAAATCATCATCGAGCTAGAGTGAAGATTCAAGGTGAAGCCCTCCTCATATTTTAGAGTATAAATAGGGAGAGTCTGGAGGAGTCCCGTCATGTCGGCGACCCTCCATCTGTACCTTGGCGGATGCGAGCTTCCTAGTAAATATCCGGGATTTCAGCTAAGTATTTAAGTCTGATTTATAGAAAGCTGAGTCCTTTATTTTGCTTGTGGGTTCGTTGCTTTATTTAAAAAGTAACTTAATCTCTGATCAAGGTTAGGATAGTTGATATTATCTTAAGCGAGGTGCTTAGGCACATATCTACACTCATTTGCCTCGTAACCCCACGAATTAGTAGAGGTAGGCGGCAGGTGGTGACAGCCCTGTCCGTCCATTGTAATCCTCCACATTCGGGTACGGCGTAGAGCTGTATGCTGGAAATTACCTAGAGGCCTAGGATACCCCGGTGCCCAAAGCAAGCATAAGAGAACTCCCTTTTGCTATATTCCTAGCTTAGTGCTAAGTTATCCTCTCTACCCAGCCTTCATATAAACTCGATCGATCCGGTCAACCTTAGCGATTAGACAGTGCCCTCACGTTCAGCGTGGATTCGATACCTGGTTTACTCTCGGGTGAAAGCTACATTGACAGACATGCGCTTGCGGACTTTCTGTTTGCCACCGCTGGTGTCAACAAGCTTTCTGGCGCCGTTGCCAGGAAATGGTAGCTGTGTTGTCTAAGAACTATGGTTGCCTGTTTATCTTTTATTTTATCTTTCTTTATGGTTGCAGGATATGTACCACCAGGGGAGAACAAGAGAAGGCTTATCTATGAGAGTAGACTTCATTTATGGGATGAACCATATCTGTACAGGGTATGTTCAGATGGCATGCTCAGGCGATGTGTACCAACAAATGAAGCAAGAAAGATCATCGAGCAGTGCCATGCAGGCCCATATGGAGGTCACTACGGGGCGTTCAGGACAAGGTCAAAGATCTGGCAGAGTGGATTCTATTGGCCCACAATGTATGAGGACACAAAGCCAGCAATGCCAGAAACACGGAGGGATCACATCAAGAGATGCAATGCCACTCACAAATAACTTACAAGTTGAGTTGTTTGATGTGTGGGGTATTGACTTCATGGGACCCTTTGTCAAATCCTATGACAGTGAGTACATCCTGGTGGCAGTGGATTATGTCTCGAAGTGGGTTGAAGCAATGCCATGTCGAGCCGCTGACTCCAAACACGCGCGAAAGATGTTCCATGAGATCATCTTTCCACGTTTTGGAACCCCCAGGATGGTGATCAGTGATGGAGGGTCACATTTCATCGACAAGACCTTCTGGAAGTTTCTGGCAGAACTGGGGGCAAAGCACAACATAGCTACACCGTACCACCCCCAAACAAGCGGTCAAGCAGAAACTTCAAACAAGCAGATCAAGAACATTCTGCAGAAGACCGTGACAGAAATGGGAAAAGGTTGGAAGAGCAAGTTACCAGATGCTCTATGGGCTTACCAAATGGCATACAAAACGCCAATTGGGATGTCCCCATATCAACTGGTTTACGGCAAGACTTGCCATTTACCAGTTGAGCTAGAGCATCGGGCACACTGGGCTATAAGAAAGTGGAACATGGATCTTCCAGCAGCCCAGTAGATGAGAAAAATGCAATTATCAGAGCTAGAAGAGTGGAGAGACAGCGTACCACAGTGCCAAAATCTACAAGAAAAGAACCAAGAGATGGCACGACAAGAGGATCAAGGTGAAGGAGTTCCACCCCGGCGATAAGGTATTACTCTTTAATTCCAGGGTGAAGCTTTTTGGGCATGGAAAACTTCGAAGCAAATGGGAAGGACCGTTCGTTGTGGTGGAGACTTCGTCGCATGGGGCAATCACACTCCAAGATGATGAAGGTAACCTCTTCAAGGTAAATGGTCAATATTTAAAAGTTTTCCTTGATCCTGATAAAGTAGAAGAGGAATTTGATGTGATCAGCTTGGTCATGGATAATTCCCATCTATAATTTCACCTTACGCTAAAGTCCTCAACCCCTAGAGCCTATATGCATACACTTTGGGGTATATTGGACCTATCACATAGTGCACAAAAAAAGAGAGGGCGACCAGGCTCAAGGCTAGGTCGGCCGACCTCACCAGGTCGACCGACGGGCCACTGGGCCCGATTCCTTTGCAAACGTTCCACTCCAACGTCTCGGAAGCCGTTACGCGGTGGATGAGCGATTCAACCTCTGATTGATCCGAGAAGAGGGTTGATCTTTCTTTAAATTTTCATCCATCCTCTTCTCCCCTCTCATCTGAGATCTTCTTCACCCCCATTCTGAAAACATCGAGCCACACCTTCCAATTCCCCAAAGAATGGCCAAAAAGAGCCACCCCAAATCCCGATCGACCTTCGATCTTGATGGAGAGCCCACTTTGGCGAATCAACCGGTGCCCATCAACCTGGAGTCGACCATGGCAGTGGTCGTATCCCCACTGGCCAGCCTCCCGCCAGAGGAGGACGCGAGAGGCCGCACCAGGGGGTCGGCCGACCCCTTAGGTCGGGCGACCGGCCCTGGTGGCCCCTCGTCGTCTCGCTCGGCGGCGCGGTCTCAATCTCCGAGGAGGTCCCAGAGGCGTGATGCACCGGCATCAAGCCCGTATAGAAGGCCGACGACGGGGCAACTCACTCCAAAGAAGACGCTGGCAGCCAATCTACCAAGGGGGATGGACTCCCCACGCTTCAGCCAGCGGAGAAGCTAAAGGAAGTGGTCAGAAACAAGTGGGAGGACGTCGTGGCGTATCACTATACGTCCGACGTGTCTATCTACTCTCCCGCTAGCACCCCGGAGCCGCGTTTCCGGGTCTTTGGGGAAAGGAAACCCAGAGGCGGCTATGGAAAGGGGCTGTTCCCTCCCCCCCACACCTGAGGAGAGGAAGGAGTTGGAGGAGTCGGTGGAGTCTTCACCCGCCGGCAAGATCAAGAGACATATCAAGCCTCCTCCAATTCGCAGGCCTGGGGGTCACTATGAAAGTGATGATGAGAAGGCCCCCATGGCTCCCTCCAACGCAGAGTTGCTAGAGTTGATTAATCAACTCGGTCGCGACTATGCCAAGTTGGAGAAGAGGTTCGCTGAAGAGTGACTTGAGCACATAAACCTTCAAGACGACTTTGATATGCTACGTAGATCAACAGTCGTGAAGCTTAAGCGCTATGCTAAAGCCGCAGGGGATGAGAATCTCTACAATGCACCTTCGGCACCCTAGGCTTTAGAATAGGATAGGCACATTAGTTTAAATTCCTCCATTTATTTCATTTATTTATTTCTTTATTTCTGTAACGTGCCTATGCTATGAGGAATAAAATAAAATATTTAGCATATTAGGATTGTGTCTTTTTGTTTCCACATGTTTTTGAATAAAAGGTACAAGTGTGGGGGAAGCTTGCAACGGGAGACAGAGTAGTCCAACGCGAAACAGGGCATATAAGAACGAACCAGAACAGCATGCAAAAGATTTGAACCAGAGGAATCACCCCCAGGTCGCCTGACCCCACCAGGTCGGCCGACCTGGATTGGGTCCTGTCTGGCCCCTGTTTCTTCCGGCGCGCTGGTTTGATTATCCTAAACCCTGTTTCAGTTGAATCTTTGCAGAACCTGATCATGGAATTCAGTGCTTAACCAAAATTGACCCTTCTTATCTCCCCATTACATGGAAAATTATTAACTTACATATATTTTATTCCCTGCACCTTTGGCTTGTGAAAATCCGCATATTCTTAAGAACCCATGTCATCTAAGTTATTGCATTTTGAGATATGGCTTTAATATGAAGGATGCTCTTACTCATTCAAGTACTTGGAATTTATGAAAAGTTTTTAAAAAACCTTTAACCTTGCTAAGCTCCTCATGGGTTTGAGAGACAACCACTTACATTGATAATCATGTATATCCTTTGAGCTTTGAGTTGTTTCAAGTCGTGTGACCCTTAGTAGAGATACTTCATGTTTTTAAAGTCAAGATCACGTACACTCCACCATAAAAAGCTAAACCCTTACACTGAGGGTGAGGCAAAACATGCCTTCATTCCATATTCATGAATAAATACTCCTAAAATGACATTCTTCCCAAAATCAAGATGAAAAGAAGATATGGGCTATATGCATAAAAAAAGACTCATGCTAAAAAAGCATCGAGTGAAAAAAAAAAGAGAAAAAGGAAAGTGCAAAGCCCATATCCAACAAAAAAGGGGAAAAAGGGAAGGAAGCCAATACAAAGGAGTACCATTTACATTTCCAGTACATATCATACACTTGCACATCTTGACTTGATTACATAATTTGTCTCTGATTTGGATCCACCTCTTGGAATGACAACATAAGTGACATAAGGTATGTATCATGAGAGCTCCACATGCAAAGTTACTTTCAGGAGAGTATGAGTGTTGTCCAACCACCATGAATATCCAGAGAGAAACTCTTTGAGAAGCAAAGCATTGGTTTTATTTGCAAAATTCTAAAACCCAGGTACTTGAGGGTAAGGTGTGTCATGTCATGAAGAAGCTGTTCCTTCCTGCAATAACCCAAGAAGACATGTTAGCCACTCAAGATAATTCCACTAAGCCTAAATGTTTGGGAATAACCTATATGTTTGTTTATATTTACTCCTGTGATGAATCTTAGTCTTTACTCGAGGACGAGTAAAGGATAAGTGTAGGGGAGCTTGTTGGCGGCTCTTAAAAGATAAAATATTATTGCCAACAAGGACACAAAAGGATGATAAAAAATAGACATAAGGTTATTTACTAATGAATTCCACGAGTTTTGGTGCATATGTGTTTACAGGGATAAAGTGGAAAAAGAAAGACCAAAGTGGGCCTAGGGCCAGGTCGCCCGACCCCAACAGGTCGGCCGACCTGGGTCCAGGCCCAACTCAGTCCACCTTTGGCCCATTGACAGAAGCACACTCGGGAATGATCAGAAACATTGACATCAAGTCGGTTGGAAGGAAAGAGATGGGATTGAGCCACGTGGCAAGCACATGGATCCATGGGCCCACATCCCTGACTTAACGTACACAACTGCGCGAGTACCCACCGAGAACTGACCATGGGGCTCACAAGGAAGTGTCCCTGGCAAAGTGGGGCCGAAGGGCCACAACCCCGGGTCGGCCGACTTGGCCAGGTCGGCCGACCTGGCCGCACATCCAAACTGCCACCGCCTTGACTCACAACAGTCAACCACCTCCAGGAAGCCATCCGTGCCGTGCATCACCACGGTCGGTGAATCCCATGGTCGGCCGACCCCCCTAGGTCGGCCGACTTCGGCCCACCACCTTACCGGCTGCCGTTCGACGTACCGCCTCTACTCTGCCTCTCCAAGCTATAAATAGAGGGACTCGGGGCAGGGCTCATCATCATCGAGCTGAAGTGAAGATCCAAGGCGATGTCCTCCTCATATCTAGAGTAGAAATAGGGAGAGAGTGAGGGAGAGTCTGGAAGAGTCCCGGCGTGTCGGCGACCCTCTACCTGTATCTCGACGGATACAAGCTACTCAGTAAGTATCCGAGATTCAACTAGTACTTAAGCCTGAGTTATAGAAAGCTGAATTCTCTATTGTGCTTGTGGGTTCGTTGCTTTATTCGTAAAGTATTCTAATCTCTGATCAAGGTTAGGATAACTGATATTATCTTAGGCGTGGTGCTTAGGTGTATATCTGCCCTCGTTTGCCTCGCAGGCCCACGGATTAGAAGAGGTAGGCGGCAGGTGGTGACAGCCCTGTCCGTCCTTTGTGATCCTCCATGTTCGGGTACGGCGTAGAGCTGTTTGCCGGCAATTTCCTAGAGGTCTAGGATACCCCGGTGCCCAAAGCAAGCATAGGAGAATTCCCTTCGCTATATTCACAGCCTTAGTGCTAAGTTATCCTCTCTACCCAGCCTTTTTATACACTCGATCGATCCGGTCAACTTTAGTGATTAGACAGTACCTTTACGTTCCCCGTGGATTCGATACCTAGTTTACTCATGGGTGAAAGCTACTACGACAACTGTGCGCTTGCGGACTTTCTGTTTGCCACCGCTGGTGTCAATAGCAAGGTGGAGCCAGGAGGCATATGGGGACTACCGAGGTGCAAGGGCCCTGTGGATTGCACATCCAGATGTCTTTAATCCCACGGAGCCTTGCCGGCTAGATAAATATATTTTTTTGTTGTTTTTTATATGCAATCATGGTTGAGAAATAAATATGCCAACTAATTAAAAATGCATGAACGAAACAAATATGATGCGAGGTTGGAAATCCAAATGAGGGCAAAATAAAACATGATATGCAATTTATAAGAAACTCAAAGCCTGGCATTTCTCAAAGCGCAAACTGATCAACCTTTTGATCTAAATGACATGGTGGGAGTCAGTTCCATTTAACCCTATTGATCGGTCTACCAACCACGTTTGGTAATTAACCGACCCTATAGGGGCTGCAATCAGTTGGACTAGGAACCCGAATAGATAGGTGATGAAAGATTTCACCACCCACCTAGACTAGGAACAACACCCGAATATAGTTCAAAGCCGAGGAGCCACCCATTCAAAAAGAAGGCACAAGAGTTTGCTTGCAAATGATGTGCAACATGAATGCTTCGAAACAAATATGATGTGCAACATGAATGTTTCGAAATGAAAGGGACAATGCCTGGTTACCTCCAGGCAGGCATTTGGATTTTTTTTAATTTTTTTAATAGCAAGAAAGGATACATGAACTAGCATCGTCTATAAACCAAAGATGAAATTTGGCATTAATGAAACTTGTCATGAGATACATACAAACCTCCCCCACACTTGGATTTTTGTGTCACTAGACAACATAAATCAAGTGTGTGTCGGCCTCTTTCAAGTTTTGTTCCATTACCAAAACTTACAAAATCAAGCTCTCATGTTCTTAAGCATCGTAGATCCATCGTTCTTTTCAGTTCCAACCTGCAATGATTAGTGATCAAAAATACCCAAGGGAAAACTAACCGAAGAACACGGTCTTGCAAGTTTTTTTTCATGTGAAAGATGGATGGGTAGTGATGAAAATGAATGGTAAATATAAATGAAATGATGTGATGGTATGGATGGGAATACATGGGCGAACTCGGTTCGACACTAGTACAACAACCATTCCCCGGCAACGGCGCCAGAAAGTTTGTTAGTATTTTTAACGATCACAGATAAATCTGCAAGCGTACGGATACCGATGTAGCTTTCACCCGAGAGTATTCCAGGGTATCGAATCCACAAGGAACATGTGTGTACTAATGACAAGTTAAGAACGACCAAGGACAATAAAAGTGATAAATGTGTAGAAGGTAGAGAGAGTTATTTCTAGGTAATTCTGGATAATCAAATGATAGCTCAAGTCGTTTACTGTATTACTTGCTTCGGGATGTCCAACCGTCCTAGCCCGAAAAGGGATGAGAAGGGGGCTAGGCAAGCCAAGCAATGGTCCTACTACTCTCTATTGCTTCTCATGTGGTGGACTACGTAGGCCGTCGGGGCTGTGACCATCTGGGGCTACTACTACAAATCCGTGGCACTAGGCGCACTCCAAGGTATTCAACAGACTAGACATCCATCTACTCAACTAAATATTATCTTTGCAAGTACTAAGACACTTATCACAGCGAGGAGCCCACAAGTAAATAAAGTAAAGCTTGAACTTAAATAAATATTATTCAAAAAATACAAAGAAAATACCCAGATGATACTTGAACCTAAGCCGCATCCACAGAGGTACAAGAAGAGGAGAGGAGCCGACATCTTCGGCTTCCCCCGGACTCTCGCCTCACCTCTCACCTATTCTAACACTACACTTGATATGGCCTTGAGCTTTGCTTCACTTCCTTATGTGTTGAATGAGGGGGTGAGGCCCTCTATTTATAGTAGAGGAGGTGCCTTGGGAGAGTGGAGATCCTCCCTAGGTCCTAGGAAATATTCTCTTACCTATTTTTCCCTTGTGCCAAGTGTGCTGGGAACTGACGTTCTGACATCGGTGGCGCTAAGAAAACGTCACGCGGGGAAAGGTCCCGACGCGTGTGCTTCCGTGGGAAAATCCCGGCCGTCCTGGCCTGCCTCGATCCGCATGACGGTCCTTTGGGCCAATGGCTGGCAGCCACTTGTCCTGCTGGACCTATTCCTGCACTTGGTCTCGTGCGGACGCAAGCAACGGCGCTGGGCAGACCACCGCATGGACCCGGCCTACGGACCCCCTGCGCCAAGCGCCTGTGGCCTTCGGCGCGAGCGGCGCCAGCTCCTGGCCGGGCCTGCACCCGTGCGTGTGCGTGGGGCCGTGGCTCCTTGCGTGGCTGCGTCCGCATGCTTGTACCGGGCTGCCGCCTGTGTGTTGCACTGCTGCATGCCCTATGGGTGCGTGCATGTGTCGCGGGCCCCACGTGGGCTAGCACCCGGGCCATTCTCACGTGCGTGACGGGTGATTTAGGGCCTGTTTAGATTGGAAAAAAAAGTTTGCGAAAGAAAGTTTCCAATTCTAAATTGAAAATTAGGAGGACTAAATATGATCTAATTATAAAACAAAATACACGGACGGATGGGAAATCGCGAGACGAATCTATTAAGCCTGGGCCTGGCTGCTGCTCCTACATGCACATGCAGGCAGTGGAGTGCGCCGGCGTGTGGCCCACTGGGCCCACCAACTGTTGTTGACCATCTCTCCTTTGGTCTCCATACGAGTGACGTCAGCACTTTCCTAAAATCTTGCATATTAAATATCTTGATCACCTGGCCTCCGATTTATATTAATAATATATCAACTAGAATCTTGTTGAGAGATCTTTGCAATGGTGTACTTTAATTGGGCATTTGAGATAATTTGTGATATTGATATTTTTAGCTCCCATAGCATCATTTCCTGCATAGCATGGTAAAACACCAATATTTGTGGAATTCATTAGTAATAAACCCTACCACTATGTTTGGTGGTTATATTTGGCATATATTCTATAGGATTTGAAGGTCAAAAATAGTACATAAGGGCTGCCAACAGTGTGCTCTTCTTCTTGTCAACCTTCAAGTATGCTTTGGTGTTGGAGATGATTTTCTTTTTTTTTTCTCTTCCCCTTTCTTGTTCTTGCACTCATAAGATTTGTGGCCTTCTTGATGGCAAGAGTAGCAAGTCACGGTTACTCCCTTCTCAAGCTTCTTCACCATCTTGGGACAGTTATTTTGAAAAGGTTGTGACTTGCACTTCTTGTCCTTTCCCTTAAGCCTCTTCAAGTCCTTTGAGAGCTTCTCTACTTCTTGCTTAAGCTCTTCATTTTCTTGAGCATTGAGATTATCAAAACTTTCTATAACAACATTCTCATTGCAAGATGGTGAGCAAGATTTAACGTTTAAATCAATGCAAGAAATAGAAGCATCCTTTTTAGATTTAGAATCAAAAAGAGATGTGGATGCTTTGGTGGAGGTAATTTTAGTTGATTCAAGCAACTTAATTTTACTAGCTAACTCATCATTTTTTTAATGATCATATCAAATTTTTGTTCCAATTCTTCATAATTGGATGATGAGCTAGCTAGCTTTTGTTTGAGTTTCTTGTTTTGCAAATGGAGTTCCCTAATTATTACCTCTTGATTTTGAACAAGATTAGCAAGCTCTTCAATTGATGGGAAGGAGTCATCATCACTTACCTCGCTATCACTCATGTCTTTGGCCATTAGGCAAATATGCGATGAACTTGATGATGGCAAGAAAGTCTTTTGCTTGTGGTGGGTTTCTTCATCAATTGAGCTTGACCAATCAAACCCACCCTTGGAAATGCTTGTGAAGGCCTTATTTCTTGCTTCCTTCTTCTTCCTTCTTTCTTCCTTCATGCGCTTGCGTCTTGCTTTCATGCTTGGACAATACTCAATGTGATGTTCTCCTTCACCACAACCAAGGCAAGCAATCTTCTTTTTGTCCAACATCCTTCGGTTGTAGCTCTCAAAATGCTCCATGGTACTAAGGTGACCTTTGGCATTGATCTTTTTGAGCATCTTGGTGACCTTTTTGATTAGCTTGTTGATTTCTTCACTATCATAGGAGGAGTCACTTGATTGATCATCATCTTCTTCATCATCCTCATCATTACTTCCTTCTTCACTTGAACTTGAAGCTTCACTTGAGCTTGAGCTTGATTCTTGCACTTGAGCTTTCATCTTGGATTTTGAAGATTCTTTCTTGTCATCTTTCTTCTCCATCTTTTCTTTTCTTGATGTGCTTGCATCTTCATTGGATGGAGAAGGATCTTTGGTGATCTTCATTGATAGCTCATGAGCAATGATCTTGCCCAAAACTTTTTTGGGCGTCAACTCATCCATCTTGGTCATGCAATGGAAGTAGGTGACAATGGGAGCATACTTCTCTTTGGGAAGAACTTGGATGATCTTTCTTGAGATGTCTGCATCACTTAGCTCGGTCAAGCCTATAGAATTTAGCTCATTGACAATAATATTTAAATGTGAATACATGTCATTAGCTAATTCATTTGGCAACATCTTAAAAGAATCATAAGTTGCTTGATCAACATATGTTTTTGCTCCTTAACGTCACTCGTGCAGTCGTGGAGCTCTTTGAGCGTGGTCCAAATTTCGTGTGCATTTTCAAGATAATAGACCCTATTAAACACATCAAAGCTAAGAGATTTAAGAATTGAATTTCGAGCAATAGCATTGAAGTGCATCTCATCTCTATCGGCCTTGGTGGGGTTGTTTGGCCGAGCTAGGGGTTTCATTCCTTCTTTCGTCACTCTCCAAACACCTAAGCCTCTAGCTTCAAGAAAACATGACATACGAATATGCCAACAAAAATAGTTAGTGCCATCAAAGTGTGGGGGCCTACTGATATCACAACTAACCTCTTCGGATGTCATTTTGCTCTTTGGCGGTGAAGCCAAGAGTCCAAAAAAGAGCACGAGGCTCTGATACTAATTGAAGGGACCGTGACACCATAAGAGGGGGAGGGGGTAAATTAGGTGTTCTAAAAACTAAGGCTCCAAGCACATATAAAAACCTATTTCAATTTCTATCTAGATGTGCACTAGGTTTTTCTATATGTTGCTATCTCTACCATAAAAGAGTTTTGCACCCTAGATTCCAATCCTATCAACTACACAAGGCAATTCTAGGAAAGGTAAATGCAGAATATAAAGGGAACAATGTAAATGCGGAAGTGTTAGAGGTAGAGAACGCAAACTCTCGGCACGGCGATTTTTCTCGAGATATCGGGGAGTTAGCTAACTCCCCCCAGTCCTCATTGGAGCCCTTTCTTGGGAAATACCCCTTCCTTAGGGCAATGCTCCGGTGGCGAGCAAACTCCGTGATAGCCAACGGGACTACCCACAACACGAGTGGGTCTCCGCTTGGCCTCTCGCAGGTGACCTCCGCCGTCTTCACAATGGTAGAGCTTTGGCAAACCGCCAAGGGCCTCTTCTCCCTTGCACAATCACCGGCGACCTCTCCACAAAGCTTTGTTGGAGGGTCTCGCTAGACTATAATGCCCCGGATTTACAATACTTGGTGCATGCAAGCACCGATAGCAAGAGGTATGCAAACCTCACTAAACTCTAGACTGAAGCCTAAAGCAAAGAGCTAAGCGGCCTAAACTAGTACTAATCAAAGCCTAAGCCTTGTTGCTAATTGCCTAATCTTCTCTTAAGCACTTTGGTGGATAGAGCACATGAAATGGTGAACTTCAACACCCAACAACTTCCCCAAGCTCTAACACAACTCAAATGGCCGGGTGGAGGGGTATTTATAGCCCCAACATAAAGAACTAGCCGTTATGTAGCTGTTGGACCTTTTCTGCATAGGACCGACTGTTGCGGTGGCCTTTTGGTGTTGCACCGCAACTTCCTAATCTCCCCTGTACACATAGCCGTTGGGCGATTGACACTGGGTCCCACGGTGACCACCGACTGTTGCGGTGCTAGTCATTGTTGGACCACCGCAATAGTCTGTCAATCCAGAGCCGAACTGCATTTGTCTTTGCCACCACCGACTGTTGCGGTCCATCATGCATGGCTACGACCACAATAGTCGGTCAATCCAGTAGCCTTCTTCAACTTTCGCCTCAGGCACCGATTGTTGCAGTGCTCACTATCTTCCTGGACCGCAATTTGCTGTGCTTCAGTTTGAATCTCCCGCCTAAGTCTTTTGGTCACCGATTGTTGCGGTGCACACGCACCTATTGTTGCGGTGCTCCTGACACTTTGAGTTTTGCTTCATTTCTTCGCGGGTTCTTCTCGTGGCTTGTCAATACCATGTCTTGAATATCTTAGAAATATTCTAAGTCTATTTTTCTTCTGTAACTTGAATACCATGACTTAGATACCATGATTTGAATACCGTGGTTTGAATTCCATCCTTGGGACCTAAAATACCTTCAAATGTATACTTGACAAACTTTATTAGTCCCAATGGTTATGTTCTCATACAATCACCAAAATCACAAATGGCCTAGCACTAGGTCCATTTTCCTTACACCGATCAAGGGCAAAATCACAGCCAGTGCTCCTGAAGGACAAGGACATCGCGGCGAAGCCTACAACGGTGAAAACTCCAGAAAACAAGGATACACCACCCCCAACTGCGGGTGACTCACCAGCCGAAATCTCTCCGATCATGCCCAAACAGAAGCCTGTTGTTGGTATTTCTTACGGTCGCAGATAAATCCTCAAGCGCACGGATACCATTGTAGCTTTCACCCGGAAGTATTCAGGGTATCGAATCCACAGGAAAGGCAGTGGTTGAATAGAGCAGTTATCCATTGTATTCAATCATAACACTATTAATATACCAAAGTCTAGCAAGGGGTAAATATTGACAGAGGGGTAGTGTGACACACAGAAGGTTTCATTGCTCAATATATAAGTCTAGTTAATATGAAGATCTTAGGAGAGAACCAGGGATTCTATATATTTCTCAAATATGAGTTACATACATTATAAGCGTATACTATACAAGCCTAGCTAGGGACACATGTTAGAGGGCAAATCGAGGAGTCGTGGGATCCCCTCACCTGAGGGTACTATCACGATGTTTATCACAAAGGCTACTATCATGATATTTATCACAAAGGCCTGCAAACGCCCAAACCCGAACGGCGAGGATTACAAGGGCCACCCGGGGCTATCACCACCTGGGGCCTACCTCTGAATACGTGGGGTAAGGATATCTCCAATGGTATTCCATATACCAAACACCATGTTTGCAATACGAAATACAACTTTATTTATTGTCCAGATAAACAGAGCAACCTTGCGGCACATTGGGCCATTGCCACAACATACATCAGCTATACTATGGTGCAAGACATACAACTTATATGATGAACAAATAAGGCAATAAGCCAAATAACATAAGCAAGACAGTAATTCCATTAAAGCTCAAAGTCTTATAAGTAAACAAAAGATACAAGATAACTAAGCTCTAGGCTTACCAAGACTCCTTCGGAAACCCGTAGAAGCTCGACTCCTAAGACTACTTCACTACTAACTAAGACTAGAACTTGTGGAACTATGGAGCTCTTCCTTCTTGGTGTGTGTTGAGAGTGAAGAGAGGGTCTCTATTTATAGTGTGGAAGTGCCTTGGCAGAGTAGAGATCCTCCCCATAATCCTAGGGAATATTCCCCTCCGACTTCTCTCCCCAAGCCATCTGTCCACAGGAACCGACACCGGGACGTCGGTTGGGGGCAATCTTCACGAGTCACGAGGCTTGGAGGCGGTGGGATCGAAAGAATCGTGCAGAACCGATAAAGAACCAGACCCTAGGTCCGTGAATCGGAGGAAAACCGCCTAAAACCGTGCCTCCCTCTCTCTTCTGTATGTCGGTATAGCAAACGCAGGAAAAACCCACTAAACCGGCGGTCTGGAGAGAAAACCAGCCACGTCCCCGCCTGACCCGCACGTCCTCACGCAAAGCCATTCCCGCTGCGCCACGTGTCCCTGCACGAGCCGCCTCCCGCGCCCACGCTCGGTGATCCGCCCGTGGTGCTGCGCTAGGCTCTACCTGGGCCCTTCGTGGGCCTGCTCGCTGGCCTGTTCGACCGCTCCCGCCTATGTGCGTTGGAGCGTGCCATTGCAGGCTGTGGGCCCCACGCTGACATTAACAGCGCTGATGTCAATGATGACATCAGCGTTTTGTATTAATTGGTACTTTTCGTACTTTATTCATCCGTGCTCCAAAATAGTGAAATAATATATCCACTTCGATCGTCTCGATGAGCTCTACGCAACGGTAGTGCCAAATCGGCATTTGAGATACTTTGTGATAATGATATATTCGGATCCATCTCAGACCCTTAGTGTGATTTTGAGCATTTCCTGCAAGACAAGTCAAAACACCAACACTCGTGGAAATAGTTAGCGATAGACCCTACCACTATGTTTGGTGATTATAATTGATATATTTCCTGCAAGACAAGTCAAAGTGGTACTTAACGACCGTCAACAAGCTCCCCCACACTTAGCCTTTACTTGTCCTCGAGTGAAGCTCAAAGACTAAGGTGGAAAATATGACTCCAATTGATATGATGCAAGCATATAAATTATTCCAAGACATACCTGCACTTGTGAATTTTGAAGTGCCTATCATGTAATCTTGGGTGGTTGAGGAACGGAACAGCCTTGATTCAAGTCATCTCAACTCTTCTGTTAAGTAACTTGGGTTTTCGATAAATTTTCAAAAACATAACCTTACTTAGCTCCTCAATTGATTCTCTTAGATCGCTTAATGTGTATGATTCCTCACCAAGGCATTAATTTGCCACCTTTCACCCTACTTCTAAAAAGGCTTATGTGGAGCTCATGATAGGGGTAAGGATAAAGCATACTTGCATCACATATATTGCAAAGTCAAAGACCGGATCCAAGAAGATAATTATTCATACAATCTGATCAAGATGTGTACGTGTGTGGAAAACAAAAATGGAAGGTGTATGATAACTCGTTTTTGTATGATCTCTTTCCCTTTAAATTTATTTTGAGAACATGGCTATCTCTCTCTTCTCTTTTTTTCTTTTTTTCTCTTTTTTTTCTTGCTCAATGCTTTTATGAGCATGTATTTTTCTCCTTGTTTTTTCTTGGACCTTCATGTGTCCAAAATATTTTTCTATAGCCCATGTCTCTTTTGCAAAAGATATTTGGAGAGAGATTCATAACACATATGGAGCATTTATTTGGTGGATGGATGGATATAATTTGACAAAGCTCAATGCAATAACAAGCAGCATATGTATAAGGTTTTCAACTTGAGCAACATTTAGCTTTGGTAGGAATAGAATATCATTGAGGAGCTTTGCAAGGCTACTGATTTTTAAAATTTTGCAATAAAAACCTCCCAAGTACTTTATACTAAAAGAGAAAGATTTCTTTCATCATACCATATCTCATTAATCAACCACTTAGATTAACATGCTTTCCTAATGATGTATGTTCACAAGAAACAGGTGTACGTGCTAGGAATAAAGAATATACAAGTCAATCAAGGAAAATCATGTATATCAAAGGAGCATCAGGATTCATTGAGTTCAATTTTAGTGAGCATCCCAAGATTATTTTAAACTCATGAATGAGAGAGAGTGAGGGATTGGCATGCAAACCATCGCATTGGACGAACTTGGAGACGTGGTGTGCCAGAGGACCTTCAATTGACAAGGAATTCATTTGTACCCCTTTGGTGGCTGACCGTCGTTATCTTTTTTATATTGGTCCATACGATGTTGTGTGGCGTAGTTGTGGGTGGTCTCGAATGTGTGAACGTAAAGAAGCTTGAGAGACCCCCACACTTAATCTTGCATCTGCATTTGTTCAGAACAAGGCGGAAACAAAACAACAACTCTACTGGCCTTAAAAACCAGGGAGCCAGATCTTTATTGGAATTCAAATATTGTTTTGTGTTTTTAAGTTATGCAAATTTTTATGGATTTTTTTATTTGTTTATGGCAAACAAATCTTGCAAGGTAACTTAGCAGGGGATCAAAGGCGAATAAATGCACAGAGTATTTTGGATGATTCCCTAGCGAATTACCCCAAACTCTGATCTTGCAAGCGAATGTAAGATTGAGCTTAAGAGTGCCAAAAAGATTTGTCCACTGTTCATCTTGCTTCATTGTGCAAAATTCTTCCATGTGACGAAAGGTGTTTAATGTTGAAGTTATGCTCGCTGTCTTTTAGTCATCACTTCATCCCTGCAAAAAGTTAGTGGACAACAAACACCCGAAGGACTATAAAGAATAAATCATTATGGCCATTGGGTTAGTTGTTCACGTCCACGCTTAAAACAAATTGGTCTTTAACATACTAAGCGTAGATCCTGTTTGCCTTCCTCTTTTTTTTTCAAATTTTCTTTTCACCACTTAACTCAAACAAGGCTGAATTTAAATTGCATCAACATGATCACTAGTGATTTTGCAATATACTCACCGTGAACCTTTGAAAGGTGATGTGCCTCATTGTGCAAAATGTGTTGCAGCATATCTAATTCCTTGGTTTGCCTCCAACTTGAATGAAGCTTGATGACTTACCCACTCAAATTTGATACTGTTCCTGCAGGGGCTAGTCCATATATGCATCCAATATCTATAAAAGCATTACTCCAAGGTTCATTAATCAAACTTGACACCATGCCTCATTTGATTAAAGAAGACCATTTTAATCTAAGCACCACGCTTAATTTAAAAGGTCTATGAATGTAGTTCGAAGATACATTCAAACCAGAGCATACGAGAATAGATAAAGGAAGCATGAGAACATGATCAAGCTATTTTCAAAAAAAGATAAACATGAGTATATTAATGGTGAACTTCGGGTTACCTCCCGGAAGGGCTTTGTTTAAAGTCAAAAGTAAGACATTCCACTTACCTTAGCATACTTACCGCTGGTATTGGATGATGAGTTTAGAATTGCCATCGCGGTAGTTCCTTGGCTTTTGGTGACATCGTTGATGGTGACGCAGTCACACGTGGGTTGCAAGTGCGCATTAAATGTTGGGATATTCCCAACAAGTTGTTGGCAAAGGGGCGAAACACGAGCAAACGTCTTTTCTCATGGAAGCAAGCACAAGAACCAAGGTTGCAAGGCAAAGGGAAGCCAGGTGCCATATGGGGACTACCGAGGTGCAACACTACAATGGCATGTACACCCAGTTGTCTCAATCCCACTGTGCCTTGCTGGCTATTTTTTTTGTTGTTTTTTATAGCAAGAAAGGATACATGAACTAGCATCATCTATAAACCAAAGATAAGAATTTGTCATGGATGAAACTTGTTACCGGATACTTGCAGAGCTCCTCCACACTTGGATTTTTATGTCGCTTGACAACAAAATCAAGTGTGTGTTGGCCTCCTTCGAATTTTGTTCATCACCAAAACTTACCAAGGTGTTGTAGCTGATGTAGCTCTCATGTTCTTAAGTATTGTACCCCCATCGTTCTTTTCAGTTTCAACCTGTAATGGTTAGCAACCGAAAATACTCGAAGGGAACTTATCCAAAAAATATGTTCTTGCTTTTATTTGTATTTTTTTTCTTAAACTTGAGAGCCCATCACTTGAAAATCCTAAGGACGAATAAGAGAAATGCCGAGGGCACTTGGCAGCTTAGCTGGGGGTGAGAAATGATGGTGGAAGGCACCGACTTTCATTAAACAGAGGAGGCCTGGGGTCGGCTGAGCTTTCAAGGTTTGCACTGGATTTGCTGGTATGAACTGATGACAATTGAATCCGCTGCAAAAGGGCTAGGGCTAGGTCGGACGACGGATGGGGTGGGGCGACTCTGGCACAGGGCCCATTCTGCTGAGCCTATGTAGCGAATGTGGTCCCGGCCCATTAAGATTATGTATGCGCATGTAGGAATTGAGCGAGGGATCTAAAGTGATTTCAAGAGAAAAGCTCCAAGTTTAAATTTTAATGCACAAAATTGATTTGGAATTTAAACATGCAGACAAAAATGCAATGTGAAATAAATATGAGATACATACCGATTTACCTGTCGGTGATGACTCATTAGTTTTGCGTCCGTCGAGTGGGGACGTCTCCATCATGAATTTTGAGTTTATGTAACATGCAGACAAAAATGCAATGTGAAATAAATATGAGATACATACCGATTTACCTGTCGGTGATGACTCATTAGTTTTGCGTCCGTCGAGTGGGGACGTCTCCATCATGAATTTTGAGTTTATGTAACATTTGGAGATAGTTTGTATTGCCATACCTGTTTGTCTTCTTCGGACGGGATGATGTAGGACTTGGTGTTGAGCCTTGGCCTTGGGTTCGTTCACGTTGGTCTTCCCATGTAATGGGCAAGCGTTTACCAATTGACAGATGCTAGCCTAAGATCGAACGCGGTGTCTCTCATGTTCAGCTCTGGACCGGTTTGCGAGCCAGAGCGAATCGAGAACTCGAGAATCGTTCTTTTGGTAGTAGCACTCGTCGATATTGGTGCAGGAGTGGCTGGAGTTGCTGTCGATAAGATTATCTAGGAAGATACGATGCAAGACCGTATTTCCCGATACTCTTGGGTTGTCGATGAAGTCCATTGGCAGTTCAAGACCAGTCATACACTACCCTGTTCCACATCAAAGAGAAACAGAGCAAAGGTAACCCTACCAGAGCAGTGGTAATCAATCATGCTATTAATTGAGCACATGGGTTAACAACACTCTTCAACCATTGCCTTCCCCGGCAACGGCGCCAGAAAGGTTGTTGGTATTTCTTACGGTCGCAGATAAATCCGCAAGCACACGGATACCGTTGTAGCTTTCACCTGGAAGTATTCAGGGTATCGAATCCACAGGGAAGGCGGTGGTTGAATAGAGCAGTTATCCATTGTATTCAATCATAATACTATTAATATACCAAAGTCTAGCAAGGGGTAAATATTGATAGAGGGGTAGTGTGACACACAGAAGGTTTCATTGCTCAATATATAAGTCTAGTTAATATGAAGATCCTAGGAGAGAACTAGGGATTCTATATACTTCTGTAATATTGAGTTACATACAATATTTACACTCATGGAAATAGTTAGCGATAGACCCTACCACTATATTTGGTGATTATATTTAATATATTTCTTGCAGGAGTCGACGGTCAAAAGTGGTACTTAACAACCATCAACACCTGTCGAGGCAGGCACTAAAGCGGTAGCGCTCAACGAAACAGACTCGACTAAATCCATGTTAACCCCCTAATGTTTTAAGCCCATGCTTAAATCTTTACTTTGGACATGATGAATAGTTGCTCTTATTTCTCTCTTGTACCTATGTTTCAACCTGCTATTCTGCTAAGCTTTGAGTTTGCTGGTTGAGCCTGATCTTTTCTGTTATCTTGTCTATCTGTGGGTAGCATATGCAAGCTCTAGTCTAGGTTGTTGTTGGCTATGATATGATAAGACTTGAGTTACCTTAAGATCTTACTAAGCTAGACTTGATAACCGGAGTTTCTCTTTTAAAAATAAAATAAAGAGTTCCTTATGGTGATTAAATTCCCTACCAAAGCTCATATTGTTTTAAACCCCTACATGAGCTATTTGCTTTTGTATTGAATTTTGTCAAGGTCATTATGATTTTTAGAGATTTACTTCATGCTTTTAAAGCCAAGATCACGCACATGCCATCTTATACATGTTACACTTCTACCCTGGAAGTGAACACAACGCCCATTATTCCATCAAATAAAAGCTCTACATAAAGTATGGTACTCTTCTCCATCCTTATTGCAAAAAGAGACATGGCTCAAAAAAAATATGGACACTTGAAGGTCCAAGTATGTAAAAAAAAGAGAGAGAGCGCAAAAAGGCTCTTGGTTCAAAAATTAAAGCCATGTCTCTAAAAGCAACTCTTTAAAGAGAAGAGGAACCTGTAAAAAGGAGCTATCTTTTACCATGCCACCTACACATGTGCACATCTTGGTTTGAGAGTATGACTTATTTCTCTTTGAATCCTGATCTTGACTTTACAATATGTGCATTACAAGTATGCTATAAAGCTCTCCTAGCACAAACTCCACTCCAATGAGTGACATGAGAGTTGAGAGAGGAAATTGGTAAGGAAATACACCATGAGTGACTTGAGAGTACCACCTAAAAAACTCTGCCCTTTTGAAAAAAACTTTCAAAACCTCCGATTTGATTGTCAAGCAAGGTAGAAGGCAAGGTGCTTGGTCTAAGTCATTCTAGCCATCAACCGCCCAAGACAAGGAGAAGCTACAAGCCCCATAAAAGGCCAAGGTAATAAGGGAAGTTTATTTTACCGGCTTATTCAATTCTTGGTAGAATATCTTGCTGAACCACTGGTACTTTTGAGGAGTAATGAGGAAGCAACTCCTGATCCACTGAGCCTAAAAGTTTTAGTCTTTTGCTCGGGACGAGCAAAGGCTAAGCTTGGGGGAGTTGTTGACGGTCCTTATAAGGGACAATCCGACCGTCAATAGGCTCAGAAAACCAATAAAGATCAAGCATAACTTAGACATTAGTATTCAAATAATATTGTACCATGCATATCTAGAATATATTTGAGTACAGGGACTACGATGCAAAAGATGGACGAAATTGGGCACAGACCCAGGTCGGCCGACCTGGCTAGGTCGGGCGACCGGGCCTGAACCCCAATCGAGCCCATTTTCCACACAGTCAAGAAGCACACAAAGGAAGGATCATGGACATTGAATCATGGTTGGTTCAAGTCAAAGGTAAGGATGAGCCACGTGTCACTCCCACGGATTGAAGGGCCCACACCTCAACTCATTTGCACCTAAACGGAGTATACCCACCTGGAACTGTCATAAGGACCCACATGGCAGTCTACCAGAGAAGAGTGGAGCCGAAATGCAGCGGAACCAGGTCGGCCGACCTGGCTAGGTCGGCCGACTTGGTCCTGCGGCCGTTTCGCTCCCCCTTGACCCGTACCTGTAAACCGCCATCAGGAGTCCATCTGAGCCGTGCAATGCTGAAGACGGTGCATCCTAGGGTCGGCCGACCTAGACCCACCTCCAAACTGCCACAACCGCCTCTGGCCGGCTCCAACCGCCTATGTGATGCTATAAATACCTGCAAGGGGCGCCGTACTCAACACACACCAGAAGAAGAGCTCTCCTTTGCTACAAGCTTAGTCTTAGTCTTAGTAGTGATAGTCATAGTATTAGATCTTCTGAAGGGTTTCCGGAGGAGTCTTGGTAAGTTCTAGAGTTCAGTTCTTGTATTCTCTTACTTGTAGTACTCTGAGCTTAATGGAAATACCTTCATACTTATGTTGTATGCCTCAGTTATACCTTATCTACTTAGCATATACTACTTATGTCTTGCACCTTATTTAAATGAATGTATGCTATGACATTGGCTCAATGTGCCTCTTGGTTGCTCTATTTATTAACGTGATAGATAGAATTGTATTACATATTGCAAGCATGGTGTTTGGGATATGGAATACTGTTGAGGGTACCGCTGCCCCACGGATTAGAAGAGGTAGGCGGCAGGTGGTGACAGCCCTGTCCATCCTTTGTAATCCTCCACGTTCGGGAGTGGGTATTAGGCCTTTATGATAAGACGTCCTACAGTCGTCCCTTGATGAGGGAACCACTGGATACCTTGATATGTCCTCTTGCATATGATCATTGAATGAGCTTGTATAGGGTATTGTAGTATATCCAAGTCACATATGTATGATGCTAGTGAACCCTTAGTAATATTTACTAATGTACTGTTACTAACTAAGACTACCATAATGATGAGCAATAAACTTCTGTATGTCACATTATCCATTCACTTCTATATCATTTACCCCTGCTTAGATTATGATATATTAATGTTGTTGTAAGTAATTGCATTGGATGATACCTCTCTTTTAACTAAACGCTTTCCCTGCGGATAAACAAATAACGATACTCTAGAATACTCCTGGGTGAAATGTTACAACGTACTTCTGTGCGCTTGCAGAATATCTGTAACGTCTAGATTTGCGATGAAGTATCTCTAGTGCCATCACTACTCTAAGTGGTGATGCTAAGAAATACCAACACTTGGTAAATAAACATGCCATGATTGATTGAAATGATGCATGAAATGACATGATAACCAATGCTTAAACATGTATAAAGTATTCCGAAAGAAGCTGGATACATCGCTCTAGTATAGGTGAAGCAAGCCTAATTGTATATGTGCTGGATGAGCAGGGGTGGACCGTCCGCGCCCAGGTGGCGGACCGTCCGGCCCTTGAGGCAGACCATCCCGCGGACAGTCCGGCTTAGCCGTGCGGACCGTCATGCCGAAACAGAACAGACTCGAGGTGCTCTGGTGTCCAGGTGCGGCCCGTCCGGGCCCCCTGCGCGGACCGTCCGCCGTGCATGTGTCTTGGCACACATAAACTATGCAGTGGCTCTGTGGTGGCTCGGTGGGTGAACGGCGGACCGTCCGGCCATTACGGGCGGACTGTCCGCGCCTGTGGCCGAGGCTCGCCGGTGAGTTCGCCGCCGGTGATTCCGGCGACCATTTGGGATGGGGTTTGTTGCTATAGACTCCTGGGAACGTGGGGAGTATGTTTCGGCAAGTGTATTTGATATGCACTAAGGTTTTGAAGCTCTAGGTCATCAATGGTGATTGGCTCTAATGGGGTTTCATGTATCCAAACCTAAGCAATATTGGGAGGGGACGGGTAGCTCACCGGCAGCAAGGGCAACTCTAGTGAGGTGCCGTGGGTTGGCGTAGGGCGGCCTTGGGGAAGCTTGGGGCATCCTTGGCTTGAAGCTTGGAGAAGGGGGTGAAGATGGAGGGAGAAGAGCTTGGGGAAGCTCCTAGCTCCAACTCGGGGGAAGAAGACGAGGTTGTGGTGGTGCGGCGCGGCTCCGGCGAAGCTCCAGCATGGTGGTGGAGCTCCTCCAGGGATGGGGGTTAGAGAGAGAGGGCTCCTTGGGTGAGTGAGGGAAGAGAGAGTGAGCTGAGAGAGCTCAGGAGAGGGTGAGGGGCGCGGCTGATGAGTGGGGCCAGCGGGGACGCATGGCACAAAGTTTCTGCGGCCACGACACGCTCGGACGCGCAGTGGCGGACCGTTCGCCCATGAGGCGCGGAGCGTCCACGTGTGACGTGGCCTGGGGTTGACCGGGGTGTTTGGACCGTGCCTACGTGGCAAAGGCAGACCGTCCACGTGTAGGGGGCAGACTGTCCGCAGCACAAAAATGCAAAGGGGCTTAGCCCTATAGTTTAATGCTTAATGAAGTTTATTGATGCATGCTTAGCACTAATTGATCCTAGGGCTGTTACAGTAATCCGTATGAGCTGGCACGAAAAATGGGATGCTTAATTTGGCGTAAGCACGTTCTTCACGTGCTCTACATGTGCCTGACTCCTTTTGCATATCCTATGCTCTTAGATTGGATCACAAATGGCACACTTCCTTCTTCCTTTGTGAGAACGGCAAGTTTACTAGTTCTCAAATATAGATGAGAAATTTGAGAATAAAGGTAAGAATAAGCTTTTTGCATCTACCATCTTTCTGCGCGACCAAAATTGACTATAAATACCCCTTTTTGAAGGAAATAGTAAGAAAAACACCGGTGCATGTGGCGCGCAATTATCTCCGGATCCAAGCCTTCTCTGGACACAATTGAGTGATGCGTGCTGTCACGGCATGCATGGATCATCGCCATTGATGATGAACTATGTGTGTGGGCACATGCTTGGGGATAGTTCAATTCAAATTGAAGATGATTTAGCACATTATATCAAGATTGATATTTCGGTATTGGGGCGTAAAAGTTAACAGTTCCAAAAATCCGATGCCAAAGCGGATCCTGTCAATTTTCTCCAACCCTAATCAGAAACTATGTTTGCATCCTAAAAGAAATTTTTTTGCCTTACAAAGATAATACTGCTGAAGTCACACAACTCGTAGGTTATACTTTGCTTGCTGTTTCTCTTGCTACAGTTAACTTTATTTTTAGTCGGAGTGGGTTTCCAAAATTTGGATGTAGCTCTAATGCTGGTTCAAAATGTTGGTCAGCTCAACTTCTAGCACCTGAGTATGACACCTAAGTACAACAACATTAGCATTTTTCCTTGTTCAAGAAACAAAAAGTGGGGCCAAAAGTATAATGAATCACATTACACATAAATGGTGCTCTCCACCAACTCCATTTTCTATTGATGGCGTAGTTGATGTCCACGCTGTTAGGCCTGGAACATTCTCCTCTCCACGAGGATGTAATAGCACCTTATCGCTACAGCCCATACACTGATATTTCTGTGATCAATATGATCGTAAAAAGTATGACATACATGAAACAAAAGCAGATCTTTTTCTCTATATCAGATTACAGAAAGGTCCTAACAAATCATGTGTATATCTGAATTTGATCCATGTAGTGATGACATTTCCTACGTTTAAACAAAAAAATAATTTTCTTCTTGCACATGCAATAAGTGGATGAGCAAGAAATTTTACAAAGAGAGGATGGCCAAATGAAAACCGGAGAAGAAAAATAATCTAGTACAACGTCCTGGAATAAAACCAGTGTTCTTTATTGGCTCAATTGATCAAGGGACTCCAAGAGTATAGGTCTGAACCGGTTGCAGTCAAGCCTCACATTTTGCGTATCCATGAAAGTCTGCCGGACAAACTCAAACCCATTCTTGTGAAATGCAAGTGGGTTTTTGAATATCTCGTGATCCAGGGGATATTGATCCGTGAGGCTGCTCTCGTGAACACCGATGCTGTAATGCTTGTACCTCAGGCCCATTTGCTCTGCTGGGTAGCCAAAATCAATTTGGCATATCCCATCTAGGGCCCCCCATGGTACAATCTGAATCAATATAGCACTGTGTGGAAGGAACACACAGTTTGTGAGCCCAGCACCATGAACACCCATCATCACATCCACGGAATTAACCACCTTGGCAAAATGGGCAACATTAGAGTTCACATTGGCCTCTTCAACCACCACTTCGTAGCCTATCTCCTCGGCCATGGCTACGATATCTTTGAGATTAAGGAACATCCTTGTCCTCTGCCTGGAGATAATCAACAATCTTGGTTTTGTCTTGGGGATCTCACCAAGTGCCGTCACTGCATCCCTTGGCAGTGAATAGGTGCTGCGCATGAACCTGTTGAAGTCCGCCATTGAGTAATTGTGTGGAGCCTTCAATGGGTCAATTGTGAACTCCATGTAAGCATGAAGACCGACAATGGCATGCTTAAAGCAATGAACTTCGTTGTCTTTATTGAAATCAATCAAGGGGTACTTAGTTAGCTTCTCAAACACCACTGCATACTTCCTTGTCCACCAAATAGCCATGTCTGTAATTAGGAATTGAACTTCACCATTGAACTCACTTGCAGTCGTGAAAAGAGGGACAAGCACATCAGTGAAGTCATGGAACAGATTTCCAGTGTATCCAGTCAAAGCGAAGATCACGGCTGGCATATCATGGTACTTGGTACACTCAGGTGCCACTTTGCCTGAGTGCACAGTCACCTCTGTAATATGACTGAGGCATAATTCATCACCTTTACGAGGGTAAGGCTTAATTTTCCATTGCTCATCTCTTTTTGAACCTGCAGGCTCCATATACATGACTGAACTGCCATTCGGGTGTATCCTAATGTTACCTCGCATCTCACAAACATTTGATCGGAAGTTTGAAAAATCACACAACGGTTTGTCCCACTCCATATTATCCAATGCTGCAAAATCAAATATTGCCATTGCAACAGAAGAAATTGATCATATATTGATATATGTCTCACTTTAAGTCGTTATTGTGCAAACATTTCTCACTCTAATTTAAGGACAATTGACTGTATAAAGTGGTTCATTGAGCAATTCTTTGTACTGGGACAAAAACCAGAAGAATTCAGAATGACACATTCACTGGCTCACATTTTATTTATCTAAAAAATAATACTAACCTGGTTGACGAGATCTATCCCCGACATTGCTCTGGTCAACATCCCTCGCAAGCTTAATTTCGGCATCTGTTTTGTGATCTGCCACAAAATCAGGAGGACCATGAAAAACACCACAAACAAGTAATGCCAGCAACTTAATGTTGTAATAAGTGCCAAATAGTCACACTATCTAGATCAAGAAACACATCGACAAATCCCAAAGCTGCAATAAAAAAAATGCTTCTAGGTCTCCTACCTCCTTGCTTGCCAGTGTCGATGTCCTCTGTGGCATCATGAATGGTATAATTGGAAACAGTTGGGAGGGTCACCTTGCGCTCCAGGTTCTCTAGGTGCCCCTCCTGCATGCCTTCTTTCCTCTGCTCTTCGTCTTCCCCACCTGCAAAGATGCCACCACCAAAGATTCACAGGTAAAGCAAGCATCAATGTCAATAAAAAAGGAGCCAAACCTCTCACGATGTCTGAGCCATTAATCGAATCCGAGCTCAATGAACGGGGTGAGGCTCCAAAGCTGGAGCTAGACAAAGAAATTATTGGCGGATCCAAAGGTGACGTCTCACCTAAAAGCTCCGATGTGGTGGCCTCCTTCGTCTTTTTGCCCTGCTTGGGCTCACTGGTGAGCACCCGCTTGTCGTCTTCAGTAGATGCTGCCGTAAATAGAAGGGTCAGTGCTATGACATCTCCATAATCAGAAAAATTCCATGATTAGCATGTGCATTGGTGTGGACTTGGACCCCCACGATTTGCCGACGGGGAACAGGTAATTAAGTGGGGGATTAGCAAGTCTTCACCTCTGGCGTTGGCGTTGCCTTCCTCGCCGGGGTTGTCATCGTCGACCACCTTGGGATCCTCGGCGAGCGTGTCGGCGGATCTCCTAGAGGCAGCGTCGTTGGCGTCGATCCGCTGGCGGATCAGGAGCGAGCGCGGCGCCTGGTCCACGGATAGCCTGCCGTTCACTGGAAATTGTGTTCATTAGCACCATCCATCCATAGATTCCAAAATCGTTACCAACAAGATGAAGAAATGGTGGTGTTGGTTACTGTTGAAGAGGAGCGCGTCGGGCTTGGAGACGACGACGAAGGTGAGGGTGACGAGGAAGAAGCCGATGACGAGGACCAGCAGGCGCAGCCGCCGCGACTCCTGCCGGAGGCTCCGCACCAGCTTCGCGCGCTCCACCGCCTTCATCTCCCTCCACCACCCAACCCGACCTCGCGCGCCGGCTACACCTAGCTTGTTCGCTCCGAGGCAGCTGCGCAGGCTAGATCCAGCGGGTTGAGGGAAGAATGGTCCACGGATCAGTGCAGATGAAACACAGGGAGCATCCAAGGGCGAGAGCGTCGCACGGGTGCGGCGAGGTTGGGTCGGAAACGCGGCACTTCAGCGGCAGCTCGGGTGGAGCGTGGAGACAGAACTGATGCGGGGCGAGCGTGTCTGCCTTCGGTCTCTTTTTCGTCAGCTTCCCATGTGGCTACAGCGGTACGAAGCCCACCGGCCTTCTTACGCCCTGTTTGTTTGGCGAGCTTTCCGTATAGCTTTCTATATATTCGAAAGCCAAAAAGTTCTGAACAGTGGAAAACCAGAAGCCACTTTTCATGAGCTTTCCAGCTTTCCACTGTTCAGAGCTTTCCGGCTTTCGGATGTATGGAAAGCTATGCATGGAAAGCTCGCCAGAAGCTGAAACAAACAGGGCCTTAATAAACCGTTATTACTGGAGAAAAGAAATACTCAAACAGTTTTCTAAGATAATTATCATCCTCTAATAAATTTAATTGTTCTCATATTTAACGCCAACTCTTTCAGAGGAGCCAAGTTTCAGGCCGTGTTTAGATCCACTAGTTTAGTTTTGCTACAGTAAATTTGAATGTTTGGATGCTAATTAGAAGTATTAAATGTGGATAACTGATAAAACTCATTTCACAACCCAGGTAACTTCGCGAGACGAATCTAATGAGCTTAATTAGGTCATGATTAGACAACGTCGTGCTACAGTAAACAATCTCTAATGACGGATTAATTAGGCTTAATAGATTCTCTCGCGATTTCCCGTCCATCCGTGTAATTAGTTTTATAATTAGATCATGTTTAGTCCTTCTAATCTTCGATTTAGTTTTGCTACAGTAAATTTCGCAAAATTTCTAGTGAATCTAAATACGCCCTCAGTCTTCCTAACGCTACTCTCGATGGAAGTTTCCTGAGATTTCATTCTCATTAATTACAGTAGGATTTTTTATGACATATCAACCAATTTAAGAAACGAGAGAAGCAACCAGTTGCATCTACATTAAACCACCTATGCACGCATACCAACTCTTTTATGTGTCATAGAATTAAATGTAATTTAAAGCTTATGAAATCACACCATGAAATTATGCATCGGGGAAAGTATCAATACGAAACCTCCCATTAGGATTAGTCTAATAAGACAATTTTTTTTCATGCGTTTTCTCAATAATCAATTTTTCACATGTGGCATCATCACTTACTCCACCTATTAATATGTGCATATCCTCACATGGGAAGAATAAAATGGAATCTCCATCTCCTCTCTCTCCATTTGTGTTGTGGCGGCCATTAACCCGAGAGGGCTCTCTTGATAAGCATCCGTCGAGAGCCCTTCGGGTTGGAGCGCGGAGCGTAGGAAAAAAATCATATCCGCCCACGCGTTTTGCTCCCACACAACTTCATCTTCCTCGTGTATTCTTTCTTGACATGCACTCGCAACGTCACCAGACCACTGCCGCAGGTTGGATGTTGGTTTTGGTCAATGGCTGAGATGAGGCCATATGTGCGTCACTTGGATTGAAGGGCCCACAACAGGAACTACACGCACTCAATTCAAGCCAACCCACCAGGAACTGACCTCAGGACCGACATGTCAGTCACCCAGAGGAAGATGGGCCCAAGATGTCGGAGTTCTAGTCCGGCAGTCCACCCGGGGGTACCCAGGTGATTGATTTGTAGGCAAAGGGAGATCGCTGGACTAGGGAGCTCGAGGTAACACAAGGACACAGGGATTATACAGGTTCGGGCTACCCGGAGGTATAATACCCTACGTTCTATGCTCGGGGATCTTGTATTAATCTGCTCGGCGAGTTCCGGAGAACAGCGGCGAGCTCTTGGTTACAATGCGTGGAGGTCTGATTGAATGATCTAAGGGGGTCGACCTAGGCTGCCTTATATAGGCTGGCGGCCTAGGGTTTACAAGTCGGTTATCTCTAATTATGGTCTGGCTCAAATCAGAAAACTAATCCAAGTCGGTTACAATATAATCTCCGTGACCTCAGGACGGGATCTGGACGAATCGCCGAATGCCTTGCGGGCTAAGTCTTCTCCAATATTATCCATCAAGTCGGGGATCCTCATGGGCCGGCCTGGGGTCGGCCCACATCCTTGTCAGACGTGGGCCCAGGCCGACTACATATCCGGTCGGTAGTGGGCCCAGGGGTACCCATATCCCACAAGTCCCCGAGCAACGTGCAGGCGCGTGTCGGACTGTCGATGAAGAAACGAAGCCTTCCAGGTCGGCTGAAGCATCTTGGTCGGCAGGCCGACACAAGGGTGGGCGGTGCTCAAAAAAGAAAACCGCAGGCCATCCGGGGATGACCATGGGCAGACCCGAGGCGGAGCCTCGAGTGGCATAGCGCCGAGTCGTGGCCGAGTCGGGTGCCGAGGAGCTGCACCACTTGGGAAAAGTGACACATCCTGATGGGGCATATGGAGGGCGACGCATATGGAGTAGTCCCCGAGCATTGGGCCGACTAGAAAAGTCGGGCTAATGGTCAAGAAAAGGATCTCCATGCTTCGGGCAGTCAGGCCGTCCAAAGGATGAGCTTTGCCAGACGAGTCGTGACAAGAACAGGGTTCACGTGAATGCACAGAGCACTCCCGTCGTCGTATGAAGCCGAAAGTGATAAGGGCGGACTGAGCACCTTGAAGAGTGGAGCTGCTGCGTGGCACAGAGGTCACGCGCTGAACAATGCAACCGGAGTCACATGCGATGGTCAAGCACAGGGCTATAAATAGTCACCAAGGCACAGGGCCTTGCGGTAATCAGATGATAGGCGTACCAACCATTTTGAAGAATGTTGGGGGCTTGTTCCTGGGTTCATCCTCCAGGGAGGAATCATGGGGACTTGGTAGCTTGGTACTAGAAGAGTGCTTGCGAAGATCCTGAGGTGTTGATTAGCGTCTGAGTGCTGTCCTATTCACCCCTGCATTCCCATGTGACGAGGGCCATTTGGGGTGAAATGCTTTATAGAGCAAGGGATACCCGGAGGCATTCGCTAACAGCCCTCTATTGGTGCTGTCCCGTCGATGGCTACAGTGGTGCTACAAGAGAGCTTGCGAGGAGCTTATGTGGGCCAAGCTTGCTACGGATGCAACACTGGGCGCAGGGACGAGTGCCCCAGGCCGTCACCTTGACGGTTGATGTATTTTGATTCTTGTAACCGGCCCTTTGACTGGCTCCCTTTGTAATCTATAATCCTTGTTATTGAATCAGTTCTCCTTTTCATTTCTTATAAACGCAATATCTGTGTCCCTGGACCCAGAAGTCAAGAGAGGCATCGCAGGTTCGCATAATAGTAACAAGTTACGGAGTCTTTCTTGGTCGAAGTGCCGAGGCGCCGAATCCTGAAACCCGTTGACCGGAGTCAAGAGCGCCGAGTCCCCGAGAGTCGGGGCTGGCCGAGTCCGGAGACCCGTTGACCGGAGTCAAGAACGCCGAGTCCCCGAGAGTCGGGGCTGGCCAAGTCCGGAGACCGTTGACCGGAGTCAAGAGCGCCGAGTCCCCGAGAGTCGGGGCTGGCCGAGTCCGGAGACCCGTTGACCGGAGTCAAAAGCGCCGAGTCCCCGAGAGTCGGGGCTGGCCGAGTCCGGAGACCCGTTGACCGGAGTCAAGAGCGCCGAGTCCCCGAGAGTCGGGGCTGGCCGAGTCCGGAAACCCGTTGACCGGAGTCAAGAGCGCCGAGTCCCCGAGAGTCGGGGCTGGCCGAGTCTTGTGGCAAAAGAGCCGTTGGCACACAGATAGCCGTTGGCCCGCAGTTAACGGGACTCCCGCGGATTTCCGTCCGTTTATTACGGCGCCGTTAGGGTAATTCGGATCGGTGGAAGGGGATAAATCGGATCTGTTCACCGGCGGCTTTTACCACAGTTACTTTTCCAAATCGAGAAGCATCCCGCGCCTCCACCACCGCTTAGTGCCGCCGTAGGAGCGATTTGCTCGCCGCCCGTTCGCCGCCGCCGGAGTTCAAGCGCCGCCGCCGCCGCTGCTTGTCTACATCGTGCCTAAGCACCTCGGCGGAGATGGCGGACTCGAGGGAGACGCTGAGGACGCCGGCATCGGGGGAGGAGGTGCCACCGGCGATGGAGGTGGTGGACGCGGGCATTTCTGCGGGCCTCGGAGAAGGTGACGCGGAGAAGGAGGTGACGCCCTCTGTTGGCCAGGCTGGGGCCGCGGGGGATGCCGCCGCCCTATGCTGATGCGCCGGCGACCGCCCCCGGGGCGAACGCCAAAGGGAAGGGGGTGGCCTCGTCGGAGGAGGTTCCGGAGCTGACGTCTGTGCCCGGAGGAGTGCCGCCCCAAGAGCCGGCCTGGGGTCAATCCTCTGTCACCGAGGAGAGGCTCCAGGATATGGTTCGCCGCGGCGTGCTCAGGCCGCGGGAGATCCTGCAGTGGCAGCCCGCTGGCGATGATGCCCGGCCGTGGGAGCGCTCGGAGACAGAGATGGCCGTCTTCGCGCCGTTCTTCGAACGGGGGTTTGGATTGCCCACAGGAGATTTCTTCCGGGGGCTTCTTCACTTTTATGGAGTCGAGATGAGTCACTTGAACCCCACCTCCATTTTATCAATCTATGTCTTTATCCATCTGTGCGAAGCTTTCCTTGGGATCCCGCCACATTTCCCGTTGTGGCGGCGCTTATATCGGATGAAGATCATCGGGGAAGGTTCCGGGAAGGGTCCAGCTAGGATCACCGGAGGGGCTGGGTTCTCGTTGAGGGTCGGCATGTCCATGAGGTATTTTGTCCTGGACATGAACGATTCCAACAAGAACTGGAGGCAAGAGTGGTTCTATGTCGCGAACCATCCGCCTGCTCTTCCTGCCCGGACTGGCCACCGGCCAGTGAGGAAGGATTGCTGGGAGTCACTGCCGGAGGGCCAAGAGCTGCAGGAGGCCGAGGAGTTACTGAAGTTGATCGCTGAGTTGAAGGAGCAGAAGTTGACTGCCGTGGCTGTGATGATTTCTTTCGTGCGGCGGTTGACTCAGCCAATCAAAGACCGGGTGCATCCCGGGTTTGAATTCTCTGGGAGCAATGATCCAACCCGAGAACAGGCCCGGACGGTGTCTATCCCGGAGACCTGCGAAAGGATCTCCGGCTTCATGCGCGGTAGGATCTACAATGAGGGCACGCCGATGCCCTTTTCGTTACATAATCCCCTCCATCGGTCAGTTCTCTTTTTCCTTGTATGTTGTGTTGCTGACTGCTGAGCTGCTGGGCGTTTGATGAACTGTACCCTTGCTTGTGCCGTGCCTTTGTCTTGCAGGAGCGGGCGACGAAGTACTTCAGCCCGGCACCCCTGCCCGAGGGTAATGTTCGGGTGGAGAAACTGATGACGGTGGAGGAGGCGTCCCGGACTTCTCAAGTCATGGACGAGGGACAAGCCGCCTGGGAAGTGGCCGACTTCATCTCGGCTCCCCGAGACGAGGCGGGGAATGACCCGGTGGCCAAAGAGCTTGGCGGGCTGGGGAGGCCATTGCGTCAGGCCGTACGCAAGCTGACGCCATCCTAGAGGGCGGCTCGACAGGAGTCGCTCAGGACGTCTCCGCAGCTGGGGCAGGCCTCGCTGGCCGAGGCCGAGGCGCGGCGGAAGAGGAAGGCGGCGAGTGACGCGGGAGGTGGCGCCGACGGGTCTCCCTCAGGGCTTGAGTCGGAGCAGCCAACGCAGGAGACTGCAAGGGGCCACGGGGGCCCGTTTGCCCAACCGTCGTTGCGGCCAGACGCGACCCTGCTGCCGAGCCAGACACCTCCGCAGGTGCTGCGGGGTGTGCAGTTCAAGCGTCCACGCAAGGGCGGGTAAGTTGCCTTAGCAACCCAGTATGTTCTCGATGAGCCAATCTTGAGTTGTTGGGATATTGGATGCAGGCCCGGGAGCCAAGTGGAGGCCGGGGGCAAGGCGCCGCCAAGTCGGCCTGCCGGCACGGAGATGGGATCCGGGTCCAGCACCGCCTTGGTTGTGCCGGAGATGGTGCCGGCCGGCATGTCAGGGCCGCCGCTCCCGCCGAGGCCTCCACGCGTCGCAGCTATAGACGACCTCGTGGAGAATCTGCAGGCCGAGATGTCCAAGGTCGCCCTCGAGGAGGAGGCCCCAGAGGGTCGTTCGGTGGAAGAGCCGACTAGGAGTCCTCCTCCGCTTGAGGATGATGACAACCGACTCCTTGGGGAGGACCTGGATGTCAACCCTGGTGTCCACGTGCCTCCCCAGGTGGAAGCGATCGCAGCCGAGCACGGGGGCGGGCCGCAGGCGCCAGTGCTGACTCTGGAGCAGCGGATGTAACTTGATCTCGCCGACCAAGCGAGCGAGCTTCGGAAGCTGCAGAACGTGGCCGGCATCCTGAATCGTGTTGTACAGGTATGTTTTCCCGGCACCTTGCTGTAAGTATCAATCTTGCGTTGACCCTGAGGCCAATGAGTTGTATGACAGGGTTTCACGGCACGGGCCGCGAGGGATCTTGATTTCAGGTGGCAGGCCCTGGAGGACCGCCGGACCTTGGCGCAGATCCATACGGAGAGGGTCCGTGAGGCGGAAGCTGCCAAGGAGTACCTTATGCAGAAGGACCGGGAGCTGGCCGACTTGGTGAAGACCAACGAGGAGCTCATGAATGACATGAGTGTTCTCACCGAGAGTGAGTTCTTTGTGCTTTGCTTGCTGGTGTGTCTCTTCGGGCAGCCTGTGCTCATGGGGGTTTCTTTGTAGAGGCGAGGAAGAGAGAAGCCGCCCTTCAAGGGAATATCGACGAGCTGGCCGGGGCCAAGCATAAACTCGAGGAGGAGGTGCGGGGGCTGAAAGCAGCCAATCTTCGCCTGGCGACCGAGTCCGAGCACCTGAAGGAGGCCAATCAGGTCCTGAAGGACGCGCATGACCAAGCCATGCATGGTGGGTTTCCCTTGCCGAGTTCTTCTGGAGCTTTTAGGAAGTCGAAGTGCTTATGTGCATTCCTTTGCAGGGCTGCGGACGGAGCTGATGGAGCTGAAGCAGGCGGCCGAGTTCAACGCCAATTCGTTGGTGCCCGCCGAGTCAGGCCCGGCGACGTTGACGTTGGTGGAACGGCTCAGGGCCGGTCCGAACCGCGCAGCCCAGTTGATGCAGCAGACTGCAATTGGCTTCGGGAGTCGGATACTGGCGCTATTCAGAATACACTTCCCGATGCAGGAGCTGGCTCCAATCGCCGATGGCATTTCCGAAGAACTTGCCGATGAAGAGTTCGACGGGTTAGTCGAGGAGTATGCCCCTCTGGCCGAGACTGTAGCGATGGAGCTGGGCCTGTAAAGATAATTATACATGTAAACTCTGTAGTGTTCGGATATATAAAATTCTGGATTTATTTGAAGTGTTAATGAGCGCTAGTGTTCTGTTGGGCCCTTTTCCCTGCCGACTAGTACTTTGCGTCACCCGACTGGCCACTGCCTTGTGCCGTTTAAGCACCCTTTTTGACCTGCTGACCACTGCTCACGGAGAGGACGGCTTATCCTGCTACACTGCTCAGCGAGGAGGCTTATGTGTAGGGGGCGCGCATGTTGAGCGCGGAACTCAGGGTTTCACAGTTGGGGACTCGGACCAGCCGAGTTAGCTCAATAGTCGTCGGGGGGAACATAGGGTTGGGCAAGGACTCAGAAATCGGAGTAAGCAGGTACTCCCCCAGGTATTGTGATGAAGGAAACATAGTCTGGGTCGGGCCCAGTCCCCGAGCATCAGCATGGGTGCCGGGTAAGGAGTTGATAACAAGCCATAAAGTGAGGCAAAGATACTTTTATTGATATAAAACAAGGGATACATAGCTTTGTTAAATTCTACGGATAGAACTTGACGAGGTGCTCGATGTTCCACACGTTCGGGACGGGGTCGCTGTTAGCCCACTGGAGGCTATATGTTCCTGGCGAAACAACTTCTTTGACGATGAAGGAGCCCTCCCAGAGGGCCGATAGCTTGTGCTTGTCTTTGGTGGACATGACTCGGCGCAGGGCCAAGTCGCCAACGTTGAGGGAGCGTTCCCGGACGTTTTGGTCATGGTAGCGCCGTATCTACTGCTCGTGTCTTGCGTGCCTGACCAGTGCAGCAAGTCGATGTTCTTCTAGGCAATCAATGTCGACCTGGCGGCTGATTTCTGCTTCACCTTCCTCGTAGTGCTGGATGCGCGGAGCACCATGGGCGATGTCAATTGGGAGGACGGCTTCGGAGCCGTACACTAGGAAGAAGGGAGTATATCCCGTTGCTCTGCTCTTCTGGGTGCGTAGGCCCCACATGACATGAGGTACCTCTTTGGCCTACCGGCCAGGGTGCTTGTTGAGTTCGTCATACATGGCTTTCTTGAGCGAGTCCTGGATCATTCCATTAGCCCACTCAACCTGGCCATTGCACCTGGGGTGCGCCGTGGAGGAGTAGTAGACGTCGATGCAATTGTCCTGGCAGAAGTCCCAGAACTCGTGGCCTGTGAACTCGGAGCCGAGGTCGGTCACGATGCGGTTTGGGACCCCAAACCGGTGGGTAAGCTCTTGGATGAACTTGGCTGCTGTGGCCGACTTGGTGTCGGTCACAACCTTATATTCGATCCACTTGGTGAACTTATCAACCGCCACCAAGATGTGCTTGAATCCGACCGGAGCGGTTTTGAAGGGCCCGACGTTGTCGAGTCCCCATATGGCAAATGGCCAAGATGGGGGATGGTCCTTAGCGCCTGAGCCGGCAGGTGCTTCTGTTTCTGGAAGAACTGGCAGCCGGTGCAGCAGCGCACCAACTCTCTTGTGTCGGATAGGGCTGTTGGCCAGTAGAACCCTGCCCTGTAAGCCTTGCCGACTAGGGTGCCGGCTGCCGCGTGGTTGCTGCAAGTGCCCGAATGGATATCTTGCAGGAGAGTTATACCTTCATCGCGGAGGACACATTTCATTAGTATGCCTGTAGAGGCGGCCTTTCTGTACAGGGCATCGCCGATAACGACGTAATTTGTCGCTCGCCGAGTTAACTTCTCGATTTCTTCCTTCGTACCCGGTGACTAGTTCTCTGTGAGGAAAGCGATAAAGGGGGCGCGCCAGTCTGCTTCCACCACGAGAACTTCATTAGTCGGCGGGCCATTCGGGGGTGGCTCTGAGTCGGGCACGGGGCTACCGTCCTCAAGCATCTTGATGGACGGGGTGCGCAGGTCTTGGACGAAGACGCCGACTGGCACTTGGGCTCTGGTGGATCCTAGCTTGGATAGAACATCGGCGGCGACATTGTCTTCCCGGAGGACATGGTGAAACTCGAGCCCATAGAAGTGGGCTTCGAGTTTGCGTACCTCTGTGCAGTACGCGCCTATGGTTTCCTTGGTCGTGTCCCAATTCTTGTTGACTTGTTCGACGACGAGCTTGGAGTCGCCATAGCACATTAGCCGCTTGATGCCCAGCGACACCACGATCCGGAGACCGTGGATGAGGGCCTCGTACTCGGCCCCGCTGTTGGTGGCCTGGTAGTGTATCTGAAGAACGTATTTCAGGTGCTGCCCCTCCGGGGAGATGAACAGCACTCCTGCGCCGGCTCCCTCAAGGTTGAGGGCGCCATCAAAGTACATCTTCTAGTGCGTCGGTCATTCCGCGGGGGTCGGCGTCTGGGTTTCAGTCCATTCGGCCACAAAGTCGGCCAATATTTGGGACTTGATGGCCTCCCGTGGCTCGAAGTTTATGGCGTGCTCGCCGAATTCAACGGACCACTGGACTATGCGGCCGTTGGCGTCCCTGTTGTGGAGGATGGCTCCGAGGGGGAAATTCGAGATGACTCGAATGACGTGTGCCTAGAAATAGTGGCGTAGCTTCCTGGCAGTGATCAGGAGCGCATAGAGTAGCTTCTGAGGATGGGGGTACCGGACCTTGGACTCGCTGAGTACTTCGCTGACGAAATATACAGGGCGCTGGACCTTGTATGGGTGGCCTTCTTCTGGCCGCTCGACGACCAGGGCCGTGCTAACCACATGAGTGGTAGCCGAGATATATAGCAAGAGCTCTTCCCCGGGGGTCGGGCCCATGAGTACCGGGGGTGTAACTAGGAAGTCCTTGAGGTCGGCCAGGGCCTTGCTTGCCTCAGGGGTCCATTCGAACTTGTCCGCCTTCTTGAGGATCTTGAAGAACGGAAGTCCCTTCTCGCCGAGCTTGCTGATGAACCGGCTCAGGGCCGCCATCATCCCAGTGAGCTTCATGATGTCTTTCTTGCACGTAGGTTCCTTGAGGTTGCGTATGGTGTCCAGCTTGACTGGGTTTGCCTCAATGCCGCGTTGGTTGACCAGGAAGCCCAGGAGCTTTCCTGACGGCACCCCGAATACGCACTTCGTGGGGTTAAGCTTCCATCTGAAGCGGCGCAAGTTGTTGAAGGTTTCCTGGAGGTCGGCGATTAGGGAGTCGGCGTCGTACGTCTTGACAACGACGTCATCCACGTAAGCCTCCACGTTGCGGCCGATCTGGCTCTGCAAGCAACCTTGGATGGCCTTCTGGTACGTGGCACCGGCGTTCTTCAACCCAAACGTCATTGTCTTGTAGCAATAGATGCCGTGCGGGGTGATGAACGCTATCTTGTCCTGGTCGGATGTCTTCAGGGCTATCTGGTGATAGCCCGAGTAGCAGTCGAGAAAGCACAGGAGCACGCAGCCGGACGTAGAGTCGACGACTTGATCAATTCGTGGGAGAGGGAAGGGGTCTTTAGGGCAGTAGCGGTTGAGATCCGTGTAATCAATGCACATTCTCCATTCACCGGATTGCTTCTTTACAAGTACAGGATTTGCAAGCCACTCTGGGTGTTTGCATTCTCTAATGAAACCGGCAGCTAGGAGCTTATTCAGTTCTACCCTAATGGCCTCCTTGCGATCTTGAGCGAATCGGCGCAGCTTCTGTTTGGCAGGCTTTGCGGTTTTGCTCAATTCCAAGGAGTGCTCAGCCTTCTCCCTCGGAACACCCGGCATGTCTGATGGCTTCCATGCAAAGATGTCCCAGTTGTCCCGAAGGAAGGAGGTGAGCGCGTATTCCTATTTTGGAGTGAGCCCTGGCCCTATGAGGGCCGTCTTGGATGGGTCGTCGAGCCCCAAGCTTATTGCTTTGGGGGCGTCTGCAGGTGCCAGCGCGGTGGGCTGCTGCTTCTGCTCCGGGAGTACAGGCTCTCCGGTGGCTGCCTTAGAGGCTTCTTCTGCCAGCAGGGTAGCGTTGCCGAGTTGATGAGACAACTCGGCTATCTTGATGGCCTCCCTGCCACACTCGAAGGAAGTCTTGATGTCTCCACGGATGGAGAGGATGCCATTGGGCGCCGGCATCTTCAGAACCAGGTAGGTGTGGTTCGGAATTGCCATGAACCGGGCCAACATGGGCCTGCCAAAGATGGCGTGGTAGGAACTCTTGAAGTCGGCTACCTCGAAGTACAGGAGCTCCGTGCGGTAGTTGTTGGCAGTGCCAAACGTGACTGGTAAGGCGACTCTTCCTATCGGGTAGGAAGCTTTTCCTGGCACAATGCCAAAAAACGGGTCTTCGGCGCTCAGGAGCCTGCTGTAGTCGAACCCCATGCTGTTGAGGGTGCTGGTGAAGATGATGTTGAGGGCGCTCCCGCTGTCAATCAGGACCTTGGAGAGGAGGACCCTGTCCACGACGGGGGCGACGACGAGTGGGTAGGATCCCGGCTCGGGGAGATGAACCCAGTGGTCGGCGCGGCTGAAGGCGATGGGCATCTCTGACCACTGGAGGTATTCTACCGGCTTGGTGGAAACCATCGTCACTTCCCGCTTGTGGAGCTTTTCCTTGCGCCGATCTGGGAAGGCGCCGGGCCCCCCGATGATGACGTTGACCTGGCGGTCCGCACGCTGGAATTCGCCGTTGGCGTCGTGTCTGGGCGCCTCCGGCGGTGGTGGCAATCGGCGTTCCTCGTCATGGTGGCGTTGATCATCCTGGTGAGCCGGAGCATCGCGGTCGCGCTCGCCACGGCGGTAGTCGTCGCGGCGGTCGCGGTCTTCTCTGCGGCGATAGTCGTCCCGCCGGCCAGCGTTGTAGCCGTCACGGCGGTAGTTGTTGTAACGACCACCGTTGTTGTTGTAGCGCTGCTTCTTGGTGGTGGCAGGGCGCCGAGTTCTTTGAGGAGCGCATGACAATCACGGAGATTGTGTTTCGCGTCTTTGTGGAAGGGACACTGATAATTCAGCGTGTCGTGAAACTCTTCGGCCAGGAACCTGGGTTCCGGCCGGCCTTCTTCTTCTGCTAGGGCTACAAGGGGCTCGGCCTGCCTTGTGCCCACGTAACGGCTCGTGGCGCTTCGAGCTTTCAACCCGGTCATCATCTTCCGGGCGCTTCTGTTTGTTCTTGAACTGGGCCTGCTCAGCTTGATCGGCCCGAACCTCCAGGTTGACCACCTCCATCAGGTCAGAGACCGTGACAAGGTTGGTTTTGAACAGCGTACGGAACAGCTGATTGTCGATAAGACCGCGCCGGAACGCGTCAATGACATCCCGGTCCTCGACCTCGGCTTTGGTTTCGGTTGTCGAAGAAACGGTCGGAGTAGTCTCGGAGACTCTCACCCTTCTTCTGCTTGATGTTGTCCAGATCGAATCTGGTGCCTGGCCGAGTATAGCTCGCCTGGTAATTCTTGGTGAAAGCATGGCAGAGGTCTGCCCAACTGTCGATGGTGTTCCAGGGAACACCCTCAAGCCATAAGAGCGCTTCCTTGCCCAGCATCACGGGGAAGTAAGCGGCGGCTTGGTCGTTGGTCCCGTGGGCGGCTTTGACCGCCGTATGGTACGTCTTGAGCCAAAGCTTGGGGTCGGATCGACCGTCAAACTTCTCCACAAGTGCTGGCTTGAAGGACTCGGGCCAACGGATGGCACGGAGTCGGGCGGAGAAGGCGGCGAAGCCGTCAAAGTCGTCCTCATCGTCGTTGTGGTAGTCGCGGCGGGGAGGTCGGATCTGGTCGGCGGGGGGCCGAGGGTCACCGCGCCCATGGCGGCGGTCGTCCCGCGGGGGGCCGTATCTTGCGTCGTACTGTTCACGCTCCATGAGCTCGTAAACGACGCGGCGCTCGTTCTCCTCTGCCGAGTCATCACCTGCCTCGCCAACCGGCTGGCGGTCGGGTCGGCCGTAGTCTCGGTTGTACCGCTTGCGATGCTCGAGCTCGGCCGCGTCGCGTTCTCGGTGTCNAAACTTCTCCACAAGTGCTGGCTTGAAGGACTCGGGCCAACGGATGGCACGGAGTCGGGCGGAGAAGGCGGCGAAGCCGTCAAAGTCGTCCTCATCGTCGTTGTGGTAGTCGCGGCGGGGAGGTCGGATCTGGTCGGCGGGGGGCCGAGGGTCACCGCGCCCATGGCGGCGGTCGTCCCGCGGGGGGCCGTATCTTGCGTCGTACTGTTCACGCTCCATGAGCTCGTAAACGACGCGGCGCTCGTTCTCCTCTGCCGAGTCATCACCTGCCTCGCCAACCGGCTGGCGGTCGGGTCGGCCGTAGTCTCGGTTGTACCGCTTGCGATGCTCGAGCTCGGCCGCGTCGCGTTCTTGGGGTCAAGCATCGAGGTCGGCGCGGATGTCACGGGCGCAGTCCCTCAGGTGATCGCGGAGATCGTCAGGTTGTTGATGTCGTTGGCGCCTGTCGCGCTGCTCCTGGTAGCGTTCACGGCGCTGGTCCGCGTTGCGCGGGTTACGCCGTTCCTCTTCTTCATCCTCATGGTGGTTCTGGGCCACTTCTTTTTCAACGATGGGTAGTGAGGGGTTCCTCTGGTGAGGATGATCCCGATCCGATCTGCTATGAGCAGAGCGGCGACTTGCAGAACGAGTCGAGTTTGATCGCCCAGACCGGGATCTGGCGCGATATGATCGCTTGATCCGCTCCTGTGCTGCCTCCAACTGAGCTCGGGCTCTCTGCACCTCTGGGGTGTCGGGCATGTGACCCAGTTCGGCGAAAGCGGCGGCGACATTGGCCTGGGGCGTGCGGAACGGTACCCGGGCGAATGCACCATCGAGGTTCTAGGGCGCGACTCCGTGGGGACCCCGAGGTGGGGGTTGCCGTCGCTGTGGAGCCCCAGGGGGATCTCTCCGGCTGGTACAGCGGCTGCAGGTGCACCGGCAGCAGCGGCGGCTGCGGGATCACCGGGAGCTGCAGCAGGTGCGGCGTTTCCGGCCGCTGCCGGGGGCAGGGCGGCTTCTTCGGCGCGCCGTCGGGCTCGGCCTTGGTTTCGCTCTTGTCGGCGATCCCTGGCCAAGTCGGTTTCTCCGTCCCGAGTTACGAAATCCTCGGAAACGAAAACTTCACGCCCCGGAGGCGTGGTGTAGCTTGAGTCGTTGCTCGAGTCGGCCGGGGCCTGCAAGAGCACGCCGGTAGCGACCTGGAACTCGCCGCAATCCGGAGATTGGGCGGGCTGGGGTGGGATCTCAGATTGGATCTGAGACATATCTTCTCGGGCCTGGGCCGAGTAGATCGACGAGGCGTTGCGAAACCCTAGCGGAAGCGCTTTGCGGGGTTGGCGCAGGGCCTCCTCTGACATGGAGATGCACTCGGCGATTGTGTCCTGGACACGATCCAACCCGGCGAGAAGCTCATCCGGGGGAGGGATTCTTCGGCGAGTGGCCAGGCCCAGAGCCTGGTCGTTGATGGAAATCGCATCGAGCCGCTGCTGGAGCGGAGCGACGATTGACGAGGAGATCGGCGACGAAGTCAGCGCGGAGCTGGTCGGCGTTGGAACGTCAGGCGTCATGGTGGGGTCGGAGGCGGCGGTGGTGGCGCAGTGAATCTCAGCGAAAAAGCTGATACCCTCCAGATGCGTAGCACAGTTCTTGATGGAGTCGGGGAAGATGACGGAGCGACGATCTGCCATCGAGCTAGCTTTATTGCCCGGCGATCACCCCTACCTGGCGCGCCAACTGTCGGAGTTCTAGTCCGGCAGTCCACCCGGGGGTACCAGATGGTTGATTTGTAGGCAAAGGGAGATCGCTGGACTAGGGAGCTCGAGGTAACACAGGGACACAGGGATTATACAGGTTCGGGCTACCCGGAGGTATAATACCCTACATCCTGTGCTCGGGGGTCTTGTATTAATCTGCTCGGCGAGTTCCGGAGAACAGCGGCGAGCTCTTGGTTACAATGCGTGGAGGTCTGATTGAATGATCTAAGGGGGTCGACCTAGGCTGCCTTATATAGGCTGGCGGCCTAGGGTTTACAAGTCGGTTATCTCTAATTATGGTCCGGCTCAAATCAGTAAACTAATCCAAGTCGGTTACAATATAATCTCCGTGATCTCAGGACGGGATCTGGACGAATCGTCGAATGCCTTGCAGGCTAAGACTTCTCCAACCTTATCCATCAAGTCGGGAATCCTCGTGGGCCGGCCTGGGGTCGGCCCACATCCTTGTCAGACGTGGGCCCAGGCCGACTACATATCCGGTCGGTAGTGGGCCCAGGGGTACCCATATCCCACACAAGAGGCGCCAAGACCAGGTCGGCCGACCTCCCTGCGAGCCCAACTCGGCCACCTTTGACGAGGGACATCCTACCGACTTCAGGAACGCATCTGTGCTGTGCACGAGTGGAGGTGGTGCATCCAAGGGTCGCCCAACCCTTTGGGACAGCCGACCTAGCTCCACCGCCAAACGGCCTCAACCGCCATGAGCTACCTCTTCACCGCTTATGCAACCTACAAATGGATGATTCCGGCCTCTTTCATCGACACACGCCAGGAAAAGGAGTTCTCTCTTGCTACAAGCTTAGTCTTAGTTTAGTAGTAGTTTTAGAAGAAGAGTTGTTTCTCCCCACCTATGCATCCAAAAAATGGGACTTTCCAGCCTCTTCATCGACACACACCAGAAAAAAAGCTCTCTCTTGCTATAAGCACTACAAGAGATGTTAGGATAGGCGACGTTCTAATTATGTCACAAAAACAGTAAATTTCGTCATATTTTGCATTTTGTGACATTCGCGTGACGAAAACCAATTCGTCGCCTATAGTGGGTCATTAAAAGATATAATGTGATAAAACATTCTTTTTCGTCATAAAATTTGTGATGATTCTTATATCGTTACTAATTTGTGACGCAAAGTTTTCGTCACTATTAAGCCCAAAAAATGTCACAAATCCTTTACCCTAGATAACTATGCAGGTGCCACGTAGGACAGAAAACGTCATAAAAGTTTTTGTTCGTATGACATGGCGTTGATTAGGAATTTTAGTTTAGGCCAAATTTGCACTATATTGACCATTTCAGATAGGGCCAAACCGTTTACTTTTAATTTGGGCCAAAATCATTTTTAAACTTTTTTTTCAATATACAATACGTGTGCCCTTTATTTTGCAATGCAGCCCAATCCAAATTATTAACAGTCTTAACTCAACTAGCAACACATCACAATGGACCATTTTCTATCTGTGTTAGGTGTTCCTGTTAATGGAATCATGGCCTCATGTATCTTTCATCCTCAAAACTTGTGTTCAGAATACTTCAACAGTTTATAAAAAAAACCTACAAGGTCCATTCTGTCAGTCATGTGTAGACTTTTAAGGGCCAGCACGTATGAATTCAGCCACAGTCTGAAATCAATCATGTGCAGACTTCAGGAAGGGGACAGCTGAGAGCATTACCGAAGTTGCGGCTGACGATGCAGTGCAAGGTTGGGCCATAGTTCTTGTCAGCCCCTTGATGTACTCCACGATGTCTTTCTCCATGGCGCGCTTCTCGAACGTCTGAACAAAAGAAAGAGGGAAATAGAAAATTCCCCAATGACACAGTCAATAATACCAACGAAAATCAAATCGAGAGCAGGGAGAAGGTAGATTGTTGGGGGATTGGCCCACCAGGAAACTCTTCTCCCTACATCATTGAACATTAACCATCACAAATTGCCTTCGCTGTATGATGCCTTGAGATAAACACCTTCGCATAAGGTTTAGCGTCAGGGTGCAGCTTGCTTTCTTTGATGCATAGAGTATCTCAAACTCGGGCGCGAAGGCAACTTGTGATTCTGTTCGGAATGTACCTGGTCTATTCTTTCATTCTGGCTTCATAACAGGTCCAAACCAGTTCGATGTTGACCTCTTCACCGGGTGAGAGAAGGCACTCCACCCTAAAGGCGCTCCTGATGATGAAGGCATCTGATACCACCAATGACGTGGTGAAGGCAGCGTGGACCAAGTCCAAGCCGAGTCAAACACGGTGTAATTGGTCCACGCATTCACATTAGGAGATGTAAATATACTGCTATGCCCCTAAATGACCCAAGTTGCATAGTCTAGAGGATGAAGGTTTTCAGGGGCATAAGTGGAATGTGAAGATGTCTCTTGACCTCCCTATAAAAGGGGATCCCTCACCAACGTGTAAGTGGCTAATTCTCGAGAATATTGTTGATAAGTAATTTATTGTTATTTGTCTCCTGTTCTCTATCTTAGCTATTGTTTGTGCATATTGCCTTCGGCTATATCCCAACAATTGGTGCCCACCGTTGTGCTGTGCACGATCAAAACCCACGAACACCACCATGCCACAAGAAAAAAGGATACTAAGAAAAAACACCACCGAAGATACAACCCAAACCGGAGAACCCGAAACCCAAATCACAATTCCACCAAATCCCACTCAAGTTGAAACCGAAGCCGATATTGAAGAGCAAGAAGATGGCGAAGATACACTTACAAATGAAGAAAAGCTATGTAGGCTCGAAGAGAGGCTGCGTCTTCGGCGCCTCGAGCAACAGAAAGAAATCGAAGCTGCACAAACTGAGTTGCAACATCAAATGCAAGGAGAAGAAGAGGAACAACAGCAAGAGCTATTCCAAATCAAATAACAATTGTTTGAGCTGAGGCAAGCGAAGCAGAGAAGAACAAGCAACACAAGATCAAATCAGCTTCGCATAGAGCTAGAAAGGGCAAGGAAGCAAGTTGCAGAGTTACAAGCTGAGCTCAATGAACCAGTCACCTTCGCCAATGTAGGGGCAAACCGTGTTTCCACCTCGGGAACTGGTCAGCAGATACTGCACACTCTTCCAATAGATCATGCTTGTCCCTTATCAGAAGCCCTACAACTGGCAAGATAGCAGCCTTCGTACAAGCCAACAACTCTATCAAGGTATAATGGCCTCACTGATCCTAAGCAATTCATAATGAGCTACGAAGCCGCAATAGCTTCGGCTGGAGGAGAAGATGTGGTACTAGCTAAATCATTCATCATTGTCTGTGATGGTACTGCAATGAGTTGGTACACGAAGCTACCAGGCTTGTCCATTAATAGCTGGTATGAACTGAAAAGAGAGCTGATAAAAAACTTTAGCATCATGAGGGATCAACCATTATCATGCACAGAGTTGACAGTACATCAACAATCGAAGGAGCCCTTGGAAGAATACTTTCACAGATTCGTAACATTGAGATCCCAATCACCTCATATTCCCAACGAAGCCGCCAAGTTTGCAGCTATTCAGGGGCTTCGACTCGGTCCATTCGCACCGCATATAGCAAGAGAAACACCAGCAACGCTTGGTGATTTGTATGAAGTGTTCAAAAAGTACTGTCGATCTGACAATGATAACCGAAGAAGACTAGCCAGAGAAGCCATCATGAAAAAACAACATGACTCCCAAGCCAAGCAAAACTACTACAACCAAAACCACTACCAACGCCAACATTCTCAATTCATCATGAATGTTGAGAGTCCACCTTCGTTCTAAGAGAACAAACCTTTCCACCAAGAAAATCAATATTCAAACCCAAGGGGTGAGCCTACCCAAAGAGGAGGAAGAACCGGCAGAGGCCGAGGAAGAGGAAGGGGTCTGCCTTCGGGCCCAGAACTGTTCTGCCAATATCATGGCAAGAATCATACTCATGGCATAGAGCAGTGCAGAGATATCAAGAAAACTATAGAGAAGATGAAGGCCGACAAAATCCAAGCAAATCAAACGAAGCCATCATCAGCTTCGCCAAGCAACTATCAAACCATACAACCATATTGCCTAGTATTCCCATCTCTAAATTCCAATGTTGTGCATCCAACAGATATGGCGGCACAATATTTGCCTTCGCCACAAACTCTTCAACACTACTACCCACAAAACCTATACCCTCAGCTATACTCCCAAGCTGCTCATCCAATCAAAACCAAAGACATCAAAGTAGAAGAGTTGCCACCACCCCCACAAAAGCCACAAGACCCAAACACACCTAACCCTTTACCAAGTTATGGACATATCCTTCCCATAACTGGAGGATCATCCCTCACCTTCGAAACCAAGAAACAGAGAAAGAGTTATTTTCGGCAGGTCAACAACATCTTAGTGGATGGACCTTACAAGAAATCAGAATGGTCCCACATGCCAATTACCTTTACTGAAGAAGATCTAAAGCTGCGCAATTTCTCGCATAACGATGCAATGTCAATCGAAGCCAACATCCCTGGCTGGACAATTGGGAAATGTTAGTGGACACAGGCAGCTCAGCAGATATTATCCTTGTAAAAACTCTGAGATCCATGACAAACATCAATCTAGACAACCTAGAGCCATCAGATATACCTCTAGTCGGCTTCGGGGGGAAGCGAACACCTACATTGGGAAAAAATAACATTGCCAGTATCATTTGGTGACACATCAAATGCAAGAACTGAATACAACACCTTCGACGTAGTTGACATGTTCTTTTATTACAATGTTATCTTCGGCAGAGGAGTCATAAATCCCTTCGACATCATTATAAGGCAGGCATTCCTATGCATGAAAATGCCAGCTCTCAAAGGGGTCATCACTGTTTTTGGTGATCAGAAACAAGCAAGGAACATTGAATATGTCAACACTCCAGGGCAGCGCAATATACACTTACTTGAAGAAAAAGAGCCAATATACCCAGAGGAGAAGCCAAACACTGATAAGAGCAGTAAGAAAATGAAAGAAGCAGTAGAAACGAAGCAGGTGCAGTTGCAGCCTGAAGCATCCCCGCATAAGCAGAGACTAAATGTGATACAAATATCAGTCCCAGGAGGCTGATAACACATTTATTCAATAGATAGTTTATAAACCGTACAACTCCCGAGGGAGCGGGCGCTTAAGCCACGCCAAAAGAATAAGTAAAAAGATAACGGTAAGGGTCCAAACTACTAAGCAGACGGTCTCTAGATAGTCTTCAGAGCTACGCGCCAGCGGAGGCATCTTGCAAAGGGCCAACACCACAGGCAACATTGGGTGCGGAGGCGACCACCTACTCGGCGTCCTCGATAACAAAGTCCGGATCTTCTTCTGAAGCAATAAAACAAGGGTGAGTACAAAAGTACTCAGCAAGTCCAACCCCATTCATGGAGGGGATAATACAAGATTATGCACATGTAATAACAAGGATAAGGCTAAGGTTCATATGTAGTAAAACTAGATTTTTACACATGCAAGGGTAATTTTTGGCAAAGCAGGACTTTAGTAACTGAATCAATAAGTGGGGTTGATCCTAACCAAAGGATCCAAGTTTTAATGCTACCGGACTCCCCATCCGCAGTAGCTCACGACACAACTGCCAGACACATTCCAAAAACCATCACACGCCAAGTAAACCACTCAATTCCCCCAAAACTTTGGTATTGTGACCAAGCCATAACTCGCTCGTGACTGTGGGCACGGCTATTCGAATATATTGTAACTCTGCAGAGGTGTACACTTTCACCACAAGTAGGGTACCGCAATACGGTCACCTTAGTGCCGGTACAGATCCTATCGAAGCCATTGCCCACCATAGCATAGTCCTGCCTAGTCATCCACGAGAGACAACCAAGGGGTTCATGACTTTCTAATGAGGCCTCCAACCTTGACATTAAGTCTGCACTTGGCCTCTCGCTGCACACCTGCCTCCAAATGACTACCAGTCTAGCTAGTGGGATTTAGACTAAGCCCTTGCCACACACAAGAGTCGAGTGATTATATGAGAAAATTGGGTTAGGCAAGATGACACATCACCTCGGTCCTAAAACAAGACAAGATGGATATCTCCCCATCTGCTTAACCTCAAAGGTACAAGCCTACCTTTGGTATTTCACAAAGAAACAACCATCCATCTCATCCAAGCTTTTCTTTCTTTTAAAACCCGAAACCCATTTTTCTTTCATAACACACACACCTTTATTCTTTGATAAAACAGAATGTAGTCATAATTAATTAAGTAAAGAGTAACAAGGTCCTAAGCATTCTAGCAGTGCTTATCATCTAAACAGAGCATATCATATTTAGAGATAACCTAGGACATCAAGGGATGATCATAGCAATCAAGGAGTGGCTATCCAATCGGGTGTCAGCAACAAAATGCAATTTATAAAATAGGCCAATAGGTTGTGTTTGTAAAACTTAGGATAAGTATGCATCAAAGGATGAAATTGGACTTGCCGTCTTCAAAGCCTTCGGGCAGTTCCTGCTTGTGGTACGGGTCCTCGGGCTCTGGCTCTCCGGCTCGCGGTACTGGCCTCCTAACTCGTTTTTCTCCTCAGTCAATCCGTCGGCTATGGTGACGACAGCGCACACAACAAACAAACAAACAAGCACACAAACAAAATGAGCTCAGATGGAGATGAGGATGATGGAATAATAGAGTATGATTTTAGAAAAATTTAAGAAAAAGAATCAAGTGATTCGGAGTTTGGATGATAGAGATATTGCTTGTGCAAGGTGGCTGTGTTGACTAAATTACGAAAATGGAATAAACACGTGATTAACAGGTTACATAAACGTGGTGTACTTGGGCTCTTTGGGCTTTACGAGAAGGATATGGGCTGATGGCTTTGTTACTTTTTGGGCTTGGAAAGAAATAAATAAAGGGGAAAGGAGAGAGGAATGGATGGCAGAAGGGAGCTCGTGCTCACCACTGCCTTATCCAGACGTCCGCCATGGACGGAATGCAGAGCTCAAGACAACGGCAGCTCCAGCCATTATTCCCGAATCCGAGAGCATGGGGAGGGAGAGTAGGATGAGGGGATTCGGTTCTAGAGTTTCTTGGTCAGGGTGAGGGGGTGGAAGGAGGTCGGCCATGGGCGGCCATTGTTGCGGCCCTGGCAGTTCGCGGGAAGCTTGCTGCAGGCTAGGATAGAGGGAGGCGAGGCTTGGGGAAGGTAGAGGAAGGTATGGAGGTGCTCACCGTCGAACCAATCGACCTACGGTGGCTGCACGCCGGAGATCGACGGGGGCAGCCTTCCTCTGTGCAAGAGCAGAGGATGGAGAAATTGGAGCGGGGATGGAGCGAGCTGTGAAGCTAGGTGGTTTGGCGAGCTTGGCGAGCTTGGGATGGCGGAGAAGCTGGGCATGGCCTTCCCTTTTATAGGCCGGAGGTGGGTGGTTGGCTGGCGAGCTCGAGAGCTCACCTTCAATGGTGGTGCTGTGCTCGGGTGTCGGCTTGCGAGCATCGCTTGCGGTGGCGGTGGCGCTGAGGCAACGTCGGCGTTGACGGCGCACGCGACGAGACGGGCAAGGCCGGCGAGGAGACTGCAGCGGAGTGGGCGAGGTGGGGTCACAGCGAGGGGCAGCACGGCGTGGTGCCGGGCGATAGTGATAGGTCGCACATGAGGGAGAGAGAAGATTAGCATAAAAGAGAGATTAGAGAGATGAGGGTTGATTAGTTGAAACGATGAAGGGAATTTAATTGGATGGTTATTAGGACACTGATGGAGTTTAGATAAAGAGCGGGGTTGAGCTCCAAAATAATTTTGTAATAAGTTTTGAAAACAGTTTTTGGCTCGAGTGATTTATGAATTTAAATTTTTGGGCTGTCACACAGCCCAATGTCTTCGACAGAAAGATGATTATCGGCTCTGATCTTGAGCAAGAAGAGGAGAAGAGACTCATAGAATTTTTGAGAAACAACAATGATGTCTTCACATGGTCAAGCAAAGACTTAGCAGGCGTAGACAGAAGCATAATCGAATACAAGCTCGCAATCAGCCCAGATATGAGACCGAAGAAGCAAAAACTCAGAAAGATGTTTGAAGAAAAAAGTAAGTGCAGTCAAAACCAAAGTGCAGAGACTGCTCGATGCCAATGTAATCCGAGAGGTGAAATATCCAAAGTGGCTAGCTACCACTATGCCAGTGCAAAAGAAAAAGGGCAAGTGGAGAATGTGCATTGACTTCACCGACCTAAATAAGGCATGCCCAAAAGATTACTTCCCACTTCCAAGAATTGACAAGATCATTGATCAAGCCGCAACAAGTGAAATGATGTCTCTCTTAGATTGCTTCTCTGGCTATCATCAGATTTGGATGAAAAAAGATGATGAAGAAAAAACTAGCTTCATCACACCTGTTGGCACATTCTGCTTCATCAGAATGCCCGAGGGGCTTCGCAATGCTGGTACAACCTTCTGTCGCATGTCCACCACTGTATTCAAAGAAGAACTATTCAAAACTATACTTGCATTTGTTGATGACATCTTGGTGAAGAGCGTCAAAAGGAAAGATCACATCTCTGATTTGGCAATTGCCTTCGCAAGAATGAGGGAAGCTGGGCTCAAACTTAACCCGGAGAAGTGTGTCTTCGGTGTAACCATGGGGAAGATACTAGGGTGCCTAGTATCAGCAAACGACATCGAAGCTAACCCCGATAGGATCAATGCAATACTTGATATGGAGGAGCCAAAGTGCATAAGGGATGTTCAGAAACTTTCAGGAAGAATCGCAGCACTCAACAAGTTCATTGCAAAAGTAGCTGAACGAAGCCTGGCCTTCTTCGCTACACTCAGAAACGCAGCAAAATTTGAGTGGGAAGAGGAGCAGTCAAAAGCTTTTCAAGAGCTAAGGCAGTACTTGATGCAATTGACAAAGCTGACAGTACCTGACCCGAGGGCACCACTACTATTATACATCGCAGCTTCAAAATGAGCTGTAAATGTGGCACTTATCGCCGAAAAGGAAATAGAAGGAAAGAAGGTGCAACAACCAGTGTACTATGTGTCGGAGGCACTAGCGGGCTCGAAGCTGTTTTACGCAGAAATCGAAAAGATAATCTATGCTGTGGTGATGACGTCTAGAAAGCTAAGGCATTATTTTGAGGGGCACAACATCAAGGTACTCACAGATCAACCAATAAAAGGATTTTTGAGTAATAAGGAAGCTTCGGTAACGCTCCGCAAATGGACGGCAGATCTGTCAGAATATGTGGTGGATTTTGAGAGAAAAACGGCAATCAAATCTCAAGTCTTAGCTGATTTCATAGCAGAGTGGACCTCGCCTTCAGCAGAACACTCAGGCAGAGAAGAAAGTTGGATAATACATTGTGATGGTGCCTGGGGGGGATAAAGGAGTAGGAATTGCGGCAATTGTAACATCACCTTCAGGAGTAAAAATGAGATATGCCGCGAACCTAAAGTTCTGCAAAAACAGTGATAGAAGCACTAACAATGTCACTGAGTACGAAGCTATCTTGTTGAGTCTCAGAAAAGCGAAGGCACTAAGAGCTCAGCGATTCATAGTGAAAACTGATTCAAAGGTGGTGACACATTGAAAAGGAAAGCATTGTGAAGCAACCAGAACTGATCAAATATTTGAACACAGTGAGATCAATGGAGAAAAAAATTTAAGGGATTCACAGTTGAGTATATCCCAAGGGCCAGAAATGATGAAGCCGATGCATTGGCAAAAGCAGCAGCAAGGGAAGATAAACTACCGCCTGATGTTTTCTTCCAAACAATAACATCACCTTCGATCAAAGATCAAGACGAGCAGCTAAGATTGATCAATGAAATAAGCTCAGAAGATTGGCAATCACCGATAATGGCTTACCTTCGAGGATATTATGAGCCAATTGATGAAGACGATCTCAAATACATGTAGCAAAGAGCAAGGTCTTATCAAATCATTGATGACGTCTTGTACAAGAAAGGAATAGTGGCCTCTTGGCTTCGCTGCATATCATATGGCGAAGGTAGGGAACTCATACAAGAAATACACAATGGACTCCGCGGAGCACATTTTGGGGCAAGAGAAGTCGTAGGGAAAGCAACGAGGCAAGGATTTTATTGGCCATCAATCATCAATGATGCAACTAGCATTGTTAAGACATGCGATGCATGCCAAAAGTGTGCGGTAACACACAAATCACCTTCGAAATCATTACAGCTAATCACTCCAACTTGCCTTTACAAAGATGGGGCATAGATCTAGTAGGCCCACTACCCACAACTCAAGGGAATTTGAAATATGCAATAGCCGCAGTGGAACATTTCACAAAGTGGATCGAAGCCAGGCCATTGGCCAACATCACTGCAAAAACAATCATAAAGTTCTTTTGGCTGCAAATAGTATGCATATTCGGAGTACCAAGGGAAATCACAGTAGATAATGGAAAGCAGTTTGACTGCGATGAGTTCAGGCAGTACTGCAGATCCATTGGGACGAAGGCAAAATTTGCATCATTGTATCACCCACAATCAAACGATGCAGTAGAAAGAGCAAATGGCCTTATCTTCTCCGCAATTAGAAAATGCCTAGCAAATTGCAAGAAAAAAGGCAAATGGGTAGAAGAAATGCCGAAGGTAATATGGGCACACAAAACATCCATATCAAGAGCAACACAGTTTACTCCCTTCAAACTGTTGTACGATGAAGAAGCATTATGTCCGGAGGAAATCCTGCATAAGGGGCTTCGCTCTCAGCAAGAGGCGCTAAAAGATAGCGATGCTATTGACAAAGATCTTACTGAGATATATAGGCTGCAAGCAGCTAGAAACATCTCAAATACCAAGCGGAAACAACGAAGTGGTGTGACAAAAAGGTAGTCAAAAAGAACATCAGCATCGGTGATTGAGTGCTGAGAAAAAAACCCAAGCATGCCTTCGGGAAAGTTTCAAAGTAAGTGGGAAGGACCATTCCTGGTTGTCAAAAGCAACAGGCCAGGATCTTACCGCCTAGGTGACGAAGAAGGAAATGAGCTGCTGCACTCATGGAATGCGGACAACCTACAAAGGTATTACTTGTGAAGAAATATGTAAAAAATTGGCTTCGTGATCTATAAACGAAGTCAATAATAGAGTAGATTTTTCGTTTTCAAAGCCCGTACTCTTTTCCTCACAAGAGAACCCTTACCAAGGGGTGATGTTTTTAATGAGGCGGTGCTATTTGTAACTCGTGTGAAATATATGATGAACTATTCCCCATAAAAGACTTGCATCAAAAGCGATTGGCTTTGGTCAAATCGCCTATATTCGATAACCTGAGTAGAACTGAATTGACCCTACTTAAAGTAAGGCCAATTCAGATCTATAAACGCTTACTCTAAGGAGTAAAAGGAGCTTCACATAGCTCAAACACAATCGTCTTCGTCAAAGACGACAAACAAAACACTTACTCTAAGGAGTAAAAGGGGCTTCATACAGCTCAAAACATAATTGTCTTCACCTTCGATAAGAAGCAAACACTTACTCCAAGGGATAAAAGGGTTTTCGCGAAACGAAGTTACAATAATCTCTTTTATCAAAAACAAAACGCTTACCATGAGTAAAGAGAGGTTTGTACAGCTCAAAGGCATAAATGACCAAAAGTGTCGAAGTTTATCGTATAATACAAATGGCTTCACAGCAAGAAACAAAGTCATCCTCGCAAAACCCTCCACACCTATGAGTAAAGACAAACTCGCATCGGGGGTGGGGGGGAGGAGGAGGCGTTTCTATGAAAACGAAGACAATCGAGTCTATCTTTCCTCATAAATGTAACCCCACATACAGCAATGGCTTCACTTAAAATTTAATGATATTTTCAAAAAAATTCACATAAACATAATCCATTTTGGGAGAAGGAGAACTTAACCCCAAAACGAAGGCAAATAGAGTTTACATTCACTTGCATACAATGCATGCATAGTTACTGAACAAGATGTCATAACGTCTCAAAGACATAACCATCAAATTCCTTGCCAGAAGGACTGAACCAAGGAGCATTGTAAACACAGGCAAAATCTTCAACTCCCGAGACAACGTCCATTGGTTCTTCCTTGGGAATCGCTAAAGGAACAGCTTCGTCATTCCTCTTAGCAGCCAAGCTACGCGTTCGGAGCCATGCGCAATAAACAAAGTAAAAAAATTGTACACTTCAGACTCAGAGTGAAGATAAAAGTCACAGCAAAATTCCCAAAAGTCGCCAAGTGATGCATTTGGATGACGGCATTGATATTCCTTCCAGGCGAAGCCGGAAACGCAAATCGGACCATCATGCATTGTCAAGGGAATGAGTTCAAGGACATCACCCTACTGAATATACTCAAATTTACAAGTTCAAAAGATTTGTTTGCTTAACAACCCCTAATTCTATGTTACAATCTAAAGGCCCCTAGATCTGCTGATTGGCACAAGATGTGCCTTGACTGCTTTGACTTCGCGACGAAGAAGCATCGGCTGCGGCCTCCGTACTAGCTTTAGAAGCAGCTTCCTTCGCAGCAGCCTCTTTAGCAGCAGCTTCAGCCTCTGCTTGTTTCTTCTTCCGTAGCTCCTTTGCTTGTGAGAGCATTAGCTGTCAAACGAATAAAATATGAATTCAAGAATATAGTATACAAAAGAACAACGAAGGCAAAAATACAATACGATGGCCAGCCGATCAAAGGCATGATTCCGAGCTGCCTCACGACCAGTGGCAACCCAGAAATTCCTGCAAAATAGTGCCTTAGCAGTAAGGATACCTTCGTCGAATACAACTTTGTCGCAAGGGTCCTTGGCCTCGCGAAACCTATACCCCCTCTTGAGCAAAGCCTGATAATGCTCACAACCTTGATCAACGTGGATCTTGAAAAGGTTGCACGACCTTGCAGCATAATCACCAACGATCGAAGGACCCCACGAAGCGAAGCAAATTCGGAGTCAATCTAGTCAAACAGCTTCTCAAGACTATATTCCTTATTTGGAAAGGCAGGGGGCTAAGCTCCAAATTGCTGCAAGGCATCCTTATACAACCGATATAACTTAAGCCCTCTTTCCCATGCCACATTGATAGCATCCTCGTGTTCTTTGCGAAGGGAAACAAGGGAGGACCGAATAGAACCAATTTCCACCTCAATTTTCTCACTACGCGAGCGAAAGTGTTCAGCGTCGCGAGAAAATTTTGTCTTCACACCCTTAAGAGTAGTGATTTCACTTTTCAAGGTAGAAATAAGGTTCAAGTCCTTAGCAACCTGTTTGTGAAGACTCTTAAGAATACTGTCCTTGTCTAAGACCTGAGCCTCCAAAGTAGCAACCTTATCTTTTAAAGCCTGAGCTGCGCGAGTAGCAGAATTAATAAGGCCATCTCGCTCCACCAACTGAGATTGCAAAAGAGTAACCTGAATCTTCAAGGATGTATTTTCACAGATCATAGTCTCTCTATCCTGGTGATACTGAGTTTTCTCATCCTCTAACTCATGCTTGATCCTATCAATATTTGCCTGAATAGTCAACAGCTTCGCATTCTCCCCCCTCAACCTCTCTAACTCTCCATGCTCTGCCAAAATGCTTTCGAGGTTGGAGGGAAGGCGAGACTGCAGCTCAGTCAATGTGATAACACTCTGTATCAAAAACAACTATTAAACTATGAAGGCGGCAGTATAAAACAAGCGAAGACAAAGCGTATTAAAATATGCCAAATCACAAAATAAAACAGGGCAAACCTGAAGACTAGCAGCTAGGGCACTGGATCCTAGCGTCTTAATATCACAAGACGTAACTTGCTCTTCATATTCCGCAAAAAGAAAACACTTAGAACCATGGGCAAACCAAAAACAAACCAACGAATAAGAAAGCGATTACCTTCGCAGACAAAATCAGGCTGACCGTCAGTTGATTGAAAATGCGAACACCCGACCATGGACACCCTAGTCTAACGTATGCCTTCACCACCTGAACCATAAGCTTTCTCATCATCATCCACAATCACCCAACAGCTTTCAACGCTGGAGCTAGAGAAGAAGGAGGTGCTACTGGTACTACCTTCGGTAAAAGGAAGACTCTCAGCCCTGTCAACACAAGCAGAAGTGTTGGCTTCGACCACACTCTTTTCCTTATCCTTGCCAGCACCTCCAGCAGCTTTGCCAACATCAGCCAAAACCACCAAAGGATCTTGAGTCCTAGGAGGCGAAGTCGCCGGAAGGGAAGGAGCGGTAACAGCCGCATCCAATGAAGAAGCCGAAGCCACGAGTTCATCATGAGTAGCAAGTTCAACAGAAAGGGGCTTTGGCCATAGGCTCATCTTGCGACGTAAACTCAGTATCAGGAGCCTTAGTCATGGGCTCATCGCGAGCAGGAGGCCCTTCTTCGAAATGGCTCAAATCGATGCCGTTATTGTAGGGATCCACAATGCGCATGCATCCAGGTGTTCCGGGGACACCTTCACAAGTAATGTTAATATTAACAACGGGATTCCATAGCAAATAAATAGCTAAAAAAGGTAGACTCGAGCCTTGCAAAAGATTGCCGAAGTGTGCCATCTCACCAGCAAAAGTGGCATCAATATCTTCATGGCCAACAGGAGCCGAAGGCAAGGTAGCCTGCTCATCTCGACGAGTATTAGCAGGGGCGACCGAAGATGCCTGAGGAGGCCGACCACTAACTGAAGCAGCAGGAGGAGCCACTGTAAGGGGAACAACCGCAATAGCTGGTTCTTGACGGTGCCTTTTCTCTACAGACTCCAAGGAGTTGGTGTTGCTTCGCTTGGTAGGTGTGGTTGAAGATGTTGCCTTCGTGCTAGTGGCCTTTTTTCCTGCGCCCTGACCACCGCCTTGACCACGATCCCCACCGCGAGCCCTACCTCTTCCATGAGGAGCACACGAATGTGCAGCAGAACCACCTTCATCAACAGCCTTTCCTTTTCCTCTTCCCTTCCCTTTTTACTTCGTAGGGATGGGGGCTTCGTGATCAGAATAAGAAATATTAATCTCCACAAAAACTTTGTTAAGTCATTTACCACCAACAAAATCTTCACAGCTTTGGTGCTCCTTCATGTTATGAGCACCAAGGATATCAATAGCTCGACGCTCAAAGGAAGCAACAAACTCTTCTCCGATCATGCCATCGGGAATTCTAGCTCCAAATCGGGGAAAGGCAACCTTAGTACAAGTTCCAAAATGCTTGTAATCAACCTTGTAAGGCTCCTAGTCAGCCGACAAGAAATTAACATCAACAACAAGGCCTTCTTCTACAAGGTCGCGGCTGCAAATCACACGCGAAGCCGCCCGAAAAGCCTACCAACATTTCTCAAAGCCAACACTACCAATATCAAATTCTAGGCAGGAGACGAAATCAAGCGGCATAATCTTGCCATGGAGCAGAAAGGTCAAAGATTTCATCCCATCAGCGGAGACAACTTCCTCCAAAGGCACCTTCACATAAAGCCAATGTTTTTGCCAGTCCTTACTCCATTTGTTCCTCTAAGCAAAGGAGACCTCTACCTTCGCAAAATTGGATCCACGACAATGACCAGTGAAAGTAACACAACCATAGTCCGGAGTGAATAACTCACCATCAACCTCAGTGGGCTTGCTATGATTATGCCCTTCATACAACAGAAGGAAACCATCAACAGTTACAGGTGACTCATTAATCTTCACAGCCCAGAAGAAACGAATAAGATGGGTGATGGCATTAGTGGTCAAATGATGCGAATGCAGACCATAAGGACCAAGCATTTTGGCAATAATGTTATCAATGGGCATCCTCAAACCAGCAAGGAAGATGTCAGAGAAAACCACAGCTTCGTCATCTCGTGGTGCAAGAATGACATCATCCTTAGGGGCACGACAATGGCCCTTAGGGAAATAGCCTTGGCTTTCAAAGAAAGCAATATCATCCTTTCCAACCCTTTACTTGCCAAAAACTAAAGTCCTAGGCCTCTTCGTTGGATCAACAAGATCCTCAGGATTAGCCTCAACATTCTCTAAATTCTCCTCATCTTCACCCTCAATGGAGCCTTCGGCTCCATCATCATCACCCTCATTAGGGACATCTTCAAACAAGGAGTCTCCTCCTCAATTTGTTGCGCGAAGCGTTGCGCCTCTGCATCAGAGAGCCCGCCGCGAGGAGGGGAACTGCCCTCGGCAGCCTAATCATGAGGGCTACCTTCACCAGCCATATCAATCAGAACAGCGGTCTGCTTTGTTCGAGCCGCTGGAGAAGAAAAACAGAGTCAAACATGAGAACATAGAACAATCATTAAAGTGAAGCAAAGAATATAACTAAAATAGAAAAACTTACTTGCGACGGTGCAAGAAGAACGAAGCCGAAGCAACTGTGCTAACGAAGATGACAGTCGGCGATAGCAACAAAGCCAATCGAAGGCGAAAGCCTCAATAACAAGCAACTGGTTGTAAAGCGAGAGAAGGTAAAAAGGAGCTCACCCCTTCGGTCCTTTATATAGGGGGGTAAAAATATGACCATTGCTGTGTCTTGAAAAATGAAACGGCACCGCCGATTCAAAAATTGTAATAAAAATAAACAAAAAATTAAAGGTAAAAGTAAAATCAAGTGTCCTCAACAGCCAAGCGAAGAAGACAAATCACAAAGACAATGCATAAAGGAAGAACATGACTCGGTTTTTGCTCCAACGGGAGGAGGCGTTTCTGTGGCAGGTGAAAGCAATCCTAGAAATTTTGAGGACATCGGCCTGTTGGAGAAAGCCCTCATCCACGAGGGGCTACTATTGGGGGATTGGCCCACCAGGAAACTCCTCTCCCTACATCTTTGAACATTAACCGTCACAAATTGCCTTCACTATATGATGCCTTGAGATAAACACCTTCGCATAAGGTTTGGCATCAGGGTGCAGCTTGCTGCCTTCGGCACATAGAGTATCTCGAACTCGGGCGCGAAGGCAACTTGTGATTCTATTCAGAATATACCTTCTCTATTCTTTCATTCTGGCTTCATAACAGATCCAAACCAGTTCGATGTTGACCTCTTCACCGGGTGAGAGAAGGCACTCCACCCCGAAGGCGCTCCTGATGATGAAGGCATCTGATACCACCAACGGCGCTGTGAAGGCAGCGTGGACAAAGTCCAAGCCGAGTCAAACAAAGTGTAATTGGTCCACACATTCACATTAGGAGATGTAAATATACTGCTATGCCCCTGAATGACCCAAGTTGTATAGTCTAGAAGATGATGCCTAGTTTTCAGGGGCATAAGTGGAATGTGAAGATGTCTCTTGACCTCCCTATAAAAGGGGATCCCTCACCAACGTGCAAGGGGCTGATTCCCGAGAATATTGTTGATGAGTAATTTATTGTTACTTGTCTTCTATTCTCTGTCTTAGCTATTGTTTGTGCATATTGCCTTCGGCTATATCCCAACATAGATCAAGAACGCATGTAAGGTCATGGGCCGGCGCTTCACCGGACGTGCATCGGGCAGAGTCGTCGATGACGGCGCCCTCGCTGTGACCTAGCACAATACCAACCCATGCAGCTCCTCCGTCACGACCTGGCATGGTGGCAGCGCGTGCGGCTCCTCCGTGACGGCCGCAGCCGCTGTGGTCGGAGCGAACGGCGAGTCGCCGGCAGTAGACAAGGCCCCCGCGAGGAGTGCACCCACTTGGAGGACCGCCGCGGATTTGACGAGCAGCAGCCGATGGGTGGGAGATGCGAGTGGATCTGGGTGCGCGAGGCTAGGGAGAGGGGGGAAGCTACGAGTGGATCTGGATGCTGCGGGATAAGGAGAAGTTGTGATGATAGGGTTTGGTGGAGATGGATCGGAGGCATTGAATCGGCTAAAATTACGATATTAAAAAGTTTCATGATCCAACATTCTCAATAGAACTATTGGCATGGTGGTAAGGACTCTAAATCTGTTGGCCGAGGTCTCAAGTTCGAACCTTTGATAGCCCTATTTTTGCTTTTCTATACATATTTTGCTCCTTAATATTTTTTCTAGATATATTTTGCACCTCAATATTTGTTTTACATATATTTTTCTCCTCAATATTTTAGAATTAAATTATAGAATGATTGTACAAGAAAATATTTCAACTCATCAGAAGAAATTGTGAAGCTCTAGAAATTTTTTTCCTTAAGCTGAAATCTCCTTTTTGCCTAATTATTCTCCTGTGTGCTTTTTTTTCAAAATTAAACACTAGTACCTTTGTTATAAACCTATATACCCAATCCAATCACATCCGAAGGCTTATCTTGGTTGTAAAGCTCACTGGATGTTTGCCTTGTGTTCAACTCACTGTTGTCATTATTTTTGCCAAATTTGAGGAATATTTTCTTCTGTGGACTCGTATAAAAAGGTTAAATACCAAACTTAGCCAACAATGATCGCATACTGTTGTTGACGGTCCTTAAGTACCACTTTTGGCTGTCAAGTCTTGCAGAAAATATATATAAAAGTGATTTCACCATAGCTATAAGGCTTATATCTAATCATTTCCACTAGTTTTGGTGAACATATGAGTGTAGGGACTAACTGGCAAAAGAGGATGACATTTGGGCTCAGGGCCAGGTCGCCCGACCCCCCTAGGTCAGCCGACCTGGGCCCAAGCCCAATAGAGCCCATCTTTTACCACAGCAAAGAAGCACACTCCAGGACGATCCTAGCAATTGATTCTATGTTAGTTGGATCCAAGAGATGGGAGTAGTCCAAGGGGAGATCACATGGATTGAAGGGCCCACCTCACAAACTAAACATACTCAAATGAAGCTCTACCACTTGGAACCATCATGAGGACCCACTAGACAGTCACTCAGCCGAAGATGGGCCCGATTGGTGTCGGCACCACGTCGCCTGACCCCATTAGGTCAGCCAACCTGGTCCGAAGGCCAAACCGCCTGATCGTTGTTGTGCGCGTTCCCACCACCTCCAGGAGTCCATCTAAGCCATGCACCACTCAAGGTGGCGGATCCAACGTTGGCCGACCTCCCCGCGTCGCCCGACTTGGGACTGAGTCCGTTCGTGTCCACGTGTCCACTCCCAACTGCGTGTCCACTCCAGGAGTCCACGTGTCCACTCCCAACCGCCTCTACAAGCCATAAATAGCCGCGCCCCGCTCATTGAAGATCATCATCGAGCTGGAGCAACAAGTCAAGGCGAAGCCCTCCTCAAATGAGAGTAGAAATAGGGAGAGAGTGAGGGAGAGTCTAGAGGAGTCCCGGCATGTCGGCGACCCTCCACCTGTACCTCGGTGGATACGAGCTCTTTAGTAAGTATCTGGGATATTCAGTGTTGGGAGATTGGGCTGCCAAGAAACACCTTTGAAACAATTTAAGTACTCTAATGCATGTTTACCTTCGTTCTGATGGAGGGCAGAGCAATGCCTTCGCAAGCAGAAACGGCCGCAGGAATGCCTTTGGTCCCCGATCAGGGGGGAGCATAGAAATATGGCTTTTGGGTGGTGTAAATGGCTACCCGAGTAAAACGAAGGCAACCCCAAGCTTTCATTATGATAAGTGTGCCATTATTTACTTCGTCTCTGATTATATGATAGGTCGAATGAAGCGCCCGTGGTTTCGTGGATCAGCGGAGGGAGATCGTCACTGCTCGATCGCCAAAATGAGCAACGAAGGCAATTGAATCTACCTATATGCCAACGAAGCCAGGGAAGACCTGGTCCAAGCGAGTCCAACACGGTGTGGTTGGTTCACGCATTCACATTTGATAGATGTAAATGTACTACAATGCCCATGGATCATCTAAGTTGTATAGTCTAGAGGATGATGCCTGGTTTTCAGGGGCATAAGTGAAATGTAAAGATGCCTCTTGATCTCCCTATAAAAGGAAACCCATCACCAACGTGTAAAGGGCTGATTCTCGAGAATACTGTTGATGAGTAATATATTGTTGTTTGTCTCTATTTCTCAGTCTTAACTATTGTTTGGTCATATTGGCTTCGGCTATATCCCAACAATTGGCGCCCATCGTCTGTGCCGTGCATGAAGAAAACCCATGAACACCACCATGCCACAAGCAAAAAGAGTACCGAAAAACCCAAGAAACAATACCGAAGACACAACCTCAACTAGAGAAGTCGAAACCCAAGCCATAATTGCACCAAACCCCACACAACCTATAACCGAAGCCATTTCCGAGGAATAGGAAGATGACGAAGAAACACTTACAAACGAAGAAAAGCTACGCATGATGGAGGGAAGGCTGTGCCTTCGGCGCCTAGAGCAGCAAAAATAACTCAAAGCCGCTCAAATTGAGCTGCAACAACAAATGCAAGAAGAAGAGGAAGAAGAACAACATGAATTGCTACAAATCAAGCAACAGTGGAAGAACTGAGACAAGCGAAGCAGAGAAGATTGGACACCACAAACTCCAGAGCCGCCAAGCTCCGAGCAGAGCTTGAGAAAGCCAAGAAACAAGTCGCTGAGCTACAAGCCGAGCTCAATGAGTCAACTGCCTTCGCTAACACCGGAGCAAATCATGTTTCCACATCGGGAACCAGATTGCAAATGCTATACACTCGTCCTATAGATCACACTTGTCCCCTATCAGAAGCTCTGCAGTTGGCAAGATGGCCACCTTCATACAAACCCATTACTCTACCAAGATACAATGGCCTCACTGACCCTAAGCAATTCATTATGAGTTATGAAGCTACAATAGCTTCAGCAGGAGGAGATTATGTGGTACTGGCAAAATCTTTTATGATGGCACTGCAATGAATTGGTATACGAAGCTGCCAGGCCTATCAATCAACAGCTGGTATGATTTGAAAAGAGAGCTGATCAAGAATTCCAGCATCATGGGAGACCAAGCTCTCTCATATGCAGAGTTGACTCTACTCCAACAGCCGAAGGAACCACTGGAATATTACTTTCGCAGGTGCGTAGGCTTAAGAGCTCAAGCTCCCCATATTTCCGACGAAGCCACCAAATTTGCAGCTATTCAAGGGCTTCGCCCAGGCCCATTTGCACAACATATTGCAAGGGAAACGCCAGCCACACTTGGAGATCTATATGAGGAATTCAAGAAATACTGTCGACCCGACAATGACAATCGAAGGCGAATAGCCAGAGAAGCTGTCATAAAAAACCAGTACGAAACCCAAAACAGACAGCATCACCATAACCAAAACCACTACCAAAATTATCCATCCCAAACCATCATGAATGTTGAGAGCCCACCTTCGTTCCAAAAGAACAAGTCCTTTCACGAAGAAAGCCAACACTCAAACCCAAGGGGTGAACCCACTAAGAGAGGAGGAAGAACCGGCAGAGGCCGAGGAAGAGGAAGGGGTCCGCCTTCGGGCCCAGAACTGTTCTGTCAGTACCATGGCAAGAACCACACACACGACACCGAGCAGTGCCGAGACATCAAGAGAACTATCAAGAAGATGAAAGCAGACAAAATACAAGCAATCCAACCAAAGCCAACCTCGGCTTCGTCCACCAACACCCAAACCATGCAAACCCAAGCTATACAACCATACTGCCACTACAAGGTTTCTTGGCTAATGCCACGCCACACATTTGCAACACCACTATTTTGGTTGACATAGGGGGTCTTATCGCAACCTTTGTATAAAATGGTAGCTATATGTGCCTATAATGCAACAGACTAAAAGTGTTGCCTTATCTTTGCCTTGTGGTTGCAATAGGGGTGTGCTATGGCAACTATATTGTGATATGGTTGCATTTACTAGGCGTTACTGCTATGCTCTTTTGGAGTTGCATTAGCACTGATTTTTGTTGCAATAATATGATGTTACTGCAACTATATATAAAAGGGTTGCTTTTGTTTGGTGCTTTTACAACGGTTTTTTTGTGTTGCAATATATTTCTATGGTGTTGCAATTGATAGATGTCTATTGCAACAAGAATTCTGATGTCGATGCAATAGCATGTACCTATTGCAACTACTTATTATGGTTGCAGAAACCTTCTTCGGCGTTGCACTTGTGAGTTGTTTAGTGCAACAAGAAACATAAATGGATGCATTATGGTGTTCCTATTGCAACAGTTGTTGGTGTTGCTACAAACTACCATGTTAGATTGGCCCTCTTGATTCTCCTGGTGTAGATCGGCATTGGTTTTTCTTGTGATTTTGGTCTTAGCTGCCCCAGGTTCAGAATCCCTGGCAGGGTTGTTTTTTAAAAAAAATTTAGAAAAATGGAAAAAAACAATGCTGAAGGGGGATTTGAACACAGTACCTCATAAAACGAGTGGAAAAGCTATACCACTGAGCCACTGCTTCATTTGTGTTAATATGTCATTGGTTTTTTATATATATGAGGATAGTTCAGGGATGAACGCCCTAACACGTAGGTCCGGGCTAGCAGCGAGACAGCTAAACCAGAGGAGAAAATTAAACTTATTTGTAATTGTTGCAAGACTGAAAACGCATGGTGTTACAACAGGTGTATGAGAGTAAAACAGTTTCAAGACCAAATCAAGCTATTAATTATCCAAGACACTTTCATATAATAAAAAATGCAAAAATAGGTTTTCAAACAAAGAAATCATCTTCATCCTGGTTTTCTAACACAATTAGTGCAACAACTCCATCTTCAGTGTAGGTGTCATCTTCGTCGTCAACCTCATCATGAACTAACACTATATAATCTGGTTCGGGGATTGGTTGTTGACGCAACTGTTCAATAAAAGAGGCTGCACCTGTAGTGCCTTCCTTGTCTGGTCTTCTCTAATATGATACATTGTCAATCGAGGCTATTAAATTCATGTCGTGGATTCCCACATCAATTTGACTGGTGTCGATTTCACCCTCATTTTCTGATTCTGGCACGGCAAACAAATTTCTTGGGCTCACTCCAACAACACTAGACCATCCCAGCTTGTTGACTAGATTGACAAAAAAACACCGGTTCAGCCTGTATCGCCAGAATGTAAGGCTCATTTGAATATCGGAACTTGGAAGTATTGATATCGGTAATACCATAATTATCTTTAATGTATCCTCTACTTCTGCTGGTACTGGAAGCCGGCACATCATACCAATGCCTTCCTTGTTGTCTTCTCGGCGCAATACTTGCCGTAGGCTGTGGTTCTCGCCTCCTTTGCTTCCTCCAACTCCGCATCAGCCTTTTCCTTGTATTGTTCGAATGTTTCCTTCAAAGTGTCAACATCGGTCTGCAAGCCGGCATGAACAGAAAACAAAATGTCAGAATATTTAAAAATTGTGTGTGTATACAAGGTTCCAGCACAATCCAATCTGGAATAGTAGAAGATGCAGCAATTGGTGAAATATGACATCTGTGCATTCAACTGGTGAAATCAAGAAATTCTGTACGAAGTTCAGCTATAAGTATATATAGAAGGCTACAATTAAATGGCAACAAGTGCCCCTGAATCCATAATTAAGCATCTATTTATGATTTTCCTCCCAATGCAGTACATAATGAAAGTTATAGGTAATTTTCAGTTTCAGTGTAGTTTTTCAGTTTCAATTCAGTAATAGGGTCAGTTTCAGTCGAGATAGCACAAGAAATCCTGAACCTCTAGACTTTCAGAAGATTCAAAGTTCAGACTTTTGCATATTTTAATTGACCTAAGAACTTCCATGGGAATACGAGATTGACAATTAGACATTGATCACCTCGCAATGCAAGAGCAGTGGTGCACCTATTGAAAATTTATATTATAGTTAACGAGCAATTTGCACTGTCACATGGAAACAAACTTTCCTCAGCGAAACTCAGAAGGCTTTACTCTATTTAAGTACATATAGAAGGCTCTCCAAAAGAAAATTACACCTAGGAGTTTAATTAAGTCACAGGCATTCGACTCTATATACATCTAGAACACGCAAAAAGTAACAAAAGGGGTAAGACAGTGCTGATGTAGCTTACAATGGACTTCCAGGCGCTAGAGTCGGAGTCCGATTCGAGAGTATATGCGACGTAGGAATCCTCGCTTGAGCCGCTTCAGCCATCGTCGGAATCCACCCTGAGAAGTCGCTTGAGCTCTCGTCGAATTGCATCATCGACGAATCCTCGAGAAATGCCCTCTTCGCGCCCCGCGTCAAAGGCCGGCGAACAGCGGTGCCCTCCTGGCGACGAGGCGCCGACGAGGACCCACACCCGGTCTGCCTTGGGTCACGGCGGGGGCGGCGCGCGTGAACATCCGGCGCCGCAGTCTTGCCGACCACCTCCTTCGCCGTGGTGGCGGACATCCACCGTCCGTCATCGCCGCGCAGCTGCTTGCGGGCTTTATTTGCCCGCTGCCCCCGCATCATGGATGCGGGGTGGAGGAGAGGAGAGTGGAGCGGGGGGATTGGAGGGGGGGAGGGGGCGAGCGACCGCCGGTGAGGAGCGGGGCGGGGGGGTGGGCATGGGGCGAGCGACCGGCGGCGGCGGTGGGGGGAGTGGATACGGGAGCGGGGGGGTCGAGGGCTGGGGAATATTCTTTCGCTGCCTAGGTTTTGTGGATGCAGGAGCGGGGGGTACTTTGAGAGTTGAAGCTTTGTAACGATGTCTTGTGATAGTCCATAGTTATCCTGGGTCTAATTGTTCCCTCCAACTTTTGATTCGCAGGGTAACCAAAACATTGACCAACCACAAACACAAACCCCAGCTCCTGCTACACGCACAACTAGAAGTTCTGTGAGTAAGTCACAGACCGCTCAAAACAAAGGAGGGAATACGATGATTTCTTACACTACTACAAAAGCAATGAGGGAAGATGCGGCTAAGAAACGATCAACAATGAAAAGAAATCAGCTAGCTGCCAATACTCAGGTGATTTTTTTTGAAACTCGAGTACCTGTGACTAATCATGAATCAGTTTAGAAACTCCACTACCTGTGAGTATTCATGAATCAGATCTCTGTGATAGACTCGGTTTGCAGCCATCCTTGGTTCTGCTTGCTGCACATGTGCTTAGGAATTGATTTGGCATACATGATCATATAATCTTTGAATGAGTAATTTCTCTTTTAATAAATATGCAAATCTGAGACATGTTTTCGCTTTCCATAAACGTGGATTCAACTGATGTATATTTGTACTAATGTTAATGATTCTTTTCAGGAGCATGATGATGAGGTTTGAGTGGAGCGCATGATTCATGGGATGGTCAACATGAAGTCAACCTTGGCTGCAGTGTTACATACCTCATTAGATCTTACGTTTTCAATCTAGTTAGTGATTGGATACCATTATGTGTTTCACTTGTGCGTGTGTTCAGACTTGATGCTGTGTCGGGTACATTGGATGCTTTCTTTACATATGTGCACAAACAAATTGTATTTTGGGTTAATGGATGTCTAGATGCTTCATTGATCATGTACTGTTTAATCTGTTATTATTGTTTGAAGCTACAAAACGGAACGTTGTAATATGCACTAGCGTGACAAAATCATGCATGGTGTTGCAATTATATGCTATAGCAACAACCACCAGCTTGCAAAGAAACACAAGGTGTGGCAATAGGGTCTCTAAATTATAGCAACGCAGTAATAATCGTGGCAAAAAGGTCCAATTATAGCAACCACATGTATTGATCGTTGCAATAGAGATTTTCACCTAAAACAACCAGATGTCGTGGCAATAGAGGGACACTGTATAGCAACCTCTCAATATGTAGTGTGGCAATAGGGAAGAAGCTTCTAGCAACCAATGCATGTCGTGGTAATAGAGAGGTTACCTATAGCAAACATAAGAGTACTAGCGTGGTAATAGAGGGCGCCACTTATAGCAACCACTGTACTAGCGTGGTAATAGAGAGGTTACCTATAGCAACCATAAGAGTAGTGTGGCAATAGAGGGTCTACATATTGCAATGCTATTAACACCTGGCAATAGTAACAATTGCAACACCTATGGTGGTTGCTGATACGACGACTTGCAACTCTATTTTTAGGTTGCCAGAATAATCCTGGTGTTGCTATAGAGGAAACACAATGGCAACGCCGAACTAAACCGTGGTGCAAACTTTAGACTACGGTTACATTGGCAAGGCCTCGCAACCAAAAAAATCCGTTGCCATTGTGTCTATTGCAACCGTTTTTGGCATAATGCAACACTTTTCCGGTGTTGCATTAGCCAGGAAACTTGTAGTGTGCCCAGTTTACCCATCCCTAAGCTCAAACATTGTACACCCAACGACTGCGATGGCGACTCAGTACTCGCCTTCGCCGCAGACATTCCAACATCACTACCCACAAACCATGTATCCACACTTATATCCTCAAACGGCTCAACCCACCATAAACAAAGACATCAAAGTAGAAGAACTACCACCACCACCACAAAAACCAGAAGAAACCAACCAACCAACACCTCTCCCTAGTTATGGTCTTATTCTCCCCATAACTGGAGGATCCTCACTTGCCTTCGAGACGAAGAAGCAAAGAAAAAGCTACTTTCAGCAAGTAAACAACATCTTAGTAGAAGGACCACACAAGAAATCTAAATGGTCCCATATGCCAATCACCTTTTTCGAAGAAGACTTGAAGCTGCACAATTTCCCACACAATGATGCATTGTCGATCGAAGCCAATATCGCGGGTTGGACAATTGGAAAAGTGCTAGTGGATACAGGCAGCTCCACATATATCATTCTGGCAAAAACTCTTAGATCAATGACAAACATCAACCCAGACAACTTGGAGCCATCAGACACACCATTGGTCGGCTTCGGGGGGAATCGTACACCAACATTGGGTAAAATTTCACTGCCAGTGTCTTTCGGAGACACCTCTAACACAAGAACCGAATACATCACCTTCGATGTCGTAGACATGTTCTTCGACTATAATGTTATCTTCGGCAGAGAAGTCATAAATGCCTTTGATATCATTGTAAGGCAAGCTTTCTTGTGTATGAATATGCCTGCTCTCAAAAGGGGTCATCACTGTCTTTGGAGATCAAAAAGAAGCCAGAAATATTGAGTATGCAAAAACACCAGGGCAACGCAATGTACACATGCTCGAAGAAAAAGAACCAGTCTACCTAGAGGAAAAGCCAAACACCGACAAAGACAATAAATGAATGAAAGGAGAACCAGAGACGAAGCAGGTGTAGTTGCAGCTTGACGTCTTTGACAGAAAAGTGATTATTGGTTCAAATCTTGAACCAGACGAAGAAGATAGACTTATTGAGTTCTTGAGAAATAACAAAGATGTTTTTGCATAGTCGAGCAAAGATTTGCCAGGCGTAGACAGAAGCATAATTGAAATCAAACTTGCAATTAGCCCAGTTATGAGGCAAAAGAAGCAGAAGCTAAGAAAAATGTTCGAAGAAAAAGTGAATGCAGTAAAAGCCAAAAGTGCAAAGGTTGCTCGATGCCAATGTCATACGCGAAGTAAAATACCCAACCTGGCTAGCAAACACTGTACAAGTTCAGAAGAAAAATGGCAAATGGAGAATGTGCATTGATTTTACTGACCTCAACAAAGCATGCCCAAAAGATGATTTCCCACTTCCAAGGATCGACAAAATTGTTGATCAAGCCGCAGCAAGTGAGATGATGTCACTCTTAGATTGCTTCTCTAGTTACCATCAAATATGGATGAAGAAAGATGATGAAGAAAAAACCAGTTTCAGTACTCCTGTTGGCACATTCTGCTTCATCAGGATGCCGGAGGGGCTTCGCAATGCGGGTACCACCTTCTGCCGCATGTCAAACACCGTATTCAAAGAAGAACTGTTCAAAACTATACTTGCATATGTTGATGATATCTTGGTAAAGAGTGTCCAAAGACATGATAACGTCTTAGATCTGGCAATTGCCTTCGCAAGAATGAGAGAAGCTGGCCTCAAGCTTAACCCAGAGAAATGTGTCTTCGGTGTGACCAAAGGGAAGATACTTGGGTGCCTAGTATTAGCGAACGAGATTGAAACCAATCCTGACAAAATCAATGCAATACTCGATATGGAGGAGCCAAAATGCATAAGGGATGTTCAAAAACTCTCAGGCAGAATTGCAGCACTTAACAGGTTCATAGCAAAAGCAGCTGAACGAAGCCTACCCTTCTTCGCCACTCTCAGAAACGCATCAAAATTCGAGTGGGGGGAAGAGCAGTCCAAAGCCTTCCAAGAATTAAGACATTACTTGATGCAGCTCACGAAGCTGACTATACCGGACCCAAAGGCAAAGCTATTACTGTACATCGCAGCTTCGCAGTCTACTGTCAGTGCAACGCTCATTGCGGAGAAATTGATAGATGGGAGGAAGGTGCAGCAACCTGTGTACTATGTCTCAGAACCATTGGCTGGTTCGAAGCTATTCTATACAGAGATCGAGAAGATGATCTACGCTGTGGTAATGGCTTCCAGAAAGCTACGCCATTATTTTGAGGGGCATAACATAAGAGTGCTCACAGATCAACCACTCAAAGAATTACTAAGCAACAAAGAAGCTTCGGTCAGACTGCGCAAGTGGGTAGCTGAATTATCAGAATACGTGGTAGACTTTGAAAGGAGAACAGCAATAAAATCACAAGTCTTGGCTAATTTCATTGTAGAATGGACATCGCCTTCGACAAAAAGTACGAATAGAGAAGAAAGTTGGCTAATACACGGTGATGGCGCTTGGGGGGACAAAGGAGCAGGCATTGCAGCAATTGTGAAATCACCTTCGAGCATGAAAATGAGATATGCAGCAAACCTAGAGTTCTGCAGAAACAACGACAGAAGTACGAACAACATCGCCGAATACGAAGCCGTGTTATTGGGGCTCAGGAAAGTGAAGGCATTGGGTGCTCAGCGATTTGTAGTGAAACGGATTCAAAGGTGGTAGCAGATCACATTGAAAAAGAGAGTGTTGCAAAGCAACCCGAGCTCATCAAGTATCTGAGTACACTGAGGTCAATGGAGAAAAAGTTCAGAGGCTTTACAGTCGAATACATACCAAGAGCAAAAAACGAAGAAGCAGATGCAATGGCTAAAGCAGCTGCAACGGGGGACAAGCTACCACCTGATGTTTTCTTCCAGACACTAACAACACCTTCGATCAAAGACCTCAATGAACAACCAAAAATGATTAATGTAATAAACTCCGAAGATTGGCGGTTATCCATAATAGCATACCTCAAGGGGTATTATGAACCCATCGACGAAGAAGACCTCAAGTGTATGCAGCAAAGAGCAAGGTCTTATCAAATCATTGATAATGTCTTGTACAAGAAAGGAGTGGTGGCTCCTTGGCTTCACTGCATTTCCCAAAATGAAGGCAGAAAAATTATACAAGAGATACACAGCGGCCTGTGCGGAGCTCATTTCGGGGTGAGAGCAATTGTGGGGAAGGCAATGAGGCGAGGATTCTACAGGCCTTCAATCATCAATGATGCAACAACCACAGTTAAAACATGTGATGCATGTCAAAAGTGTGGTGCAACTCAAAAATCGCCTTTGGAGCTATCACAGTTGATAATTACAACTTGGCCATTGCAAAGGTGGGGCATAGATCTGGTGGGTCCACTTCACACAGCTCAAGGAAATCTGAAATACGCAATAGTTGCAGTTGAATATTTCACTAAATGGATTGAAGCTAGGCCATTGACCAACATCACAGCAAAAACCATCATAAAATTTTTCTGGCAACAAATTGTGTGCAGATTCGGAGTCACAAGGGAAATTACAGTGGACAACGGAAAGAAGTTCGACTGCGATGAGTTCTGGCAATACTGCATGTCCATTGGCACGAAGGCAAGATTTGCATCGGTATACCATCCGCAATCCAATGCTGCAGTTGAAAGAGCAAATGGCATCATATTCACTGCCATCAGAAAGTGCTTAGCAAATTGTAAGAAAAAAGGCAAATGGGTAGAAGAGATGCCGAAGGTAACTTGGGCTCATAATACATCCACATTAAGAGCAACTCAATTCACTCCTTTCAAACTACTATATGGTGAAGAAGCAGTGTGCCCAGAAGAAATCTTGCACAAGGGGCTTCGTACTCAACAAGAAGCACCAAATGATAGCGAAGCTATAGACAAAGACCTTATAGAGATCTACAGGCTGCAAGCAGCTAAAAACATCTCCAAATATCAAGCAGAGACAAAAAAAAGTATTGAGGAAAGACATCGAAATAGACGACTGGGTGCTGAGGAAAAACCCAAGTATGCCTTCGGGAAAGTTGCAAAGTAAATGGAAGGCCCATTCTTGGTTGTCAAAAGCAACAGACCATGATCTTTTCACTTAGGGGACGAAGAAGGCAATGAGCTGCCGCATTCATAGAACGCGGATAGCTTGCGAAGGTACTACCTGTGAAAAATGTGTAAAAATTGGCTTCGTAATCTATAAACGGAGTCAATCAGTAGAGTAGATTTTTTCTTCTTCCAAAAAGCCTGTACTCTTCCTCACAGGGGAACCCTTATCAAGGGGTGAGGTTTTTATCGAGGCGGTGCTAAGTCTAACTCGTGTGAAATATATGAACGAGCTATTCCCCATAAAATTTGCATCGAAAGCGATTGGCTTTGACCAAACCGCCGGTATTCGATAACCAAATAGAACTAAATTGACTCTACCAAAGGTAAGGCCAATTTAGATCTAAAAACGCTTACTCCAAGGAGTAAAAGGGGCTTCAGCTCAGAAAAAAGTTTTTCCATATAAAATGCTTGCTCCAAGGAGTAAAAGGGGCTTCGGCTCAAACAAAAGTACTCATTATTAAAAACGCTTAGGAGTAAAAGGGGCTTCAGCTCAAAGAATGATTTCTCAATCAAAAACACACCAAGTAAAAGGGGCTAAAACTAAAGCCATGTCACCTCTATCTAAAGAAGCAAAAACTTCCGACAAAACATCTGCCAACCGAGTACATTCGCGAGCGAAGATAAACTCGCTTTGGGGGCGGAGGCGTTTCTCTCAAAAATAAGACAAATCAAGTTTACCTTCCAACGCTCAAGCACTCTCACACGAACAAATGGCTTCGCATTAAGCAGAAGGTCATCGAATATGCATGAATGAATATAAACTCGCTTCGGGGGAGGAGGCGTTTCTCTCAAAAGCGAAGACAAATGGAGTCCCCATTCATTCATGCACTTTCAACCAAACATTTACACTCGTCAAAGTTATTTACAGATAGTACTTACAAATTGATGTTAAAACATCTCAAAGACATATTCGTAGAATTCCTCGCCAAAGGATCCAAAACGGGGAGCATTGTAAACACAAGCAAAATCTTCAGCCCCAGAACTAAGGTCCGTCGGCTCTGTATTCGGAATGCCCAAGGAAATAGCTTCGGTGTTTCTTCTTGCAGCAAGCTCAACTCATTCGGAACCTTGAGCAATAAAGGAAGTAAAGAAGGAGAAAACATCGAACTCACTGCGTCGATAAAATGCATGACAAAATTCCACAAAATCACTCAGCGTTGTAATGGCAAGGATGGCTTCGTTGAATACTTCTTTGTTATCCGGATTCTGAGCCGAAGGGAATTGATATTCTTTTTTCAAGAATGCCTTGTAATGGGAATATCCTTTATCCAAAAGCATCTTGATGACATTAGTTATGCAAGTCTGAGCTGCATAATGCCCAACCTTGGACAAAACCTCTGGCAGAAACTTGAATTCATCATCAAGCCAGTCAAAAAACTTGTCAAGTCCGTAATCCTAGCTGGGGAAGGCAAGGGGCTCTGCACCGTATAACTTAAGAGCAGCTTCGTACTCACGATAAACCATAAGCCCTCTGGCCCAAATATCTTGTTCTATCCTCTCCTTATCAGAGCGAAGCTTCTCTACAGTGCCCCTGAGCTGTTTAGCTTCATCATTCAAAGAGCTATTCAAATCCTTCACAGTAAGGAGTTCCCGCTTGTATTTTTCAGCATCAGCAGAAAATTTCTCCTTTTCACCATCTAGGCTTTTTAGCTGATTCTTCAAGGTATGAACTGTTTCCGCATCATCAATGAGCTTGTTACGAAGCCCTTCGATTGTATCCGCATTCCGGGTCCGCTCAGCTTCCAATAAAGTAATCTGATCCTTGAGGGATGAAACCTCAGAAGAGAGAGACTCTCATTCAGTACGAAGCTGAACCCTCTCAGCTTCAATCGAATCCTTCAACTTATCGAGATCAGCACGCTGAGAGGCCCACTCCTCGCGCTCCTTCCGCAAAGACTCTAATTCAGCTCTTTCACTTTCAATGTCATTGAGACGAAGCGGAAGGCATTCAAAAAGCTCATGCATAGCAATCATGGACTGTAAAAGAAAACAAATATTAGCGAAGCCATTTACAAAAATCAAATGTAAAGAAACAAAGGAAAAAGATGAGTCACCTTTATATTGCCAGTAATGCATGTCCCGGCAAGTGCATCCAAATCGAAGGTCTTTACTCTATTTTCAAATTCTATAATATGAAAGCTAAAGAATCAGAAATGAAGTTGATGAAATTTGGTTACTATGAAGCAAAAAGAAGCGAACATTACCATCCGGAGAAAAATCAGGCATTTCGTCCATTGAACGAAGCCCATCCCGATGCAGGCGCGAAATAAAGGCTTCACGAGAAATATTACCCGTGCCTACACCAAGGTCAGATGATTTTGCATCACTAGTCTCATTCCCCATGCCACTACAGAAGGAGCTTGAACGCTCAAATTCATTTTGGGGAGAGAAGGAGCTGAAACTACATTCTGCGGCACTAACAACCTGAACGTCAGATGACTCTGCCTGAACAGTGCCAACTTCAACAACAGGCAAAGCAATAGTTGTATCAATATCTTTGTTCACGCCTTCGGCTTCAGCGGCAACAGACTTGCTTTTCTCCATCTCTTCAGGGATAGTCTCCAATGGAACCTTAGCCACCACCTGAGCCAAAACATCCAACGAAGACGATTCAGCCTGAGTGGACAAAATTTCAGGATCGGCAAAGGCCGTATCCTTTGGCTCATCCTCATCCGCAAGACGACTATAATTGACATTGTCATCGTCGTTAATGCAATCCAAGATCCAAAGACGAAGAACTCTACTGGAAACTTTAAATACAGAATAATAGCAAGTTAAGAAAAACTAATGACTGAATGAAGGAGAAACAAAAAGAAACAAAATAAAAGATAGCTAACCTCCAAAATCTAGATCCAAAGTAGATGAAGCTGCAGCAGGATCAGAAGATGGAGGGCAGCCAAAGTGGCAGAAGCAGACGGAGCAGCAACAAGAGGAGACACAGTCGAAGCCACCGGCAGGGGAAGAGCGCTTGAAATTGGAGTTATAGCCAAACCTCCACTTAACCGCTGACGCTTAGCAGTCTCAAGCGAGGGAGTAGACGCCCGTTTGCCGGTCGGAGCTGCGTAGAGCCTCGGGGCTTCGTCTGACCTCCACCTCGGGCAGAAGAAGCCACCACACTACTAGCTTCATCACCAGCATCATCAGGCCTTCCGCTGTAGTACGGCCAGAGGCACGACCCTTCTTACCACGACCTCGACTCAGTTTCGAGGGCGACAGTACACTAGGATGGTCAGAAGCCAAAAACTTCTTCCCAGGCTTGGGAGGGGCAGCGCGCTGAGGATAGCTTACCTTCATTTCATCAAAAACTCTGTTTAGACGATGACCTTCTAGCAAATCCACACAACTTTCATGCTCCTTCGACGAATAAACCCCAAGAATAGAGTTGGCCATCAATTCGATGGACTCAATGTAAGCATAATCCGACATATGAGCTGGTTTCTTCGCTCTGAAGCGAGGGAAACAAACATGAGGCACCCTCCGATACTCCCTAACATCAACAATGAAAGGCTTCCAATCATCAGAAAGAAAACTTAACCCCATAGCATGACCTTCTTCGATAAGGTCGCGACTCCCACTGATTCGACTAGCTTTAAAGAAAGCCCTTTCACATCGATCATAGCCAGGCGCCTTCGAATCAAAGGAAGAGCAAGAAATGAAATTGCTCGGTGAAACTTGGCCATGCAGGGGAAAACTCATCTGCTTCGTGCCATCCTCTAAAGTGATCTCCATAGAAGGCCCCTTGACATATAACCAAAACTTGCGCCAGTTACTATCCCAGGCGTTCCTCTGACAAAATGTAAGCTCCACTTTCTCCAAAGAAGTAGCCCGTCGGTGGGACAGAAGCTGACACTCCCATAATTAGGCTCGTAAGCCACTCCATCGATCTTTACACACTTGGTCTATGGCCCTCATAATATCGAACGAAGCCATCCATGTTAACATTTGAACCATTTGTCTTCACCGCCCAGAAGAAGCGAAGAAGATGCGTAATGCCATTGGGAGTAAGATGGTAAAGCTGCAGCCCATACCTCCCAAGCATATCCGCAATAATATTGTGAATAGGCATCCGAAGCCCAGCAGTAAAGAAATCCCGAAACACAACTGCTTCGTCGGGCTCAGGGGCAGGAACGGCCTCATCACCTGGTGCTCGGCCATGCCCAACGGGAAAATACCCCTTTTCCTCATAAAACTTGATCAAATTTACGCTCACAAATGATTTCCCGAAGATAATCGTGCGGGGCTTCTTCTTCAGATCTGCGAGGTCTGACACGTCAGCCTCAACATCTTCAAGAGCCTCGTCAGCGACAGACTCAGCATCTTCGGTGTCCTCCTCATCCGGGATCTCGCCTTCCTCTGCGACAGCTTTACCCCTGGAGTCAATTTCCATAGCGTCACCTCCTTGTTCAAGCTGTTGGGCAAAAACAGCAGCTTCTTCGTCCATCATCTCCATCGGACTATGAAGAATGTCTTCGTCAGAGTCAGAACTTCCAATCAACCGAGCGGTCTGCTTCGTGCGAGCCGCTACAAATGAAAAAGCACAATAAGCAAATGAAGCAAATGTACAAAAGCAAAACCCAAACGAAGCAAAGTAATCAAAACTTACTTGTTGCTGAAAGGAAACAGAACCTGGAGAAAGCTAAAGCTCACGAAGCAATCAGCTAGAGGAACAAGCTAGTACAGGAAAAGTGGAGATGAAGGAAATAAAGTCACCCCCTTTTGGTCCTTTTTATAGGGGGGTGAAAAAACGTGACCGTTAACCGTCTCGATAAGGGAACCATCGCGATCATTCAAAAACGACGAAGCTAACTAAAAACAAATATGACCGTTAACTACCTTGGTAATCAAACCGTTGCGATGATTCAAAAAGAACGAAGCCAATCAACACAATAAAAAGGCAGCGAAACCAAAACAAAGTCTCAAACAACAAATCGCTCGGACATTCTCCAACGGGAGGAGGCATTTCTTGGACAGGCGAAGGCAATGCAGGGTTTGAGGAACTCGGCCTGTTGGAGAAAGCCCTCATCCACGAGGGGCTACTGTTTGGGGTTTGGCCTGCCAAGAAACACCTTTGATACAATTTAAGTACTCTAATGCACGTTTACCTTCGTTTTGATGGAGGGCAGAGCATTTGCCTTCGCAAGCAGGAACGACCGCAGGAATGCCTTCGGTCCCTGGTCGGGGGGAGCATAGAAATATGGCTTTTGGATGATGTAAATGGCTACCCGAGTAAAACGAAGGCAGCCCCAAGCTTTCATTATGATAAGTGTGCCATTATCTGCTTCATCTCTGATTATATGACAGGTCGAATGAAGCGCCCGTGGTTTCGTGGATCAGCGGCGGGAGATCGTCGCTGCTCGGTCGCCAAAATGAGCAACGAAGGCAATTGAATCTACCTATATGCCAACGAAGCCAGGGAAGACCCGGTCCAAGCCGAGTCCAACACGATGCGGTTGGTCCACGCATTCACATTTGAGAGATGTAATGGATCATCTAAGTTGTATAGTCTAGAGGATGATGCCTGGTTTTCAGGGGCATAAGTGGAATGTAAAGATGCCTCTTGATCTCCCTATAAAAAGAAACCCATCACCAACGTGTAAAGGGCTGATTCTCGAGAATACTGTTGATGAGTAATATATTGTTGCTTGTCTCTATTTCTCAGTCTTAGCTATTGTTTGGTCATATTGGCTTCGGTTATATCCCAACATTCATCTCAGTATTTAAGTTTGAGTTACAGAAAGTTGAGTTCTTTATTTTGCTTGTGTGTTCGTTGCTTTTATTCATAAACTATTCTAGTCTCTGCGCAAGGTTAGGATAGCTGATATCATCGTAAGCATGGTGCTTAGGAATGTATCTGCCCTCGTTTGCCTCGTAACCCCACGGATTAGTAGAGGTAGGCGGTAGGTGGTGACAGCCCTGTCCGTCCATTGTAATCCTCCACGTTCGGGTACGGTGTAAAGCTATATGCCAGCAATTTCCTAGAGGCCTAGGATACCCCGGTGCCCAAAGCAAGCATAGGAGAACTCCCTTCGCTATATTCCTAGCTTAGTGCTAAGTTATCCTCTCTACCCAGCCTTCATATAACCTCGATCGATCTGGCCAACCTTAGTGATTAGACAGTGCTCTCTCGTTCCCTGTGGATTCGATACCCTGAATACTTCTGGGTAAAAGCTACAACGGTATCCGTACACTTGCAGATTTATCTGCGACTGTAAGAAATACCAATAAGCTTTCTGGCGCCGTTGCTGGGGAACGGTAGCTGTGTTGTCTAAGAACTACCGTTGCCCATTTATCCTTTATTTTATTTTTCTTTTCTTTTATTTTTTTTACCCATGGACTCCACCCAAATCCATGAGTTCTCTGCTCCAGAGGGCGAACTATTGGAGCCACACCCCTCATCAAATCCTATACAAACAGATAGGTATGAGCTTTGCCCCACTAGCTATAGTCCAGGAGACATCCTTCTCAGGACGTTATGGTGAAAACCCATACCATCACTTGCATGAATTTGAGTTGCTATGCTCGTGTCCGATCATAACAGGTGTGATGCAAGCAAACGATTAGATGGAAGCTCTTCCCGTTATGTCTCAAAGAGAGGGCAAGGAAGTGGTATGACCATACCGTTGGGCTAATGAACGGTGAATGGGAAAAGTTACGAGACAAGTTTTGTCTCGAGTTTTTCCCCATTCATCGGATCTGTGCCCTTCGGAAGGAAATCATTGTTGGTATTTCTTACGGTCGCAGAAAAATCCGCAAGCGCACGGATACCGTTGTAGCTTTCATCCGAAAGTATTTAGGGTATCGAATCCATAGGGAACAAAAGGGCACTGTCTAATCACTAAAGTTGATCGAATCGATTGAGTTTATATGAAGGCTGGGTAGAGAGGATAACTTAGCACTAAGCTGGGAATACCGCGAAGGGAGTTCTCCTATGCTTGCTTTGCGCACCGGGGTATCCTAGGCCTCTAGAAAATTGCCGGCCAACAGCTCTACGCCGTACCTGAATGTTGAGGATTACAAAGGACGGACATGGCTGTCAACACCTGCCGCCTACCTCTTCTAATCCGTGGGGCTACGAGGCAAACGAGGGCAGATATATTCCTAAGCACCGCGCTGAAGATAATATCAGCTATCCTAACCTTGGCCAAAGATTAAGATACTTTATGAATAAAGCAACGAACCCACAAGCAAAATAAAGAACTCAGCTTTCCAAAATTCAGACTTAAATACTAAGCTGAATATCCCGGATACTTACTAAGAAGCTCGCATTCGCCGAGGTATAAGTGGAAGGTCGCTGACACGCCGGGACTCCTCCAGGATCTCCCTCACTCTCTTCCTGTTTCTACTCTCATTTGTGGAGGGCTTCGCCTTGACTTGTTACTCCAGCTCGATGATGATAAGCCCTGCCTCGAGTCCCTCTATTTATAGCTTGAAGAGGCAGAGTAGAGGCGGTGCGCCGAACGGCGGCCGGTAAGGAGGTGGGCCCAGGTCGGCCGACCTAGGGGGGTCGGCCGACCGTGGGATTCACCGACCTTGGTGATGCAAGGCACGGATGGCTTCCTGGAGGCGGTTGATAGTTGTGGGTCAAGGCGGTGGCGGTTTGGACGCGCGCCCAGGTCGGCCGACCTAGCCAAGTCGGCCGACCCTGGGTTGTGGCCCCTCGGCCACACTTTGCCAGGGACACTTCCTTGTGGGCCCCATGGTCGGTTCTCGGTGGGTACTCGCGCAGTTGTATACGTTAAGTCAGGGATGTGGGCCCATGGATCCATGTGCTTGCCATGTGGCTCAATCCTATCTCTTTCCTTCCACCGACTTGATCTCAACGTCTCTGATTATTCCCGAGTGTGCTTCTGTCATTGGGTCAAAGATGGGCTCCGTTGGGCTTGGGCCCAGGTTGGCCGACCTAAGGGGGTCGGGCGACCTGGCCCTGAGCCCAAATGTCCTCCTCTTTTGCCATTTAATCCCTGCACTCATATGTTCACCAAAACTTGTGGAATTGATTAGATATAAGCCTTAAAGCTATGGTGAATGCATTCTTGTATGTATTTTCTATAAGGATTGACGGTCAAAAGTGGTACTTAAGGACCGTCAACAAGCTCCCCCACACTTAGCCTTTGCTAGTCCTCGAGTAAAGCTTTAGGAATAAGGTGGAAGTCGAGACTCCTTCTGATATGCCATCTTGGGTGGTTGAGGAATGGAACGGCTCTTGATTCAAGTCATCTTAACTCTTCTGTTAAGTAACTTGGGTTTTCGAGAAATTTTCAAAAACATATCCTTACCTAGCTCCACAATTTATTCTCTCGGATCGCTCATTGTGCATGATTCCTCACCAAGGCATTTCTTTTCCCCCTTTTTTTTCACCCTACTTCTAAAAGGCTTATGTGGAGCTCAAGGTAGGAGTAAAGATAAGGCATACTTGCATCACATATATTGCAAAGTCAAAGAGCGGATCCAAGAAGAAAACCATCCATACAATCTGATCAAAATGTGCATGTGTGTGGAACAATGGAATGATAACTCCTTTTTGTATGATCTCTCTCCTCCTTAATTTACTTTGAGAACATGGCTATATAATTTTTTTCCATGATACTTGAGCCTTCATGTGCCCATATTTTTTTCTCTCTTTTTTTCTTTTATGCTTGGACCTTCATGTATCCATCTTTTTTTTCTATAGCCCATGTCTCTTTTTGCAATAATACTTGGAGAGGAGATCAACACTTAAATGGAGCATTTATTTTGTGGATGGATGAAAGGTATGTTGCTAGCTTCCAATGTAAAAGCTTTAGCATGTGTATGTGGAGTGTACGTGATCTTGATCATGAAAGCATGGAGAGCATCTTGCAAGGGTCATAACAATTTGACAAAGCTCAAAGTGATAGCAAGCAGCATATGTGTATAGGTTTTGCAATGTGAACATCATATGGCTTTGGTAGGAATAAGGCATCACTGAGGAGCTTTGTAAGGCTATTGATTTTAAGTTTTACAAGAAAAACATCCCAAGCACTTTATATAGAAAGAGCAAGATTTCTTTCATCATACCATATCTCATTAATCAACCACTTAAATAAACATGTTTTCCTAAAGATATATGCTCACAAGTAACAGGTGCATGTGCAAGGAATAAAGAATATGCAAGCCAATCAAGGATAGATATGTAAACCAAAGGAGCATCAAAGCTTATTTTTATCATGAGTTTAATTTTAATGATCATCTGAAGATAGGAACAAATTAACTCTTGAATCAGAGAGGATGAGGGATAGGGTGCGCAAACCATCGCTTTGGACGAAATTAGAGACGAAAGGCACCAGATGATGAGGACATCCCTTCCAACGATACAACCATGCCTACTACGCAGCAAGGACCAATGACAAGAGCCGTGCACGAGAGCTCAATTATCAGGTAAACTCGTTCCTCGCTGTCCATAAATCTTCATCTCAGAATTGGATGCTACTAAATCATTGTGATGATTTTATTGTTATTAGGAATGATGGAGAGGAAGCTAGGGTCAACCAATCAGTTTGGACATCAAGATTACACAACAAGGAAGCACAAGATCGGACACCAAGTTCAGACTTCAAGTTCGTACAGCCAGGCAACATCAAATTGATTTGGCAATATTTCTCGACTCCGGATGTTGTTTGAGGCATATGAGTACTCATTGGAAAGATCTTGAAGTCTATTTTCAGATGGATCCAACCTCATGACGAAATTCCACCTGACCTAAGAGCGATCGCCAAAATGACGTTCGGCCTTCCAGACGTGGGCTGAGTCATTTGTATCTCGTCCAGCCCACTAGGGGCCCATTCTATGTTAGGGTTTACACCCCCACGCCTCCTGGCTGTCTCCCATGTATAAATACATGCTCCAGCCACCAGGAGAAGGTTGGGTTTTGTTTATATGCAAGTTTAGCTACTGCTACTTCCTAGTGAACGTGTGTGTCGACTAGACCACCCGATTTGCTTGATTCAAGACCCCAACTCATGATTCAGATATCATTTGGTTCAGATCCGTGAGTTTATTTACTTGTCCATCTTGTTCTTGCTTGTTCTCGATTGCTAGCAGGTTCAAGGGTGTTCTTGGCACGGCAAGAACAGCCAACGTCGGAATCGGTGTACCTGTTGCTAAGGCGCAGCATCCTGTGATTGTTGTAGTCGGACAGCCAACGTCGATTCCACCCCCAAATCGAAGTTACCCCTCCTCTCATCGAAAAATCGGGATCAGCCCCTGCCATATCATGTGGTATCAGAGCAAGGTTAATCGGTGAGAGTATATACCCACTCTTTACTTTACCTACAGTCCAAAAATACCAAAAAAAATAGGCTAGATATAAAATCCCAAAACTAGTTTGAGCCTTGCTGTTCTACCTAGTTCTTGGCTTGTTGAGTTTGTGGTTGCATCATGGTGTCATGTGCTGGTTCTTAGGATCTAATCCATTAGAGTTTTGAGTTCTTGTCACGTTTTTGTCACCATTAGTTTCGCTGCCACTTCCCCCCTTTCACGCCGCTGCATTTTTCCACTAATTTTTCACCATCCCCACTTCCAGATCTGCACAGGAAGAAATCTTCTGTATTTCTTGCATCCAATCTCCAATTCAAGTGTTTAGATACATTCTGGAAAGCTTACTTTGTGCTCTTTCAGGGAAATTTAACCTTGCCACCAAATTCTTTCTGATCGCTTGGCAATCGCTCTAGAGATTTCCGCATATTTGCTGTGTAATCTGTACATCTAAAAGCAAGGAGGGCTGTGTGAAGTAATTGTTTTGTTTGATTGTGCCAAACATAACTTTTGAGGCCCCTGAAAAGAATTAAAAAAAAGAAGAAGAAAAAAAACAAAGGAAGAAACAAGAAGGAAAAGAAGAAAGGAAGAAAAAGAGTTCTTGTTGCTGCAGTGCTCTCTTTGTATGCCCGTTTGCCGCTGTTTGGTGACTACGTTTGTGTCTAGGCTCACGTCTCTAACAAGGTTTAGCCTAGGACCAGCACGGTACCATTATGAACATTTATTCAACTCACTTTGGCTAACGTGGTTCTAGCTGTTCCTTGACTTTTCTTGCAGCCACCTATAGCTCCACAAATTATCTACTACGACACAGGGCTGTGCTTGTGTAACGTTTTGTGCTGTTCTTGCTGGCTGCCAACACCAACTTCCTAGCGTGGTAAGAACATGTAAGAACTTGATGGCACAAGATTGAGAGAATGGAGTTTGCTGCCACCTAGTTCAACGAGTTGATAGGACATTTTTTTCCCTCTTGATCTTTTTGCTACAAGCTAACCATGGCAGGAAATGAGGATGATGGACGCGCTCATTCACCTCGAACAAGGGGCATCATTCAACACTTTGAACGCCAAGTGAGGGTGCATGCTGAACACCTTGATGAGGATGTTCGAGTCACCAACGAACGCCTTGGCCAATTGGAGGCCACGCAGATCGACACCAACACCAAGCTGACCTCAATGGAGAACACGCTTGGGGCTCTTAACACCTCTCTTGTAGGTATTTTGGAGCGTTTGGACAGGATGGACCAGGAGGGTCGTGATGGTACGGGACGGAGCAACAACAACAACACTGAGGGCAGCATTGCGGGGCAAGATGAGGAAGAATATTCAGCTGACACAGAGCTTGATGGGGAGGTAAATGGCCAGCTCAACCAGCAGCAGCGCCGCCGTCGACATGGTGGACGTGCTCGTCAACCACGACGTGAGGTACGCGACAATGATGATTCTTTGGGGAAGATTAAATTCAGCATGCCCTCTTTTGATGGAAAATATGACCCCAATGCATATCTTACTTGGGAGCTAGCTTTGATCAAAAATTTGCTTGTCATGATTTTCCTGAAAACAAACGTGTTAGGGCTGCTACTAGTGAGTTTACTGACTTTGCTTCTATTTGGTGGAGTGAATATGTGCGCAGCCATCCAAACAACATTCCACAAACTTGGGATGCTATGAAAAGAGTTATGCGAGCTAGATTTGTTCCCTCTTATCATGCACGTGATCTTTTGCATAAGCTTCAACTTTTGAGACAGGGAAACAAATCTGTAGAAGAGTACTATCAAGAGTTGCAAACAGGGATGCTTCGTTGTGGTTTGGTAGAAAATGAGGATGCAGCTATGGCTAGGTTCATGGGTGGGCTAAATCGGGAAATTCAGGATATTTTGGCTTACAAAGAATACAATTCGATCTCTCGTTTGTTTCATCTTGCTTGTAAAGCTGAAAGGGAAGTACAGGGACGGAGAGCTAGCATGAGAACTAACATTTCTGCAGGTCGTGCTACCTCTTGGACGCCATCCAACCCCGCTGCCCAACTGTACCGAGCCGCTGCCCCATCTTCATCAAGCAGCAAACCACGACCTTCGACAACAAATTCCTCACCATACCCTCTCGAAACAACAAAGGGGGCAGCCGCTGCACCAACCAAGAGTTCATCCGCAATTGCATCTTCAGGGCGAACAAGAGACATTCAATGCCTCCGCTGCAAAGGTTACGGTCATGTGCGCAAGGACTGCCCAAGTGCACGTGTGCTAGTTGTGCGTCCTGATGGTGAGTATTCCTCTGCTAGTGAAGATGAAGAAACATATGCCTTGCTTGCTGCTAACAATGTAGGGGAAGATGAGGAGCACAACAAAAATGAGGAGCACATTGGAACGGAACATGCTGAACACTATGAGAGCCTCGTAGTACAGCGAGTGTTGAGTGCACAAATGGAGAAGGCTGAACAAAATCAGCGCCATAATTTGTTTCAAACCAAGTGTGTGATCAAGGAGCATTCTTGCCGAGTCATCATTGATGGAGGGAGCTGCAACAACTTGGCAAGTGTTGAAATGGTGGAGAAGCTTGCATTGTGCACCCAGCCATATCCGCAACCTTACTACATTCAATGGCTGAACAGTAGCGGTAAGGTGAAGGTAACACGGTTGGTAAGAGTTAATTTTGCTATTGGTTCTTATCATGATTCTATTGAATGCGATGTTGTACCCATGCAAGCATGCTCTATGTTGTTAGGTAGACCATGGCAGTTTGACATCGATTCTTTGCATCATGGTAGAACAAATCAATACTCTTTTATGCATAATGACAAGAAACTTGTTTTGCACCCAATGTCTCCTGAAGCTATTTTGAAAGATGAACTTGCTAGAGCTAGTAAAGTAAAGAATCAGGAGCATGCTAAGAGTGAAAATCAGATTGTGGCAAATGAACTTGAAAAGCACAAAAAGAAGAACACCAAATCTGGCCACAATAACAAAAATGAGATTAAGCTGAAAGGGTCATGTTTCATTGCAACCAAATCTGACTTGGATGAGATTGATGCTAGTACTGCTGTTTGCTATGCTTTTATTTGCAAACAAACTTTGTTTTCACTTGAGGAGATACCTTCTTCTTTGCCTCCTGCAGTCACTAACCTTTTGCAGGAGTATGCGGACATTTTTCCAAAGGAGGTGCCACCGGGGCTACCACCAATCCGTGGGATTGAGCATCAGATTGACCTTACTCCCGGGGCCTCCTTGCCCAACCGTGCGCCATGCAAGACCAACCCTGAAGAAACTAAAGAGATTCAGCGCCAAGTGCAAGAATTGCTCGACAAAGGTTATGTGCGTGAGTCTCTGAGCCCCTGCGCTGTTCCTGTCCTTTTAGTTCCTAAGAAAGATAGATCTTGGCGCATGTGTGTAGATTGCCGAGCGATTAATAACATTACAATTAGATATCGTCATCCTATCCCTAGGCCATGATATGCTTGATGAACTGAGTGGCTCAATTGTGTTCTCAAAAATTGATTTACGTAGTGGTTACCACCAGATTCGCATGAAGCTAGGAGATGAATGGAAAACAGCATTTAAAACTAAATTCGGTCTATATGAGTGGTTAGTCATGCCTTTTGGTCTCACTAATGTACCCAGCACTTTCATGAGATTAATGAATGAAGTTTTACGCGCTTTCATTGGCAGATTTGTTGTGGTATATTTTGATGACATCTTGATATACAGTAGATCACTTGAGGAACATCTTGATCATTTGTGTGCCGTTTTTAACGCTCTACATGATGCACGTTTGTTTGGTAACCTTGAGAAGTGCACCTTTTGTACGGATCGAGTCTCTTTTCTTGGCTATGTTGTGACCCCGCAGGGAATTGAAGTTGATCAAGCCAAGGTTGAAGCAATACATGGCTGGCCGGTTCCCACAACGGTCACACAAGTGAGAAGCTTTCTCGGGCTTGCTGGATTCTATCGCCGTTTTGTGAAGGATTTCATCACCCTTGCAGCCCCATTGCACGAACTCACCAAGAAGGGCGTTACATTTACTTGGGCTGCAGCACACAAGAGTGCTTTCAACACATTGAAAGATAAGTTAACCCGTGCCCCTTTGCTCCAACTTCCTGATTTCACTAAAACTTTTGAACTTGAATGTGATGCTAGTGGAATTGGATTGGGAGGTGTTTTGTTACAAGAGGGAAAACCTATAGCATACTTCAGCGAGAAGTTGAGTGGGCCTAGTTTGAACTATTCTACTTATGATAAAGAATTGCTCGCTCTAGTTCGGACTTTGGAAACATGGCAGCATTATTTATGGCCCAAAGAGTTTGTTATACATTCTGATCATGAATCATTGAAACATATTCGAAGTCAAGCAAAACTGAACCGTAGACATGCTCGCTGGGTTGAATTCATTGAGTCTTTCCCTTATATCATCAAACACAAGAAAGGGAGGGAAAATGTAATTGCTGATGCTTTGTCTAGACGTTATACCATGCTTTCACAACTTGATTTCAAAAATTTTGGCTTGGAAACAATAAAAGAGCAATATGCCCATGATGGTGATTTTAAAGATGTGTTGCTGAATTGCAAGGAGGGAAAAACATGGAACAAATTCGTCCTCAATGACGGGTTTGTCTTTCGAGCTAACAAGCTATGCATTCCAGCTGGCTCTGTGCGTATGTTATTGTTGCAGGAAGCGCATGGGGGAGGACTGATGGGACACTTTGGTGTGAAGAAGACAGAAGTCATCCTTGCTGATCATTTCTTTTGGCCCAAGATGCGGAGGGACGTGGAGAGATTGGTTGCTCGCTGCACAACATGCCAAAAAGCTAAGTCACGCCTTAATTCTCATGGTTTGTACATGCCTTTACCTGTTCCTAATGCACCATGGGAGGATATTTCAATGGACTTTGTTTTAGGACTGCCTAGAACAAAGAAGGGGAGGGATAGTGTCTTTGTGGTTGTGGATAGATTTTCTAAGATGGCACATTTCATACCATGTCATAAGACCGATGATGCTACTCATGTTGCTGATTTGTTCTTTCGTGAAATTGTTCGTTTGCATGGTGTGCCAAACACAATTGTTTCAGATCGTGATGCAAAATTTCTTAATCATTTTTGGAGAACTTTGTGGGCTAAATTGGGTACTAAGCTGCTATTTTCCACTACTTGTCATCCCCAAACTGATGGACAAACTGAGGTTGTGAATAGAACTTTATCTACCATGCTTAGGGCTATTTTGAAAAAGAACATAAAAATGTGGGAAGAATGTTTGCCTCATGTTGAGTTTGCTTACAATCGTTCACAACACTCTACTACTAAAAAGAGCCCTTTTGAGATTGTTTATGGTTTTGTGCCTCGTGCCCCTATTGATTTGCTGCCTCTACCAACTTCTGAGAGATTGAATTTTGATGCTAAACAACGTGCTGAGTTGATGGTAAAAATGCATGAGACCACAAAAGAGAACATAGAGAACATGAATGCTAAATATAAACTTGCTGGTAGCATAGGAAAGAAGCATGTCACTTTTGAACTAGGTGATTTGGTTTGGCTGCACTTGAGAAAGGATCGATTTCCTGATTTGAGGAAGTCAAAGTTGCTTCCGAGAGCTGATGGTCCTTTTAAAGTTGTAGCTAAGATCAATGATAATGCATACAAACTTGAGTTGCCTGCAGATTTTGGGGTCAGCCCCACATTTAACATTGCAGATTTGAAACCATATTTGGGCGAGGAAGATGAACTTGAGTCGAGGACGACTCAAATGCAAGAAGGGGAGGATGATGAGGACATCCCTTCCAACGATACAACCATGCCTACTACGCAGCAAGGACCAATGACAAGAGCCCGTGCACGAGAGCTCAATTATCAGGTAAACTCGTTCCTCGCTGTCCATAAACCTTCATCTCAGAATTGGATGCTACTAAATCATTGTGATGATTTTATTGTTATTAGGAATGATGGAGAGGAAGCTAATGGGTCAACCAATCAGTTTGGACATCAAGATTACACAACAAGGAAGCACAAGATCGGACACCAAGTTCAGACTTCAAGTTCGTATAGCCAGGCAACATCAAATTGATTTGGCAATATTTCTCGACTCCGGATGTTGTTTGAGGCATATGAGTACTCATTGGAAAGATCTTGAAGTCTATTTTCAGATGGATCCAACCTCATGACGAAATTCCACCTGACCTAAGAGCGATCGCCAAAATGACGTTCGGCCTTCCAGACGTGGGCTGAGTCATTTGTATCTCGTCCAGCCCACTAGGGGCCCATTCTATGTTAGGGTTTACACCCCCACGCCTCCTGGCTGTCTCCCATGTATAAATACATGCTCCAGCCACCAGGAGAAGGTTGGGTTTTGTTTAGATGCAAGTTTAGCTACTGCTACTTCCTAGTGAACGCGTGTGTCGACTAGACCACCCGATTTGCTTGATTCAAGACCCCAACTCATGATTCAGATATCATTTGGTTCAGATCCGTGAGTTTATTTACTTGTCTATCTTATTCTTGCTTGTTCTCGATTGCTAGCAGGTTCAAGGGTGTTCTTGGCACGGCAAGAACAGCCAACGTCGGAATCGGTGTACCTGTTGCTAAGGCGCAGCATCCTGTGATTGTTGTAGTCGGACAGCCAACGTCGATTCCACCCCCAAATCGAAGTTACCCCTCCTCTCATCGAAAGATCGGGATCAGCCCCTGCCATATCACCAGAGGGCCTTCGGCCGACCTGATGGGGTCGGCCGACCCCTTCTGGGCCTTCTCCACCTTGATCTTTCTTGTGCAGCTTTGTGCGATGTTATGCAGCTTGTCTGTGGGTGGTCTCGAACATTTGTGCATCAAAGAGCTTGAGAGACCCCCCACACTTGACCTTGTACCTGCAGTTATTCCTATATGGTGAAACAAATAATGGCTCTTTGGTTCTAAAGACCAAGAGCCTCAATTTTTATTTTTTTATTTTTTTTATCAATGTGCAAGAACTGACACCAGCTCTAAACCAAAATAAGATTTGGCTCAAATGGAAACTAACTTGGGATACTCACATATCTCCCCCACACTTGGAGTTTGCAGTGGAAAGCAACCTAACTCAAGTATGTGGAGTTCAAGCTTCTTTTGTAATATTTCCCAAACCAAGACTTACCGAGATTTCTGTAGCTGATGTAGCTTTATGTTCTTAAGCATCACCTGTCCATCATTCTTCTTAATCTCCACCTGAAATGGTTAGTGACCAAAAATACCCGAAGGAAAGATTATACTAAAAACATGTTCTTGCTTTTTATTTGAAGGGAAATAAATGATAATCCGGGCCATCTCCCGGCAGTGCTTTGTTTATGGTCTGAAGCTAGACCATGAGGAATCCTTATATTGCAGCTATTCTTGGTGATGTAGTTTTCAAGCTCATCACCAATTGCTGATATGTCATTGAAACTTTAGCTGCAAGGTTAGTGCCACAAATGCGCCAACAAAATTTGCAATGTTTATGATAAACAAATGCATCTACAACCAACCTTCTAAACATTTTAGAATTGAGGACCTCAAGATGGTTGTAGTCCTCGCAAGTGATTGTGGCACAAAGCGTGGTAATCTCTGGAGATTTGTTAAATGAGCACCCTTGTGGGAATTCAAAAAAGGTTCCATGCTCATTTATAGAATCCTTTTGCTCGGACTCCAGAGCCAACACTTTCGCTCAAGCGAGGGTGACGGAGATCGTTTGTGCTCATAGAGATGAGAGTTCGGGGTGAATGGTGACACGAACATGACCTTCTCGAGTGAGCTATGCTTGGGAGGAGGCTTTGCCTTTGAAATTTCTGGGCAGGAGATAGGAGTGGCAAAAGCAGCTTTCCCAAGCGTGTTGTATAGGCTCCCATGAGATACTTCTCCTTGGAGAAGCCTTTCTAGCGGGTATCCTAGGAATAGATCAAAATCAAGGGTATCAAAGGTGTGGAAATCTAAATTGACCTCGATTGTGTCTAGCGTGATTGTCACGGCACTGGCGATCCCCCGACATTGAATGATGTGTCCAAAGGGACAACTTTTGAGGAGCTTGTCGGATGGCCTTCGTGGAACATTTCCTAAGAGATTTTGTGCAGTGTGCCATGACATGATGTTGACCTCCATACTGGGGTTGAAATGGGCTTCTACGACAGTTCCCCTTATATAACATGGAAGGATTTTGGAAGGTGAACTATTCCAAATTGCTTTGGAAAAGTGCCACATTCCATCCGACATTCCTCCTTTATGTTTTTCATGATAAATGCTTCGTGGGGAAGACAGGGAGGATGAGAAAGAGGGGGTGTCGTAGCCTTCTTGTGCCTTCAGTACTCTGAGGTGTTTCCACGATTTTCAAAGAGATCATCCTCGAAGTCTAAAGGTGATCCGAAAGGCTGGGTGTCCTCTGCCTTACCGGATGGTGTCTCAGGAGTTGGATCTGGGCTGGGCAAGTCTATGGGTAAGATAGGATCTACTTGAAGGTCTTCTTGCTCAGTTCCATCCATAGCAGCGGGAGAGTTCTCTCGAATTTTCTCTGAGACCTCTCTCGCTTTAGCCGGCATTACGTATAGGAATGATGCTCCAGCGGCTATAACAACGAATCGGGCAGCCTTGAAATCCTAAAATCATTCTCATGCTGCCTCGATCGTTTCCTTCTCTTTTTGTTGGAAGTTAATAATTTCCTTCCAAAGGGCACAGATCTGATGAACGGGGAAGTACTCCAAACAAAGCTTGTCTCTAACTTCTCCCATTCACGTTCATCAGCCCAACGGTATGGTCATACCACTTTCTTGCCTAATTCGTGCAGGTGATGGTATGGGTTTTCATCACGTCCTGAGAAGGAAGTCTCCTAGACCATAGCTATGAAAGCAGGGCGAAGCTCATAGCTATTTGTTTGTATAGGATTTGACGAGGGGTACGGCTCCAATAATTCGCCCTTTGGAGCATAGAACTCATGGATTCGGATGGAGTCCATGGGTAAAAAAAGAAAATAAAAGAAAATAAAATAAAAGATAAACGGGCAACCATAGTTCTTAGACAACACAGCTACCGTTCCCGGCAACGGTGCCAGAAAGCTTGTTGGTATTTCTTACGGTCGCAGATAAATCCGCAAGCGCACGGATACCGTTGTAGCTTTCACCCGAAAGTATTCAGGCTATCGAATCCACAGGGAACGAAAGGGCACTGTCTAATCACTAAAGTTGACCGGATCGACCGAGTTTATATGAAGGCTGGGTAAAGAGGATAACTTAGCACTAAGCTGGGAATATAGCGAAGGGAGTTCTCCTATGCTTGCTTTGCGCACCGGGGTAATTGCCGGCCAACAGCTCTACGCCGTACCCAAACGTGGAGGATTACAAAGGACGGATAGGGCTGTCACCACCTGCCGCCTACTTCTTCTAATCCGTGGGGCTACGAGGCAAATGAGGGCAGATGTATTCCTAAGCACCACGCTTAAGATAATATCAGTTATCCTAACCTTGGCCAAAGATTAAGATACTTTATGAATAAAGCAATGAACCCACAAGCAAAATAAAGAACTCAGCTTTCTATAACTCAGACTTAAATACTAAGCTGAATATCCCGGATACTTACCAAGGAGCTCGCATCTGCCGAGGTACAAGTGGAGGGTCGCTGACACGCCGGCACTCCTCCAGGCTCTCCCTCACTCTCTCCCTGTTCCTACTCTCATTTGAGGAGGGCTTCGCCTTGACTTGCTACTCCAGCTCAATGATGATGAGCCTTGCCCCGAGTCCCTCTATTTATAGCTTGGAGAGGCAGAGTAGAGGCGGTGCGTCGAACGGCGGCCGGTAAGGAGGTGGGCCCAGGTCGGCCGACCTAGGGAGGTCCCCTCCCTAGGTCGGCCGATCGTGGGATTCACCGACCTTGGTGATGCACGACACGGATGGCTTCCTAGAGGCGGTTGACAGTTGTAGGTCAAGGCAGTGGCGGTTTGGACGCGCGGCCAGGTCGGCCGACCTAGCCAAGTCAGCCGACCCTAGTTGTGGCCCCTCGGCCCCACTTTGCCAGGGACACTTTCTTGTGGGCCCCATGGTCGGTTCCCGGTGGGTACTCGCGCAGTTGTGTACGTTAAGTCAGGGATGTGGGCCCATGGATCCATGTGCTTGCCACGTGGCTCAATCCCATCTCTTTCCTTCCACCGACTTGATCTCAATGTCTCTGATTATTCCCGAGTGTGCTTCTGTCATTGGGTCAAAGATGGGCTCCATTGGGCTTGGGCCCAGGTCGGCCGACCTAAGGGGGTCGGACGACCTGGCCCTGAGCCCAAATGTCCTCCTCTTTTGCCATTTAATCCCTGCACTCATATGTTCACCAAAACTTGTGGAATTCATTAGATATAAGCCCTAAAGCATTCTTGTATGTATTTTCTATAAGGATTGACGGTCAAAAGTGGTACTTAAGGACCGTCAACAATCATTAATTTCAAGCAAAAAGAGAAGGAAACGATCATGGCAGCATGGGAACGATTCCAGGATTTGTGCCTTACTAGCACGGATTTAGGCTTTCTAGACTTGATGCTTATGCAGCATTTTCGGTCTGGCTTGACTAGGGAAACTACCCGATTTGTTGATATAGCCGTCGGAGGATCATTCTTACATGTAATGCCCGCTAGAGCGAGAGAGGTCCTGGAGAAAATTCCAGAGAACTCTCATGCTGCTATGGATGGAACTGAGCAAGAAGACCTTCAACTAGATTCTATCTTACCCGTAGACTTGCCCAGTCCAGATCCAACTCCTGAGACACCATCCGTTAAGGCAGAGGAAACTCAGCCTTTCGGATTACCTTTTGACTTCGAGGATGATCTCTTTGAAAATCATGGAAACACCTCAAATTACACAAGGCACAAGAAGGCTACGACACCCCCTATTCCTCATCCTTCTGATCCTCCCCATGAAGCATTTCTCATGAAAGACATAAAGGAGGAATTGTTGGATGGAATGTGTCACTTTTCTGAAGCAATTTGGAATAGTTCACCTTCCATGATCCTTCCATGTTCTATAAGGGGGATTGCCATAGAAACCTATCTCAACGTCACCATGGATGTCAACATTATGTCATGGCACATTACACACACTCTCTTAGGAAATGTTCCGCTAAGGCCATCCGACAAGCTCCTCAAAAGTTGTCCCTTTGGACACATCATTCAATGTCGGGGGATCACCAGTGCCGTGACAATCACGCTAGACAAAATTGAGGTCAATTTAGATTTCCACATCTTTGATACCCTTGATTTTTGATCTACTCCTAGGCTATCCACTAGAAAAGCTTCTCCAAGGAGAAGCATCTCATAGGAGGTTTCATGATACACTTGGGAAAGCTGCTTTTGCTACACCTATCTCTTGCCTAGAAATTCCAAGGGCAAAGTCATCTCCCAAGCATAACTCGCTCGAGAAGGTGATGTCTGTGTCGCCATTCGCACCAACATCTTATCTCTACGAACACAAACAACTTCCATCACCCTCGAATGAGTGAAAGTTTTGGCCCCATTGCCCTCGGGACACTGTTCTCGACAACAGTCAAGAATCAACCCCGACCATCCACAATGAATCTCTTGAGTTGAAGAACCCAAGGGCCATGGACAAGCTTGAAGCGTTGACTCTGGAGTCTGAGCAAAAGGATTCTATAAATGAGCATGAAACCTTCTGTTTTGAAATCTCACCAGAGTCATGCTCCTTGAACTAATCTCCAGAGTTTACCACGATTTATGCCATAAGCACATACGAGGAATACAACCACCTTGATGTCCTCAATTCTAAAATGTTTAGAAGGTCAGTTGTAGATGCATTTGTTTATCATAAACATTGTAAATTTCGTGTTTGCATTTGTGGCACTAACCTTGCAGCTAAAGCTTCAATGACACATCAACCATTGGTGATGAGTTTGGAAACTACATCACCAAGGATAGCTGCAATGTGAGGTTTCCTCATGGTCTAGCTTCAGACCATAAACAAAGCACTGCCGGGAGATAGCCCGGATTATCATTTATTTTCCTTTCAAATAAAAAGCAATAACATGTTTTTAGTATAATCTTTCCTTCGGGTATTTTTGCTCACTAACCATTTCAGGTAGAGATTAAGAAGAATGATGGATAGGTGATGCTTAAGAACATAGAGCTACATCAGCTACAAAAACCTTGGTAAGTCTTGGTTTGGGAACGATCACAAAAGAAGCTTGAACTCCACACACTTGAGTTATGTTGCATTGCACTGCAAACTCCAAGTGTGGGGGACGTATGTGAGTATCCCGAGTAATTTCCTATTGAGCCAAATCTTATTTCAGTTTAGAGTTGGTATTAGTTCTTGCTCATTGAAAAAATAGTTCCAATAAAGTCTCTTGGTCTTTAGAACCAAAGAGCCCTTGTTTTGTTTCCACCATGTCTGAATAAATACAGGTACAAGATTAAGTGTCGGGGTCTCTCAAGCTTTTTGATGCACACATGTTCAAGACCACCCACAGACGGGTTGCACAACATCGCACATGACTACGCAAGGAAGATCAAGGTGAAAAAGGCCCAGAAGGGGTCGGCCGAAGGCCCTCTGGTGCCTTTCGTCTCCAATTTCGTCCAGAGCGATGGTTTGTGCACCCTATCCCTCATCCTCTCTGATTCATGAGTTAATTTGTTCCTGTCTTCAGATGATCATTAAAATTAAACTCATGATAAAATAAGATTTGATGCTCCTTTGGTTTATATGTCTATCCTTGATTGGCTTGCATATTCTTTATTCCTTGCACATACGCCTGCTACTTGTGAGCATATATATCTTTAGGAAAGCATGTTTATCTAAGTGGTTGATTAATGAGATATGGTACGATGAAAGAAATCTTACTCTTTTTGTATAAAGTGCTTGCGATGTTTTCTTGTAAAACATAAAATCAATAGCCTTACAGAGCTCCTCAGTGATGCCTTATTCCTACCAAAGCCATATGATGTTCACATTGCAAAACCCATACACATATGCTACTTGCTATTGCATTGAGCTTTGTCAAATTGTTGTGACCCTTGTAAGATGCCCTCGTGCTTTCATGATCAAGACCACGTACACTCCACATACAGATGCTAAACTTCTACATTGGAAGCTAGCAACATACATTGCATCCATCCACAAAATAACTACTCCATTTAGGTGTTGATATCCTCTCCATGTGTTATTGCAAAAGAGACATGGGCTATAGAAAAAAATATGGACACATGAAGGTCCAAGTTATAAAAAAATGTGGCCACATGAAGGCCCAAGTGTTATAAAAAAAAGGAAAGAGAAGAATATATTTATAGCCATGTTCTCAAAATAGAGAGAGAGAGATCATACAAAAAGGGAGTCATCATATTTTTATACACCTTCCTTCCTTCCACACACATGAACATCTTGATCAGATTGTATGAATAGATTCCTTCTTGGATCCACTCTTTGACTTTGCAATATATGTGATGCAAGTATGCCTTATCTTTACTCTTACCTTGAGCTCCATATAAGCCTTTAGAAGTAGGATGAAAGAGGGCAAGAAAATGCCTTGGTAAGGAATCATACACATTGAGCGATTCAAGAGAATCATTCGAGGAGCTATGTAAGGTGGTGCTTTTGAAAATTTACCAAAAACCCAAGTTACTTAACAGAAGAGTGCAGATGACTTGAATCAAGGCCGTTCCATTCCTCAACCATCCAAGATGACATGGCAGACACTTCAAATTCACAAGTGCAGGTATGTCTTGGAATAATTTATATGCTAGCTTCATACCAGAAGGAGTCATGGTTTCCACCTTAGTTCTAAAACTTTACTCGAGGACGAGCAAAGGCTAAGTGTGGGGGAGCTCGTTGACGATCCTTAAGTACCACTTTTGACTGTCAAGTCCTGTAGAAAATATATATAAAAGTGATTTCACCATAGCTATAAGGCTTATATCTAATCATTTCCACAAGTTTTGGTGAACATATGAGTGTAGGGACTAACTGGCAAAAGAGGAGGACATTTGGGCTCAGGGCCAGGTCGCCCGACACCCTGGGTTAGCCGACTAGGGCCCAAGCCCGATAGAGCCCATCTTTTACCATAGCAAAGAAGCACACTCTAGGACCATCCTAGCCACTGATTCCATGTCGGTTGGATCCAAGAGATGGGAATGGTCCAAGGGCAGGGCCCAACTCAAAAACTAAATGTACTCAAATGCAGCTCTACCACCTGGAACCGTCATGAGGACCCACTAGACAGTCACTCAGCCGAAGATGGGCCCGATCGGTGCCGGCGCCACGTCGCTCGACCCCACTAGGTTGGCCGACCTGGTCTGGAGGCCAAACCGCCTCATCCTTGTTGTGCGTGTTCCCACCGCCTCCAGTAGTCCATCTACGCTGTGCACCACTCAGGGCGGTGGATCCAACGTCGGCCGACCTCCCCGCATCGCCCGACCTGGGACTGAGTCCGTTCGTCCTCAGCTTCCATGTGTCCACTCCCAACCGCCTCTACAAGCTATAAATAGCTGCGCCCCGGTCATTGAAGATCATCATCGAGCTGGAGCAACAAGTCAAGGCGAAGCCCTCCTCAATTGAGAGTAGAAATAGGAAGAGAGTGAGGGAGAGTCTGGAGGAGTCCCGGCGTGTCGGCGACCCTCCACCTGTACCTCGGCGGATACGAGCTCTTTAGTAAGTATCCAGGATATTCAGCTCAGTATTTAAGTTTGAGTTATAGAAAGTTGAGTTCTTTATTTTGCTTGTAGGTTCATTGCTTTATTCACAAAGTATTCCAATCTCTGCGCAAGGTTAGGATAGTTGATATCATCGTAAGCATGGTGCCTAGGAATGTATCTGCCCTCATTTACCTCATAACCCCACGGATTAGTAGAGGTAGGCGGCAGGTGGTGACAGCCCTGTCCGTTCATTGTAATCCTCCATGTTCGGGTACGATGTAGAGCTGTTTGCCAGCAATTTCCTAGAGGCCTAGGATACCCCGGTGCCCAAAGCAAGCATAGGAGAACTCCCTTCGCTATTTTCCCAGCTTAGTGCCAAGTTATCCTCTCTACCCAGCCTTCATATAACCTCGATCGATCCGGCCAACCTTAGTGATTAGACAGTGCTGTCTCATTCCCTGTGGATTCGATACCCTGAATACTTTTGGGTGAAAGCTACAACGGTATCCGTGCGCTTGCGAATTTATCTGCGCCCGTAACAAATACCAACAACTATGCACTAATGTTTATGTAAGGTTAATTTTGAAAAATAATATTAGTATTTTATTGCTAATAATTAATAAAAACAATGTGTTGGACCCACTCCTCATTTTCTTGAAAATCAAGTTTTTGAAGAATCAGTGCATGTTAATTTACCATAAATTTGTGACGTTTGTTGGTTATCCTTCATAACAAAATAAAGTTTGTCACCATTTAGAATTGTATCCATTTGTGATGCTTTCTAGTAGGTCTTAGTGACAAACTCCTCATTTTTGTCATTAAACCATAATAACCAATAAAGAACTTCACAAAATAGACTGCCATAACGACGAATAGCCCATATGTCATGAGGTATTAGTCATAGAAGGTGATATGTGTTGTAGTGAAGCTTAGTCTTAGTCTAGAAGTAGTCATTAGTAGTTGATTTTCTGAAGAGCTTCTGAAGGAGTCTTGGTAAGCTCTAGTTTTCAGTTTTATAATTATTTCCTTATTTGTAAGACTCTGATCATAAATGGAAATATCTTCTTACTTATGTTTATGCATCAGCTATGCTCTACTTACTTAGTATACATGCCTTATGACACATCAGTTCAACTGACGCATATTATGGCATTGGCTCAATGTACCTTATGATTGCTCTGTTTATTAGCGGAATGAATAGAGTTGTATTCCTTTATGATAGCATGGTGTTTGATATAAGGAATATTATTATGGGTATCCCTACTGATGAGGACATCACACCAAAATCACCAACACCTCCAACATCACTTGGTCATATTACTCGTGCTTGTACTCGCCAACTCAAAAATCATGTGACTTCATTCTTGAGCTCAGGTTTAGATTATTTAGAATATGAGAATACAAACACTCTTGTTTTGCTTAGGAATGATGGAGAGGACCAAAAGGGGAGAGGATTCGCGCGGGCTGGATTTGGACTGTAGGACAGAAACAACTTCATACGGACTCCGTTTTGGGTGTTCAAGTACTTCCTGGAAAGCTAATGAAGTCTACTTTCACTACGTGAAAACCTCAAATAGGTAACGTGGGATTGGTAACGGACCTTTGCGTCCCGTTACAAAAACAAACAAAGGTAACGGGCTTCATTAATGTCCGTTACTAATAAGGCCTCAAAGGCCCAACCAAGCCCCAGCCATAATAATGCCCATTACCAATAGAAACTAAAGGTAACGGACATGGCTGTTGCCCGTTACTGTTGTTTACCGGTAACAGGCCTTAAACATTGTCCGTTACTTAAAAAAAATCCGGACCCGAAAAAATTATAGACTCCAATTTTTTCCTTGCGTCCCTCATGTCCGCCGCTCCGCCAGTCCCTCTTTCTCTTCGCAACCCTAGCCGCCCCTCCGCCCCTCTCCTCTCATGTCCACCCCTCCGCCCCTCTCCTCTCTCTCTGTGACGCGCGCGCCCTCCCGGGCCACCAGAGATCCACTGCCGATCCGCCGCCGCAGATCCGGGCCTCTCTCTCCGCCTCCCTCCTGGGCTCTCCCTTCCCCTTTCTCCCCATGCTGAGTTGGGACGAATCGGGAGGCGAGTGGGGCGAGGAGACGGGATAGATGTCCAAGAAGAAGCGCAAGGTGGAGGCGGCGCGGCTGGAGGAGATGGACCAAGATGCAGAGGCTCTTCCTGAGCTGCTGGGAGAGGGGGGTGCTGCCGGCGCACAGGGAGGTGGAGCCGGGGAGGTAGATCCATATCGATCGAGATCGGTGAGGAGGAGGCCGCCGTCGCGGGATCGTCGGTGGTCGGGCACGCGGTGGAGGAGGTGAGCTCTGCCCTCAACGAGCACGCCGACATCGTCGCCAAGCTCTTCGGCCGCGTCTCCTCTGAGCTGTGCACCGGCTTCGCACCAGCCCTCGACTCCTTCATCAGATTCTTCCACACCGTCGACTGGAAGGTCGGTTGCTACCCACTCTACTCTATCTATCTAGCCTTCCCTGCATCTTATCACCCGTGGATGCGTCCATGGCTCCATGCATGAGCGCATCGCCCTGATGGACGCATATGTGGTGTCCTTGAGCATGGCTTTCTTCAGAAGTTCAGATAGATGAATGTCCTGTTCAGATAGATGAATGTCCTGTTGCAAGCTTTCTTCAGAAGTTCAGATAGAAAGGAACTTGGCTGCTTGAGCTCTATAAGCGTGTATAATCTTGTGCAGATGTTGATGAACCATACCCCTATTTTCTCTCATTGCTGTGATTGTGGCATCACAAATGAATAGGTTTCAGTATGCATCTAATTGTTTAGTGTTAACCCTTGGAAAAATTAGTCTACTAAGTTATGATTGTCTTATGGTAATGTGACTTGTTCAATCAACTATACCGAGCCAGTTCTAACTGGGAATAGTCTGTAATCATTGAACCTATGCTGGTGAAGCAGTATATATAATCATGAACGGGTCCTACCTGTTGGCAAATTGGTGTTTGAGTATCCTTGGTGCCCTTGCCCCTTAGTTAGCTAGACTTCCTCAACAGTCAAAAGTTCAATGTTACCAAATTAGAAGTGGGTTTCTTCTTGTTACGTGATTACGTCATGTATGCCTTGTTAGATTTCATATTGCTAACCTTACTGAAAGAATCAAACTGCTTAGCTTTGTGATCTTGACAGTTGAATATTATGATGTTTGCAGTGTTTACTATTGCTTGTCGATCATCAGATTTTTACACCACAGACCGCTTTCTTGAGTTGCAGGCACGACTAAGTGTTTGTAATAAATTATCAAAAGTTTTAAAGCTATGCTTATTGTGGTAATTTAAAAATCTTACCTTCTAAAAAAGTGAAAAAGGAACGGTCTTCTTCAGGAGTGCCTCTTCATGGCACCACTAGTCATATTTCCAAAGTCAGGTTGTTTTTCTTGAATTAAGCTAGAATATTCTGCATCTCTCTAACTTGTCACCAGATATGCTTACCTGAAATTTGATTAGTATCAGAAATTTAGAATATTTGTCACCAGTGGTGAAGTAGTTTGTATCAGAGTATAGGATTTATTTGTTTAGCATGGCATGTTATTTCGCCATTTCAGATTGTACTTCTAGGTTCACCTTATTGATCTAACATGTTCTTTTCTATTCTCTCTTTCCAATGCTCTTGTCAATGAAGTATTGTAGTCACTTAATACTACGGCTACTAAACCCACTGATACATGCTCTGTCTTTCTTTTACAGTTTTCTAAATTCCCACTGAATATGTGTATTGTCCTGGATCCACTATTAGAAAATTTACACAGTACAGTATTCCATCTGTGACTGTTACACATGTAACTCAGCTCAACGCTTTAGTTTCTGTACTAACAAGAGGAAATCTAGAGCAAAGCTTTAGTTTTTGTATACTAACAAAAGGAAGTGCATAACCAATTCAAACTGTTCCCATGAGTGCTGTAGAAATTTAGTTGGTACTCACTGAATATGTTTTTTTTTCATTTTTCCTGATTCCCAGTCGCGCTTACCCTCCTACTGGACTCGGCTCATCTAAGGTAGGGTCTTTGATATTATATGAATAGCTCTGGCTGCCTGTGCAATTGTATTGGACTGCTAGGGGATCTGCTTATGCTTGATGCTCTCCTTGTGCAATTGTATTGGACTGCTAGGGGCTCTGCTTGTGCTTGATGCTATGCTGTTAATCTGCTATTAGTAGGCAGCTTTGTGTGGTGGTACAGAACTGCACTAAGCTAGTAACTTTGTCTTTGTCATATATGTACAGATTTTGGTAGACAGATTTTTGTGAATTAGCGTTTGATGCAAGATTTTGGTTGCAGGATGTATTTGATTGCTAGATTGAGCCACTGTTAGCTGCCAATGCAATACAGTATTGGGCAATTGTGCACTGAAGGTTTTCGATGGAAACGAGTTAAGTTGCAGTGATCTTGTTATATTCATCCTTTGTACTACACTCAATTTTCCAAGCACCTAATATGGTTCAGACCTAATTAGAAGAGAACTCACTTTGTTGTGCTGCTCTAAAGCTTCTTTCATATAATTTCAAGTCTCCACTACTAACATTTCAGTCCTCGTTTTTGTCTAATTCAAGTACACTGCTAACAATTTTTTTCCTTTGTTTTCATTGTCACAACAGAGATTCAGACTATGGTACAGGACACAGTAAGAGATTATGTGCTTTAGATAGTTAGACATTATTGCTCAATGTGAACTTGAATCTGCCTGTGTATCCATGTTGTGTATGGACACCTTTGAATTGAGTATACTGTGCGTGTAAAATAAAGAAAAATACTATTTGCAATTTCTTTTTTTGTTTTTTAATTCCACATTGGTAACGGGCATAGACTGATGCCCGTTATGTTATTGGTAACGGGCATCAGTCTATGCCCGTTACTTTTAACCTATTATTAGTAACCCAAAAAGGGTAATGGGTGCTATGCCCGTTACCAATATCGATCTATGCCCGTTACTAATCTGCTGTTCTGACGTAGTGTTTAAAACAGATCTAGCCTCATATCCATATCTGTTTGGAGTCGGCCGCAAGCGTCATTTCACTACAGAGTCCTTTACTGATCATGGTGCTACGCCACCTTATTTTGGCTCAATGGCCAGTGTATCAAGTCGGGTCCACTAGGGACATACCCTATAGGGTTGGAGGACGACCCCAACACCCCTGAGCTCATCCTCCCACGTATTAATACCCTATAGCCACCACCAAGAACACTTGGGTTTTTGTTTAGATCAAGTTAGCTGCTTCTACTTCGCTTGTACACACGCATGCTGGATCAGTTGCCCGTCTACTCGTCTTCGGAACCCCACCTTAACTAAGATTCAGTTTGAGACCTTCAATTTCATCTCACAAATTCAGTGCTTGTTTACTTGTTCTTGCCGGTTCTTCAATTGCTTGCAGGACGAGTGCCCTATTGGCCGGTTGTCGCACCACAAGATCGCGAACGACCATTGGAGATGCTGTATAGGTTGCTAAGGCGCAGCGTACTTGGGCGGGGACCGTGAACGTTGTCTCCTTCCACCATTCGAGTTATCAACCCTATCTCTCATCGAAAGATCGGCCACCAAACCCTACGGTTTCTCATCAATTGGTAATCAGAGCAAGGTTGTTCGGTGAGAGATTTCCCATCCTTCTATGTTTTAATTTCCTATATACCAGAAAAAGCCAAAAATAAATTAGTGTATTCGGGTTCCGAAATCCTATAGACCCTTTGAGCCTTTTACTAGTACTGCTTTGTTAGGGCTTGTTGAGTCTTCGGTTGCATCGGTTGAGTCAAGTTGCTGGTCTCAGTTTTAGTCCTTTGGAGTTTTGAGTTCTTGTCACGTTCCAGTCACAACCGTGCCCTACCATATTTTTTCCGAGTGTGAGTGCTACTCTGGTGTTTAGTTCTACCAAGTCTGAGTTGTGTTCTGTAACCAAATCCGTTTACCTGATACATACTATATTACGCTCGGGCTTACTCTAGAGAGAGAGGAGAGAGTGCTGAATTGTTCTTTGGACATCTCTATGTTCATATATCCAATTTTGAGGTTTTCCCTAAAAAAATATAAAAAAGAAAAAGAAGATGCAAAAGAAAAAGAAAAAAAGAAGAAGAAAGATAAAAGAAAGGGGCTATTGTTTGTGTTCTTTGTTTCAGATGGTGTGTGGTGAGTTCCTTTGTGTCCAGGCTCATGCCTCTAGCACGGTCTAGCCTAGGACCAGCACAGTACCACCATTGAACGATTACTCAGCTTGCCTTTTGTGACTAACGTGGTGCTAGTATTTCCTTGTGTATAATTTTCAGCCCACCCACAGCTCCACATACTTCACTATATCTTGATAGGTGTTGTTGCTACGGTATTGATACACCTCTTTCCAAGGTTGCAGACTTGTTGGTTGCAGAGACCTCTTGTGAGCAGAGTAAGAATTGGTAAAAGCTCGTGTAACAGGTTGAGAGTGAGAGCCTTCCAGTAGCTAAACCCCAATTTCTGTAGGGTTATTATTTCATCACCTGTCCTTCTTGCTATTTTTCTTAAACAATGACTGGTTCAGGTTTAGATGTTGACCTTGGCAAGATGCACAATCTCCTCGTACCAAGGGCATCATTCAATAATTTACAAGAAAAGTGTAGCTACATACAGAAGGACTTGACAAGGTCTTGCAGGTGACGAATGACAAGACTGGGCAATTGGAGACCAACACTGGGTTGGAGACATCATTTGCTTGTGTGGACAAAAACCTTTGATGAGGACATCAATACCAACGATACAACCACGCCTACCTAGGATACATCCACGCCTGCACATGTACCACTTGTTGCTGGTCCTATTACTCGTGCCCATGCTCATCAACTTAATCATCATGTACTTCCTAGGGCGTTCAAGTACTTCCTGGAACCGTGATGAAGTCAGCTTTCATATGGATCCAGACTCATGTCCATATCTGTTCTGAGGCATCCGCAATCGTCAAATCATTGACAAGAGGTTTTCTATCCAGGGTGTTGCGCCACCTTATTTTGGCACATTGGGCAGTGTATCAAGTTGGGTCCATTAGGGATGCGTCCTAGGGTTGGAGCATGACCCCAACCCCCTATGGTCGACCTACCCCCTGTCATATACCCCTTAGCCACCATCGAGAATACTTGGGGTTTTGTTTAGATCAAGTTTAGCATTTACTACTTTCTTGTAAGCGAGCGTGCTGGATCAGCTGCCCATCTTCTTGTCTTCGGAACCCCGCCATATTTGAGACTGAGTTTGAGATTGGAACCTTTCATTCCCATCTAGTAATTTTAGTACTTGCTCTTGCTAGTTCTTTGATTGTTTGCAGGACAGGTGCCCTAGTGGCCGGGTGATGCGCTCCACAAGATCGCAGCAGCCATAGGAGGTGGTGTCTCGGTTGCTAAGGCGCAACTTCCTTGGAAGGCTATAGTCGGGCCGTAAATGTCATCTAATCCAATCGAATTATCCCCACGACTCTCATCAAAAGATCGGGCGCAAACCCTAGCGGGTTCACATCAGTTGGTAATCAGAGCAAGGTTCTTCGGTGAGAGACTACCAATCTCTTCGCTATTTTTTTATTTCCCCATAGCCCATAAATGCCCTCCAAAAAAAATAGTAGATTAGGTTACTACAATCCCATAAACCCTTTGAGAATTTGCTAGTACTGCTTAGTTAGGGCTTATTTTGTTTTTGGCTGCATCAGTTGTTTCGCGTTGCTGGTCTTAGTTTTAGTCATTTAGAGTTTTGAGTTCTTGGCACATTTTTGTCACAGCCGTGGGCCTTATTGTTCCTGACTTGGCCGAATTAGAGTACTCATTGTTTACAAGTCCGACTAGGAATCATTTAACCGCACGTTACCTGGTGGGAAGGTTTGTCAATACCGAAACCACACCATGTTGAAGTTGGAGTTGCTTTTGGGTTTGAAGTCTGAATTGTTGGCTGCACCGTGTGGCTGTATAGTGTTGCTGCTGTTGCACTTATACCATCTGTTTTGATGTATTCTAGAAAGGTAGTATCAACTCATATCTATACGTGATCTATCCTCCTTTGTGCATATACATATCAGTTTGCCTTACTCGAGAGAGAGAGAGGGAGAGAGAGTGCTTACTGGACTTTTGGAATCCCCTTTGTTCATATATTCATTTTTGAGTACCCCTAAAAAATCCAAAAAATTTCAAAAAAAAAGAAAAAAAGAAAGAAGCCAAAGGAAAAGAAGAATGAAAGGGGTTGTTCGTTGTGCTTATCTATTGTTTCCGGTGGTGTGTTGTGACTTCCGTTGTGTCCAGGCTCATGCCTCTAGCACAGTCTAGGATAGGACCAGCACAGTACCGCCGTTGAACAATTATTCAGCTTGCTTTTATAACTAACGTGGTGCTAGTTCCTCCTTGTTTCAACCCACCTATAGCTCCCCATATTCGATTACAGCTTGACAGGTCTTGTTGCTGCAGCACCGATACACTTCATTTTAGGCTTGCAGACTTGTTGGTGGCTGTCTCCTCCTGTTGAGCAAGGTATGAATTGGTAAGCGCTTGTATAACATGTTTAGAGTGAGCGCCTTGTAGTAGCAACATCCTAATAGTTTTAGAGCTTTTATCCTGTCACTTATTTCTTTGTTGTCTCTGTTTGTCTAACCATGATAGGAATAGAAGATGCTGATGCATCGTCACAACATATTCCACAGTCATCACAACATATTCAAAATGCTGGGAATCAGACATCATTTTGAAAGGTTGGTGAGGGAGCACAATGAAGGAATTGATAATGACTTGCTGGTGACGAATGACAAGATTGGGCAGTTGGAGACCACACAAATCTCCACCAACACCACGCTTGCAGGGGTGGAGTCTTCAGTTGCTCGCATGGACAAGAGTCTTGCCGCTCTTTTGCGCAAGCTTGATGAGATGCATGCTAAAACCACTGGTGGGCTAGATGAACACAGCAAGAAGGATGATGGCAACAAGGAGAACAAGAAGGATGATAATTTCGAGGATAATTGGGATGCATATGTTGCTGATATTGAACAAGATGATGGAGAAGCTCCTGAACGCCGATGACTATGTCATAATCGTAGAGGTATGGGTGGTCTTCGCCGTCGTGAGGTACATAATAACAATGATGCTTTTAGTAAGATTAAATTTAAGATACCTCCTTTTGATGCTAAATATGATCCTGATGCTTACATTACTTGGGAGATTGCTGTTGATCAAAAGTTTGCATGTCATGAATTTCCTGAGAATACAAGTGTTAGGGCTGCTACTAGTGAGTTTACTGATTTTGCTTCTGTTTGGTGGATTGAACATGGCAAGAAAAATCCTAACAATGTTTCACAAACATGGGATGCTTTGAAATGGGTCGTGCGGTTTAGATTTGTTCCTTCTTACTATGCACGTGATCTGTTACATAAGTTGCAACAACTGAGACATGGTGCTAAAAGTGTAGAAGAATATTATTAGGAATTACAAATGGGCATTCTGTGTTGTAACTTAGAGAAGGGTGAGGAATCTGCTATTGCTTGATTTGTGGGTGGTTTGAATAGAGAAATTTGGGATATTCTTGAGTATAAGGATTATAATACCATAACAAAATGATTTTATCTTGCTTGTAAAGCTGAGAGGGAAGTGCAGTAACTACGTGTTGGTGCAAGGTCTAACATTTCTGTAGGAAAATCTACATCATGGCAACAGCGCACTACTACTTCCTTGACCGGGCATGCACCTTCCTCCAGCGACAAACCACATGCTACTCCAACAAATTCAGCAACCAAATCTGCTCCAAAACCAGCCGGTAGTGCCTCTTCAGTTGCCTCCATAGGTAGAAAAAGAGATGTTCAGTGGCATCGATGCAAGGGCTATGGACACGTGCAGCGTGACTGTCCTAGCAAGCGTGTTTTGGTGGTAAAGGATGATGGTGGGTATTCCTTTGCTAGTGAATTTGATGAACAAACACTTACTTTGCTTGCGGCTGACGATGCAGGTAGTGAGGAGCAACTAGACGAACAGATTGGTACAGAGGATGCTGAGCATTATGAGAGCCTAATTGTATAGCGTGTGCTCAGTGCACAAATGGAGAAGGTGGAGCAAAATGAGCGGCATACATTGTTCCAAACAAAGTGTGTCATTAAAGAGCGTTCTTGCCGCTTGATCATTGATGGAGGTAGCTGCAACAACTTGGCTAGCAGCAACATGATGGAGAAGCTAGCACTTACAACCAAACCCCAATCTGATCCATATCACATTCGATGGCTAAACAACTATGGTAAGGTAAAGGTAACAAAGCTGGTACAAATTAATTTTGCTATTGGTTCATATCATGGAGTTGTTGAATGTGATGTTGTGCATATGGAAGCTTGTCATATTCTGCCAGGTAGACCTTGGCAATTTGATACAGATTGTATGCATCATGGTAGATCAAATCAATATTCTCTCATACACCTTGACAATAAAATTGTTTTGCTTCCTATGTCTCTAGAGGCTATTGTGCGTGATGATGTTGATAAAGCTGTAAAAGCTAAAATTGTGAACAATAAAAATATGAAATTTGTTGGTAACAAGAAAAATGGGATACAATTAGAAGTACATTGCTTGCTTGCTACTAGATCTGATCTTAATGAACTAACTGCTTCCACTTCTGTTGCCTATGCTTTGGTATGCAAGGATGCTTTGATTTCAATTCAAGATATGCAGCATTCTTTGCCTCCTGCTGTTGCTAACGTATTGTAGGAGTATTCTGATGTTTCTTCAAGTGAGATACCAACGGGGCTGCCACATATATGGATTGAGCACAATATTAATCTTACTCCAGGTGCCTCTTTGTCCAACTATGCACCATACAGGACAAATCTGGAGGAAACAAAAGAAATTCAGCGGCAAGTGAAAGAACTACTTGACAAAGGTTATGTGCGTGAGTCTCTTAGCCCTTGTGCCGTTCTGGTTATTTTGGTGCCTAAGAAAGATGGAACATGGCATATGTGTGTTGATTGTAGAGCTATTAATAATATCATTATTCGATATCGACATCCTATTCCACGTTAGATGATACTCTAGATGAATTAATTGGTGCTATTGTGTTTTCTAAAGTTGATTTGCGTAGTGGGTACCACCAGATTCGTATGAAATTGGGAGACGAATGAAAAACTACTTTCAAAACTAAGTTCGGTTTATATGAGTGGTTAGTCATGCCTTTTGGGTTAACTAATGCACCTTGCATTTTAATGAGATTAATGAACGAGGTTTTGCATGCCTTCATTGGGAAATTTGTTATAGTCTACTTTGATGATATATTGATCTACAACAAGTCTATGGATGAACATCTTGATCATTTACATGTTGTTTTTAATGCTTTAAGAGATGCATGTTTGTTTGGTAACCTTGAGAAGTGCACTTTTTGCACCGATCGAGTGTCTTTTCTTGGCTATGTTGTGACTCCGTAGGAAATTGAGGTTGATCAAGCCAGGTTGAAGCTATACAGAGCGGAGTTTCCTAGGACTTGCCGGTTTCTATCGACATTTTGTGAAGGACTTTAGTACCATAGCTGCACCTTTGAATGAGCTTACAAAGAAGGGAGTGCCTTTTGGTTGGGCGATACAAGAGAACTCCTTCAACATGCTGAAAGATAAGTAGGCACATGCTCGTCTCCTCCAACTTCTTGATTTTAATAAGACTTTTGAACTTGAATGTGATGCTAGTGGAGTTGGATTGGGTGGTGTTTTGTTGCAAGAAGGCAAACCTGTTGCATATTTTAGTGAAAAATTGCACGGGCCTGTTCTGCATTATTCCACTTATGATAAGGAATTATATGCTTTTGTTCAAACATTAGAAATCTGGCAGCATTGTTTGTGGCCGAAAGAGTTTGTTATTCATTCTGATCATGAATCATTAAAGCATATTCGTAATAAAGGAAAACTGAATCATAGACATGCTAAAAGTGGGTTGAATTTATTGAATCTTTTCCTTATTTTATTAAGCACAAGAAAGGGAAAGAAAATGTGATTGCTGATCCTTTGTCTAGAAGATATACTTTGCTGAATCAACTTGATTACAAGATCTTTGGATTAGAAACAATTAAAGACCAATATGTTAATGATGCTAATTTTAAAGATGTGTTACTACATTGTAAAGATGGGAAAGGGTGGAACAAATTCATCATTAGTGATGGGTTTGTGTTTAGAGCTAACAAGCTATGCATTTCAGCTAGCTCTGTTTGTTTGTTGTTGTTACAGGAAGTGCATGGAGCTGGCTTGATGGGACATTTTGGAGCCAAAAAGATGGAGGACATACTTGCTGGTCATTTCTTTTGGCCAAAGATGAGAAGAGATGTGGAGAGATTTGTTGCTCGATGCACTACATGTGAAAAGGCTAAGTCATAGTTAAATCCACATGGTTTGTATTTGCCTCGACCTATTCCTAGTACTCCTTGCAGTACAACATTTTGGTGCTATTGCGACGGACGTCTTGACGCAACGCCCTATTTTCGTTGCATTACATAGGGTTAGTGCGACAGTTTCTGCTTTTCGTTGCGTTAGAAAGGCTTACTGCAATGAAATGTGTAGTGTTGCGAGTAAACTGTCGTGCATTGCGATAAATAGGATATATCGCAACGCATAATGTTTAATTGCAATTTTTCTGTACTTATTGCAACAATATTTGTCACAGTTGCAATAGGTGGCCATATTGCAACGATTATATCCCGTTGGTATTAGTGCTATCGTCTGTTGCAAATAGTCATAGATATAGCAACGTAAACGCGTGCGTTTGCGACTGAGATGTTGGATATTGCAACGAAAAGCTATGGTGTTGCAAATGTGTCTTAGATATTGCAACACTAACACGAAAGCATTTCGAGTAGGTCTGATATAGCAACGAAAATAGCAGATGTTGAGAATTGGTCTTAGATATTGCAACGCTCACACGACTCGTTGTGAAATGTGGGTGCGTGAACCAGGCCGCATTTAGTCTGTGGGCCACAGAAATATACACGGCAGACCTTTGTTCTCACGACCGAACCCTAATCAATCCCTTCATGCGACGACTAGTCTCCTTCGTGCCAACCTGCACAAAGAATCCATCTTGCATCCTCTAGGTATCATCGACCCGATCTTGTGCATGAAACTGTTGAGTTCTTTAATTAGTATATAAATTCATGTTTGAATGTTGATTTTATGAGAACCCTTTTTTTCCCGTGGCTCAGGAGAGATCTAAACCTGCGCTCTATTTGCGGTTGATTTTCGAATGGCAAGTTAGGATCGTAGTTGGATCCTACTGCCTCAAATAGATGATGCGTGGCAACAAGGATATGAGAAATTCATTGAAAAAACCTTTGAAGGCACCTTTGAAGGAGAGACTGTGCCCTGTCAATGTAGTAGATGTCATGCCATGGCATTTAGAGAAAAAGAAGAGATCCAAGTACACTTGCTTGCAAACGGGTTTGACAAGGCTTTCATGAAAGGACAACACAGACCTCATACTTCAACATCTATCCCTGTGGATGATGATCATGACTTTGGTGATGTTGAAGGTACTGATTATGATGATGGGCCATCCACCAATAATTTGCTTTCGTCGCTAATCAGTGATGCCATACATGGTAATATTGAGGAGCCAACTAATGAGGCAGCAAAGAAATTTTTCAAATTAATGGAAGAAGCCTGAATTGAATTGTACCCAGGTTGCAAGGAGGCTTCCAAAAGTATCTTTCATTGTTAGGCTTTTCTAGATTAAGTGCATGTTCGGTATTACGAACAATGCAATGGAGCACATAATTCATTATTCGCTCTTGTGCTCCCCAAAGGACATTGTATCCCAGATACCATGGATAAAGTTCGAAGGGTAATTCGAGACCTTGGATTGGACTACCAAAAGATTCATGCTTGTGTCAATGATTGTGTGCTATTCCATGGAGAAGAGTACGAGAACCTGGACTCACGTCCAACATGTGGGGAGAGTAGGTGGAAAAATACTGATTCAGAGGGCCTTGGGGATCGTGCTGATGATACTGGTGCAGTAAAGAAGAAGCGCTTTCCTCAAAAAATTCTCAGGTATTTTCCACTGATTCCTCGACTGCAAAGATTATACATGAACGAGACCACATCATCGTATATGTGTTGGCACAAGGACGAATTGGTTGAAGATGGGAAAACGCGTCACCCAGCTAACTCACGGGCATGGAAGCACGTGGATGAGAAGTATAAGGACACATTTGCATTGGATCCACGTAATGTCAGTCTAGGACTTGCATCAGATGGCTTCAATCCATTTGGGATGTTGAATGTGACTTACACTACAAGGCCAGTGATCCTAATTCCTTATAACCTGCCTCCTTGGTTATGCTTGAAACAATTGTATTGGATGATGTCGGTGCTAATTCCTGGGCCTAAATCACAAGGAATTAACATTGACATATATTTGTAGCCTCTGATCGATGAGCTTAAAGAGCTATGGGAGAATGGAGTTGATACTTGGGATGCAAAGGTGAAGAAAATTTTACTCTACGTGCAATGCTACTCTGGACAATTAACGATTTTCCTGCATATGCGATGTTCTGGTTGGAGCACAAAAGGGAGGTTTGCCTGTCCTTATTTTCACAAGGATACAGATTACTTGTGGTTAAGATTCGGTTCCAAGCATTGCTACATGGGGCATCGCCAGAAGAATATATGTGAGAGCTTGCTAGGGACTTTGCTTGGTTTGGCAGGTAAATGTAAGGACAGTGAGAAGGCTAGACTTGATATGCAAGAACTGGGTATAAGGAAGGATCAACATCCATTCATTGAGAAAGGAAAATACACTTTGCCACCAGTGTTGTACACGTTAGGTGATCCTGAGATGAAACTTCAGTGCGAATTTCTTCAAGGTGTTAAGATGCCAGATGGTTATGCCTCAAATTTAAGAAGATGTGTTGATGTCAGTAGTTGCAAGGTTGCTGGACTGAAAAGTCATGACTATCATGTTATATTACAAAAACTTTTACCCTTGGTGGTGCGCCACATATTGCTTGATGAGGTTGTGATCCCATTGATCCAGCTTAGCAGGTTTTTTAAATCCATTTGTTCAAAGGATCTTGACACTACTGAGATGGAACAACTTAACAATTCGATTGGAGAGACCCTTTGTCGGCTTGAGATGGTATTCCCTCCAGCATTTTTTGATATTATGGTGCAC
>CM014270.1:34282109-34303520 GCA_004135705.1 Alloteropsis semialata
GATTCTTTGAAGGCATTGCTACAAAGCTGAATCGGCTAGAGCGTCAAGAAAGGAGCACTGTTAGTGAACCACCTGCTGGTCTAAGTGTGTTTGCGATCATGGACTTTGATAGAAAGAAATCTTCTAGTAGGCATAATATTGAGATAGCATCTTATGATGAATTGCAGAGGATGAGGCACTACATATTAACCAACTGTGATGAGGCCATTCCATGGATAAAGTAAGCTACATGTTTATGAGTTCATCTCTAATAATATGTCCACTGTCTAACTGAGATAAGTTTTTGTTTCGTTTTCGTTTCGTTGAAGTGAACATATGGACGAATTGAGGAAAACGAACCTGCAGAATGTTGAAACAAGGCACAAGAAAGAATTTGTGGAGTGGTTCGAGCGTAAGGTGAGTCATTTATATTTGTGTTCCATTTAATGCATCACAGTTGAATATTGTTGTAATTTGTCGAGAACATATATGAGTGTAGATCAGGAAGGAACATGCTGAGGAAACCGCAAATGATATCATCTATGCTCTATCTCATGGTCCAGATCATCGAGTTACTGTGATTAACAGGTGCTCCATCAATGGATTTTTCTTCCGGACATCGCATATAGAGAAAAATCTAACAACACAGAATAGTGGTGTTGTTCTCCAGGGCGATGACATGGAATGGTACGGAGTGATTAAAAAATCATCATCCTTGATTTTCCTAACGCGCAGGAAGTAACGTTGTTCCAGTGTGACTGGTATGATGTTCCGGCACCAACTTCGAACCAATCCAGAGGGTACAGCAAAGATAAATTTGGGATCATCGATATTGATACCTCTCGGTTTCGCTATTCAGATGAACCATGCATACTAGCTATTCAAGCGGAGCAAGTGTGTTATTTGAAATGTGGAAAGAAAGCAAATTGGTGCAGTGTCCTTAGAGTGAAACCTAGGACCCTGTTTGCCATGCCTGAACGAGAGGATACTGATAATAATGTTGGTGATGCCGATGTGGACTCGGTTGTCATTGGAGTGGAAAATATTACTGTCGACGACGGAGTCAAGGAATTGACAAATTGGAGTAGGACAGACACGGAAGGAGTAAGTGGTGATGCTTCTGTACTTGCAAAGGCGCTTGCTGAACCCATGCCTGAACCAGATCAAGTGGACATACCAGAAGACGACGATGAAGTTGATGATGTATACATAGGTGATGGAGTCGTTGCTCCCGTCAATTCACTTGAAGACGATGATGTTTTTTTGTGTAAATTGGGTTCAATTTCTCAATTAGGATTACTGCAACACTTTTGTTACTCAGGCTACTTAAATACAATTTCTTACACAGAAATATCTGTGAAATATGTAAGATGAAATGTGATAATCCTTTCATGACACAATAAATATATACATATCATTTGTAGCATTCAAAGGTTCACTGCAGACCACCAAAAGATACATCACATTGCATATGTACACACATATGCAAAAGATTTTTCTAGGCCACATATGGCCATCACAACTTCACGGTACCAAAATAAGAAAGGTCGTAGCTATTACAGAACAGAACACTGCAGGCTGCAGAGTTCATTTGGAGAGCTTGTTCTGCCTTTCTTCAAGCTCCCTCATCTTTCTCTCCAGGTTTGTTGCCAGCTGTCTGCAGTTCATCTGTTCTGCAACTAGATCCTTGATCTGCTTCCTGAAGATCTTCTGTTCTTCTTCCAGCTCCTTCATCTTCTTCATCATCAATTCCTGCATCTCATTGTTGTTGTCTTCAGTTGACTCAAAGCCTATCAGCATATCTTCAATATCTTCCACCCTAGATATCAGCTGTGTAAGATCATCTTTCAGCTGCCGCACATTCTACATCCAGAAATTGATGAGTTAGTATACAGAGATTGCTATACTTCTTCTACATAGAGATATCACTTGTGCACCTTCACAGATACTATAGACTAAAATCAATGATTGTACACAGATACTACATATTCAATGATTCTACACATAGATACTTGCCTCACCATCAGAGCTGGAGTAGTCGCCGGAGTCATCCGCCTCCACCTTGGAGCGTCGGGGCCTCTTGGATGCGCCACCGCTGGATGAGCTGGATCCACCGCGGGCCCTCTTCGCTGAGGGGGTGAGCATGTTCGGTGTCTTGTCCTCGCCGGTGCCGGAGCCCCAGAGAGACCTCTTCCCGGCGGCGGCCGCCCGCGTCTCCGGCTTGTTGCGGTGGTCCATCGTCGCACTGTGGGAAGGAGGTGCCGGCGGGGGCGACAAGGATGCGGTTGCCTTTGGGACGGGGAGAAGGCGATGCGACCGGCATGGGGAGAGGTAAAAAGAAAACCTCAGCCTTTGATGGGACATTTCGGGGGAAGAAGGAGATGGCGAAAAGGGAATAGGCGGCAAGGCGCGGTTTCGCTTTGTTACGGCAGTTGTTTCCATCCCTAAGCCACTGACATATGGGGCATAGAAGCATAGGGCCCGCAAGCATGTGCCCATCGAGCCCAGCCCGCACGCACTGGCAAGAGGCGTATTCCTCACGTGCGCTGTGATATGTGCGACTGACAAACGGGCCACACCTATCGGCGCCGGGCTTCATCAGTTCATCATCAGTTCTTCATGGATCTTCGTATTTCGCAATTTGATTGATCATGAAAACTTTAAATGTGTATAGATTTCTCATTTGTTGTCCAATTCAGTTGATTTTTTTTGCTAACTTCGCAAAACATTTTGATCTACCTAATGGGTTCCACTTTTTGCATTGGAACAGTTCACGCGCGCGTTCGTGGGCGCGTTTCCTTGCAACCGTTCAAGCAGATATACAACAACAGATGAACACAAAAACAAAACACATGAAAATTCGGCACATTGTTCACAGACAAAGAAAGTAAGCACAAGAAAATTAAACAAACAAACTAATTAAATCCAGCCTTGTCACAATCATAGGAGGTCTTCAGGTCACCCTTTAGGGATAGAATCCCTTTAGGGCCTGACATCTTCAAGACGAGGTAGATGTAGTGTGGTATCGCCATGAATTTCGCCAGCGTAGGTCTCCCCAGGATCACATGGTACGACGATTCGAAGTCGGCGACTTCGAATGTGATATACTCGGTCCTATAATTGGCCTTGGTACCAAATGTAACTGGAAGTGATACCTGGTCGAGTGGTACGACAGCTTTTTTGCCTAGGATGATGCCGTAGAAGGGTGAGTCGGTGGGCTTGAGCAGGTTGGTGATGTCCAAGCCCATCTTCTTCAGTGTCTTGGTGAATAGGATGTTGAGTCCGCTTCCGCCGTCAATCAGCATCCTCGTGAGTCGTGCGTCTGCCACTATCAGGTCTAGTACCAGAGGGTACCTTCCCTGGTTCTTGATATTGGTCCATTGGTCGTCACGAGAGAAACTGATAGGAACCTTTGACCACTTCAGGAACGTGGGGATAGCAGGCTCCATGCATTTGATCTCGCGATGGATCAGTTTTTGCTTGCGCTTCGAGTCTGTCTGAGCAATCCCACCAAAGATGACATTGACCACCTTGTCGGCTTGTTGGTAGCCGGTGTCTTTGTCGCCCTTGCCTCCGTTGTTTTTGTCGGGTTCGTCGGGTTTGGAGTCGCCTCCGGTGCTGAAGGCTTTCCTGAGCCCGATGCAATCCCTGCTGGAGTGCTTGTCCTTTGGGTGGAAAGGGCATTGCATGTCGAGTAGTTTCTCGAACCTTTTGCGGGAGGGGCCTTTCTCAGCAATGTTGACTGAATCCTCAGGCTTGCGTTTCTTGTCATTGAAGTCGCACTTGCCACTGTTTTCAACTTGCTTGCCCTTGTTAGGTCGCCCCCCGTCTTGTTCCGGTTGAATCCCTCACGCTGCAAGTCTTCGCCGTCGGCCCAACGTCCGATGAGTTCACGCATGGCCTCGAACATCTTCGGCATGTTCCTCCCAAAATCGAGATGCAACGTGGGATTAGTGAGACCGTTGTATAAGCAGTCAATGACGTCTTGGTCGGAGAGTCCGACACATGTTGAACGCTTCTCCCAAAATCGGAGGTACTCATTTTGGCCCTGTTTGCATTGGGCTAGGTCAAAGCGAGTACCCGGCTTCTGCCATGAACCCTAGAAGTTGTTGATGAAGACCTTGCAAAGTGCATCCCAGGAGTCGATGGAGCCTGGTTTTAGTCCTTCGAACCAGGTCAGTGGAGCCTGGTCAAGGACTACTGGGAGGAGGTGCACATGGTGTCGATGTCGTCTCTTGCCACCTTGATCGCCGAGTAGTAGATGCGGAGCCACTGCTCGGGATCACGCTTTCCGTCGTATCTTTCGATATGAGCCGGTTTGAACTTTTCAGGCCAGGAAGTGGCGCGGATGCGGTCTGAGAAGACCAGGAACCCTTCGTGCTTGCCAAGGTTGTGATAGCCTCGGCCTAGGGGCCCGTAGATCTGGTCGTACTCTTGGTGCCGCCTACGCTCTTCTTCTTCGCAGTCGCGAACCCACGCAGAGATGACGGTGTGAGCGTCCTTACTCTGTAGCTGGTGTCGTAAGTCCCTATAATCATCGCGGTAGTTGTGGCGTGCATCTCTGTCCCTGTTGCCGTCGCATCCGCCGTTGTGACTCTGTTGGGCAACGTGGTGGCTAGGCCTGGCGCCGTGGTTTCTACCTCCAGCGCCGACTATCATGCCTCCCTCGTTGCCGTGTTCTTGGCGGGCTCTGCTTGGGTGATGGGATGAATTGCCATGGTTGTCGCCTTCAGCAGGTCGACTGCTTGCTTGGCGGCTTGCTGCCTTGGACTTGGTGATGGTTTTGGCAGGGTTGATTGCGTCATGCTGGATTGCCACTGTCTCAAGCATCGTCTTCATCCTCTGGATCTCCGAAGTTTGGGCCATGTTGCCAAGCTCTGTTGCGACAGCCAAGATGTTGGCTGCAGCGTTGGTGTAGACATCTTGCCCAGCGACTTGCATGAATCATTCATTGAGGTTCTGCGGAGGAAGTCTACGGCCGACTCAGCGGCGGCGATTTGCGTGGGCAGTGTTCCGTTGCCTACGCCGATCTTGGTCGTCCGCGACTTCGTTCTCCATTGTTGGTTCATCATTGGAGACTTCTTCTTCTTGGCCAATGGTCACCATGGCTTGACACCCCGGTGAATGGCTTCCTGTGCTTGAAGTTGCTGGGACAATTGAGCCACGCCCGCTTGAAGAATCCAAAGGCTGCCCGTGTTGAAATGAGAGTGGATCAATGCATGCGATGATGCGAGACATGTCCATGTCTTCTTGCGGTGTTGCTCCAAGCTTTGTCTTGCGTCCGGGCCAGTGAACGAATCTTCCTTCTGGAGTTGAGGTGATGACGAGTCCGACTTGTTTCCCGCTCAGAGGGAATTCGTCGAATTTGACCAGAGATCGGAGTTGCTTTGAAGACGCTGCCAGGTAAACGGAGGTGGTTCCCGCGAGACCAAAAGGGATCTGGCTCTGGGTGTCGACCTCGTGTTTAGCAGTGGTTGAGCCCCTCTTCTTCTGGATTTTTGAGGTGTTGGATTTCGGCGAGAAGGCCACATCTAAAATAATAAAGCTTTTGGAGGAAAAAGATAACTGGGATGATGCTCTTGAGGAGCTAGAAGAATTGATTAGACTTGAGCGAGAGAAAACCGTCTCTCTTGAGGAATCTCTTGCCGAACAAAGGAAGAGTTTCAAGAGGCAAGAGGACTTGCTCAAAGTCAAAATTGGTAACCTTCTTGCTCTTGAAAAGTCTTATGCTAAATAGAAAGAGAAGGTTGATGAATTGTGCAAGAAACTAGACTTAGCCAATGATGAGTCAAGTAGCCTAAAGAGTATGAATGAGAAACTTCAAGAAGACTTCTCATGTTTAAATGCCAAACACACGGCTCTTGAAGTTCAATTTAATACTCTTTGGGAAAGTGCCTCTTCTAGCTCTAAGGATGCAACCCAACCATCTATTCCCTCCACTAGTCATGGTTGTGAAAAATATTTCAATATTGATGTTAAAGCTTATGCTACTAACCTTGCCGAGATGCATGCTATGAAGAAAGAAATTGCAAGGCTTACATCTTTTGTTCAACAAGACTATGCTCCAAATGAGAACAACATTGGTAAGTTTGAGGACCATACCAAGGGCTTTGGTTCTCAATACATGCAGAAATTTGGCTTTGTAAAAGGGAAGGGCGTTGGTAAGAGTGAGCAAGGGAATATAGAACCCATTCCTTTTATCAAGAACCAAAGCAAGTCCGGTATTGGTAAGAATGGTGGTATTTTGGATGGCATGACCCATCTAAGAAGAGTGCCACAAGCAAAGCCAACCAAGGTAGTGGTCCCTCCACCAACTAGACCACAAAAGGTAAGGGCAGCCCGTCCATCAATGACAAAGAAGGCTGCTGCCCAAGGATCCTACTATGCCGATTATGTGTTGACTTGGGACCACAATGGTAAGGTGGTTGCCAAGTATGTGGGGTACCGCACAAGGGACACATTGATTAAAAGAAATGTGTGGGTGCCCAAGGTTCTTGTGACTAACACTCTAGGACCCAAACAACATTGGGTACCTAAAACTAGAGCTTAATATTGTTTTGTAGGCTTACTCCTCTAGTGGATCAAAATGGGTGCTTGATAGTGGCTTCACCAATCATATGACCAGAGAAAAGAAGATGTTCACTTCCTTTGAAGCAAATGAAAATGCAAGTGACAATATTGTGTTTGGTGATGGCAGTCAAGGAAAGGTAATGGGATTAGGTAAAATTGCTATCTCAACTGATCATTCAATTTCAAATGTCTTTCTAGTTGAGTCTTTGGATTACAATCTATTATCTGTATCTCAACTTTGTGAGATGCGTTACAATTGTTTGTTCACTAATGAGAGTGTGACCGTCTCAAGAAGGAATGACAGCTCCATTGCTTTCAAGGGTGTATTCAAGGGAAAGTTTTATCTTGTGGATTTCACATCAGAGAAAGCTCAACTTGATGCTTGCTTGTTCGCAAAGTATAGCATGGGCTGGTTATGGCATCACCGACTAGCTCATGTGGGCATGAGAAATTTGAACAAGCTCCTCAAAGGTGATCATATTCTTGGACTAACAAATGTGACTTTTAGAAGAATAGACTTTGCAGCGCATGTCAAGCCGGGAAGCAAGTTGGAAATCCACATCCGTCAACAAGCATCATGAAAACAACTAGGCCACTTGAACTTCTACACATGGATCTTTTTGGATCCGTGGCCTACATAAGCATTGGCGGTAACAAATATGGTTTTGTCATTATTGATGATTATTCTCATTTCACTTGGGTGTTCTTTTTGCATGACAAAAGTGAGGTACAAGAAGTATTCAAGAAATTTGCAAAGAGAGCCCAAAATGAGTTTGAGAAGACTATCAAGAGGGTGAGAAGCGACAATGGAACCGAGTTCAAGAACACTAACATTGAATTCTACCGCAATGAGGAAGGTATTGGTCATGAGTTCTCGGTCCTATACACACCTCAACAAAATGGAATTGTTGAAAGGAAGAATCATACACTCATTGAGATGGCAAGGACAATGCTAGATGAATACAAGGTTTCGGATCAATTTTGGCCTGAAGCCATCAACACCGCTTGCCATGCCATAAACCGACTCTACCTTCACAAGATTCTACAAAAGACCTCCTATGAGCTTTTCACTGGTAAAAAGCCAAATGTGTCTTACTTTAAGGTTTTTGGTTGCAAATGCTATATTCTTGATAAGAAACCTAGAAGTTCTAAATTTGCTCCTAAATCAAGTGAAGGTTTTCTTCTTGGTTATGCCTCAAACTCTCATGCCTATCATGTTTTCAACAAAGCCATCGGCTGCGTTGAAATTGCGAGTAATGTGAAGTTTGATGAAACTAATGGCTCTCAAGTAGAGCAAGTTGATCCAAATATTTTAGGTCAAGAAGAACCATCCAATAGGGCAATTCAGAGGATGGGAATTGGTGAGATCAGACCATAGGAGGATGATGATGAAGAAGAACAAGTAGCAGGAACAAATGAGCCTGCTACTGCAAGAAATGCTAATATTTCCGGTGACTCCGGACAAATCTGCGGAGACTCCGCAGGTTCCAGAGACTCCGAACAATTCTCCGGAAACTCCGAAGATTCTGGTGGAAATGCTCCTGATCTGATTCAAGACTCTGAAGCTGAAGTGGAAGAAGAAGAAGATGGAAATATTCAGCACCACACTCAAGTCCCACATCCAAGAGTGCATCAAAGTGTACAACGGCACCATCCCGTTGACAACATACTTGGGAGTATTCAAAGAGGGGTAACTACTCGATCTAGATTGGCAAATTTTTGTGAACATTACTCGTTTGTTTCCTCTTTGGAACCCCTAAAGGTAGAAGAAGCCTTGGATGATCCGGATTGGGTGGTGGCCATGCAAGAGTAATTGAACAACTTTACTAGGAATGAAGTCTGGTCCTTGGTGGAAAGACCAAAGCATAACGTCATTGGTACTAAATGGGTCTTCCGCAACAAACAAGATGAACATGGTATGGTGACAAGGAACAAAGCTAGATTGGTGGCTCAAGGCTTTACACAAATAGAAGGTTTGGACTTTGGTGAGCCTTATGCTCCCGTAGCTAGGCTTGAGTCAATTCGTATATTACTTGCCTATGCTACTCACCATGATTTCAAGCTATATCAAATGGATATGAAGAGTGCCTTTCTAAATGGTCCAATCTCGTAATTGGTATATGTTCAGCAACCACCCGGCTTTGAAGACCCGAAGTTTCTCAACCATGTCTTCAAGCTCCATAAGGCGCTCTATGGGCTCAAGCAAGCCCCTAGAGCATGGTATGAATGCCTTAAGGAATTTCTCATTAAAAAGAACTTTGAAATAGGCAAAGGTGACCCTACTTTATTTACTTGCAAAGTTGATAAAGATATATTTGTATGCCAAATATATGTCGATGACATCATATTTGGTTCTACTAACAATGTTTGGTGCGAGAAATTTAGTAGGATAATGACCAAGAGATTTGAGATGTCTATGATGGGCGAGTTGAAGTTCTTTCTTCGATTTCAAATCAAGCAACTCAAGGATGGCACCTTCATAAGTCAAACGAAGTACACGAAAGATATGCTCAAGAAGTTTGACATGGAAAATGTCAAGCCCATCAAGACTCCAATGCCAACAAATGGATATCTCGATCTCAACGAAGATGGTAAGGCTGTGGATCAAAAGGTAAATCGCTCCATGATTGGCTCTATCCTTTATCTTTGTGCATCTAGGCCCGATATCATGCTTAGTGCGTGCATGTGTGCTTTATTTCAAGCCAATCCTAAGGAATGCCATCTTGTGGCTGTTAAGAGAATCTTGAGATATTTGGTATACACTCCTAACCTTGGCTTGTGGTATCCCAAAGGCTACACTTTTGGTTGGCTTGGCTATTTGGACTCCGATTATGCTGGTTGCAAAGTGGATCGAAAGAGTACAATGGGAACGTGTCAATTTCTTGGCCTGTCTCTAGTATCTTGGAGTTCTAAGAAACAAAATTCGGTTGCCCTATCCACAGCTGAGGCTGAATATGTTGCGGCGGGAGCGTGTTGTGCTCAACTCTTATGGATGAGGCAAACCTTGAGTGACTTTGGTTGTGAGTTTAGTAAGATTCCGGTCTTGTGTGACAATGAGAGTGCAATCAAGCTAGCTAACAACCCGGTGCAACACTCCCAAACAAAGCACATAGATATAAGACATCATTTCTTACGGGATCATGAGATTAAGGGAGATATTGCTTTACAACATGTGAGCACCGAACGGCAACTTGCCGATATCTTCACTAAGCCTCTAGATGAGCAAAGGTTTTGTGCTTTGAGAAGTGAACTAAATATCTTGGATTCTCGTAACTTGGCTTGAAACCTTGGACACAAAATTGAAAGTGCATTAGATATGTGTTCAAAAGAAAACCCTGTTTTGAAAAGATTGTGTGCCTTTTGGTTTTCAAAATGTTGGTTCTTTACTCAACTACTCACTTGGATTTATTGTTCTCATTGGTTGATTATTGGCTAAATCCAAGTGAATAGTCTCTCAGGCCCTTAGGACTTTATCACAAGTATTTCTTCCCAAATCTTCTATCCAAATCTATCTCTATGGAAGTAAAGACTGAGGGGGAGCGGAGACTCCGGATTTTTCTTCGGAGGTTCCAGAGGTTTCGGACTCTCTGAACATTTTTCCGGAGACTCCAGAACTGAAGGGGTATTTACCCCTAGAGCGTCAGTCAACCGTTCAGTTTTACCCCACTCGTGTTCTTTCACCGCCGCCGCTCCTCCTCTCATTCCCCTCTCCCCAAATCGGCGATCTGCAACTTCAATCAAGAGAAGCTCAAGAAAACTTGTGGATCCTCCACTCCAAGCCTTGGAAACTCCAAAGGACATTTGGATTTGTGCTTGAACTCCATCTCCATCTCTCTCCAAGGTACTTTTTTGGTTTCTTGCCTGATCTACCAATGTGGCCCAAGGATTTAGATTTCCTTTTAGGAATAGGTTCTCTAAGGCCCCTGCAATGTATCTCCAAAGTCTTGTTGGATTCCCATGGCTAAATCTTTGGTTCCCAAATTTCTAGGGTTTGGACTGAAAGTTCCGGACTCTCCGGATTTTTCTCCGGAGTCTCCGAAACTCTTAGCACAAAGCCCTCTGCTATCTATCAAAATGCTCCACAATCACATGCTTATCCTTTGTGGGATTGTTTCTGTGACTAGGCTATGGGGAGGAAGCGTATCACCCATGGTCCGGACGCCAACCGCCGCATCAAGCTAAGGCATGATCCAAGTCACCGTGATAAGATTGAGGAGGAAGAAGAAGTGCAAGAGGTGATTCCTCCACCTCGTCCTCGAAGGACCCATGCTGCTGCTGCTGCTAAAGCTGGAGCTTCTTCAAGTGGCCCTCAGTTTGCTCCACATCCAGCTCCTCCTCCACTAATGGCTCCATCCATCATGCACTCAAGGGCTGCTCCTTCTCCCCCACCTCCAAAGAACTTCAGAAGAAGGGGAGTTGCTCATCAGGTCTGTCCAAATACCCCGGTGCACATCAATGTTGATTTTGGGCCTGGTCAAGAACGTGCAGAGTAATTTCCTAGAATGCGTAGTCCCCAACCCAAACCTGGTTTTGCTGTCACCATGCCAAAGGACTACAAGGGTCAGAAACTTACAGTGACACAGGAAAGAAAGAAAAATCCTTTTAGATTTCAGCAACTTGAGAGCATGGACTATCGCTTTTGGAATGAGTTCCATAGGGACTTTTATATGATTGTGATCAGGAGGAAGAACGAGGCCCCATATGTTCTATGCAATGGGTTGACTGGCAGTATTTTGAGCAAGCACACGATGAACACTTTGATCAGGGTTTGGCCAAGTGCAAGGAGTTTGGGCTTTATGAGTTGATGGGTTTCAAGTATAATTGGAATGAGGAAATCATTGCTCAGTTTCATGCTAGCTATTATCATGAGCCGGAGGACAATTCCATTCATTGGACAACTGAGGGCATTCATTATTGCATTGACTATGTGACCTTTTCTAGGCTCTTGGTCTCGGCTCCATGGACAACATGAGGCCATGCATCCATGATGAGAAGAAGCTCAAGACAAGTGAGGTGTCATATATGTTCTATAATCCTATTTTGGCTAGGGAAGGAAAGAGCAATAATCTGCTGCCTTACTTTCATCACCTCAACAACATGTTCAGGGTCACCATTGACACCAAGAGTGGTGATGCTACAGGTCTACACTCCTATGCTCCAAATCTGCTGCATCACTTGGGTCAGCTGGACGCACCATTTTGCATATTTGATTATATATGGACTGAGCTGAAAGAACTATGGAGGATTCAAGGATTGGATTTCCTTATGCTGCATATGTGATGTATATGATTGAGAAGGTATCCAAGATCACCTTTCCTAAAGATGTGATGCATGAGCCCCTCCACTTAAGGACTAGGCAAGGTGATGCCCCCCTCCCTCCTGTGGTGGTCCTTCTCCTCAACCAGTCCCTTCTCGTGATTCATATGTGGCCCCATCTGCTGCTCCTAGCTCCTCTAGGCAGCGCAAAGGTTCCATGGTAAAGAAAGTGCTCAAATCCATCTTTGGCATGTGCAAGCAAATTGCCAAAGACACAAATGAGAACCGCAGGGATATTATTGAAATCAAGAGTCATTTGGGGCTGCCCACTGATCCCTATCGTGAAATGCCTGATATTGCTGATCCATTTGAGGAATGGGATGCCGAGGACGCTGCACCAACCACCCCTCCTTTCATCACTGGCCCTTCCTTTGCTGATCCCTTCTCTGCTGGTCCTAGAACCTCAGCTGGCCACTCCACTCGCTCCAAGATTATTGACTATGATGATGAAACTTAAAGGAGGAGCCCGCGGATTATCGTGAGCGCAATGATGATGAGGAGGACAACGACACCAGCGAGGACGTGGGGGCTGATGATGAGGAGGAGTAGATGTTGCTGCTGCTGCTGTCTCTTTCATTCCCTTTTTTGGTGCTTGATGCCAAAGGGGGAGTGAAAGCTAATCTATTTATGTAATGGATGTGTAATGAACTTAAGTACTTGTGTGTAGAACTTGGGGCCTGAACTTGTTTGTGTGTGCTTGTGATGAACTTGAACTGCTACTGCTTTATTAGGCTTTAAATTGTGATAATTTGTGGTAAAATCTGGATGATTGATGTATTGCTTGTGCCCTGGCAGCAGAATCTTCAAAGTCTCCGGAGATTTCTTTGGAGTCTCCGGACTTTTCTCCGGACTCTCCGGATTTTCTGGCTGCAACCTTATTCCTATTCTAGATTGATGTGCATAACTATCATATGCATTGTTCTATATATTTGTTGCAGATTCTTGAGTATTCATTGATATTGGAGCATATAAATTGATCACTTGTCCCTCTTGTTGTGCAAATTGACATTGTTATGGTCAACTCTCAAATTCAATCCGATGCACATATTAAGGGGGAGTTCATTTACTGAAATTTACTTGTGCCTTATGATCATCTTGTAAGGTGTGTTGTCATCAATCACCAAAAAGGGGTAGATTAAAAGTGCATCTATGATCCTTTTTGGTTTTGGTTGATTAATGACAACACGCTTGAGTATCTAATATTTGCAATGAGGCATGTACATAGGTGACAGGTGATACAATTATGAACACATGGAGAAGTGTGACACCCAAAACGGGAAATGAAAGCATGGATGAAGCTTACACAAAGATTAATTTTTTATTCTCTTGAAAATTAAGTTTAGAAAAACCGTACTATCAAGAGGGATGCTGAAAAACTAGTTTGGTGATGACAAGGTGCTCAAATATGAACTAACATAATCATGAGAGACACCTTGCACTTGCACTTCACTTGAGAATTATTTGAGAGTGCTTTACCTGGAAAGTTTTGGAGTTTCCAAAGAATTGTTCGGAGTTTTCGAAGTTTGGTGACTGGAGATTGGTGTTCTCCAGAAAGTTCGGAGACTCCGAAGATTTTTGCGGAGACTCCAGAACTTAACAGGTCTAACGCCTAGTTTTGGCTGAAGGGGTATTTATACCCCTCCTGCCCCCTCCTTTTAGCTCTCTCTGACCTTATTTCGAACTGAAGCTTCCTTTGTGTATTCTAAGCCCCTCTCTACTCCCTCCTTGCTTCCAAGTGAGATTTGGTGAGGGATTGAGTGAGAGATTGAGTGAAGGTCAAGAGGTAGTGCTCGTGAGCTGATTCTCCATTCATTGAGCACCTTGTTCGTCGTCAAGCAGGTGATTCAAGCATTTGTTACTCTTGGAGCTTCAAGCTCATAGACGGCTAGGCATCGCTCAAGAGCAACCAATCCGCCATGGTTGCTTTGGAAAGTTTGTATTACCCGTGCAGATTGAGTAAGTTCTCTATTCGACCTCCGAGTTGAGTGGAGAAGAGGAAAGTGGTTTGGTGGTTAAACCCGCCCTTCGTGGGCTCCTCAACGGAGAGTAGGTTTCAGGTGTGGAACTGAACTTCGGTAAACAAATCCCTGTGTCTCCTTGTGTTTATTACTTGTTCTTGTGCTACTTGTTGCTACTTGTGTTAAATTCTAGGGTTTGGTCCTGATCTATCATCTGAGAAGGTTTCTGCTTCAAGTGACACCTGAATTGAGTTGTATTCATCCAAAGGTTGTATGGTAATTCGGCGATTTGATTTCTGTTGAGGTTTGATCTATCATAGTTCAATTCAGCATTATCTTCGGACTCTCCAGAGAAATCTTTGGAGTCTCCGGACATCTACGGAGTCTCCAGACATTTCTTCGGAGTCTCCGCATTTTCTGTGACGGACAGCTGTTTTGAGCGAAAATTTTCAGTTTCAACTATTCACCCCCATCTAGTTGACATTCTAGGTCCTTTCAATTGGTATCAAAGCCTGGTTCTCCATCTTAGAGCTTAACCACTTGGAGATTCAAGATGTCAACTCCAGGTGATCCACCGACGCTTCCTACCAAAGGCGAAGATGAACCTCAAGGTAAGAAGGAGAACAGCGGACCCTCCACCAGGGACATCCATTCCCAAAGAAGAACAGGTGATGATCATGAAGAATCATCCGAAGATGAGGACTCCAACGATGATGACAAGTCTTTCAAGTCCGTAAGAAATGATCATGTTAACCAAGTTCCTTTTGATTGTTCTCGTTTGAGCAACTCTATTCCGTCTCAATCGGTGAACCTTGGTAAACCACCTCGTTTTGACGGGACTGGTTATAACCAATGGCGTCACTCCATGGAGACATATTTGATTGGGGTCAATCCAGCCCTTTGGAAGATTGTGTGTGTAGGTGTCACAATGCCCAAAGGAAGAGGACCACTAAGTCAAGATCAAGAGTTTGAAATTCAATGCAATGCTCAAGCCATGACCTTACTTCTTTGTGCCTTGAACCCCGAAGAGTACAACAAGGTTGAGTGCTTGCCCTCCGCAAAAGATATTTGGGACACACTCCAAGTCAACCATCAAGGGATAAGGAAAGTGAGGGAAAGTAGAATAAGAGTATTGGAAGGAGAACTTAATCAGTTCTCTATCAAGGACAATGAAGGTCCACAAGAAATGTATGATAGGTTGAACAAGATCATCAACAAGATAAGATCTCTTGGAAGCACCAAATGGGATGATAGAGAGGTTGTTGACAAGATTCTTATGGCATACATGGCTAGAGATGTGAACTTACCCATCTTGATTAGAGAGAAGAGAGAATTCAAGAAGTTCTCTCCCGCAAATGTGATTGAAAGAATGGAAGAGCATCTCATGACCGTCAAGGAAGCAAAGCTCTCTCATGAACTCTCCAAGCTTCATGAGCAACTTGAGAAGGGAAGTGGAGTTGCCCTCAAGGCAAGCAGCAAAGGCAAAGAAAAGGAAGTTCAAAAGACTTCAAATGATGATGAAGAGTCCGATGACTCCGAAGAGGCAGCCTTGTTCATGAGAAGATTGAGGAAAGCCATGAAGAAGGAAGGATATATCAAAGGGAAGTCCAATAAAAGTACAACAAAGAGAAACTCAAAGAGAGCTTGTTTTCAATGTGGCAAGGAAGGTCATTTCATTGTTGATTGTCCACGTGAGAAGGAAGACAACAAGGATGACAAGGACAACAAGAACAAGACTCACTACAAGAAGAAGCACACCGGAGAAGCCCACCTTGGTGTAGAGTGGGATTCCAATGAAGAGAGCTCTGACTCCGATGATGAGGAAGTTGCAACCATTGCCATACAAGCATTCTCAACTTCATCAACACTATTTGGCTACATCATCGATGATGAAGATGATGCTTCACCGACTTATCTTATGGCAAAAGGACCCAAGGTGATATCCGATTCCTCTTCCATAGATAAAGATCATGATAGTGAGGATGATGGTAACATGATAAACAACTTTGACAAGAAGGCCACATCTAAAATAATAAAAATTTTGGAGGAAATAGATAACCGGGATGATGCTCTTGAGGAGCAAGAAGAATTGATTAGACTTAAGCGAGAGAAAACCGTCTCTCTTGAGAAATCTCTTGCCGAACAAAGGAAGAGTTTCAAGTGGCAAGAGGACTTGCTCAAAGTCAAAATTGATAACCTTCTTGCTCTTAAAAAGTCTTATGATAAAGAGAAAGAGAAGGTTGATGAATTGCACAAGAAACTAGACTTAGCCAATGATGAGTCAAGTAGCCTAAAGAGTATTGTCGAGGTTGTACTCGACAGATACTTGTCCGACGAGCACCCCGCTTTGTGCGAAGATTGATCACGGTGGATGAACAGAGAGACATGGGATTTTATACTGTTTGGGCCCTCGAGATCGAGTAATAACCCTACGTCCAGTTGCTGCTTGTATTATCTCGGTGAGTACAGATTACAATGATGTAACAAGTACCCTCGGGTGGATTGGCTAAGATTGGGAATACCCTCTATGCACAGGACCCCCGCTATTTATATCCAGGGAGACATGCCTTACAAGATAAAACAGACCTAAACCTAGTAGGACTCTAACTATCATCGGGTTTTCCTTCTACGATCCGGCCATCATGTCTTGTTCGGAGTCTTCATCGTTCGGAGTCGGTAGTCGGCAATCCTCGTGATCGGGCACCCTGGTATTATGGCCTCAACAGTAGCCTCTGAGCTTATGTTGTTCAGAAAAGGTTGATCTTTAAGTAACCTTCGGGTCTTTTTGCTCTTCGGGTGATTTTTAGGAATGGTTATACCTCGACAATCACTTGCAGATGAGAGCTAGAAAAGATCCCGAACTCTTGAATGGTGAAACCTGCATCTAAATGATAAGGTCAGACAAAATATCAACCATAATAATAGTGAATAAAAATATCCCACCTTGGAATTTGGAAGACCAAGGATTGATGTAACGGCTGCCCAGTGCATTCAAAACCCACTCCGCACGTCTCCCGAAACTTTAGCAACGCACGCAGCATTTACGGCTCTACTCCGGTTCCTCGATTCTCACGCGAAGCGTTGCCTCTGAGTCTTTAAATACCGAATCCCTTGGATTGATTTGTACTTGAACCTTCCTTTCTAAGCCTTCCCCCTCCCCTCGTCATGGGAAAGAAAAAGCTCAGCCGTAAGTTCAAGCTCCCTCGTCTCCTTTTTGGAGACTCTCCCCGCAGCTCCGACGAACCACCGTCCGACAAGCCGGAGGATCTGCCGGCGACGACCCCACCTGCTGCTCCTCCTCAGGCTCCCCTCCTTGCCCTCCCCTGGCATGGGGATGAAGGAGTCGAAACCGAGACACTGGAAGAGGCTCCAGCCATGGCGTCTCCGGCTCCCGAGGCTGCTCCGTCAAGCATTGCCGCCGGGAAGCGCCCCGCGTCTTCTTCTCCAGCCCTGGCGTCCCCCATCTCCCTCTCCTCCGACGACGAGCCAACACGAGGAAGGAGTGGAACTCGGCTGGAGCCGGAGCCGTCGCGCGCAGGCGCATATTCGTCTTCTGCTCCGGCGGACACCAGCGGCAACGAGGAACTCGCCCGGCGCCTCTTCGTCTCCTTGAACCGCGACCTGATCGGGATCCTCGGAGACGGAGCGCTCGTGGATCTCGTCAGCGACTCTGAAGAAGAGAACGCGGTAGATGATCCGCCGGCCGGCGCCGCACCGCCTTGATCCTCGCCGATGATGTTAGTCAGGTGAAGATCGTTATTTTAATGTTTTAGTTTTAGGATAATTATCGATCCCCTGTGAAATGTACTCCCTTTTGGATAAATGAAGCAATTTCACTTGAGAGATGCAACAATAATCCCTCTTCCTTTGTTTGGAAACTTTTGATGTCAATCTGTTTGTGAAACTGCCAGTTCAAAGAATGAAATCCCCCCGAACAGAAGCTTCCCCCGAACAGACCACCCAATACTTAGTATGTTCGGGAAATTTGACCCTGATCAATCACGATCGAGGTATTTCCTCTTATACATACCAAGTGTTCGGTCATTTAAAACTGATAGCTTCCCAGGTAAGCTAGCAATCCTAAATGCATTGAAGTTGACCTGCACAGTTTTCGAAACGACGCGTGCTACAGAAAAAGGAAAGAATCTTTTTGACCCAACAGTGACTGCGGACTGCACAGCTCAAGGGCAGATTTCTCGGGGTTCGAGCTCCCTCGCGAAACCATAAAGTCCCCCAGCGCAATAGCTCGGATTCCATTTGGGCCTTCGTCTTTCTCGCTTGCATCTGCCAACACTTGCCATTTTTCATCCATCTTCTCCCCTTTATCCATTTGTTCCTCCAGCCTCTCAAACCAGCTCCTCATCGCCATGGCATCCTTGCACCACTCCTCATCTGATGGCGAATCATCAGGAGATCAAAGCAGCGCCGCCACTGGACGAGAACTTCGCAGCGGCAACACGATCTGCACCACGGACAAGTACTGGTACAAATCCACTACCACGGCAAAGCAACTGCAGAAACTGGAGGACCTTGGACTGCTCCCTGACACCAGCCTTTTCCCTCGTCGTCATGCCAAAGGTCAGCTGTTCCCGACCGCCAACACTCTTGAGTTAGTGGCCTTCTTGGAGTTCTTCCATTGTGGATTTGGGGTCTATCCATCAGATTTCTTCCACGGCATCTGTGAGCATTACCAGATTGAACTTGTTCACCTCAAGCCCGACACCTTGACCATGCTTAGCGTTTTTGCTTTTCTGTGCGAAGCCTTGTTAGGAATTAAGCCCTCATTGCTTTTGTGGAGACACTTTTACACTCCTACATTTTACAAGAATCAAATCATGATTGGGTCCATCGGGTTCTCCTTGAGAGATCGGGACATGTATATCCCCTTTCCAGTAAAAGATTGCTGGAAGGGATATGAGCGTCATTGGTTTTACATTACCCTTCCCCAAGCCTCAGCGGCGAAAGGGAAGAATTTGATGCCCTATCTCAAGGAAGAAACCAAGGCTTTGCCAAGAGTGACTCTAGAGATGCAGAAGCATATTGATTGGATCTTGGAACTCGGCAATGCCGGCCTGACAGCAGTCCACGTAGCAGAAATCTTCATCAGGTGGAGATTTATTCCACTCATGACTCATGACCGCTACGCTTGGTCATTCAGGGGCGACAATGATCCGAACAGAATGAAGCCCGAAGGTTGGTCTTTAATTTTTATTGTTTGGTAATTTTTCTGAGTTTGTTCGGTCATTTTGAGATCATGACTCTTAACTAGCAGTTGTCCCAGAAACAGAGGTGGCTGCTCGCTTGAAGAAGATGTTCGGGGCAGATCTCCCAGACTGGGAAGGCGTCCCAGCACCCTACAGCGCTGACAACCCTCCTCCAAAGGTAAACTGTCTCTCAGAAAACTCACTTTCTTGCTTAATGTTCATATGATATATCTTCTTTCTCCCGAACAGGTCTCTCCTATTGTTGATGCCTCCACCGTGAGCAGAGCCATCAATACGGAGGAAGAGGGGGAGCAGTCCGTCGATCAAGGCATCGAGGCCCCAACAAACGAACAGTCTGAACCCTCGCCTGTTGCGGAGAAAGAGATCCCGAGCAGCCCCAAAGTGTCTGTCCCCCGAACCCGCAAGCGCTCTCGCAGGTTCGGGAACTCTTGGTATGCCCGGTCCCGGTGAGCTGCTACCCAGTCGCGAGCCGCCTCGTCCTGATGCCCAGGTACCAAGCATGATCGTATTCGGGCGTTTATTTTCAGCCTTTTACCGCATAACCAAAGCTAAACGTATTTGGGAGATTTCTCGTCAGGAAATTCACCCGACCCCGCTGCCATCAAAGCCTACATCTGGTGTCAAGCAACTCAAAATTAGAATCCTGACATCCAAGTAAGAACTCTGACTTGCTTGGTTATGCTTGAGTACTTCTCACAAGGAGAATTTTGTTTAACTATTTTTGGTTGTTTGTTCGGGAAATCAGGCCTCCCCAGCTTGCTGCTTCTCCTCCCATCAAGCCATTAGAGAAAACTCCCGAGCTCGACTCGGCAGCTCGACCCGATGATGCAGATAAGCTTGTGGAGGCTGCAGGACCTGCCCCGACACCCTTGGGCCCGATCATTACTTCGCTTTCGGTAGCCGAGTAGCAATGGCATGCGTTAGACACTCGTGCCTCTGCTGCGGAAGCGTCTATGATCAGACTGGAGGCCCAAGTCACCGTTCTCCAGTCCGAGAAATAAGGTACATGCATTATGCTACCATTTTTAGTTTTTAAGCCCTTATCCGCAAACTTCTGCTTATACACTACCTCTGACCCTGTAGCTAACTTCAAGAGCATTGAGATGCTCGAGAAGAAGAACTCGGATCTGGAAGGCAGGCTTGCTGTCCGGGACAAGGATGTTGCTGATCTCGCTGCCCGACTTGAAGCTTCAGAGAAATCGGGGCCTTGAAGAGCCACATTCCCGATCTTAACGTCTCACTGCTCTCCAAAGGCTTCAAGTGCTCGGCAACAGATGCTGAGGTACTGTTCGATAATCTTGCCCCCTTGGTGGAACCATTTGTAAAGAAACTTGACCTCCATTTGAGTGACTCGGAAGGAATCGCCTTGAACTTTGTGCTTAGATCCTGTAATAGGGCAAAACTTTGAAGGTTTAGAGTGCAGCTTTATTTTGTGAAATATATGCTGGCATGGTTTGCGTAAGTTTTTAGAGCTGATCGGTGTTTTTGTTGAACTTTTTAACTGATAGCTTTGTCATAGCCAAAAATCCCGTTACCATAAGCTATTTTGGAATTGTTTAGTTGCTGAGACGCGAGCGGCCTTCTGAACTGTGTAATTCCTTGTAGTTATGGTGTTTGGTCAAATTAGTGTAGCCTAGCCTTCTTGATTTAAAAAGCCCAATTCTTGCGTGGTAATGGTACCATAGTAGCCCCCGGGCTCTTTTACAGTCATGCGGGCATGCTGAAAAAGAGTCTTAGAAGTACTATTCTACAAGAATGTCCCGATCATATGGGGAGCCCCCGAGCGTTGCGCTTGGGATGCATAGAATAGTTCTGAAAAAACTTTCAGCATGGTAGTCCCCGGCTCTTTGTTAGTATATGTGTAACGACCCGGAAAATCAACAACTTAAATCACGAGTTTAAAAACCTTTGATCGATGAGTTTCTCTTTTCCTAAAACCAAATCCAAACTCCTGAACTTCCTTGATCCAAATCCCAATGTCCGATCTCCAGAAAATCCGATCTCCCAGTTAACCCTAACCCCGTTCTTCCTTTTCTCGATCCGCGCGCCGCGCCGGTCGGCCGACCGCCGCGCGTGCGTCCGCGACGCCGCGATTCCCGGCCGTCGTCCCCTTTTCCTTCTTTTCCTTTTTCTTAATCCTTTTTCCTAATTTTTCTTCTCTTTTCTTTTCTCCTTTTCTTTTCCTTTTTCTTTCCTCCTTTTCTCTTTCTTTTTTTTCTCCTTCCTTCCCTCCCTTTCTCCTCTGTCTCCCGCCCGAGCGCAGGCCGCCGTGCGCCACCTCCTTCCCGCGCCGGCCGCCACTGCGCCGTTCCAGCTAAGAGCACATAAGTTATATGCCAAGTTCAGCAAGTGTGAATTCTGGC